>JARUPZ010000009.1:3679100-4301600 GCA_031213475.1 Nereocystis luetkeana | reverse complement strand
GTTAAATATATACCTGGTACCTGGTAGTTTTTATGTATACCCTAGGTCCTGTTAACTACCTGGTATGGTCCCCCGTAATACAATTATATAGGATTTAGTTTCGGGTTGGCCGCTGGGCCGTTCGTTGTTCTAAACTCATTTTTTCAACGTTGTCCAAATAGTGAGACTTTTGTTTCAAACCGGCTCTTTTTCATCCGTGGGCCTATATTTTTAGGTTTTTGCCTGCTATTAATAGTCTCCTTTTTGCTTCCCTGGTGTCCGCAGTGGTGGAGTGCGTATGCTTGTTTCTTGTTTTTGCCTCTATTTTTACTTAACCCTTGGAGCACCGCAGTCCCGATTTGGGGACAAACCTTTCTAATTCCAAGTGATTTGTCCCCAAAACGGGACTGGGGTCCTAAACAGTTCTTCCACTCCAGAGTTATTGGAGCCTGTCCTGCGACCACGGACTGCATTGTATTGTGAGTTAATGTGAGAACAACAACAATACGTATATACTCTGTATTGCTGTTGTTGTTGTTCTCACATTAACCCTTTACAACTGCAGTCCCGTTTTGGGGACAAACGACTTGAACTTTGACTAGTTTGTCCCCAGAAGCGGACTGCGGCTCTAAAAGGGTGAATTGATCGCCAAATTGTATATCCGTTCCGATCTTCTATTAATATGAATACTAACTTTTCCGTAATTGTAATAAGAAGCACATGCATGAGTACCTGGTGCCAAGTATTATCTTGCTTCTCTGCGCTCCCCGGGAGAATGTTCCGCTTGCTGCGTACGAGTATAAAAAAATAAAAATGAAAGCCATATACCAGGTACGTCGTACCTGGAATATTTTATATGGAGGCCATGTCCTGCGATATACCAGGTATTGAACACACAGATATATTACTCTCCCTTAAATCAAACATTGAGCTTTGAACTAATATTTTTAGTAGACTAGAAACAAGACGCCGAACAACTGCTGCTGAGCGGCTGTAATAACGACACACCTGCTACCCGAGACTCGTCCCACGTGCGCAGAGGTTGTATCTTCCGAATCTCCCTCTCGGCATTGGAGTGGGGTGCAGCCTCTCCCTCCGACTAACTCCATCATCACACCTCGACTGCACAGAAATTACGTCAGCCCGCGAGCACACTGCGAGATAGTTTCTCGACTGACTTCACTGCTGTGGGGACTTTGGCCGTTTGGCCGTGTAGAGCACACACCGAGATATGGGTGTAACCTCCTCTTCTAGCTATCACCATCACTCGCCCGGCGGCAAACTGCCCGGTCTGGGAAAAAATGCTGGCATCGTCCCTCCTTCCTCCGAGGCGCCGTTGTATTCCCTCTGGAATGCGGAACCGCGGGTGATCTTGGGCAACAACAGCGACTACATCGTCTCGTACTGGGTAGTAGAAGAAGACAAGGAGAGGACCAAGGCTCAGCAAGAGAGGATCGTCAGCTCCATAGCCCTGCACCTCAACGCCAGCAAGATCACGGGGAAGAACCTGTCCGAGGACCTGAAGAGGCTTAAGGAGGTGGAGGCCCTCGAGAGAGCGGCGGGGAAGGACGGGGATGACGAGGCGGTGTACTACTTGACGAGGGACCACCGCATGGGGCGGAGGGGGAGCACTCAGGTTACCCACGTGCCGTTCCCCGCGGGTTGTCAGCACTTGCGGGTCTACGGCTTCTACGAGCAGAGGGACGGTGAGTGGCGGCGGTACAAGGACAAGGTCTTCTCCATAGCGCGGCGAAACAGGAACTTCCGCGTCACTGCCTCCACCGCCACTATCGCAGCGCACTTCGGCGACGACAACAATGGCCCCGTGGATAAGAAGGCCAGGGTGACGAAACGACGGTGCGAAACTACTAACTGTATCTCGATACACTGCAGATATATATATATACTCGTATGTATAAATTGGTACTGGTACCTGGTATATCACATAACCAACATTGTTTCGCGTGTGAATGTTTTTTTATCTCTCGCTCTCCGGGGCAGAAAAAAAATAAAAATGTTTTTTCAATATTTATTAGTTCAGGGCCGGACTCCCGTTTAGGCGGACAAATCACTTGGAATTATAATGTATACCCTAACCTTGACACTTGCGACCCCCTGTTACATGTTGTTGCTGTTGTTGTTGTTGTTCTCTCATTAACTCACAATACAATGCAGTCCGTGGTCGCAGGACAGGCTCCAATAACTCTGGAGTGGAACACATACATGTATCCGTACCCCGTGCGTATACTATTAAGAAATTACTTTCAAACGAAAAATGGTTTCAATCAGTGTATGATATTGCTGCTGCTGTACTTTCCGAACTTGTTCTAAAATCAATAAACACTGCTGTGTCGAACAGTCCGTGGACGCTCCTACTGCTCTGTAGTTGTTGTTTTCACATTCATCCTTTTAGAACTGCAGCCTCACGTTGAGTACAAACCGCTCAAATTCCAAGTAGTTCGTCCCGAAAACGGGACAGCGGTCCTCAAAGGGTTCACTCCCAACTGTCACAAAAAATCAAGGAGTCCGTGGTCACAACAAAAAAAGAATAAAGGTAGCTGGAGCCCTATAATATTAATAGGAAGATCCGAAACACCACAAAAAATGAAATTGGGCCATTATTGGAAAGCAGTGCGCTCCCCAATTCCCACGTCCAACCTAGACGAGACAAAGAAGGAACAATCAAAAATGAAATCAATGTGCAAACTGAACTGATCATGGCGGCCGCAGGTATCCACTTAACCCCTTTAGAACCGCAGTCCCGTTTTGGGGACAAAACTACTTGAAATTTGACTGGTTTGTCCCCAGAACGGGACTGCGGTTCTAAAAGGGTTAAGTACAGTATAGAGTACCCCCGTTCCCACGGCGCGTGCGTTATCTGCATGTGCAGCTGCATCTTGCACAAGACACAGCTGCATCCTGCACAAAAAAAAAGTTTGTGCAGGGCGTGTGTTGTCAATTTCAACCTCGAACGTGGACCCATATCATACAGACCCCAGGCCTGACCTCAACCCTAGCCCCAACCCGAACCGCAACCAATTTTGGGAGCTCCAGGTCAGGACGGGCAGTCGAGAAACTCCGCCCCGTGTTTCGGTTGGCGTATTCGAAAAACAAAAAACGGCGGGCGGCCTAAAGACCCGCCTTCAACCATTAAACCCGCAACCTCACGGCACAGCAGCAGTGTTTCGGTTCAAGATGCAGCTATTAACCCTTTTAGAACCGCAGTCCCGATTTGGGGACAACTACTTGAAATTTGATTGGATTGTCCCCCAAAATGAGACTGCAGTTCTAAAAGGATGCACACGTCGACTCGAGGTCCCACAACTATTAATACCCAACCGACTTGTGCCTATCAATAGTGGCTACTACTGCGGTTTCTGTCTGGAATCCTGCCTGCACCGTACGAAACGCACGGTAGTCGTGAACAAAAAGAGAGGAATACACCAGACTGTCAAGAGTAACGACTCGAAGACATGTATTGAAATGATATATATATTGAACCTAAACCACAAACAAAAGTCAATGATCGCCATGTATGTCTTCCTGGACTGTCTGACAAGAGATGCAGCCATGATACGACGTACCTGACAATTATTGCGGAGGTCATTCCCCATGAAAGGTATCCAACTCGCTTACGCTACGAGACCAGAGACCAGTGACGTGAATAACAAATACCTGGCAAATACTGCTACCTCGTAAAAACTAAAAACATAAGGAAAACGGCGACTTCTGTTCTCGTGATGGGTTGCGCGCCGGTCGTGGGTCTTCATGTGCCGCCCCGCTGCCGTTTTCCATGGCTACCTCATCGCGATAGCTGACTCGGCCTGCTCCTTCGCACATGCTCTCGTTGCCACTCCCTTCCAATCGGTTCCCCGTCACCCCCGTCCCGAGAAGTGCATGCTTCTCGCACTTGCGGTTCTGATGTGAAAAACAAAAATTCTCTCGCAGGGTGAGTTTAACCCCTTTAGAACCGCAGTCCCGTTTTGGGGGCAAACCACTCAAATTTCAAGTAGTTTGTCCTCAAAACGGGACTGCGGCTCTAAAGGGGTTAATCCGTCTCTTCTCCGCTCATCGAAGCTCTGCCTCCCTTCTCCTTCGTCGTCGAATCCAGCTTCCTGCCGGCGCAATAGACTGCTGTACGATTCGTTTCAATACCTGGTACCAGTACGTAATTTGTGCTGGACGTCATTTCGCAAGCTCGATATATATCGAGCTTTAGATTTTATTTTATTTATTTATTTTTCTCATCCCATTCATTATCTTCGCACATCTATCTTCTTCTCTCTCTCCTTCCCACTCGTAACTCAGATCCGGGGTCACATAGCAGGCTCTTCTACCCCCTTCCCGCTACGGTACGTGCCTTCATTTTTATCGCGATAAGATTTCAGCATTTTCTTCCCTCGTCGACTGGCATCGAATTGTGCCTACCCACGCTGCAAGGCGCTCTCAACAATTGAATCCTTTTTTATTTTTTTTTGCAAATAAAGTCGAAGTCCGACCCACCTGGGGCTCGAACCTAGGACTCAAACAAGTAGAATTCGAGGGTAACCACTTGAACTACCGGGGCGATACACAGCAGTAGATACAGCCCAGGGTAATCCTTACGCCCCGGTGGTTCAAGGGGTTAACCTCGAATTCTACTTGTGTTTGAGTCCTGGGTTCGAGCCCCAGGTGGGTCGGACATTTGACTTTATCTGCAGAAATAAAAATCAAAAAGGATTCAATTGTTGAGAGCGCCTTGCAGCGTGGGTAGGCACAATTCGATGCGAGTCGACGAGGGAAGAAAATGCTGAAATCTTCTCGCGATAAAAAATGAAGGCACGTACCGTAGCGGGAAGGGGAAAGAAGAGCCTGCTATGTGACCCCGGATCTGAGTTACGAGTTGGAAGGAGAGAAAGAAGAAGATGGGCGAAGATAATATATGGGATGAGCAAAAAAAAAAAAAAAAAAAACAAAACTGGTATCGAACGTTTTTTGCCCCCTGCCTCTCAGGATCCCGCTTGCTTCTGTATCAATTTCGTCTCCCCGATTTCAGCAAATATATTATTATTCACATTTTTTTCAATAAAAAACTCACAGAGTACGTCAGCTGTGAGTTCATCACGTTTATAGAACTCGAGATTGGTTTCTGTACCATGGTAGTCTAGCACAAAAATTCGATGCGAGTCGACGAGGGAAGAACAGGCTGAATTTTTTTCGCGATAAAAATGAAGGCACGTACCGTAGCGGGAAGGGGGAAGAAGAGCCTGCTATGTGACCCCGGATCTGAGTTACGAGTTGGAAGGAGAGAGAAATAAAGATGTCCGAAGATAATAAATGGGATGAGCAAATATATATATATCTATATTGTATATATACAACCACTATTCATAATACTGGTACTATCAATAAAAATACTATTAATGATTTTTATTACCTATCCATGGGCGGGGTAACCAAGCGTGGGTAAGGGGTAAGAAGGTGTCAGGATATCGGCCCAGGCTATGGATAATAGTATTTTTTACCGGTGCATGTCGTATGCTCATGATACGATACTGAACGAAAGCTTCGATGTACAAAGTATCTCGAAATCGTGCGATATTACTATTAACCCTTTTAAAACCGCACTTCCGTTTTGCGGACAAACCACTCAAATTTCAACTAGTTTGTCCCCAAACTGGGACTGCGGTTCTAAAGGGGTTAACATCAATAATAGTGCGATACACGTCTGTGTGTTTCATGTTTTAGTATGCATGGTTTAGAGGACGATTGAGTCTCGTTCGGCATCTTCATTGACATCACTACACAGTACATACGTCATGTTTAGTGTCGGATTCCGCACTCGGTGGACCCGCGAATTTGATTCTTGATAGGCACGCGGACAACCTACCAAAGCCACCGGGGACGCCTGGTGTACAGCAGTATACATCGAACGAACTATTATTAATAGCAAGACTTTTTCGCCCTCCACCCCTATTCATCCGTAGAGTTTTGTTCGTTTTCTACCGATATCGTTTATGCATACTCGAATCTGCTCAAATGCGGGGCTGTAGGTATTTAGCTCCGAACGGGCGGAGAACAGCATCACGTCCTAGGCTATTATTAATATCGAGCTTCACACGTTTCAAATTGGATGTAAAGTGCAATTTCTCCGCCGCCCATATCTCTGTGTCGTATACTGATACGTACGTATAGCCACTCTAACTTCTTGTCTCTTGGTCCAACTACCACGTACCAATAATGCCGTCTTGCGTACCTGGTACATCGTATGCCTTGGAGGTGTGAGTTAATGTTTGTGCTCTCGCATGAACTCTTCAATCGAGGACTCCAAGGTGACAAACAACGAAGTAAAGGCGCTGGAGCATACCTCGCATATATATATGTCCTGCATTACAGACAGCAGCAGTTGTTCGTTACGATTTATTATCGTCCCATTTTAATTGTCTTCGCCGTTTTTTTTCCTCAGATTTCCCTCATACTCGTACTGCTGTTGTAGTAGTCGCGTGCTCTAGATCCCCGGGGTCACATAGCACGCAAGCTCTTCTCCCCCCTCCCCACCACGACCCGTACCCCGTTTATTTTTTATCGCGAGACGACTTCACAGCTACCTTCTTCCCTCGTCGACTGGCGCGTGATCGCGCCTAACCACGTCACGCGCTTACAACAGGAGTTCGTTCATTCTTTATTTAGTTTTTCGCACAATATTTATGGAAAAATCACCACAGCTGGATTTCAAGTGACGGAAAGAATCAACTCGACAGCAGTACGAAGCATTGCAGCATTTGAGAGTTCCACGGAACCACCGGGGCAGTCGGCTTTTAATCAGTCCCTCTATTTTCCGCCATTTCGTCATGTTTTAGGCGTTGTTGGCACTTACTTCCGCGACGTCAGCGGACAAGATGAAAACGACTATTAATACCAGGTATTTAATACAAACCCCATCCTACGATCAATATATCAATAGCTGCACGTACATCTCCCCCGTACCCGAGCTCCGTTTTAATTTTCGGAATTTGTTTTTCACCAACAATTTTTTTGATGAATATGATCGGGCTCAATTTTATCATCCTATACAAAAAGTCAATACCTGGTAGGTTTAATCAATATTTGTAAAATGAAAAGATTTTAACATGCTGCAAAGTCATAATACCCTCCCTTATCTGGGTTGTATAGTGTCAGTGCTGAGAATGATTATGTATATTGTCCTGTTGACCCGGGCAGCATCCAGGGGTCACTGTCCTATATCCTTGACAAGGAAATACATACCCTGGTAATATCATATTATAGAATATGCGCGAACAGCTTGTAAAAAAGAATGGAAATTCAGAAAAAATGGGATATAGACGAGACATATGTTACGCAGCTTGCAAAGTTGAGTATCAACTATATAATCAGTCGAACTCACGCCTGGCGTGTTTCAGAATTTTAATAAAAAATATACCAGGTATAAATTTCTCGAAGGCGCTCTGCGCTGGTATGGCCGGACGGCCATTTGTGGCCGCGTGCGTGCGTGCGTGTTCGCCAAGCGACTGCACCTTGCTTGTTCCCCAATGCTCTGCTCTTATTAGAGGGTAAAAAAACTCCCCCACGAGTTGAGGTGGAAAATGAGTACCAGGTACCAGGTATTGAAGATTCCTTCCATGTCCAAGAGTTAGTAGAGTAGAGAGTGCTGGTCCCACGTAACACCTCACACCCGCTCCTTTTTTTCTACAAAGAATGGGTTTCGTACACGTGCGTAGTGCGTCGTCCACATTAAGATTATTGAAGGATAACAGCTGCTGCCCACTTTTTTTTCTCTCTCTTCCCTCTTGGATGTGTGATTTGTTTTCGATTTTTGAATTTCGATTTTTTGACGTCGAGTTGTTAGTTTCATCCTTCCTGTCTTTTTTTTCTGTGTAGTATGTGGTCCTCTCGGTTGCTGTGGCGACTTGTATAGCGTACCGCATGTAATCTCATAGGTACGCGCCGCGGATCTCCTTTTTTCTCGTTTTTGTCTGAAGTCCAGATGTGCTTTAGGTATCGTGCGTACTACTTTTTATTTTTTTACCGAGGTGTTTCTTCCACTCCAGAGTTATTGGAGCCTGCCCTGCGACCACGGACTGCTATTGTGGCGATGAGTTAATGTTAGAACAGCAACAACAACAACAACAACACCAACAACAGCAGTGCATCCCCATGCCGGGAATTTTCCCTGGGCGGACATACGATACTTCACGCAAGACGACGTATTTCTCCTGTTTTCAATAGATTCAGCTATCCACACCCGGTGGTATCGAAAGCTTTCATAAAATAAGGCGAGGTTTATTGCGGGGGTTCATTTGCTGCCACACCCCTCTTTGTGGGTCAGGTACGTCTTCCAAGCAATACATGAAATAATCGGGGTGGGGCCGCGGTTGTACTGTTTTTCAAGCATTGCCAAATCAAGTTCATCCGGGATCCGCCGAAAAACACCTTTCTCGCCCGCAGGTCATGGAGAACAGCACTGCTGTCGAGGCGCAGAAGCCGGTCGCACGGACGGCCCATATCCACCGGGACAGAAAGCGTGGATGTCGGCCTAGGCGAACCCTTATTCCCCGACACGCACGGCCTGCTGCTACGCCCCAAACCACCAGGGAGGGGCCAGCATCGCTCGTGTGTTTCCGCTCGTCCGCAAACCACCCCTGCTGCAGCTCATGCGCCTCCACCGCCAGCAGCATGGCGCGACGACTCAGCCACACGCAGCAGCAGCAGCAGCCGCAGCGGTTAGTGCCTGCATAGGCCTGCGCCAGCAAAAAATGTTTCTGTCGTCCCGGTTCCAATTACTGCGCCTCAAACCCCGATGATTCAGTAGCGCTTACTTCCTCCCACTGGCTGTTTCAGATGACGTAACATGCAAACCACCTGCATGTCGTACGGGTACTTCGACCTTTTTTTCGGCTCACAACGGTAACGGTGCCGTAGTCCAACAATAATGTTTTCGGATGGTCTGTCGAACAGAGGTATTTCCCGAAAAGGAGGAACGCGTTGTCCGGTATTGACAAACTTCCCGTCTTGGACAAACAACCGGCCTTGAAAAAACAACCACACAACGGTATTTACGGTACTCAACGGGTGCACGCATCATGGCGTTGCTACGTAATCCCTTTGAGCACGTACTGCGAGTCCCGTTTGGGGGCAAATTACTTGAAATGTGCGTAGTTTGTCGCCAAAAATATGACTGCAGTCCTTAAAGGGTTGAAATTCGTACAAGGTACGCTCCATCAAGACAATTTGTCAACAATTTCCCCAGCACCAGGGTTCATGTTTCTCGGCGTGGAGGTGGTTGTTCCGAAATCCAAAGACACCGGCAAACGGCAAACACCCTGTCTCTGGGCGCACGTTTCCACCGAGAGTTTTTTTATTTATCTGGCTCTTTTTTTCCTATTAATAGATATACCCCGAACACTTGTTTCGTTTTTTTTTCTTTTCAAGTAAATTTTTACCGAAATATTTCAAAACCACTGGATCTGGAAGGTCGACTTTACTCGTTTTATTTGGAAAAGGTAGCCAATGTCGTTTGTGAAAAGAGTGCGATAGCGATCCCTTCCGTCCATCCCTGAGACGCGGGGGGGGGGTTCTGAATTGGGGATTGGGATTGAATCGCCCTGAGAAGATCGAAATATTTTGAAAAATCTCGAAATTGAATTGGCAGTTTTGACGGCCGACATTCCAATCTAGATTGAGAATCGAAGATTGGTTGATTCAATCCCTCAAAATCAAAATTTGTAATCCCGCCCAAATAACGCCTTGCCATATCACTGGAAACCCCTTGAAAACGCCTCTCCCCGGCTATCTCCCCTGCTTTTCACCTGGCACACAAACCAGCTGTGCCCAGGCACCCTCACTCAGATGTATGGATATATGTTTATTTGCACCCTTGCAGGAACGATTTGGCTTGTTGTGTTTCACGTGTGTGGGATATGTGGGGAGTATACGTAGTGGGATAGTGAGGAGCCAGTATACAATAATACCAAGCCGTACCAGCAGCAAATGGATAATGAGTACTAAGTAATGTACACCAGATATTATGCAAGAAACTGCGCCTTGGGTGTTGTGTTCTGGTACGTGTGCGCCTTGCGCTCTTGGGCACCTGCGGCGTGCATATTTCGATACTGCTGTTCACTGATACCTTGTTATCACAAAAGTTGATGTCTATATTGCTTGTTCAGATGAAATGCTACACCCTGCTGAACACCTTCCGTGACACACTTCTTCTGAGGATACATGCTGCAATTCTTGCACTCCTCCAGTTGAGAGTAGTAGTAGTAGTAGTAGTAGTAGTAGCAGCAGTAGTAGTAGTAGTTGTAGTAGTAGTAGTAGTAGTAGTAGTGGTAGTAGTAGTAGTAGTAGTAGTAGTAGTAGTAGTAGTAGTAGTAGTAGTAGTAGTAGTAGTAGTAGTAATAGTAGTAGTAGTAGTAGTAGTAGTAGTAGTAGTAGTGGTCTATATTATTGCGAAGTGGCGCATTTTGAGCATACGTCAATCAGCATACATGTCGTATAATATTCAGGAACCACGAGTGTAAAACATCGAAAGACCTTGAAATTTGGCGCGCTGATAATCAAGATAGAGATCGAGATTGAGATTGCCTATTTTCGCCAAGATTGACGAAAATATCATGATTGCCTTTTTTCGGGCAATCGTTTTCAAGAATTGATCGGCACTGTTTTCGGAGGCAATCCCAACACTGGGTTCTGATATATTGATTTTCGTTAGATATCAATAAATTTGTTTCGCCTCCACAACATGTGGAAGCAGAGGAACCTACGTTTAAAATATGTTAGGTGTTGCTTGAGTGAGGTTTGCCCATGTTGTACGCCAGGACTGATATATCACCCACATGTAGTATCATGCATTATGGTGTATCGTATGTCCAATCTTTGTGCGTGTGTGTGTGTTCTTCACATTAAACCGTTCTTTCTACCCGTCGACATCCAGCACAACCAGTGTCCGTGCCGATTCTTCAATCCTAGAAGAGATACAAGTTCTGTGGTCACAAAGCTACGCCACAGAGATACTACGTTGCCACGTACCAGGTACCTGGTATGCAGTAAGCACAGCAGTGGGCAATGCGATGCCGTGTGTCATCGTGCTAGATACGGCATACACATTCTATGTGTGTGTGTTCTTCACAATAAACCGTTCTTTCTACCCGGTACCACTTCCCCGCGTTTTTAGCTGCAGTGTACCACAACGCCGTCTCAAGTCCAAACACCAAGGGGGCAACTTCCGTTGACCCTTCGGTGGCTCGGAACTCCCTAAGGTCTTCGACTATGCATTCTTCTACTGTCCGCCTGGTATCGGGTTCTCCCCAACAGCTATTGTCCCGAACATTACCCGACTGGGTAATCGCTCCTTGCTTTGCCGTGCCACGCCCCCCGCAAAGAAGAGCCGACGTTTCTGATTGGCCGTTTCGATGCTCTCGCAACGTGTCATCTTGAGGACCTTCGCGTACGAGAGGGTGGCATGGTCAGTACGAAGTCGGCGCTGGAAGCCAATGACTCGCAACAGGACTTGGTGGTGAGCCGTTCGACGCTTGGCAAAGTGTTCCGCTCTGAGGGTACACGTCACACACCCGTACAGCAGGGTCTTAATCACCTCGGTCTTCAGCATTCGGACTTGAAGGCTAAGGGGGGCGGTCGTCCTATCGTACAACTCCGGGCCGAACCGTTTGAGGAATGCTCGCATTAGGCGGATCCGTCGGTCGATTTCGAGCGAGAGGTCAGCGCTTTCGTGGATAATGCCGCCTTGGTATAATAACTGGGTCGTCCGCTTATAGCTCTGGCCTGCCGCTTCGATGACGAGCGGTGATGCGAGGGTTGTCTGGTCTGGTGTTCGTAGGACCATTGTCTCTGTCTTCTTTTCCGACACCGCGAGGCCTGCTGCTTCGAAGACAGTCACGATGACTGTCATATTTTCGCGAGCCCTTCAGCCGCCTTCGAGGCCATTCCTGCATCATCGGCGTACAACATTCCCCATGCAGCCCTTCGCACGCACGCCAATGGCTCCTGGTTCTCTGTTCGAACTACTCCAGCATCACTGAGTTGGACCAAACCCCTTGCGATGGTCTGTGAGCATGTGTGATGATCATGTTCTTGCATTATTAATGGCTCACTGCCCTGAATCCTTGCTTGTGCTCACTAAAACGACATTAAGAATATGCATTTCGATGGGAGAAAACAAACAAAACGTACCAACCGGCGGTACTGCAGAAATGGCGGTGCTGTTTCTGCGTTAATGCCATGAATCAATATTTGTTTTGGCGGTTCCCGGTAGTCCAAGGTTTTGCAGTATTGTTTCGGCGGTATTGCAACAATGCGGCGCTTTGTTTGCGGGTAGGCGGGTTGTCGTTCTTCGCCCGTGTCGTAGATGTAAACCGGTAACTTGGGCGGAAATTGCGGTGCCTTGCGGTGTTTTTTCTCGGCCTTGTTCGGGCCCCCAACCGGTCGGTTCGTACGGCGTTTTCAGCACGGCATTTTCAACAAGAGATCGAGGCATAACATAACCCTATGGGCAAAACAGCGGTTACCTACTTCGTTTTGGAATGAGAAACAAAGAATAGAGAAATAGCAACATAGAGCAGGCCCATTATGCGAAACGCACGAACAGCGAGGGCACCCTCAAACCGCAATAACTACTAAAAATCGATTGCCTCGGGGGCGTTCGCGAAAAGGAAGAAACGGCACACCACACCCCCAGAAGGCAATGCACCCCCGATACACCTGGTCGTACATACTGAACTTTGAAACTTGAAAACTCGAACAATTACCGACAGTGAAAAGGCAGGAAGTTAGAGGGGAAATTAGAAGAAAGTCGTTGGTCGAAAGAGACAAGCAAGCAGTACAATTTTCGTTCAGGTCGTCATGTATTGGTACTGGTGGGTACGAATCTCACGGTGGTCACCAATGTAAAGCCGATGCTCGCAGTGAGAGCCGATGATGTCGCGGAGAAGTCGCCGTGGAGAGGTCGCGAAGCGAGGGTCCCTTGTAGCCTTCCTTACGGCCGACGTAAGCCGAGCAGAGTTCTTTCTCGCATTTAGCAAGGAATTGACAGACCCAAGAGGGTCAACGTTCTTAGAGTAACACCGCAGGGGGTCGCAAGGACCTTATAGGCCGGATCTTTTGCAATTTGTTTTGAGGTGATTATATGATTGTTTACGGAGGCTTTGGGGTATCTGGTCCCATATCTGATCAGATATTATCAAAATAACGTCCTTTGGGGCCTGTTTGATGGAAACAATGTTCCTCCGAGATTTTATCACTCCTGAACGTCGATTAAATGATTGTTTTTTTAGCGGCCTTTTCTGATTAACTCTGAAAGTGATGAAATTTGGCTTTGCACAAGACCTCGGTGGCATTATACAATTTCGTTTAGGTTATAGACTGGGCTCATGACGGGTCACGACGGTACATGCTTGGTTACGCTTGTACACAGCTGGGCCCCTACACTTGTGCATCGGCCACCACGGACAAGGAAGGCATCAGTACCTTGGCCACCATCGTGTCCCTTGCTGCCGCCCAACTGCAGCTGCTCTCGTAGGCAAAAAAACTTATGAAACGAATAGGCCGAGACTACTGTAGCAGTATCAAAACAATAGCACGGTTGTTTTCCAACTACGACCGCCGCACGCAGCTCATGCTCCGCGAGGGCAAGAGCTCCTTGCTGGTCCAGCGACTAGCAAACCCCTTAACGCAGCTCCCCAGGGGGTTCCACATTCCGCTGCTTCCTTCGAGGAGCTGGTGGTGAAGGTTGATCGGCCAACCCGGCGTGAGCGACTCTTGTTCGTATAGTGGTCCACGTGGAGTTCCAAATGTCGGTTCTGTTCTGTTGTTTTGGCTCTCCCATGAAATAAAACCAAAATCACGATAAGGCTGGGTCTTATGCAAAAAACAATTGAGTGATTGAAAAAGGCTTGCAAAGAGAGGCTATACGTACACTACCGATTGTTTTTCTGTGGGCATGCGTCTTCGACCCCTTGGTTGCAATTCTTTCGTAAGCACTTTATCGTACGTGCGTATTTAAGCATACGTACTGTAGCAGTATCAAAACAATAGCACGGTTGTTTTCCAACTACGACCGCCGCACGCAGCTCATGCTCCGCGAGGGCAAGAGCTCCTTGCTGGTCCAGCGACTAGCAAACCCCTTAACGCAGCTCCCCAGGGGGTTCCACATTCCGCTGCTTCCTTCGAGGAGCTGGTGGTGAAGGTTGATCGGCCAACCCGGCGTGAGCGACTCTTGTTCGTATAGTGGTCCACGTGGAGTTCCAAATGTCGGTTCTGTTCTGTTGTTTTGGCTCTCCCATGAAATAAAACCAAAATCACGATAAGGCTGGGTCTTATGCAAAAAACAATTGAGTGATTGAAAAAGGCTTGCAAAGAGAGGCTATACGTACACTACCGATTGTTTTTCTGTGGGCATGCGTCTTCGACCCCTTGGTTGCAATTCTTTCGTAAGCACTTTATCGTACGTGCGTATTTAAGCATACGTACCTACGTTGATTCCACTTTATCTTCTTTGGGGTGTAGTAGCTAGGTGTAGGGTGTGTTTCCATCGTGATGATGTGCATGCACTCTGTTGTGGCAGCAGAATACCGATGCCGGTAAGTACTACTGAATTTTCTTTATCACGTAGGCCAATAGCACAAAGCACTCGCTCTGGCGTGTTCATCCCAAGAACTACTGCGCGATTCGATAATGTCCCCTGCGCAAATGGGGCGATTGATGAAAACAAGCTTTCTTTCCATCGATGTCACATTTATTTGCGTTGCTCACAAATTCACCGGGAACCCTCTTTCCTTTCTTTTTGGGCCTGCACAATGGGGGCCACCACGTGATGGTGCGCCGTGTATGTTGTTTCAACAATAGGGCGTGTAATCCCTTTAGCGCATAAACCGCCGTCCCGTTTTGGGGGCCGACCGCCCGAACTCTGAGCCGTTTAGTCCCATAACGCGACTGCAGTCAGTCCTAAAGGGTCGGGACCGCGTAGCTGAGGCTGGTGAGGTGGCGCGAACGAAGTGCTTTGAAGTACCCTGCGTCCGAGTGGTAGATATGGAGCTCCTCTGGAGGTTTGTACTCGTACTGCATTTGAATCCCCCTCCCATCTACAATGTGGAGAAGTGAAATTTGCCCTTCACAGGAGCCACCGGAGGCCCACTAGCCACCCGAGTCCCATTATGGCAGCAGCGGTCGCCCACAGCCACGAAAAAAAACAAAAAGGCAGAAAGCAAACAGCGAAAAACACGAAAAAAACAATTGAACTCACATAGCTGGTATCGAACCTGGAACCGCTGGAAGCGCACCGACATCTATCTGAGCCAATTACAGGGGACCAAAAACGAGGAACGTCGTATAGGTGGTGCGGACATTTGGGACTCTTACTCCCGGCACTAACTGTGCGTACAAAATATCCTGGAAGATTCTTACCGGCTGCTAAAAACGTGTCTCATGTTTTTAAGGCTTTGATATATATCAATGCTAAACAACCAAAAAATAGAATGACACCAAAAGCTCATGAAACACTTTTATTTAGCTCAACGACAAGGAAGTGCCAAGAACTGACTGGGAGTTGAACGTATGAACGATGTTAGTTTATCTATTCAGTGTCTGAACAGAGTTTTTTCACATCTCAGGACATAGGCTGTAGTCGACACGGCGCTTCCTTTTCTGTCAGTACGTGCAGCGTGGTATGGTAAGCGCGCAGACTGGGGAGCGCGTCACCTAGTGGTATCGCCACACGACAGAGCACCAGGTGGGGTTGTGTATAAGTATCTAAGAGAACTGGCGGCGAAGGGTTTGAACCTCGTCGTCAGCTTTTTCTTTAGATTCTCAGAGGTGTAATTAACGCGTACCTGGTTAGTCTTGCTCAGGGATCCCGCGTGACGCACAGAGTCTCGACCACCTCGTGTTTCAGCATGCCACTCGCTGAGGGAGACGTCAAACGTGCTACGGCAGGTGTGTGCAGGTTATGAGCCTAGACACTGCACACTGAGCGGTTGTGAGCCCAAGCATTTCACACAGACAGTTTATGAGTCCATATATTTCACACCGACAGGTTATGAGCCCAAGCATATCACACTGACATTTCATGAGCCCAACCATTTCACATTGACAGGTTATGAGCCCGAAACATTCACACGAACAGTTATATACCTATAGCCCCTTAAATATCCACGGGTTTTTCTGAAGAAGGGGAATGGCCTCTCCGACGAGGACAATAATTTGAATGGTGACACGTTTGTGGTTTGAAGAGATGGTTTTCCCTCGCTGTCGATAATTAACACCTTATAGAAAGCAAAATTATGCATGATCAAGTTATCGCTTGTGATACAGTAAATTAAATCAAGGTTGGCTTTGACTGCCCCGCAACACGGAGGATGAAGTAAAAATTGGTGTTTAGGGAGCCGGGCTTCTGCCATGTGTACGTCGACATCTCAGATCATCGATATATCTAGACAAGTTGCCGCTTTGGATTTTTGGTGGTACGATCGACAGCCGAAGAAATCGCGACCAGGTAAAAATTACTTTGTAAATGTAGACCGTCAGCGAAATGCACCTCATCAAAGTATGATTTTTAATGTCAATTCTCTCTCAGGAAAGGCAAAGACCAAATTGGCAAGAGCACCAGCCTTCGCCCCCGATACCGTGACGAGGGAGGCCTCGATCGGGGTGTTTTGGGCTAACGCGTTTCGGTCCGAACGGCCTCCTTAATCCACGAATGACATATTCCACGGATAACTACGCTTGTTCTACATGATTCGTGATGTTTACCCTCTGCAGGCTTTGGGAGTTTTCGTCGGGTTGCGTTTCTTTTGATCTTCCCAGATCATTGTTGGGTAGTATGGAGCCCCTACTCTATAATCCAGTCAAACGTGCCCAAGACGATGTAGGAGCTATCCCTGTAGGGCAAAATCGCGCGTCTATATCGCAGGGAGCGCGCTCAAGCAGGCTATGGCACGATCACAGACATGACCTTACGAGCAGGGCTTCAAGACGGATGACAGCACTGCATGCAGCAGTAGAGAATACCGGAGTGACACAGAAGATCACGCAGTAGGTTGCCAAGCTTCCTGTAAACTGACGGCTTCGTATCCACGCAAAACCCAGGATATACATCTACGTCCCAGACAGAAACTTGGTCCTTTCTTTGCAGGACAGTGGTATGCTTTTGAGGGGTATTTGCTTCTTGCAATACGAATCTCCTGACAGTGGCCACTTTACAGTGTCCTCCGCGGGAGCGTACCGCATTCCCCACACATTCTTGACCTCCTCGTGCTCGTCGAGTGATCGTCGACGTCACCAACATACTTGCCGTGTCCCGTTCCTCTCCACTCTTCTAATCTAGTTGGCGTTTCTGCATGATTTCCGTGAGGACTGCACCTACGCGAGATGTCCTTCTCGTTCACTCGCAACCCGGCTGTAAATAACAAAAATACACGGCAGCAGTAGTTGAATTCGCACCCTCGCTTGGGGAAGGCCCTGTCTCACGTCGAACGGTTCCGACTGGGGGCTATCCAGCTGCACATGCTCGCATGTCATGGTTGGATTGGTCTGTGACCGCCGTATCTTTAGGTGGCACGCCAAAAGGAGTTAGAGCATTCCATTAGTTGTTGCTTTTCCGTCCCATCTATTGCTTTTGCCCTTGTTTCCCCTTTCTCCCTCTGAGCTTATTAGATTACATGCATCGTAATTCAGATCCGGGGTTGCATTGCAGGAAATCCCCCCCCCCCCCCCCCTATGTAGGGAAAACACGTAATGAGCGCCCAACTGTTGGGAGGTGTCTCAATCAGGAGAAGAAACGATGCTGTCAAGAGGGATGCATGATATTGTCAAATGAATAGGGCACGCAACAAAAAAGAACCGCCCGCCCCCCCCGCCCCTCATCGTTGCGGTACGCGGCTGGCATTAGTTCATCGCGAAAAGGCCCCCCCTCTCGTTACGGCACACACCATGAATTGGTTTATCACGAGAAGTCACCCCCCCTCGTCCTCGTCGAGCTACGCGCCTTGCATCGGTTCATCGCGAGAAGAGGCCAGTACCTTTTTTTTTCTTTCCTAACCTGGCGTCAAACGTTTACTGCTGAGGTCGATGGAGCACATGTGCGGGGGTGAATCCTCGTCTTACCCGGACCAGGGCCAAGGGCAACTGCCCTTGTAGGGGTGTTGCCTTCTTAGTTTGAGCATATCTTACCTGAGGAGCTCAGTAGCTCACCCGGAACATGACTTGGAAGTTTTTTCGTTCTCGTGATCAAACCAACGTCTCTATGCGATACCCCTGAAACAACTATTCTAGTTAAAACTATCGTACGCTGAGTGCCTGGTGGGTTCGCGCTCGAGGTGCCCAACCATTGGAACAGAGTGCGCCCCCTACAGTGGGATGAGTCCATCGTTCGATCGCCGCGGACTATTGCACACGCTGCTGTTACTGTCACTCCGGCGGAACGACTTCCCGTCCGCAGCTACTAGTCGCTGACGCAGCCCGCGAATATGTCCTTCAATAGCACACATTCGTGCGTCACTACGGCTGTGAGTACAGATATGCCTCCATAGCCACCTCACCCCGGCCCATGATTGCTTGTGTGCTGCACCGTTATTGTGGCACCCTGCCGTTGCTAGTGCCATTCCCCTTCCTATCCGTCTAGCGTCGACAGTCTTGAAGAAAGTTACCCGGGGTTTCGTAACGCCCACGTCGGCCATGGCGTTCAGACGGTCAGTCGGGAGGCCGTCACACGTCTGACGGCAATGCCGCTCGCCCGGGCACAGACAAAAAAACGTTTCTCGAAAAGCGGTCGTCGAGCAGACTGCTTGGGGGTCACCCCCTTTCAATTCGTCAACGAGCGTCGGGTCTAGGGTCGGATACTTGGCGTTCCCCGGGGTAGGAAACCGCCCTACCCCCAGCGGACTCTAATGCGGCCATCGTAGTTGTCCCGCGGCGAAGCACCCTTTTAGTGTTGAAGTTTCGAGACGTGCTACCGATGAGGTTCCGCCCTTTGGCCGAAATAATTATGACGGGCGTGGGGCTGGTCAACTGGGGGAAAACTATTCAAGCATTGCTTGGTTCCACGTCATCTTTCGATTTAAACCCACTCCATATAGCGTATGGGGTTTTTTCTTCTCGGGTTGGGCCCACGCGTTTTCCAAAAAGCCAATTGTTCGGGGGACGAACAAAGCGCTCCCGAAGTGAAGCTCCTGAAGTGAAGAGCCTTGAGGAAAAAATGCAGGTATACCCCTACGCAAACTCTGCTGCGATTATCTGGACCCTCTCACTCCTTCTTCCGCCTATCCCGTTGACTTGTTTCGTCGAAGACAAGCAGACCGCCCCCTCGGATACGTCCTTCCTTCTGATTGGCCGGCTCGCCCCTTCGCACGAGCCTCTGTGCACAGCCTCAGCCGCCCTCGAGGGTTCGACCCAGTTGGTTGCCGCCATCTCGTTTTATCGCAGGCTCTGCGCCGTCCAGCTCGAGGCAGCAGTACCAAAACCAATTTTTTCTCGGTTCATCTTACTCATGCCCATTCCTAAACCGTATTCGCTTTTGCATCCTCTGCAGCATACCAACCCCTCGATCCACATCTTGCTCATAGTAAGAGGCGCCAGCGTGGATGCGTTATTGGGGAGCCGTGCTACGTGAAGATATTCGGGGTTTAGCCCGTTTTGATCCCGGACATTCCTCGCCAACGGAACCCCTGAACAGAGCGACTGTTATCCCAATATCTTGGATGGATCCGTTGAAAAAAATTCTTCGCCATGTATACGTCGGATAAGTACTGCAGCTACGGCAACCCCGTCAGGCTGTGGATCGGGGTAATACAGCAGTATCTTTGTACATGCTTCTCCAAAGTTGGTCGTTGGCAGCCGTGTGGAAGGGGTTCACAAGTGAAACACGGTCGCTCATCAACGTGAGGTGCTATCGCTGGCCACAAAACGCATTTCTCGTCGCGGTCACGACATCAAAAATGTCCCGGTTGTCGCCGCCCCGTCATGGAGCCATGCCACGGTAAGGGTGCACCGGAATTTCTTCAGCCCCTCACATTAGGAGCTCAATAGACGCGTTCTACGATAGAGGTAGCACATTTCCGCTAAAACTAGTTCTGAATGACGGGGCTCCTCGAACCCAAAATCGTCGGAAGGACAATCCTGTTTCGAAAAAATAACGTAGTTGTATACCTGGGCCATGGGATTATTCACCGGGCTGCAATTTGATTTTGCTGAAGCCAGTTTTCGGGTGAGGTATGGAGCTCCTCAAGTTAGGAGCCTCAGAAAAAATAGGGTGAACCTGTATCGTAGAACGCCTCAATATTTCACCCGATACAATACTTGAAAGGAATTTGTTCGCGCCACCCGACCGGCACTTCTATGTGCTAGTCCTCAAACGAATAGACGATTGATATTTTCATCCTAACTGCTGGTTCCTTGCTTAGGGAACTCAATCGGTCAGAAACCTTTAGACGAAAAAGTGCAGCCCCTACCGTGGGGTGACTCCCATGCTGTCGAAGGCACAGTCGTACCAGCGGAAGGGGGCATGTGTTTCGACCAAAATTTCGCGAGAATATATAAACTGACGCGTGGTACGATTTTTTGTATTTGTATGCTTATTTTCAATCATCGCTTTCACTTTCCAGCTCAACTCGAGGGAGGTTTAACCCTCAGCGATCTTCTTCTGGGCAAAGCCGTGGTCACAGGGGTCGTCCCTTCTCCCTCCCGGTACTTGCCTTCATTTTGATCGCGCATAGGGTTCATTATACTCCCTCTGGTCGTCGATTTTCATCGAATATAGATTACTCACACTTTCGCGCTTTCCGCTAGTCGGTTCGTTTGCAACAAAAAGCCCTTGCGAGTAGGTACTCATTGAAACTTGAACCCACGAAATTGATGGTGGGAGGCTCGGGGACCACCTACCAAGCCACCGGAGGTACCACAGCGTTGAAATAATAAAATGCCTCAAATTTTGCCAACTCCCTTTTCAAACTGCAGCCCCGTTTCAGGGACTATTCACCTAGAATTGGGCTGGTATGTCCCCAAAACGGGACTGCAGCCCGAACAGGGTCGAGGGCGCTGAGGAAGTACACAATAGGGTATGCGTTACTATTTTGGTATTTGCCGAATTTGTTTTCAAAAGTTAAACCCAAGACTATGGGGTTCCTCGTCGGGTTACGGATAGGCAAAGCGCTCGATCTTGGAGCCGTTTCAAGCTGTGCTTCACTCATCTATCCCACGCTATAGGGAGTTCCACTCTTCGGCTCGATATTTTCCGACGGATTTGAGCTCCTCAGTCAAGTGAGCAACTCTACACCGGCTCTTTGGCGTGCTACTTATATATATACCCGAATTGTTTATGTTCGGACTGCCATGCGCAGCGCGAACGAAACCAAATGGTCAGTTTTTGTGTCGTGGACGAAAATTCCCAGACGTCATTATTCGGGTGAGAGTTTGGAGCTCATGCTTCATGTGAAAAACGAACTCAAGATAATATGCTGCTCCTCTTGATGCCGAGGCGTTGTTCATAAAATATTAGGTACATCTCTTCTGAGCCATCCCACAGTAGTAGGGGTGCACGAGACGTCCCCGAGCCTCTCTCTCACATTATTAGGAGCTCAAACACTTACCCGACTTGAAAGATAGTCGTTCGTGCCAGCCTGCCAGCACTTGTATGCGCTGGTCCTAAGACGAGTACACGAGTAACGTTTTCATCCCAACTGGTAGTGTTTCCTCACTTCAGGAACTCAATTGGTTGGAAACGTTTGGCGCAAAAAGAGAGACCTCAACCGTGCGGTGACTCTTCTGTGGCATAGAGTCTCCGGCTTTAAGTCTGGCGGGGGGTTTCGGTGCCCACTGTCAACCGCGATGTGCGCCCTTCAGTCGGGTCTGGCGGAAATTCGGTGTCTTCTTCATATCTGCTGCAACCAGACGTGCTAATTTTTGTACTAATGCCACCTA
Organism: Nereocystis luetkeana; assembly: GCA_031213475.1. Lineage (NCBI taxonomy): Eukaryota > Phaeophyceae > Laminariales > Laminariaceae > Nereocystis > Nereocystis luetkeana. Next base: position 4,279,697 of record JARUPZ010000009.1, on the reverse strand, counting down.
AACGATCGGTACACTGGGGGGTGTGAGGGCCATATTCAATGCCAGCGTTTTTCTTGAGTGTTGTGAAATCATTTAAGGGGGTTCCCACTTTCGCTTGACGCCATGGCCTCCCAGCTTTTTTCCCCCGCGTTTGTATCTTTCGTCAATATATTCGTTAGTGTTGTTCAACTAAAGCAGCTGATATCAACGTAACCAATCGAACGACCCGATCGTCGTCGGCATCGCACCAAGCACAAGATCGTTTTAGCTGGTATGCTCTGAACTTGTTTTCTTTTTTTTGTGTGTTGGCCTCCTCTCAAAGCGGGGGGGCGCGGCGGGCCGGCGAGAGGTGTGAGGGACGGCGGGGCGATTGGGACCCGCTTCCCTCGTCCGAATTCACCGCGACAAAAACCCGACCCAACTCGCGGAATACATTAGATGTATAGATGAAGCCTACAATGTTTGTCACTTAAAATCGAGTCAACCCGCCAATTCGCTGTTCTACCTTATGTACCGCTCTCCATACCTCCCTCGAATTCGGGTGCAAGTCCATCAGCTGGTTTTGTTTGTGGGTTTGATACGACTGACGAATATTTCGGCGTTCGAGCAATGCGGGGGGCTGATAAATAAACAACCCGCATGCGGAAAATGAAATAGTAATAAATTTGAACGTTCAATGATGATATCGGTGGTGAGTAGCCACCAGTGTCAGCCGTGCATCTATAGATCCATACATATTGTCGAGGTCCCCGCATGAACCGGGTGTCGAACCTATCGAACACGTAACAACTCCGGCGTTCAACGTTAAAACACCTTTTCAACAGAGCTACGGTGGGGAGATTAAGATTCACTTTGTTGTCCTTAGCCCTTTTAGAGCTGCAGTCCTGTTTTGGGGACAATTCACTCAAATTCTAAGTAGTTTTCCCCAAAACGGGACTGCAGTCCTATAAGGGTGGATGCTTGTTTGCCCAAGGTGGCCACTCCGCCGAGCGAATACCCACCTTCTTTGCAGTTTGTGCGTGTTTCATGCTTCATGGGTTCGCGATCCGAACCTCTATGGGATTTGTTCTGTAACACTGTGCCAACAGAATACTTTCGGGGCCGAGTTTTGAGGTAAAGGCACAGAGGTTTCATGTAAACCCTGCGCCAACAGAACGCTTTTCAAGACCATTTCTTATCCCTTTCTGGACCGCAGTCCCGTTCTAGGGGAAAACACTCCCGTTCCTTTTTAGTGGTTAGTCCCCAAACGGGACTGCGGTTCTACAAGGGTATGATTTAACCCCTTTAGAACCGCAGTTCCGGTTTGTGGACAAACCAGTCAAACTGTAAGTACTTTGTCCCCAGAACGGGGCTGCAGTCTTAAAACGGGTTAAGGTGCACAGAGTCACTCGCCCGAGAAGCCCGAACGCGGCAAGTTGATTTCTCCCTCCGCCCTTAGCCCGTTTAGAACCGCAGTCCCGTCTTGGGGACAAACAACTCTAATTTCAAGTAATGTGTCCCCAAAACGGGACTGCGGTCCTAAAGGGGGGGGGACACTACTTGTAGCGTCAGTGGTTGGTAGCCTGAACGGGATATGGCACCGTTCAAAGAGATGACTGGGGGCAGCGCCCTTGCCGTATATGGTGCTGATTTTCCCAGACGCAACAACTGCCGCCTCTAAATCTCGTAACGCTCTGACCTACTATGCCCCCCCTCCTGCCTCCCCCCTGCCTCCGCTGCCTCGACGTTGGTTGTTGCAGTGGACAACAGGTGACGGCCTAGCCCACACGCCCACCACGCAGTTTCCCGCCTCATGGAGGGGAGAACGCAGAAGAGGGCATTCGTTGCGGCTACTTGGAGAAGCGTGGAAAGGGCCCGGGGAGGACGGAGCTCGGCAGCGGCTTTCACATATAGATTCCAGGCCCTCCCCCAGAACAAGCTCCCTGTCCGACACGAAGTTGTGTTTTAAAAGGAAGACGGAAAGAGGCGTTTCTACGATAGGAGTTCACCCTTGATTTTCTGAGTCTCCTCCCACTTGAGGAGCTCCATACAAACAGTAAGCCACCCAGAAACTGACTTCAGCAAAAACTGTTTTTCTTCCCCCGATCAATAATTCCACGGCCCAAGCATATACCAAAACGCCTTTTTTCGAAACAAGATTGGCATTCGGACGATTTCGGGTTAAGGATCCCCTTCGTTCAGGAAAAAAATAGCGGGAATGGGCTACCTCTATCGTTGAACGCGCCGACAGCATGAGGAAAATTGCGCGAGGTATATTTTCTGGCTTTGGGGATCCCAACGAACGGCGAAGGTGGCAGGGGCAAAGGCGTCCCTGGTATAGCCAACGGCCTCCACAGGTAGATGTCGGTCACAGTCGGTATGTACGATGCACGTGTGTCACATGGCGGAGACGTCAAACCTGCCGCAGAGGAACATTGAGTAAATCTAGTTTTGTTTATACAGTAGTTTACGGCAAGATACTGGACTTTAGATAACAGCTGTAGGGCTTCTCTTTAACCTAGAGTTCAAGCGCCGTACATGCTGGACTGTGGATAGGGCCCCTTCTTACTACGTCCGTCGGAGGTGCGTTAGGAATGCGCGTCGATTGCGTCAGGCACGTTTTTTTTACATGTGTTGCAATGTGCCCACCGCGTGGCTTCTTCATCTTTCGGTTGTTTTTTTGTAAATGCGTGCTGTGCAAGGCCCAACCATTGCGGGCGATGCGTACAGTTGGAGATTTACGCAACATCCAAGTGCGCTGTAACAAGCAGGCTCTACATTGCGTTGTTTTTTTATGATATATATTATCACGTGGTGCGAGATGTTGATGAACAACGTCGAAGCTCGTACGCTATAGTACCAGTAGAATATGCACTGAATCGGTCTTACTGCACTAGGAGTACCCGAGTGTGTCGTACGCGCAGGAGCACCAAGAGGGTGTGATCTATCAATAGATGACACAGATCAGGGATCTATCTATCTATCTATCTACCTATTTTTCTATCTATATATGTACATATCTGCCCTGAACGACCTACTGCTGAGCACGAAGCAGGAATCGATGATCTATCTGTCGGACGTGCGCGGGTTTCCTCGGCCCTTTGCTCACCAGACGACAACGAGCGGCACCAAGAGTTAATGTTCGTAATTTGCCTGCGCTTTTACCGTACGGGGGGCAGGAGGTTGGTTGACTGCCAGGAGCTAATAGTTAATATTTCCGGTTGCGAAGTCAAGACAAGAGGGAGATCAAGACTCAGTCTCGCCATGTATGTAGACCGTGCGCTGCCCCCCCCCCCCGTTTCAGGACACGTTCGACCGTTCGACCACGCACAATGGTAGGAGGGAAGGGGCGTCTCTTCGAGGTAGAGAGTTCACCCTTCGGACAGATAGATGGTGATCCAGATCATCTGTAGATTATCTAGGCCCCCATCACTTAACGTTGTGATAAGTTGCGCAGGAACTGCGCACCAACAGATCCAACCCAGGAACAATGGTGTGTTAGGTCTTGCAGATTACAGGGGCCCGCCCTGCAACAAGGACCAGATCATACAAGATCGGAAAAAAATATTTCTCGAAACATCTAGATCGGGAGGATATGTAGATGGTATGTATGTAGATCACCTGTATATGATCTGTCTGAGCTGTGGAAGAGATATACCGAGTTGATTTCGTGGAAAGAAGTTGGTTGATGTCGGGGGAAATAAGGGGGAGTATCGGAACTCGCCCGGGATACAGATGAATCGACACTGAAGGGGAACCAGGAGGATCGTGATGCTGATGGGGTCCAGCGACAGGTAAAACTAGAGCAGAACGGCAGCGAAGGGAACCCTTCCTAGCTCGGGCGCCCCGTAGACCATGCGCGAGATTGGACGAACGTAGCAGTACATTTTCGCAGCAGCAGAGAGACGAGAGCGGCCTTGAGACAAGGTAGACGTGAACTGGTGGTGACCGTTGAGCAACAGACAGGGTGTGCCGAGGTTTATCCCTCGACACAGTTGTAGCTGCAGCGTACGAGTACGTTTGTACGAAGAACGAGACCTGCTGTGTGCGCTCCGCGGCCCCAATTACATTACGAGCCAGTCCTGACCGGTGCACGTCGGGGGGTGTGGCCTCCGAACTCCCTTCCCTGCCGGCTGATAAATCGAAAGCAACGGGGTGTCGTGGGCGCGCTGGATTTAGGTGGGAGGCGTCTGGCTTGGGTGCCTCGCCGGGCTTCGGCAGTGCACGCTATCGACTACTACTGCGTTTTCCGCGTGCGGGCCTTGAGCTGTAGGCACCCGTTCAGGCGACCACACCGCCACAAATTATCCAGGATGTACACCCGCCGTAATGTTTCGGCAGTGCTGAGGCAACGATCTTCGGCGGGTGATACAACCGTCTTCGGCGGGTTATAGACCCGCGTTCAGCCAAGTACCATGTACACATATAACGGGATAACACCATTCGTGCGTGCGTCTTATCGGTTACCTGGTGGAGTGCAGTAATATAGGTGTAGGAACTTCACGGTATACCACCGACTTGCAACGGTACACGCACGGTACATACGGTATCCCACTGTATCCCAACGGCATCCTGGACGGCTCCCCACGGTATTCCATGGGATATGCGGTATCTCATCGACCTTTGGTACATCTTGCACCGTACACTTTAATCGTATGTGTACTGTACTGTAGTGTCATACTTCCTCCCCAACCCCGTCAAACCTTGAGGCCGCAGTCCCGTTTGGGGACCAAACTACTCGGACGTTCGGGGATTTGTCCCCCAAACGGGACTGCGGTCCTAGAAGGGTTTACTAAGACTCCTAGGAAACCAGTTGGTGGCCCTAGCATATTGCCTTGGTTGGGCTAAAAAATACCATGTGAGATTCTTAGGAAATTCAACTCTAGACCCGGATCTATCGCTCGAGAGCTACCTGGTGTTCTATTGATCGACAACAGCAGCCGTGAGATCTCGTTTTTGCCGGTTGTGGTACATACTTCGATCGCCCGTTGCCGGTAATTCCATGCATCCCTTCGTGCTCAGGTTGGCGATTGCGGTGTTGCTCCCCGAGGCAGCAGTCGGGTCTTAACCCCACGTTCGTATTTTCATACGCGATGATGAGGGCAACCCTCGTCATTCGTGGACCTCTGCAGGCCTATCGGCGGCCGCGAAGCAATGCCCACCGTTTCACCGGTGTGCGGTATCTTCAGGTGTACAACATCTACAGGTTTTTCCGACGCCTGCCGATGTTGCCCACTACAAAAAAAGTTCCCGGTTACTGCTGTAGCGAGTTTTCGGTTTCCGTTGAGGTTCAATTCAAGTCATACATGCGTTGTCGTGTCCCAAACTCCGCATACAAGCGATGGCACGTTGCTACCACACGAGGCCACCCTTCGCCAGTCCCGCCGCGCCGAGCATTCCTTCGCGCGAGATACCCCCTCCCCCTCCGCGGTACAAGCAATACATTTGTTCGCGTCGCGGATGTACAGCACAGGAGCTTTATGCTGGCGTGCCGTTGGGCAGTGTACACGGCATGCCGCGCTATACTTTCACGGTCACTGCCGGGGCAAGCCGACTCGAGCCTCTTGCTGGCGTACCGTTGGGCAGTGAACACGGCACGCCGCGCTATGCTTTCGCGGTCACCGCCGGGGCAAGCCGACTTGAGCCTTTTGCTGGCGTGCCGTTGGGCAGTGTACACGGCACGCCGCGCTCTGCTTCCGCGGTCACTGCCGGGGCAAGCCGCGGCTTGCCACGGCAAGGCCAACGGGTTATGTCATTGCCCATGGCTCTGCCACCTGGACGCGCTATGGACGTCCGGACGGCACGTGCCGTGTCGAACTTTCCAAGGCTGTCCACGGATTGTGCCACTGCAACCCCTCCATGGCAAACACTCACGGACAAGCCCATTGCGACGTCCACGACAAAATAGGCGACAAGTCTCGCGCAGCAAGCCCCACGGGAAGCACCTAGGAGTCTCCCCACAGTAGGGGTTGCACGTTTCGGGCCAAAGGTTCCTGATTAATTGAGTTCCTTAAGTAAGTGAGGAACTACGAGTCAGAATGAAGAAGTTACGCGTATATTCGTTTCAGGACTAGCGCATACCAGTACCGGTCCGGTGGCACGAACGAATTTCTTCCGAGTATTGAATCGGGTGAGATATTGAGCTCCTACTGTGAGGGGCTCAGGAACGTCGGGCTTCCCACGGAGCATGCCGTTGGGCTCGCAGTAAATACTGCCGAGGGTATTGCAGTGGGATTTGCCGTACACCATACCGTCGTCCTTGCCGTCAAGCTTCCGATCGGCTGGGCATGATGTGCCGTGGACATTGATCTTCGTGGCGTGGCGCGGGCCGTGTCGTTCGCCGTGAGGTTTGCTGTGGCGCCCGGAGGGGGGGTCCGTGGCGTTCGCCGCAGGGATTGCCACGGGCACTGCCGCGGCACTGCCACGAACAAGCCAACGAAGTGTACCGTAGGACGCTCGAGCGAGGACGTTTAGGACCTTACCGTAAGCAGTCAAAACCGGCACTCTGGAACGAACGCCTGGCTTCAGGGGTGTTCTAAAATACCACGCGGGGTTTTTCGCGGTGTAAATGACGGCGTATGCGATAGTGAACGGTGCGCCGCGAGATCGGTCTCGTACGGTTTTCTGGCCGCCTCTTATTTAATGCGTGAGACCGGGAAGAGCGGAGGGGAGCTCGCGAAAGGAAGGTGCACAACAGATGCAATACCTTGTCGGGGCCTTGAAAAAAACAAGAACAGTCGCGGCAGTAGAAGCAGCAGCAGCATAGACGTAATCGCGGCAGCAGTTGGCAACACTTTCACACTCTCTGATGCATCCCTTATCGTCGCGGCTGGTCTGTCTTCTATTATGGTAACCTTTTTCAGGGCACTGCTCCGGTCACTGTAACATACCAGGTACCCTTGGTGTATGTCCAGCCGCTGACGAGTAAAATCCCCCAACCTATCAACGCGATCGTGCCCACAGGCTCTACTTGATATGTCAGTTGCGGCACGGTGACGATACCATATAACATGAGAGCCGACTTTCTGTACGGGAACGTTTTATGGCCGTTTCATTTTATCCAAAGTCCACTGCAAATCAACTTAGATATGGTGGGCAGACCTTCGCCTCCGTGGTGTGCAGCAAGACCAGTCCTTGGCAAGGAGCAGCCCCGACGAGAAATAGGTGCAGGGTGCCGTCCTCACTATTACACCCTATATCTCTTACGTGAAGCTGTTCCCTACTGAGCTATAGGGGTAAAAAGACCGATCGATTACCCAGCCCAAGGTAATCGTTATAGCACTCTCCCCCCCTCTGAACAGCGCGACCTTTGGGGCGTCGGTACCGTGTACGGCCGTACGCTTCCCTACCCGCTTCGTTCCAATGCCTGGGGGACCAGGAAGATGTGTTTTTAGGGCCGCACGCGCACGCGTCTCTATAAACGAAACGCTCGGAGGGAGATTCGAACCCGTGACCTGGACGACATCAAATGTGAAGGTGTTACCTACTCAGCTACCGGGGTCAAATGCCGATCGATGACCCAGCCCAGGGCAATCCCTATGACATATTAAGGGCAGACCGTTGCATACACTTGGGGTTGCCGAGCCCCCCCCGTACCTCCGAGGGTACACGGTGCACGGAACCAACGCCCAGGACTACTTCCACCGATACACACCGGGCTGCACGCCTACCCACAGGGTTGCGTTACGTACGAACCGAGGACACCGGTCACCGGGGCCAACGGTTAAAAACAATGGCGGTGGGACAGGTTTGGCCAGGTCCGACAACAAACCCGCCCTTCTACTATAGCATTTACAGGGGGGGGGGGCGGGGGGGGGGGGGGTGCCTTCATCGCTCTCTGTCAACGCGAAGCAAAAAAGGGGTTCATTCATGAGTGGTAAACGTTGAAGCACTGCGCTCGATCGCGAGTCTACACCAGGTGTGCTCTTGGGTCGGCGGGTTTCCACGCAGACGCGGGGTGTATACGACGATCACCAGGGGAAGCACCTGAATCTTCCCCGTCTTTCCTCGCTCGAGAAGCCACCACACCGATTTCGGCCAAAAGTTGAAAACCCAGACACACAACCACAAGGGATAGGCGCCTATGACATGACCTTGAAACTAACCGGGACCGTTCACGGATCGGGTCATAACTCGAGGGCCGGGTCACCTGCCCCGACCCGACCCGACCCGACCCGTGAAGTTTTGAAGCCCTCCCGACCCGACTCACAGGTTGGGTCATGCCTAACCCGACCCGACCCGCGAAGTTTTGGAGACCTCCTGACCCGACTCACAGGTTGGGTCATGCCCAACCCGACCCGCGGGGTTTTGGAGACCTCCTGACCCGACCCACAGGTTGGGTCATACAGCCCTGAAAAAAACACACATTCTAACCGAAGACATGGGCATAAAAGCAAGGACCGCTGAGACATGAACACGAACACCAAGAGGCCTTTATGCTAGCGCCCATAGTGATACTGAGTAAAGTCTCCGTCTCGGAAAAGAGGAGCTCGGTCTCGTTGGCAAAACGTGCGACCTTCGACTTGCAGGCCCCTAGTTGCAAGAACCCCTACCGTCAAGTATAGCTAAGCTCCGCTTGCTTGCTTGCAAAACCCATGCCGTGAGTGACGCAAAAGAGGGGAAAAAAAAAAAAAAAACAGAACAAAAAGGGTCCCACGCCGTTTGTTCATCCTTGGGCCTACCTACAGCCCTACCGGCGCCGGCGGGGCGGTGGTGTCTCCAGGCATCGCGTTCAACGACGCTTCCAACGCCCTCAGCTCCGCGGGCGTAGACCGCATCTCGCGCTTCACCCTCTTCACTATACACAACACCTGAGACAGACCCCGTTTGGATATAACGCACGGACCGCGAGGATCGCAAACAAAAAACGGGTCGGGAGCTGGAAAAAACAAAACAAGGTAAATATTGAAAGGGCGTCGACAAGCGAAGATGAATATTCTGCGGTACAATACAGGGGGGCCGGGGAGACTTTTGGGATGGAGGGGGCGTGCTTGCCTTAGAGGGGTGGTACCTTATTTTGTCCGAGGCTCTCCTCGATCGGAATGAATTTCCGGACGAAAGTTACGCACCACACCATCCCGGAATACAATGACCGTCCGGATGAAAAGTTGTTGTAACAATTGTGTTTAAATTCAGAGACAAGGTGGTAACGGCATGAAGGAAAAACGACAAACACACTGAAACTGTCGAAAATGGGAATGAAACCAGTGTGGTATGATGGTTTTTTACGGACGAGACTACGTAACACTCCGTCCCGGAAAATAAGGAACATTTGGATGAAAAAATAGAGAAACAAACGGAGTTCACATTCAGAGACAGAGCGGTTCCACACCGGACGGAAATGTAACGACCGGTTCGTCTTCCTATTCATGTCGGAACGCGAAAATCGAGTCCTTGTGATTTATTTGTTTCCCTCTAGTTTTGGTTCACTTGGTTTTGGACACACACACACCATTCTCTGTCTGGGTCTCAAAAATGGGGTATGAGGGGGGGGGGAGGGGTGGGAGAATGGGGGGGGGGGGGCGGTCGGACATTCCATTTTTTTATGTTTTGCACCCCTGGTCCCTGTGGTGTTTTCAATACCACCACCAATGTGTGTCGATTTTTTCATTACATCCTTCGAAGTAGTAGTATAATAGTGGTCCATGTTTAGGGACAGGGTGAGGTGACACTTCACCCTTTTAGGGCCGCAGTCCCGTTTTGGTTACGAACAACTTGTAGTTAGAGTGGCCTGTCTCCAAAACGGGGCTGCAGTCCTAACGCTCGGAGAAGGGTTAAGAAGCCCAGGAATAGCGGACAACAATATAAAACGCGACAAAAGAGTACCCTTCCCGTTATCAGTTTCTTGTGAAGAGCATATCAAGAAAAAACAAAACAAAAACAACAACAGCAACAACAACAACAACAAGAGAGAGAGAGAGAGAGAGAGAGAGAGAGAGAGAGAGAGAGAGAGAGAGCGAGAGAAGCACGCGCGGGAAGGAGCCAGCCGCATGTGGCTACACCTCTTCCCACTCGCCTTTTTGAGAGCGGCGGGTCCCAGCTCGAGCGGCGCGAAGCGGGCCGCGATCGACCTGCACATGGTGGCGTTTTCCACCCCGGCAGTGGTCCAATATCGGATCATTTCGACGCACTCCTCCTCGATCCGCTCCGCGGAAATCTTCGTCCCCTCGGAGATCATGATCGCCTCCGCCTCACACCCTTCCACGTGCGTAAGGCATATCTGTGTCGGAGGGGAGGCGGGCAGGGGGAGGGGGGCAGGGGGGGGGCTCATCTCATTTGTTGCTTGCCTTAGTCATTTGACCATTGACCACGCATTCCTTTCGAAACGAATAAAAGCCACCTCCAAACAATTGGGCGCTCATTGCGTTGTTTCCATATATCACATGGGAACGTTTTGCTAATATTATCCCCCTCGTGTTTGGCTATCTGCTGTGGCCACCATCTATCTCCCAGGATAGCGATCGTTTTCTCGCTGCTATCTAGTGTGTCAAACCCTTCCATGTCACATTCGTCTATTTCCCTCGTCTCCTCTTTTAACACATCCAGTTCCTCCTTGTATATTTCACATTCTCCTACTATGTGAGTTCTACTCGGGGGAGGGGAGGGGTGTACTCGATAGGAGAGATATACACGATCCCATGCATGGCCGTAGTCGCATGACCATAGACCCTCGCATCCCTGCAATGCCGGGACGGAGCATGTCGGGTTTTCACCGACCAGGCAGATGTTGCTTGCACCGAGCGCGAAGCGCCGTGAGGTGTCCGGCGCGTGGCGTGAAGGGTGAGATGCATCCTACTAAGACCGCGCCTGAGGAAGACATGCATCTGAATGACAGCTTCAGAGAGATAGTTTAACTTCCGGTGTAGCCACTTCCAGAGACAGCAATGGGAGGTGGGGGGGGGTACTCGATATCATGCATGGCCGTAGTCGCATGACCATAGGAGGGGGGGCTACAGTATGTTTTACAGTTGCTCAGTGCCATTGTTCAACTCATCCAGGGTCTTTTATGGAGCATCACCCGACCCGACGGGTCATGAAGTTTGAAAAAGTGACGGGTCGGGCTGGGTCGGGTCGGGTCGGGTCGGATCGGGTCGGATCGGGTCGGATCGGGTCGGATCGGGTCGGGTCGGGTCGGGTCGGGTAGGGTCCGGTCGGGTCGGGTCGGATCGGATCGGATCGAAACAGGTCGGGTTTTGAGTCGGGTCGGGTCGAGTCGGGAAGAGTCGGGACGGGTCACGCTTACCCGATCCGACCTGACTTGACACGACCCGCCAGGCTTGACCCGGCCTTCGAAACAACCGTGTTTTTTCCAGTTGTTCAATGGAACGGTAAAAAAAGGGTCCGACAACAAACATCACGCAACTAAATTTTCCGGGGGAAAAAAAAAACACGGGTGCGCGGTTCCGAAGGGGGGAAAAAAAAATGAAGACCACCGACACGGTGTACTCAATAAAAATAAAAAATAAAAACAAGGACAACAACAAAGAACCGAAGTCTGCCTCTTCAACATGTCCACCAGGTACATTAGTCAAGGCAGTTCCATCACCTTCCCTATCCTCGGGGCGTTGTCCTTGTTCCAGCTAGCCTTCACCTTGAACGTGCACCCGCACTGACGGGACGGGACGTGACGGGACGGGAAGGAGCGGAAGGAACGGGACGTGACGGAACGGGACGGGACGGAACGGAACGGGACGGGACGGGACGGGACGGAACGGAACGGGACGGGACGGGACGGAAGGGGACGGAACGGGACGTGACGGAACGGAACCGGACGGGGCGGGACGAAAGGGGGCGGGAAGGGACGGGAAGGGACGGAACGGGCCGGAACGAGACGGAATGGGACGGAACGGGACAGGACGGGACGGAACGGAACATAACGGAACAGGACGGGACGGGACGTCCGAATAGGCGCCACGTACGTGAGGGACAGAGATGGTAAAATAAGAGTTGGTGTTTGAGGGGTGCCGCAACAGGCGGAGGGAGTTCCTGTTGACGTGTAGGCGTCAACGAATTTCCCAGCCGCACTCGTTGCCGACGAAACTATTTGAAGGACTTCAGAGGGAAAAGGGGGTCTACAAATATACCGTGGGTACCCCGGTTTAAGAGCGCTCGGTGACAAGCCCAAGAACACGCCCTTATCTGTAGTGGGAAACATATAGCCTTTTCTATAGGCGCGACACGTCGACTAGGCCACTATCGTCCTGGGCTCTTTTGAATCGTGGTAGCCTCCGTACCCTATACTATAGCAAAGATAACACACCCTGGAATGGTTTTTCGTGGCAAGACGGCGGGGGGGGGGGGGGGGGGGGGTGTACCAGGTACTCGATAGGAGAGACGTACTCGAATTCAGGCATGGCCGGAGTCGTATGACCAAAGACTCTCGCATCCTCATAAGGCCGGGACGGAGCATGTCGGGTTTTCACCGACCAGGCAGACATTGCTTGCACCAAGCGCCAAGCGCCGTGAAGTGTCTGGCGAGTCGCATGGAGTGTTAGCTGCATCCTACTAAGAACCGCTTGTGAGGCGGACTTGCATATGGATGACAGCTTCATTGAGGTAATGTCGGGATTGGGGGGAGGGGGGGGGGGGGGGGGGTACTCGATAGGAGAGATGTACTCGATCTCATGGAGGGCCGTAGTCGTATGACCATAGACCCTCGCATCCCTACAATGCCTGGACGGAGTATGTCGGGTTTTCACCGACCAGGGGGGCACAACGGGCACGCAATAAAAACAACAAAAAACGGTGGCGTTGGGATGTATCGTCGACAAATTTCCCAAACACGTACCGGTATGTATGCCGCAAAAGACGTCTTGATGCAAAAACAGTTGTGGTTGTTTGTTCCGTCACAAGAGAGTAGACTACACCGGATCAGACTCCAACGCGCTACTACGTACTGCTGTACTGATACCGCCGTGGTACCGCGCACAAGGAGACGTTATTACGGCTGTGTTGTCTACGAGTAGTACCAAACACCAACATCATCGACAACAACAGCAAACAACAACGACAACAACAACAACACTAACATTAACATCAACATCATCAACATCATCATCAACAACAACAGCAAACAACAACAACGAAAACAACAACAACAACAACAACAACAACAACAACAACATACTGCTGCATATTGATATTATACCTTAGCGCGTACACTACCTGTGCGGTATAGTTCTGAAGTCTGGAGACTCGAGCGGGGGAAAAGACAAACCCAGGAACAGCGGGATGCTCGCCGCAGCTGGAGCTGTGCTCCCGACGGAGTGTTTTGGGCCGAGGCCGCTGAGATGTTAGCTGTCTCGCCATGGCGCAGCAATTGCACAGCAGAAAACAAAACAACAGGACGGAACCCAGAAACGCATTTCAAGTGGTTCCCATTTGCGGCTCTGCAGCGGCTCCGCAGCGGCGGCGCTGTTCAGCTGCTTGCCGGTTGATCGATAGCTTCCCCGTGCTTGCTCGTGTGTTTGTGTGTGTTTTTTGTTTTGGGGGGGGGGGGGGGGGGTTATTTCAAACCCCGGGGAAAAACTCAACTTGTTCTTCAGAAAACGCCTCACCATATACACTACCAAATGTCACGGTGGGGGTTTCAGGTATTTGCCTGGGCACCCTATTTTGTTGACTTCACCAAAACTAGAAACCCGCCTTCATGCCTAAACGGTCTTCATATATCCGGCCAGAGGCGTGCTTACCAACGGAGTTGGTCGTACAGAAGGAGGTTTCCCAAGCCTCAAAGGTTGGAGCGAATTGGGTTGGGTTTTATCGTGGTCTGTTTCCCACGAATAAGTAATGATCCCAACGAATGCCACCCTATGAACCCCCCCGGGTGGCAACCGCTATAATCTGCGTTGTCTATCTAGCACATCTATTCCCGATCTTTGTATGATCTTAGCTCATGTTGCCGGGTGGCTACCGTTACAATATGCATGACTCTGACCCGAAATATAGGGATAGTTAGCATATAATGATTCGATCCAATCGGTCCTTATATTTTGGGTCAGAGTATCTATTACGGGGGGGGGGGTAGTAAATACCTGGTAGGACCAAGTTTTGTGAGTAAAAATAGGGAAATATTTAGTTATTTTTGTGCACCGTAGGTCCTATTTACGATGGTCCCCCGTAAATAGCACATGTTTCTTTGGATGGATCTGTACTACACAGATCAGATCTTTGGCCACTCTTCACTACTTGGGTTTATACTGGTAACTCTTGCCGGTAACAGGGGCTCCACGGGCTGGGGTCATCTTGAGATAGGAAACAGACCACGAGAAACCCAACCAAACTAGCTTCCAAGGAAACTCCTTGAAACATCCTATTCATAGAGCTACGTAGGCCTGACGGAGATAGATAGCGCTGTGGGGTGGGAGGAGGGAAGCGAGGGAAGGGGCGTCATCTCGCCTTCGTAATACTCGCGCGAAAAGATGTTACACGCGTGCCTTTGGGTTACATATATACAATTGAAAAAACCTGGTCGATGAGAACGAATTGGCGTCTTCCTTCGGAATCGCGTGACCATTGTTGACCTTGCTGGAGGCCGGAGGTTGGTGGGGACGCCCTTTCGCCGCGATAGCGCCGGCCCTAAACAGGGTAATTTAACCTATGTTTGTTGGCTAAATAGGGCAAGTTAACCTCTTACCGCTGCCAATGGCGGGCGTTACATGAAACGATAAAACCAAGACCAAGCATGCGCCATTCGAGTAGATGAGTCAAGCAAGCGGCACCCGTGGCTCGGCAAAAACAAATTCGGGTCGCGCGGCTAGCTCAGCCCCTGTGTCCCCCGCTCGCAGCACGCATCGGGACAGGGGTAAGGTCTCACCTTCGACGATACGGATCTCTTCCGTTTCCTGTGGTCACCTTCGGCCCTGACCGGCTTTGTGTACTTCCGGGCGCACCTGCAAATCAGCTCCATCTTCTGCCACCGGCTGTCAGGACCGCCGATCTACGTCAAGCAAATGCGGCCAGGCAGGAACGAAACAAACGGCGGCCCGAAAAAAACGGGAACGACGCCTAGTAAGCGCCCAGGCAGGAGCGGAACACAGGGTGGACAACGGGGTATAGGGGGGGGGCGAAAGGGGGACGAGGGGGAATGGGGGGCGGAGGGGGGGGAGGCGGTCTGCCCAACAGACTGAAGCCTGGTTATGGCCACCATCGTCATGATGCACTCCCTTCTTTGGGACCCAAGTAACTAGCATGGTGCCACCTGGGCAACTTTGCGTGTCTATATGCTCCAGTGCCTGCCTTTCGTATTTTCTTCCCCCTTTCCCCCCCGCCCGTGATTACCGCTTTTGTGTCCCTCCTTTTTTTCATTTTTCTTTCATTCCCGTTTGTACTTCTTTGTGTCTTTGTTAGTATGGTCAATTTTGCCTTTTTTTGCATTTTGCTATCTGCTTCTGTTTTTGTTTTATTTTGTTTTTTTGCTTCGCTTCATCTTCTTTTTTTAGGTTTTTGTCTGCTATTAATAGTCTCCTTTTCGCTTCCCTGGTGTCCGCAGTGGTGGAGTGCGTATGCTTGTTTTTTGTTTTTGCCTCTGTTTTACTTGAGGTATTTCTTCCACTCCAGAGTTATTGGAGCCTGTCCTGCGACCACGGACTGCATTGTATTGTGAGTTAATGTGAGAACAACAACAACATATATAATCGAGCGCCGAGAGGCAGGAACGATACATATGGCACGAAGTAAATCGTCAAAAAAGATATACCTGGTACCAGGTGTGTATATTAAAAGGGCCATTCTTATCGGAGAGTATATTTTCCCCATAATTTCGACATTTTTTTCGCGCATTTTTTCAAATCTTCCAAAATTTCCTGATTGTTGTTTTCCAAATATGTGAAATTTAACGAAACTTCGTTTTTGTGCTTCTGAAGAATTTCACGGATAGTGACAGAACGCCTCCGTATATTGATAAATATCTCCAACTTAATCCCAAACTTGGGACATTCTGGAAGAAACGCTCTCCGATAATAATGAGCCTAAGCATCACCCTTAACAATGAGGATTTCGTCCAAACAGGTCATAAGTAACCCTTCTTTTGTACTGCAGTCCCGTCTTGGGGACGAAGTACGTAGAATTCGAGTGTGTCATCCCCAAAACGGGACTGCAGTACAAAAGAAGGGTAAACGGGGGTAAACTGGGGAACTTGTTCCTTATCGCTTTAGATTGGAGAAAAGCGGACGAGAACGGCCGAATCGATATCCGCGAATGGCGCACCAGTCATATCATACGAGGTATGTACGCTGTATATACAGTAAGTAAATGCAGTATTATCAATGGCTGTAATCGTCACTTTCTAGTGTCAATTTTCCCCCCTCTCACCCAATATCATGTCCCAAGAGGGTTTTGAGGAGCCACCCGTCAGCCCGAAATGTTTTGGTCAAAACGTGCACGCTTCGGACAGATCATCCACAGATCATGTCCAGATCATCCACAGATCAGGCAGAGATCATCTACAGATTATCCACAGATCACCCACATATCATCCATAGATCATTCACAGATCATCTACAGATCATTTACAGATCATGTACAGAGCATCTACAGATCACTCACAGATCACTCACAGATCATCCACAGATTATGTACAGATCATCCATATCTCATTTACATAACATCTACAAATCATTCACAGATCCTCTACAGATCATTCATAAATAATCTACAGATCATTCATAAATAATCTACAGATCATCCACAGATCATCTACAGATATTTCAGTGGTCCAGATATTTCAAGGCAGACATATTCCGGCTTCAGTACTATCTACTGTAGTTCATTCATGTGGCCGGGTGGGGGCTGTGTATAAGCTCTCTGCATGATCTATGTAGCAAACGTGTTTTGGGTTGGATCTGCCATACAAGGCAGGCCCCGCACAACCTCTCGCAACGACATCTGAGGAACTAGATTATCTACAGTAGATAGATAGATAGATCATGACCTGTCTGGGGTTGTCGGGGTGTGGAAAAGTGCTATACCTCAATACCCTACCGTTCGTGGGTCACTTATGTAAGGAAATGGATAAAAAACACGCACGCACGCACGCACACGCACGCACGCACACACGCACCCTGCCAATACAGCGTATCCTCGTCTCCGATGTGTGGCCGGCGCGGGCCAAGGATGCTTTCACGCTCCGCCAGACGTTCGCCCAGGTCTCCTCCGGGGTGGTCAAGATTTCGAAGGCCGTGCCGCTATTCATGTCAGGGAGAAAGTTCGCAACAGCAGCGGCAGCAGCGGCAGCAGCGGCAGCAGCGGCAGCAGCGGCGGCGGCGGCGGCGGTACCGCTTGCACTACCGCGCCCGCTCGTCGCGTCTGTGGCAGGAAGTTGAGCTGCAGTAGCAGCGCTCGTTTGTTTGCCCTCGCTATGACCTGCGAGGAGGAGACGAGCAGAACCGCCGCTTGCACGACCCTTGTTCTGATCTGGAAGGGGTAGGGGGGGGGGGGGGGGGAGGGCTCGTGCAAATCAAGTCTAGTCTTCCAACAGGGCTCGTGCAAATCAAGTCTAGTCTTCCAACAGGTGGCAGAAAACTACTACCAGGCTGCCTGGTGCTTGCCTAGCATCCCCTTTAACCCTTTTATTAGTTTATTATTATTAGTACCGCGGTGCCGTTTCGGGGACAAATTACTTAGAAATTCAATGGCTTGTCCCCCAAACGGGACTGCAGTCCTTAGAAGGTTAAAACCGCACCCGTTTTTCAGGTTGAAAACAAGACTTGGAATTGGAAGGGGACTGCATGCGCAGGTGCGAGAGGGTTCAAGGTAAGGCTGGGTGCTCGCGCCAGTATATATATACACACTGCATGCACTCACTGGCTTAAGGGAACCAGCAGATCGGTCAGTACACCGAGGAAGCACCCCACAACAACGATGTGCGAAGGAGATGGGGGCCAGCGAACAAGTTACAGACTGAATTTCAATAATAGCATAAAACGTCTCCCAGCAGCCGGGGAAGACCGATCAAAAAAGACAAAACGACACAACGCTCCCACCAACCGAGACGTCGCAATGAAAAACAAACCGATGAGGTGTGTACAAGCCCTGAACGATTTTACGAAAAGCGTCATTTTTCGGGAAGTTTTTGTTCACTTCGTCTTCTACGGTAGTGCCCCCCCCCCCCCCCCCCCCCCCTTGTCTGGGTCTCCAAGCGGAAAGTGGGGGATCGATTATTTCTTCAGTACGCCCCCCCCTCTGCCACGGCTGGCATAAAAAACACGTATCGAGGACTTCACCCGCCTTTTGGAGACCGACTATTACGGGGGACCATAGTCAATAGGACCTATGTTATACGTAAAAACCTATATATTTAACCATTTTTACCAACAATATTTGGTCCTATTAACTATGGTCCCCCGTAATACCGCAAATGACAGTAAATATATATATATATATATATATATATATATCGCACCCCCTGTGATAATATTCTGGGTTTTGAAATTTACCACCCTGGGTGGTATATACCGTGGGGGTATGGTATACACCGTCACACTCCGGGGATAAAGTTGGTGCTCGTTTGGTATTTCAGTCTATCCACCACCTCGGGTGGTATAATGTGGCACCACCCCGGGTGGTATAGTGTGGTATAGCGTAGGGGTGTGATAAGTGGGGGGGGGGGGGGGGGGTGATAGCATTAGACTCTTAGAACACGACGACCAAAAGAAGACGAGATCGAGCCTGGAACAGCAGCAGCAGCAGCAGCAGCAGCAGCAAATGCAGTCGTCCGAGCCGCAGACATGATTTGCCCGTTGCGATGGGCCACGCTTGCACTAGCGGTACACGGCTCTGTACCTCCTCTTGCCTCCATGCTGTTGGCGTCCATGCCCTAAGCTTTGGTACCGGTGCTTTTGCACACGTGGTGTCCTGCTGCTGCTGCTGCTGCCGCTGCCGCTGCTGTGCTGTACCAGTACCGACACCCGTTTTATTGATCGCGGTGCGCTTTCAACCGCCGCGGTAAATAACCCGGGGGTGTCACAATAGAAATGAGGCAGTACCTCAGGGGGTGTGGTATACACCGTTCACCCGGGTGATAACTCGGGTGGTCGCTTAGGATTCTAGAACGGTGGCCACCCCGGGTGTGGCATACCGTAGGGGTGTGGTAAACAAGATGGGGTGCAGTATACTATATACACTGCTGTCATATACGGTAGATACTTGGGGTAAGTCTGGAACAATTTACGCAGGGTAAAGAGGGCTTAAGGGAGGGGGCTGCGTACTGGCGGAGTATGCACATATCAGGACAAGTACACTGGCAGTAGCTGTACAGTCATACTGGCTGAGAGAACCAGTACATCGAACAGCACACCGGGCAAGTCCAGTACACTGGCTGGGACAGCGAGCAATCCAGGCCCACTGAACTGACCAGAGTACAACCAGTCTTGTACTAACAACGTGTCTCCATTTTCCGAAATCGGCGCAGGAAGAGACTCGCTTAACCCAGGCGAAAAACTGCAGCTGACGAACACGAGAACGGCCACTGCCATCCCGATGGAACCACAGCAGTAGACGGAGGGACGCGATAAATTCCGTACAAGAGCGTTGACTTCGCACATGTGTTGTGATTTTGTTTTTTTCAGCGCTCGTTACTCTCGAAAACGTCAAGGGCAGCTTAAACAAAACCGAACAATGTACCTTCGGAAGGACGCGCTCTACGATAGAGGTAGCAATTTTCCGCTATATATATATTCTTCTTTTTTTTCTGAAAATACGGGGCTCCTTAACCCAACATCGCCGGAATGCCAATCTTGTTCCGAAAAATATGAGAATATTCAACCAGGGACAAAAAAAAAAAAAAAAATGCTGCTGAAGTCAGTTTTCGGGTGAGGTATGGAGCTACTACACACGTGAGGACCAAGAAATTGAAAAAAAAAAACAGTGCGCCTCTACCGTGCGTAGCCTTCGTCGAAGGCAAATCTCGACCAGATTTTTTTTTGTCTTAGGCCATCTTTATGGGAGGGTTTTGAAAACCGAAAACCTTACCCGAAACTGTGTTTTATACGTGCTTTCACGCATTTTAGACCTGGAGCCCGACCGAATCAGGCTCGCTCTTCTCAGAATACTTGCAGTATTTTGGGGAGAGGTATCTAGACCCGTTTGTCGTTTCTTCAGGGGTGTCGTTCGAGGTTTTTACGACGTTGTCGTTTTCAGAAAAAAAAAAATAACAAGGCATTTTCAGATATATATCGACGTTTCAGCCGAAAAAGTGGCCTCCTTTTCATATACCAGGTATATCGCGTCCGAAACTGAATAGAGGAAACTGGAGTGTATCGACAATTTTTCAAAATGCCATCCCGAAGAAACGGCAAACGGCGGTGCATGCCTCTCGCAAAATGACTGGTGGGACTTCAAGAAAAGCGGGGCCGATTCGCCCGTTTCCCTGTTCAAATACGCCCGCGAAGGTGCTGAAACCTCGATTTCCAGAAACCAAAACCGGTTTGCCATAAGAGAAGGCCTAACGAAAAAAAAATTGGCATGGGCAACCTTAACCTCCCTCTTCGGAAATATCGAGCGCTATATACGGGGGACCACAGTAAGTAAGACCTACGGTAGACAATAAAACCTAAACGTTTCCCTGTTTTTACTAACAATATTTGGTCCCGTTCACTATGGTCCCTCGTAATACAGTAAACTCACTCGCGTCCCTGTCACGACTCGAACGCCCTCTACGGTACTTTTGTGTCCAGAGTTACACGGGGTTTTTATTAAACCGAGGTTGGTGCAAAAGTCTAGCCCGGCAGAGGATGAAAGCACCTTCGGCGCCGCTGTAGCCGTTCGCGCCAACGCCGCCAGCGCAGCCAGCACCGCCAGCATAGCCACCAGCATATCCACCGCCGCCGACGGTGTCAGGACCGCCAGCATCACGAGCAGGTGGTCGCATCTGCCGTGCATGCAAAATTGAGGAGAAAGAAAATTGAAAAAAAAAAATATATATATATATATATATATATATATGGTCGGGGTACATACAGAAAATACAAAAATTGCCATAAATAACGCAGGAGATATGTTCGCGGTTTCAATGGGGTGGCCAACCGCCCCGTAGACAAAAACCAGTCCAATTAATAAAAAACCCACACACACACTTCATTCAGCACAACAAAAAAGCGACCGGCTTCCTGGCGTCGTTGCTCGCGTAATTGCCGGCGTGTCATGCTGGCGTACACCTGACAAAGCTCTTTCGTGGAGCCCGAGGCGAACAAAATAACCCTACAACAGCGCATCGCCCTGACCTTGTTCCATGCCGCAGACGTCGCTATCGAGCGTGCCGTCGCTTTTGCCCATGTTACCCTCGCCACCGCAGCCGCGGCAGCAGCTCCCTTCTCCCTGGCTACCGCAGCCGCCGCCGCCGCTTCCGCCGCTAGCCTTGCCGCCTCCGCGACCATCACCCTCGCATTCTCAGCGTGAGCGTCGGCGTTGGTGCAAGCCTGTGCGTTAGCGCCAGCGATGCCGTAGGCGCTGCTCGCAAACGCGTTCGGGTGATCGCCGAGGTTCGCACTCGCTCCCTTTTCCGCGACGGCGACCGCCTCGTAAGCCCTCACTAACTCCGGCCCCACCCCTGCGATCGCGGACGCCCCCTGCTCCGCATTGTTCAGCTTCCGCGCTGCCGCCGCCGCTGCGGCCGCTGCCGCTGCCGCCGCTGCCGCCGCTGCCGCCGCTGCCGCCGGTGTCGGCACCCTTTCCGCGTCGGCCGTCGCCAGTTGACCCCGGCCCCACGCAACACCCGCAGGCACACAACTTCGGCGCGGTCCGTCGTCCTTCGCGAACGACGACGTTGGCAAGGCGCAAGATCACGGGGCGGCACGCACGCGTGGGGACCAACGCCGCGGTCAGGGCGCCACGTTTTCTTTCTCTTAGGTACTGTACGAAAAGTGGTAGGGTTTTTTTCTCAGGACTGAATACTGCTGTAGCGCGTGGGGAAATGCTCGTAGGGTTGCGCGAAACAAATCTTCATATTTGCTAATATTTCTTCGGGTGAGATTTGGAGCCTCCTCCTTCACGTGCGGGGGCCACTTAGACAAGGCACCACCCCTACAAGGCGATCGCCCTGAGAGGAATTGTTCACCGCTCAACATCTGCTGGTGGCCGGGGTGGCCTGGGTGGCCTGGGTGGCCCGGGGGGGGGGGTGAGTCTCCTGGCCGGTGTGATGTTTGTCTGCTGGACACCCGCGCCGCGTAGTGTGCAAGCCGAGCCTGCGCGTATGGCAACACATGCATTGATGCGTACCGGGGGACGCTGTCGCGGCGGTAGAACGAGGCATCTATCTTGTGAGCGAGCGAGTGAATGTGCGCCTACAGAACCTTTCGTCGATACATGAAAAGAGGGCGTAAGGTGCTTCTGCTGTCCCAGCCATACTGGTGTGTGTAGAGGAGTGAGGTGGTTCTGCAGTCCCAGCAATACTTGGTGGTATTTGCTAAAAGGTTTCGCGAGCATGGAAAGTTGACCACGCAGTTGCGAAAGTCCACACCGACTACGAGTACGTACCGCGAGCCCATGGGAACGCCCCCAAATAATGCGACAGCAAGTGCCGCGAATATTTGAACCAATCCCACCTCCAGAGCAAGAAAACGCCATGTACGAACTACTCAACTCTCAAGTACGAGGAACAAACAACGGAGACATTGTCCAAAACTCAAACCAGCAGCGAAGCAGACGGAAAGGACGATCAGCACAGTTAGGGCTGGGACTGGACGACGAAAAGTGCCCAAAAAATGGCGCATCTATTCGACGAAAACCGCCAAAAAATCCGAAAAAAGATTGAAGATGAAAAATGTACCGCCACCATATTTACTTGGCTTTAGACTGCATTATTGGTTGACCCGCAATGACAAATTGCTCGACATAGGAGACGAGTTGGATCTTGGGATTCAACAGACACGTGTAACCAGTGTAAACGGAGGGGAAGGCACATCATTCAGAATTTTCCATTAGATTTTTACGTCTAATTGGCCGGAAATGTGCGGGAAAACTCGTGTTTTATGCTTATATTCGTCTCTTGCTCTATGGGGAAGAAGTACTGCAATTGAGTATGAAAACAATACGTGCCCTCCTCTTCGCCGAGACTTGGCGGAGACAACAAATCAATCCGTGCTTGAATCCAGTAAATAGCCGACGAGAAATTCGCGATCAAACTTGGCCCTATTGAGTCATTCTGGCAGTGATCGCGAAATATCAATCAGCCATGGGAAACTCAAAAAAACCTGAGGGCACCGGACGAAAAGGGAAAAAAAAAAGAAAATTGTCCAGAAGAACCAAGAGGCTTATCTGGCGCGTACCGGGACTACAGTCGCAGACGCGGGCGTGGCTGCACGCCGGGCGCTTGCCATCCAGCGCGGCGGTCTCGAGGCCGCCGAGGGCATCCGTAACCGGGCCTTGAAGCAGCGCGACGAGAGTCGGGCCGAGACCGCTGAGGCAAAGTCTTCACTGCAAGCTGTCTCCCATCAGTTGTTCGAGCAGAAGGGCAAACTCAACCTGGAGCAGGACCTCAGGCACGAGTCGGACGCAGCCTTGGCCCATGAAGAAGGGGTTCGTCAACCCCGCAGTCACGGCGAGGTGCAAGATGTGCAACACACAGCCGATCCGATGGGCGAAGATGGGGGTATCCTCTCTAGCAGCAGAAGCTCCAGCAGCAGAAGCTCCAGCAGCAGCAGCAGCAGCAGAGAGGTCAGCACCTCCGCCTTCGAGCGTGTCCGACACGGGATGCATTGGTCTGCTGTCAGCCATCGTGCCGGAGGGCCTACCAGACGATGTGGCCCACTCACTTAAGCTGGCCGCTGTGTACGCTTCTGCGCGTGGTGTGGTGCAGCAGCACCTCGAGCAGCAACACGCAGCAGCAGCAGCAGCAGCAGCAGCACAAACTTTTTTTCACACTCAGCACCTGGCCACGCTTCTACTTTTTTGCGGCACAGCAGCAGCAGCGGCACAGCTTTTTCTTTACGAATAGATTTTTGTTGATGACGTGGGTCCTTTCCCCCCATCGCTGATTGGTTGATTTTCTAAAGATTTTTTTCCCCAGAGAACGACATGGGACATTTTTTTTCCAAATTCTACGTCTAAAAAAATTATAGTCCCACACCTAACAGTTGTTTGTTCCTGTCGCGCACCAGCCAGTGTGGGTCCACGCGTCAGATTGTCAGCAAACAAAAAAATAGGGCTCGTTGATTGATTTCTTCAGGGACACTCACGCACGTTGAGGCGCCTTGATGAAGAAAATTATGATCAGCGGCAAGCTCTATACAAAACCCTGTGTAGACTATTACCACTCTGACCGGAAAAACAAGCACCATTAGGACTCTGATATGAATGTCAAATGGGCCTTGTAATCCCGGTGGAGAGTGCCCGAGGCTGGCGTCAATAACGGCCGAGCCTTTGCTCAGGGGGGGGTAGTCTTCTTGCGCGCGGTGGTGACAGTGCGATATTGTTCGACAAGGTGAGGAATCAAGTTCACACATCAACCATTTCAAACGGAGGTGGTGGGGTAGCCTTCTTGCTGGCGGGGGTGGTGACGCGACATTGTCCAAAAAGGTGGGGGTATCAAGTTCACACACCAACCACTTCAAAAAGAGGCGTTTTCACGTCCGAGTACGCGTCAAAAAAAAAAAATGAAGGATTGGTGCATCGCTTCCACACGAATACTTTTCGCAGATAAATTCAAAAAAACCGAGGCAACCTCGTGGTTCTTTCTCTACGTATGCGTAGGTAGCGGATTGGATACGATGAAAAGGAGCTTTTCGGGGGGATGTCAGCCCGTGGTATCAAAACGCGCTTGACATTTTTCTGTTCAACTGAAAAATTAAATCAACGAGCGAGCCACTCTGTAGGAAACCCGCTTTTTTTACAATAAATAAGTAGACGGCTTCAAGAATAAGACGAAACCGGGACGACCGGCAAAAAACGTCCCATAGGACTTGACTCAACAAACATGAAAAAAACAACGCATGCCAAGGGGTAGGTGCAGCATTATTGTTCCGAGGTTCCTCACTTGTTCACAGCAAATACGAGCTAGAAACCTCACCTAAAACCCTATTTTGAGAAAGAAGGAAAGTGAACCCCGATGACTACTACCATGGATGGCCGAGGCATACATACAGAGAGTCATATTTCATACCAGGTACCAGGTAAAAAAGAAGGGCGTTTTCCGACGATTTCGGGTTGTAAGAGCCCCCGTAATTCCTAAAATAGATTAGCCAGAAAGCGTTGCGTGGGTCTATCGTGTCTAGCGTCGTCAAACGAATCTTGGAAATACCAGGGTTTTTCGCGGATCATGACCCGACCCGCGGGTCGGGTCAGGGGGGTTTCAAAATGTCGCGGGTCGGGTCGGGTCGGGCCGGGTAAAAAAAATTCAAAATCTCGCGGGTCAGGTCGGATCGGGTCAAGTTTTTTAAAATCTCACGGGTGGGGTCGGGTCGGGTCAAAGGGTTTTGAAATCTCACGGGTCGGGTCGGGTCGGGTCGGGTCGGGTCAAGAGGTTTGGAAATCTCGCGGGTCGGGTCTGTAGACCATGAACCAAACACACGAAACGTGCCAAACGTGATAATGTATTTTACATATTTTCATCATCCCTTCAACTTTCCAGTCTTAGACCTATGCCAATGGAAACGCGAAGTTTAAAAGTTTTGTTTGAAATATATTCCTTTACAAAAACAGCCGAAACATTTCTCGTACCGCCGCTGTGGGAATAAAAGAGAATAATGTTGGATCTTATATTTTTTTCCTCCCAACGGCTGCAGGCGGCGCAATTTGTTTTTTCTGGTTGCAAATCGTCAACACGGTGATAGAAACTAGCTCGTGCGACGATCAACGCTCGATCTCGACATAGACTCAGCCCACGGCCAACCCGCTCGGTATCTGGCAAGGCCAACGAATAAAGATGACGGCCTCGAAGATATCAGGTGGATCCATGGTCTAGGGGGCGAGAGCTTGCCGGCGGCGTCGTACGGTATCCTCCCAAACCTGAAAAAAGTCTATTTTGTATCATTCGAGACGGATGGAGAAGTTTTGTCTTCTGTTTTGTGCAAACCAGCGCCCAAATGTTTTTTAATCATACGCCTGGTCAGCTCCCTCCACATGATACCGGCCATGGTGTGAAGACGGTGACCCTAGGGTGGGTCGGAGCTCCTAACGAGCGCACTCCGTTCAGAATTCATGACGCAATCGTTAGTTTGGTTGATGGATGTCTGTCGAGGACTCGAAATCTCGCCGCTTCGAACCAAACATCGGCCTCAGTTTTTCTCAAGCCGATGTTGGCCCAACATCGGCCCCAGATTTGCTTTTTTCGGGCTTTTCCAAAAGTTAGGATTTTGTTTTTTTGTTTTTTACGTGGCCCATAGGAAGCGTGTTCTGAAACAAATTGGCGTGTATCTTTGGAATTCAAACTTTTTATTGAAAGTTCGATGCCCATTGACATAAGTCTAACTCGTACGAGGTCTCTACCCTCAGCGATCTCCTGGGCAAGCCGTGGTGACAGGTGTCATCCCGTCTCCCCCCCCGGTACGTGCCTTTGTTATTTTTTTCTCGCATAGGGTTCCGCATTCCCACTGCTCGTCGATTTTCCTCGAATGGCACTGCTGGGTACGGCTGTCTGGACAAAATGCAAAGGGAGCAGCTCTGCACCGCAGAATTACACTCCGTAGAAATGTTGGCGATGTACGAAAACGAAACACAGCTTCAGGCCGGGTAGGGTCGGGTCGGGTCGGGTCGGATCGGATCGGGTTTGATCGGGTCGGGTCAGCTGACCCGTCCCTATCCGCGAAAATTGTCTTGACCTGACCCGATCCAACTCGCGAGATTTTGGAAACCGCCTGACCCGACCCGACCCGACCCGACCCAACCCAACCCAACACGCCATATTCTAAAAACTCCTGACGCAACCCGACCCGACCAGTGATATTGGAAAACCTCTTGACCCGATCAGACCCAAACCGTGAGATTTTGAACACGTCCTGACCCGAGCCGATACAACCCGACCCGACCCGACCCGTGACATCGCACCTCCAGACCCGCGAATATCCTAAAATGCTGCATTCTGGACAGAAATGAAAAATACCGTCTGGTATATTCTCATAGAAAACCCAACGGTGGGCAAATTCCCGTCCATGGTAAGGTGGCTAAATAAGTAAGCTAGTGCCGAGAGAGTTGGGCTCGAGATTCGAGATACTGACTGTGCCGTGTTTCTGATGTGGTTCGGCCAGTAGAAAGGCACCGCGTTTGCTGTCCTACACATACTTCGGAGTACACCAGCTACACTACCCCCGCGGATACCGCTCTGCAGTGTGTGTACTGGACCGAAAACACAACTATACATACCATTATGTCCATAAATATAAGCAACGGTCTGTTATACAATTCCCTAAAACCGATGCTTATATTATAGGACAGAGTGGTATGATATACATGCCCAGGTACCAGATTCTGCGCAAATAAGTACCAGGTACAGCAGTGCCAGAGGTTTACCCAGTCAATGCCTCACAGGTTGGCCGCCTCCTTGAGACGAGAAGTGTGAGGCGTCTCCGCCTCCAGCAGTGCCCGCCGCCGCAGCACCCTCCTCCTCTCTGCTTCTCTTCGTCCCCGTGCCTCCCGGCCGCTGCGGTTGTGTCGCGG
This sequence comes from Nereocystis luetkeana, assembly GCA_031213475.1. Classification (NCBI taxonomy): domain Eukaryota; class Phaeophyceae; order Laminariales; family Laminariaceae; genus Nereocystis; species Nereocystis luetkeana. Next base: position 4,252,154 of record JARUPZ010000009.1, on the reverse strand, counting down.
CGGTGGTCCTCTCGGAGGTGACGCCGCCGCCGCCACTGCTGCTGCTGCTGCTGCTGCTGCTGATGGCGTCTTGCACCAAGGCCGAGATCTGCGGGGCATGCTGCTCTTCCGTGATGAAATCTTCAGACTTGAGCTGCCCCAGCGCTTCCGTGTTGGACCAAAACGTCTGGGGCACCTCTCGGTTCGCGAGGAGATGGTCCTTCATCAACGCGATCTCGGCTCCGTTTGAAAGATAGCCCTTATCGACATGGCTTTTCAACCTCCTCAGGGCACCTACTGATGCCTCAGAAAGGACCATGTGAATCCCTGCGAACTAAGGCACGCGCTCTACTCAAGGGTCTGATGATGGTGACGGGTGCCACACTGTAGGGTGTCAAAGTGGGTCGACGACAAATGGGATGATCGCTATTGACACCAATGGGAAGTACTGTAAACGGGGGTTATATATTGTTTCGAAGCGTTTGTTGCCTGGGAGGAAGGGGAGGTTTCATCTTGATATATATGGACGACTCTAAGTATCTAAGTATGGTGTACGCTCTATGACGCTAGAGGTGATCGCCAACTAAGAGGGAGAGGGCACATGACAAAGCCGGAAAAAAAGGTAGCCGTTCATCGTGATGTTACCATGTTCAAGAGGGCAGCCTTGCTTTATTAGGTGCTGGTTCATCCCCACTTGGGAAGCCTCCCCCTTTCCCCGCATATAAAACGAGGTTTCCTAAAACATTGGTTCCGCCGCATTTTTGTGCGAGAGGCGCAGCTGCTGGCATTCGTGAGTCGTGAGTCACTCACTCTGCGCGTTCGTTGGCCGAGACCCGCCAACTCAGACTCCTGCTGCAAGCAGTCTATGAGTCCTCAGATACAGACAATGACTCAGAGTAACGCCTGCTGACGACGAGGCAAAAGCTTGTGCAATCACTGCCAGCAACGGCTTGCTTTTAGGCAACGTGCTTGTTCATTGGTTGTATACCTGGTAGTCTACATACTCGGACAACCGGACTGCCTGTTATTTCACCCGCGAGCGTGTTCCCTAATACTGCTGTAGACCACGTAACGGTACGTGCTGCTGTTGGAGGCCGCTGCACTCGTCGCTTGAGGGTGGCCACGCACAACGACTCAATAGGAGCGGGCGTTCTGCCACAAAATCTTCGGTCGGCCTGATGCTGCGTTCCTCGGTGTCGGCCGGCGCGGTGCGCTCGGCGGGGTGGCGCAGAGGTCGATGCAGGCCCGTGCGCACCCTCTCGGGCCTCGATCACCTCAACTTGAGCCCCAACCTTGCGAATCGCAATCTCGAGTCGTCGATCCTCAGGAGGCAAGTCGGCGTGCTTAGAGAGCTTCGCGCTCGGTCGTGGTCAACAGTAGCATCCTCTCCGCCGCCGCTGCAACCACCACCACCACCACCACCACCACCACCACCAGGAGGCCAGGGTAGAGGCTCAAGTACACACCCGTGGGCGAGTCGCCGAGGCGGCGTCCACTCCCCGGGCGTAACGAGAGTAGGGCGGGTCGGTGGTGGCGGTTTTGCTGATGGCGATTGCGTCAGTGCTGGTACTGGCGATAGTTCCGGTGCCTGCCCTGCTGCGGGTGACGGTGGGGGCGCTGCCGCTTGTGCTTCTGCTGCGGACCCTGCTGCTGCCGCTGCGGACGGCGCTGAACCCTACGCTGTAGGGCACCGGACCGATACCCGCCGGCGGCAAAGGAAGCCCGCTGCCAAGCAGGGGGGGTACCCTCCGCCATGCCCCCCCACTGCACGGAAGGTTGTGAATAACAGGGCGAGGCGGGGAGGCGCGAGCGACCTCGTGAACCAGAGGGTGATCAGACGGCTCGCCTCCGCCCGCAGGCGCAAGGACTGGCGAGCGGTACTCAAGGAGCTCGAAGAGATCGAGAGGGACGCTTGGGCGGCGGCCCGGCTGGACGTCAGAGGAGCGGGGCCACGGGGAGGAGCATATACGGGAGGGGGGGGGGCAGGAGGAAGAGGGGCGGGGGGTGGGAGGAGTATCGAGGGGCGTACGGGAGGGGCGTGGCGTGTCTGGTGCGCCGAGGGCCTTGCCCCTGCGGATGCGGAAAGGGCGAGGACGACGGTGTACAACATCGTCATGGACGTGCTGGGATCCAAGAAGAGGTGCGTGCGTACGAGTACGAGCGCTGTCTCTGGCGAGTACCATATATATGCTGCTCTTGTGGGAGAAGTATGTACGTAGACGACGGGGGAAAAAAAAACGTACTGCTGTACACACGTCGTTAAAAGTGCGTTTGAGTTTCGTTGTGTGCAGTATATAGATATACCGTAAACGATAAAGCCACGCGCCTGTCAGTAGTCAGGAAGGAATTGTATCAAAATCGCGCGACCGATGGTTGACGCAGCTTGCTTGCGACGTTGAACCGCTGGATGATTTTTTTCTTCCATCGACCAACCAGTTAATTACCACACGTGCATTGTATATTATCTACGCACAATTCGATGCGAGTCGACGAGGGAAGAAAAGGCTGAAATCTTCTCGCGATAAAAATGAAGGCACGTACCGTAGCGGGAAGGGGGGAGAAGAGCCTGCTATGTGACCCCGGATCTGAGTTACGAGTTGGAAGGAGAGAGAGAAGAAGATGTGCGAAGATAATGAATGGGATGGAAAAAAAAAAAAAAAAAAAAAAAAAAAAAAAACAGCAGTAGCATAACATACTGCTGTATTACGGCCCACCAGAGGTACGAGGAGCGCTTTTTATTTACGTTCATTTTTGTGAATCGCCTCAGCTCCCCATCCCATCGCGCCCTGTTTTTTTTCTCCCCATCCTTCCTTTCCTCTTTTTCTGTCCCGTCTTGCCGCCTCCCTGGTTTTGTGTCCCTCTGTCCTCGCCTATCTCTCGTGATTTTTGCTAGGTGGCAGGAAGCGTTCATGCTGGTGGAGGCGATGGACGCCCGTAAGGTGACCGTCGACCTCTACACCCTCAACTCCTTGCTCAAGGCCTGTGCCAACGCGGGGCAGATCGAACGTGAGCCGTCTCCCTCCCCCATTATCACCTTCCCGAGCTCTCCTGCCTCCCCCCCTCTTTCTATTCCCCCCGTTCTCTCTTTGTTTGAAAGCACTGCGTTTCCTCTTCGGCCTGAGTCGATCCTATTGCGAAGAATCACCGCTATCCTTGCTATCGTTTCGGCTACAACAGCAGGTCCTTTCTGTCGGGGGGATATTGCTCCTGCGCGAAAATCGTGCAGACCACACCAACCAAACAATACCAGGTATACTACTGTAGTTTTGCTCGATTTTGTACTTTTTTCGGGTTGTTTGATCGACCCTATCTCTCGGAAAATACAATATTTTATGAGAGGGCCTGGACAACACCTGGAAACGGTGTGATCGATGATTTCAAAGGTTCATGAACATTTAGTCTCCGACTTCGGGGAGACGAAACACACCGACCAGAACCGGACCAAACCCGAGCGGCCCACACCACAGGAAACAAGACATGGCCTTAACTCGACGTATGTACTATATAACCCAAAGTTACCCAACCAAGCCAAGCCAAGCCAAACCGAACCCCGAACCGAACCGAACCGAACCGAACCGAACCGAACCGAACCGAACCGAACCGAACCGAACCGAACCGAACCGAACCGAACCGAACCGAACCGAACCGAACCGAACCGAACCGAACCGAACCGAACCGAACCGAACCGAACCGAACCGAACCGAACCGAACCGAACCGAACCGAACCGAACCGAACCGAACCGAACCGAACCGAACCGAACCGGACCGAACCGAACCGAACCGAACCGGACCGAACCGAACCAAACCACACGGGGCGAAACTTTCTTCGCAAGACCCTCCTCTGCAGATCGCCTCCGGCAGTGGGGCAACATGCAAACCTGTACCCGGTGCGACTATCCTTCCGATCGACAGGAACCTTAAACCAACCGGGGACGGGGCTGGCAATGGTTCGGTGCTGTTGCTCGCCCTTAGCTTAACCCTTTTAGCACCGCACTCCCATATGTGGGGACAATTCACTCTAATTAAAGGTAGTTTGTCCCCAAAACGGGACTGGGGTCCTATCCCTCACGCCTCTCGCGCCCACATCCTGCGTTCTCCTCAACGTAACCCCTTGAAAGCAATGCCTGCCTGGTCGGTGAAAACACTTATGTGCTCCGTCCCGGCATTGTAGGGATGCGAGGGTCTATGGCCATCCGAGTACGGCCATGCCTGATTATGAGTGCCGCCCGACCCCCCCCTAGCCTCAAAAGCGGTTCTTAGAAGGATACAGCTCACCCTTCATGCGACTCGCCCAACACCTCACGTTGGGCTTCGCGCTTTGTGCAATCAATGTCTGCCTGGTCGGTGAAAACCCGACGTGCTCCGTCCCGGTGTTGCAGGGATGCGACGGTATATGCTCATACGACAACGGCCATGCATTAGATCGACTACATCTCTCCTATCGAGTACACCCCCCCCCCCCCCCGCCCTCTCTCCCGCTCTCGCCATGCCTTTCCAACTCCCTCATCTAGCCAATCACCCCGTTCCCCGCCGCCGCCGCCGCCCCTGTCGCCAGGATCAATTGTTTTCGTCGTCTGGGATTCCTAACCCACGATTACGGGGGAATATAGTTAATAGGACCAAATATTGTTAGTAAAAATGGTTAAATATATAGGTTTTTATATATAACATAGGTCCTATTAACTATGGTCCCCCGCAGTATTAGACGTTTGTTATAGTTACAGCAAAATTACATGTGTTTCATTCGTTTTTGTATTTCCGACAAAAAATGTTAAAACCGCAGTGCTTAATTTACTCCCAAATGTTTTAAAAACGAAAATCAATCGGTGGCTCGTGCCACGTTTTCGGCGACATGATGCATATATTGCGCAAATGCGAAATAAAGCTGGCAACATGCGATATATTTATGTACCGAGTTCCTTTCGTTTTCTTTCCCCGCGCTTTTCGTTTACTTTTGGGCTGTTTACACTAAAAAAAAAAAGTAAGAATATTAATAGCGATAATAACAATAATATTAATAATAATAATAACTGCTACTGGACCTTTGTTTTCTTTTTCTGCTCCGGAACAAAACGTCTTCAGATGTTTCTTGCGGTCCGTCACCCCGCGTTCGAATGCCTGCGAAGAATCCCCTAGTGCCTTATGCTCGGTACGGAATGGCAATCGCTCTCTCACCCAATCCCTCTTCCTCCTTCTCCTCCTTCTCCTTCTCCTCCTCCTCCTCCTCCCCGTCTTCGTTTGCGCCCGACGGGTTTCGTTCCTCCGTGGCGCGAGAGCAGTGATGATGCGCACGCTAACTGAGATGCGCAGCGGCGGCGTTGGCGGGGGGGGGCGGGGGGGCTGTTCCCTCCCCGGTCCGGACGTGGTATCGTTTAACATCGCCCTCGCGGCCTGCGCTCGCGCCGGCGAGGTGTCGCAGGCGCTCTCTCTTCTCGATGAGATGATGCTCGCCAGGAGAGGAGGGGAAAAAGTTGTTCGCGAAGCCACGTGGGGTGTCGGTGGTGGCGATGGTGGTAGTGTTGGCGGCGGCGGCGGCGGCGGCGGGGGCTGTGATCGTGTTGGGGGTGGTACTGGTGGTCTTGGGGGGAGGGGTGGTGAAGGGCTGTCACCGGCGCCTGCCCCTAATCTCTCTAGCTTCAACTCCGCGCTGTCAGCGTGTGCAAAGTCTGCCAGCGGGGGGTTCCGCCCAGGAGGCGATGGTGGAGGCGGGGGTGGGGGTTGGAGGGATAACCGGGGGGGAGGGTGGAGCGATGGACAACCGGGGGGAGGGGGAGGGGTTGGACCCGGGGTGGGGGGGCGGGTTGAACGAGCGGTAGAGATTCTGGAGGCGATGAGGAGCGGGGAGGGGGGAGCTCCGCCCCCCGACGTGATATCGTACAAGGAGGTGGTGGTCGCGTGCGGTCGGTGAGTGGGAAAGGGCCGTTAGAAATGTGTGTTGTTGCTGTTTTCTGGGTGAGTTGGGGCGGACGGTCGAGGATGGTGTTTTGCTGTCTGCGCCGATGGGTGGGGGGTGACTATGTGTATTAGAGATACACCCTGATCACTGGGGTAGCAGTCAGCTGACTGCTACCTCAGTGATCAGGGTGTATCTCTAGTGAAAACACAACCCTGGGTCCACTGGTTTGCTAGACCGGAACATCGCATTTACTCGAGGGTTGCGATCCCCTTAGCCAGCACTGCCTCTTTTACCTTTCTCGTGATGTTCTTTTCTGGGTGGGGCGGGCTCTGATACGTCGCTTTTCACGGCGATGGAACCCCCCCCCCCCCGATATACCTGGTACTGTTTTCAGGGTGGGGGCGGGGGTTGGGGCATTGCTCTTGACGGGGAGGGGGAGAGGGAGATGGCTTTACTCTCCGGGCGAGGGGTATTGACTGTCGAGGTTTGCCACGTTGTGATTGGTGGCTCGTGCCTTTGGTTGCGCGTATCCTGCGCGCTGAAGAGGTCATCGGTGAGGGTTGTATATGCGGTCGGCTTGCTCTCTGTCGCCCGAGCGAAGCCTCGCGTAATGATCTAGAATCGCTTCACCTAACGATCACACTTTTTCTTTTTCTTTTTTCCCCCCAACTTGCTAACTATAGAATCGCTTCATGAAACGATCACACCTTTTTTTTTTTGTGCTTCCCTAAGTTGCTAAACCCAAAATCGCTTCATGATTCACACAACGATCACATTTATTTTTTTTTCGCTTCCGATTTGATAAAATCTAAAATCGCCACACGGAACGATCACACTTTTTTTTTGTTTTGCCCCCAGCTTGCGTAATCCTCTTCGGAAAACACCGAACTTTTCCGGCTTTGTTTTTACCTGAACATGTCTCCTTTTTTGCAGGGCGGGGCAATGGGAGCTAGCTATGCGGTGGATCGATGCGGCCGTGGACGACGGCCTGGAGCTGACGCCTTCGGTGTTCTGCGCCCTCATTACGGCGTGCGGTCGCGCAGGAGAGTGGCGGCGAGCGCTGTCCGTCCTCTACGATGACATGCCGGCCCACGGAGTGGTGCCGGACAAGTTTTGCTACAACATGGCCTTGAGGTGATGGGTGTGTTGGTGCTGTCGATGGAGCTGATGGTGCTGATGGTTGAGATGGTCACGGTGGTGGTGGTGCTTGTGGGGGAGGGAGGGAGGGGGGGGGGGGAGGGGTACTCATTCTCATGTATGGCCGTAGTCGCATGATCATAGACCTTCGCATCCCTACCATGCCGGAGGGGAACATGTCGGGTTTTCACCGTTCCTTCCTTCCTTCCTTCCTTCCTTCCTTCCTTCCTTCCTTCCTTCCTTCCTTCCTTCCTTCCTTCCTTCCTTCCTTCCTTCCTTCCTTCCTTCCTTCCTTCCTTCCTTCCTTCCTTCCTTCCTTCCTTCCTTCCTTCCTTCCTTCCTTCCTTCCTTCCTTCCTTCCTTCCTTCCTTCCTTCCTTCCTTTCCTGCATTTCCTTTCTTCCTTTCCTGCATTTCCTTCCTTCCTTCCTTCCCTCCTTCCTTTCCTGCATTTCCTTCCTTCCTTCCTTCCCTCCTTCCTTTCCTGCATTTCCTTCCTTCCTTCCCTCCTTCCTTTCCTGCATTTCCTTCCTTCCTTCCTTCCCTCCTTCCTTTCCTTCGTTCCTTCCTTCCTTCCTTCCTTCCTTCCTTCCTTCCTTCCTTCCTTCCTTCCTTCCTTCCTTCCTTCCTTCCTCCCTCCCTCCCTCCCTCCCTCCCTCCCTCCCTCCCTCCCTCCCTCCCTCCCTCCCTCCCTCCCTCCCTCCCTCCCTCCCTCCCTCCCTCCCTCCCTCCCTCCCTCCCTCCCTCCCTCCCTCCCTCCCTCCCTCCCTCCCTCCCTCCCTTCCTTCCATCCTTCATTCCCTCCTCCGTGTCTGCCCCCCCCGCGGCAGGGCCTGTGCGGATGCAGGCGAGGTAAAGCAGGCGCTGGAAATCCTTGACGCTTCTCTGTCCGGGGGGAGGGGTGCGAACGGTTTCAGCTACAGCTCCATTCTTGAAGCACTGGCGAGACAGGTGGGGGGCCTGCGCAACTAGGGACGTGTTTGATGGGCGGGAAGATCCGCGAGGGTTTCCTAGGCCAAGTGGCCATGTTCGCTGGTTTTGCTCTCGTTGAATAGCGTCCCGGCAGATTTTCCGTTTCCCGTTTGAGATTGTTCTGAGTTCAGATGTCGTTTTCGAGAAAGATGATAGTGTTGCGTTGGAATAAAACAAAGCATTCTGTAGTTACGTTGGGTCGTGATGAGAGTGGTGGTGGCCGTGGCGGTCGTGGCGGCTCTCGTATTCACTGGGGGGGGGCTATAGTATATAGGACCTACGCTGCACACAAACACCTGTACATTTCGCTACTTTTAGTGCCAAATTTCAGGTCCTGTTTACTCTGCCGCCCCCCCGTAACAGCAGTGGGCGTGTGTAGCTGCTCAGCTGCGGCACGTTTCGAGCTCTCGCCTGTGGTCCGCCGACACGTGCAGCCATGTGCTCCTTTTTTGTGCCTCGTGTTCGACGACCTCTGCTATGTCGCGCCCGAGGAGGCCGTCGCTATTGTCGCTTTTTGAGCCTGTATGCAGGTGCTACCTATACAAATGGGGACCACCCTTGCCGCCATTCCGCCTGGTTTCTTCTTCTATCATTATTATTGTTATTATTATTGTTGTTGTTGTTGTTGTTGTTGTTTTTTATTAGTATTGTTGTTGTTCTTCTTCTTTTTATTAATGTTGTTGTAGTAGTTGTTGTTGTTGTTATTACTATTGTTATCATTATTATTACTGTTCTTCTCGTTCTTTTTGTTCTTCTTCTCCTTCTCCTTCTTGCTCTTCTTCCTGTTATTACATATGTGGTCACCTTCCGTGGTGAAGGTTTTGTGTTGCGGTGATGCGTTTTCCTTTTGATTTCAGCTGTCGTGGTCTGGGTGTCCGCTCTCACCCACCCGGGGGTCGACCTGCGACGTTGTTCCCCGCGCGCTAGTGTGCGCGTCTCGTGCACCTGCCTGCCTGCCTGCCTGCCTGCCTGCCTGCCTGCCTGCCTGCCTGTGCAGCTGTGTTTCGTCTGTGTTCGGTCGCGTGTCACCGTCTGTGTTTCGCCTACCGGCGTGTCTACGCTGTTCACGTGCCTGCCTGTACCCCTGCCGGCCTATGCGCGTCTCCTGCATGCATGCATTTTTAAACACCAAAACGATGCGCCGATCCGCATTACCCCGACCCGCAGGGAGACCCCGAGCTCGCCCTCCAAGTCCTGCGCGAGAAACAGCCCCGGACGGGTCACGCCCCCAACGCCTGGCACTACGGCGCCGTCTTCCTGGCCTTCCTCAAGGCCGGGGACGAGACGGGGGCCCTAGCCATCCAGTCTGAGTGGCGGTCCCTGCAGGGTGGCGACGCGGCGGAGCAGCTGGGCAGGAGCGCAGATTTCGCCGCAGGCATCGCCGTCGAAGGCGTCGGAGATGGCTTCGAAGACTGTTCCGGGGATCGTTACGGTTCCGGGGATCGTTCCGGAGATCGTTTCGGAGATGGTTTCGGAGATTGCGTCCGAGATCGTGTCGAAAATGGCGCCAATGGCGTCGAGGGTGCGAGCGGTGGCAGCCGTGAGGGGCAGTTGTTGCGGGGTAACGCGGTGAACCGCGGGGAGGGTGGTGTCAACGGCGTCCACCTCGACCGTGCTGTGGGCGATCGGGCTCCCGGCCTCGGGGTCGTCCCTCGCCCTTCCGTGGAGAAGAAGGGGAAGAGGGTGGCGGTGGCGCCAGCGGCGGCGGCGGAGGTGGGGGCGGCGGTGGTGGCGGCGGCGGTGGCCCCCGGGGATCGGTTCCGGCCCTCGGACCTCTTGTCGTTGGCGTCAGCGCACGCGGACGCGGGGGCGTGGTCGGAGTGTCTGGACGTCCTGGACACGGCGATGGAGGTAAGGGAGCACGGCTCGGCGGTAACGGTGGTGGCTTCATGCTCGAACCCCTCTTTTTAAGTTCTGCAACTGTGCGTACAACGTGCTTCTGACTCGAATGATCAGTGATCTGTCAAAAAAAAAAGGCAGAGTGCAGTCGCTGAAGGGTTTTATTTTATGTTAGGGTTGCCGTTTCGATTTGATATTGTTCCTGTTCTGTTTTGTGGTTGTGATTGGTTTTGTTTTTTTGTTTTTTGCTTTTTGCTTTTTGTTCTTTTGGTTGGTGTTGTTCACGTTTAGGGCCCATCTTAACGGGGGCTTTTACTTTTTTTAAATTTGATTTTTTCGTTTTTTTATAAAATTTAATTTGCATCTGCTTGGTTGAAGAGTGAACGACCAAGCAGGCAAATTAGAAAAATTGAATTTGAGTGAAAAATCTTTTGGGACTTTTTTCGTGTTTTTTTTTTATTTCAATTTGGAATTTGGGAGTTCCTCAGTCTTGACGTAGCATATTCGTGGTGGGTCAACACCCTCGGTGGAGTCTGGGGCGATTCTTGGCCACTCCGGTGACCACGACCGGTGCGTTAAAACGCGAACCTCAACGAGAGGTGATCGGAGCAGTAGCCGCGCACACGCCCACAGATCATAGCACACCGTAACCCGGCGGTGGCGCCTCAAAAGTAATCATGGCGGCCGCAATCCCAATTTTTCGGCCTGCTCGATCGGCCAACAATCACGAAACCCGAGCAAAGGAACAAAAAAACGGAGGATACGCTCGAGACCTCGATAGCTGCATCACCACTGCTGTTCCGCACGTGGCGCTTGAGGGCTTTCTCCGCCCACCCAAGACACCCCGAGAGTGATGGCTTCCTATCTTGCGCGGCCAAAAAGAAAAAGAGGCTGGCGGCGGCGCGCACGCGGCAGCGCAAACCTTCGCTCTCGTCTACGCGCGTCGTTGTTTGTCGGATGGGCGTTGTGTGACGCGGGGCGTTTTTTTCCGGTTTCTTTTTTGATTGAAAACTAGTACGCTGTTCCCCGATAGGACACAAACACGTTTTTTTTTTCGAAATCAAATTAAAATTCATTGAAATAAAAAAAAAAATACTCCCAAGTAGAGTTCCCCGTTAAGATGGGCCCTTAGGCTTTGTATATATAGCCTGGCCTAGTTTTGTTTCCGACTTTCGTTTTTTCTTTTTTTTTGCTCTTGTGATGTTGTGTTTGGCGCTCTGTTTTTGGTATGTTGTCTGGGCCTCGCTTGTCTACTGCAGGTTCAACTCAGTTGTAGGATATTGTTTGGGTGGGGGGGGTTGCGTCTGCGTGCCGTCCTTCCTTCCCACACGGCGTCTTTTCATGAGGGCGCAGACGCAAGAAACGACGCCGCTATTCCATATCCGTGGAGTTCTGTCCCGCGATTTGTCTATTCCGCCTTCTCGGATTGGTCGTCTCCTCCGATTGGCAGCCCAGTCGTGCTGCTGCGTCCGCATCCACGAAGGCGCCTACCAGAAAACACGCCCCTACGCATGTTCGCTCGTTCCGATGTCTCCTCGGTTGTTGTTTTTTTCAGTGTCTCCCTTTGTCGACTAGCGAGCGTCCGTCCACAGTGAGTTAGCCTCCGTTCTTGGTCAGTGTTTTTTTCCCGCTGTCGCAATAGTACACACCTCTTTTTCTTTCGGTGGCCCGGCTTGATTTGTTGTTGTTGTTGTTGTTGTTGTTGTTGTCGTCGTCGTTGTTGTTGTGAGTAGTAGTATTAGTAGTAGTAGTGGTAGTAGTAGTAGTAGTAGGAGTAGTAGTAGTGGTAGTAGTAGTAGTAGTAGTAGTAGTAGTAGTAGTAGAAGTAGTAGGAGTAGTAGTAGTAGTAGTAGTAGTAGTAGTAGGAGTAGTAGTAGTAGTAGTAGTAGTAGTAGTAGTAGGAGTAGTAGTAGTAGTAGTGGGATTGAACAGCCCAGGAAGTGCAACGGTCTGACCTGGTACGGCCACTGTTTCGTGCCGGTGTCGCCCACGTCCCTGTCCTCGTTGCCATCTCTCCCGTGCTTGCGTCTTTCTCCACCGCCATCATTATCCTGCTGCTGTAGAGTTTCTCTCGCGGCTGTCTGCCTAAACGGGTAGAGAACACCAAACATTCAAAGTACCGGCTCACCCTACACTCTTCTCGCCTGGAGACAGGTTGTGCTCTGCACCAACTTCGGTACTGCGTCCTCCGCGGTTTTGCTTGCCTCTCTGCGAATCTAAGGCTGCCGTTCCTTCTTTTTTTTTTCCTCCTGATTTTTTTTACCTGTACGTGTCGCAGTGCATTCGTCCCCTGGATGGAAGTCCGACTCATCCCTGCATTTTGTTTGGCCCTCGTTCTCACCATACCCATCGTTGGTTTCTGGGTCCAGGGTTGTACAGCACCAATGCACCCGTACTTTTCACCCCCCTACCCAAGCTTCCCCCCCCCCCGCCAACGCCGTCCCGGCATTGTAGGGATTGCGAGGGTCTATGGTCATGCGACTACGGCCATGCATGAGATCGAGTACATATCTCCTATCGAATACACCCTCCCCCCCCCCCTCCCCCGACTAGAACTCACATAGTAGGATAATGTGAAATGTACAGGGAGGAACGGGATGTGTTAGAAGAGGAGACGAGGGAAATAGACGAATGTGACGTGGAGGAGTTTGACACACTAGATAGCGGCGAGAAAACGATCGCTACCCCAGGAGATAGATGGTGACCACAGGCGGCCAAACAGGAAGGGGATAAGATTAGCAAAAACTTTCTATGTAATATATGGAAACAACGTAATGAGCGCCCAATTGTTGGAGGTGTCTCTATTAGGAGTAGGAACGGTGCTCCGTCTCGAAAGGGATGCGTGATCAACGGCCAAATGACTATGGCAAGCAACAAATGAGTACCCCCCCACACCCCCCTATTTGTTATAGGTTGGGTTGGCGTCGGTTGGCAACGACACTGTAAAATATTCCGCTCACTACGTGAGCTAGACAACCAGGGTACCGTTTTTTGTTTTTGTTTTATTTTGGCGGTCGCCCACAGCTGGTTGTCGAGCTAGATCATTTGTGCGAGGTAAAGAACCTTTACTCCGCACAATTGGGAATGATCGTATCACGTAGTGTTCAAGGTAAGGCACCCAAGAGGAAGTTACATAGTACTCCCATTGCTGTCTCTGGAAATGCCTACACCGGAAATTAAATCAACTCGTTGAAGCTGTCGCCCATATGCATGTCCGCCTCAAAAGCTGTTCTTAGTAGGATGCAGCTCACCCTTCATGCGACTCGCGGGACACCTCACGGCGCTTCGCGCTCGGTGCAAGCAATGTCTGCCTGGTCGGTGAAAACTCGACATGCTCCGTCCCGGCATTGTAGGGAAGCGAGGGTCTATGGTCATACGACTACGGCCATGCATGGGATCGAGTACATCTCTCCTATCGAGTACACCCCCCCCAAGCCGCCCCCGACGTTCTCCGTCCCGGTATTGTAGGGATGCGAGGGTCTATGGTCATACGACTACGGCCATGCATGACATAAGTACCGAACACCACCGCATTTACGAACGTCGGACATCAGGTCAGTCGAGCGGCCCGTTCGTCGGCAAGGGCGAGGGCGAACGAGCTGTTGCTGAGCGCCGCACCGGGAGTGCATGCGGCAGGCACCGCGGGTCAAGCAGGTGAGGCCCTCTTACTTTGCCGTCAGGTGTAAGGGGAGGGGGGGGGGGGTTACAGGCGTAGGCAGTAGAAATAGCCACTCATCGCCAAAGAAAAGACCGGGACATTGCTGGGTTTTCGCGGAAAGAAATACTTGCACGCTTTTTTTATTGTGTCCGTCGGAGTTACAGCTTACACGATTAATTTAACCTGGTACTGTTTTTTTTTTTTTTTTGTAGTTTCTTGTTTTGCAGGAGGTCGGCGGCGGCGGGGGGGTGTGGGGTGTGGGGTGTGGGGAGGGGGAAGCGTACATAACCCATTCTGTCATTCATTTATGCCGTTACAGGAGGCCGCCGGGAGTGGGGGTGGGTGTGGGGGTGGTGCTACTCGTTTGTTTGCTGCCTTAATCATTCGACCATTAGCCAGGGGACGGGGGGGGGGGGGGGGGGGCGGGCAGGGGGGGCGTTCCTTTTGATAGTATGGGCCGTTTCGATCGTCAGCGTTCGCCCTGCGGCTAGCTAGAGTTTTGTTCCCCCCCCCCCCCCCCCGCGGACCAACTGCCCTCGCGTGAAAACCGAGGGCGCCCGGCCCAGTATTGTTCGACGGCTAGGGCCTGTCTGTATGCTTCTTGAAGGCAGACGCGCTAGGACAACGGGCGTCTTGCCGCCCGTGGGCGAATGTGCTCAACCTCGGAAACATCTTGATGTCGTATTTACAGATGTCGGAAGCGTTCTACGACAGGGGATCACCCTAAAGTTTTGTAGGCCGCCCCTCGTTTGAGGAGGTTCATACCGCACCCGAACACTGGCTTCAACAAAAAAAGAAAACAATTGCATCCCGATGAATAATCCCATGGCCCAATTATACAAAATTGAAAATCATTTTTCGAAACAAGATCTGTATTCCGACGAATTTGGGTTATAACCCTTTTAGAACCGCAGTCCCGTTTTGGGGACAAACCATTCAAAAACTTCAAGTAGTTTGTCCCCAAAACGGGACTGCGGTTCTAAAGGGGTTAAGGAGCCCCCGCCATTCAGCAAACGTTTTAGCGGAAGTGTAATACGCCTATCGTATGGCGCGCCGTTGCATAGGACACGGGATGGGCTCCCGGTCTGTATGTTGTACGTACCGTACCTTACGCTGCCCGGGGGGGGAGCCGGCGTATTCTCGTGTGTGACCTAGGACATAATGTTTCCTGCGCTGGATACGTGCTGGTACACGCCCTGTCGGGCGCGCAATATCTCATGCCAGGGTATAAGGATGTGGAATTATATTTTTTTTGTGTGGAGGATCTATTAATAGGTGCACGACGTCTCAATACCACCAGGTTGGGATCTAGGTGATATTTACAGATGAGCCGTCTGATCTGTGGATGGTCTTGACTGTCCGACGTGTGCTGTGCAAACAGGCCATTAGTTGGGAACCGGGCTGTCGGGGGCGCGTCATGGCTTTTATACCCGTATCACACCAGGGTGATAAGATAACACACCCCCCCCCGAAAATGGTTTTCAAATCCGGGTTTGTCGCGTCGGGGAGGGAAGAGGGCGTACTGAGTACGACGAGCGAGCGATGATGCGTCTATGCAACCAACCTTCTAGATGAAATATTTCATAAGCCACCATTTTTCGTTGTGGGTGCGCCCCTTTGAGGGAACCGGGTCTGAAGTTCATCCCAGGAGGTGTGTTACCTTATCACCCTAATCCGGGGGACCATAGTTAATAGGGTCAATATATAGTTATCACGGGGGGCCATAGTTAATATTACGGGGGACCATAGTTAATAGGACCTATGGTATACATAAAAACCTAAATATTCCACCATTTTTACTAACAATATTTGGTCCTATTAACTATGGTCCCCCGTAATAGGACCTATGGCATGCATAAAAACCTATATATTAAACCATTTTTACTAACAATATTTGGTCCTGTTAACTATGGTCCCCCGTAATAGTAAAAATAGCTAAATATATACCCTGGTAGTTTTTTGTGTGTACCGTAGGTCCTATTCAATATGGCGCCCCGTAATAGTGTGGTACTAGTTTTCGCGTCCTACGCTAAGGGTGTACCGTTTTTTGGCGGAAACATATGGGTCTCCTCAAGGGCACCGACAACGCCACCCACCATGGTTGGAACGCCAGCGATGTCTTCCAATAGTATGCGTTTATTGTATGCCTCGTGCAAGGTGCTGGTCATCATTGGTTTTATTTCTTCGGGTCAGAGTTTGGGTGGTATAAAAGCCGAGATCCTCCTCAAGGTCAATCAAGCCTCAGAAAATCGAGGGTGCGAGCAAGCCTGCCGTGGCTTGCATCGGCCAAATCGATGAGGGCCAGGCCTCCTTTTACGGGGGGGCATATTAAATAGGACCCACGGTATGCACAAAACCCTATGTATTTGCCTATTTTTACTAACCATATTTGGTCCTGTTAACTATGGTCCCCCCGGAATAGTAGCAATAAAATTGAATAAAACTTAAAACAGCTGTGATATCGAGATTTTGGTCGGAGCTCATATTTTGCAAGCTGTGTGCGATATTTCGATCGTCCGTACTTGCTACCTGTACGGGTTTTTAGAGCTACCTGTACGGGTTTTTAGATGGTCTCATGCTCTGTGTCTGCTACTGTATATGTTGGAATTGATGAAAACGCCATTTCGAGGTTACGAGTGGGCAAACATACCCAGCTTGCACTTGGTAAATATAACTGCTGCTATAACCTAGATGAGCTATTACGGGGGACCATAGTTAATAGGACCAAATATTGTTAGTAAGAATGGTTAAACATATAGGTTTTATGTATACCATAGGTCCTACCAGGTATTAACTATGGTCCCCCGTAATAGTCCGACAAAAAAAAAACAAGAACAAAACTTCTTTGCTGCTCTGGAAGCTGTCGAGCGGGTTGACAGTTTCATTGATTTCATTGCCTGCGAGTAGTTCGTTTTTTCTTCTGTGAGCAAACATATCCACACACACGGGTAATAATCCGAACCGAATGGAGTTCGTAGAGGTGGCGGGATGCGTTGTTTTTTCAGGTCCACCACGGCTTCTGACTACTGTAGCACGGTAAAGCTCGCCCGTATTACGGCGGCCCTTGCTTGTACGGAGCAGGCGTGTCGCCTCGAGGTGTATAACCGTTGCGGCTTCCGGACCCCAAGGTGGGGGGGGGGGGGGTTCGGGTCGGGTCGGGTCGGGTCGGGTCGGGTCGGGTTAGAGGACCCGATCCGACGCGACCCGCTCGTTCGATTCGACCCGATCCAATCCGACCCGCAAGTTTATCCCGTTCACAGCCCTACACCGTCCCCACGCACACACTCTATACCGCACGCCCAGCATCCCTTAACGGCGCCTGTCAGAACGGCCGCGACGGGCAGTCGTCAGCCGAATCCAATTTTTGCATCGCTTGTCGTCACGTTTTTTTGTTGCGCCCCGCGTGCGTCTTTTTGCGTCGCACTGTTGTGCTTACACCCCGAAAAATGCCCCCCACCTCCCCCCTCCCCCGCCGCCTCCTCTGAGGTGGGTCGTTGTCGGGGCTTCCGTCTTGGAGGGAGATGGCGGCGGAAAACTCGGACGCGTCTGAGCGAGCCAAGGAGGCCGCCAAGGCGCTCCGAGGCTGCTACGAGGCTGCGGTGGAAGCGCTTGGGCGGGCCGGCCGTTGGGAGCAAGCCCTGACCGTGAGTTGAATGGCGAACACGTGCATTTTTGTCGACCTGAGTTACTTGTAACTGTACGTGCCGGCGCTTGTTGCTACCTACCTGGTACTGTAGCATTGGTTTCAGCATCGTCAAGAGCATATGCTTCAGCAACAAGGCAGTTGTATATATATATTTTCTTCTTCTTTCTTCTTTTTTTTTTTTCTTCTTTTTTCTTCTTTTTTTTTTCTTTTTTGTTTCCCCCCCCCCCCCCTTTTGTTCTTTCTTGTTCATCCCATTCATTGTCTTCGACTTATTATCGACTTTTTTTTTCCCTCTTTTCCCTGCTGTAGTCGTAGCTCAGACCCTGCCTTTCTTCCACTCGTCGGCTCACGTCGCAAAATTTGTATCGGTTTCGATGCCAGCACAGCTATCCTGATTATTCATGAAACGTAGCCAAAACCAAAGCCTACTAGGCAGCGGCGGGGTCGCTTAGACGCGCCGGTCGCTGGAAGAGAGCCCTGACAGTGACTTTGGTTACAAGTCATACAGGCTGTTCACGCTGACGAAGTAGGAGATGTCTGGCGGAAGTGAGAGAAGCGGTGGTGCGCTCTTAAGTTGTCATGCATGGCTCTAGTACGTCGGGGGTTTGGGCGGACCGAGAAGACATTGCTTGCGCCAACCGTGAAGCGAAACGTGAAGTTTTCCCGGCGAGTGGCGAGGTAGGGTCGCGCTGCACCCTGCCGTACGAAAGACCGCTTGTGAGGCCGGCTTCGGCACCTTCAGCGTACATTCTTGTGGTATTTCTTTGGGCGACAGCGTCGGAGTGATCGAGGTAAGGAGGTTACTCCATGAGGAGGGTTGTGCAGCGTAACCTCCCCCCCAGGATGAAGGAAGGCGCCGCGGTTGTTTGGGGAGCCGACATAAATGTTGTGAAGTATCGTTTGAACGCTCGCGGAACGTGCCAGGTGAAGAGGGAACGGTATCGGGCACTTTTGAAACGTTTCGAATCCAACGAGCGGTTCGTCGTCGGATTACCCGACAAACCCGAAGGCTGCTGCTCCTCCGTGCGCGGAGGTGTCGGGACCGCTGCTAGTAAATGGAGGGTGGCGGTTCGACTGCGGCATATAGTCGCCGATCGGGATCGGAAGCCCGCAAACGCGGAAACAAAATGACGACAAAAAAAAAAAACATTTTGCGCCTGGAATAAGCAGCTGTAGCCTCTCTTGTCGTCTGTTGCAAGCTCGCAGGGGGGGCCGACCGGCTGGTGACGTTTTACTTCACGCTCTTCCACCCGAGCTTAAAAGCCAGGCTACGACCGATTCTTCCGCCAGTAGTTCGATTCGTTTCAGTTCGATTCGGTCGTTGCGGCCTTTTGTTGATGGTGTCCCTCCGCAACGGGCCCTTCTCGGAATGAACCCCCTCTACCCGCGCCCTCCCGCAGGTGCCCAGATCAAAAGTCTGCTTCTCCGTCGATTTCTTTTTAGATTTCTCTCCCTGAATATTTGACATTTCGAATGAACACCATCAAATACGTTCGAAATGGTGAAAATCCTCTAACATTCCTTCCCTAAGCTTCGATGCAAGAAGCGCGAAGTTTTCGACCCGCGGGACATTATTCCGCGAAGATTTTGCCACTGTTTTTTTTTTCCATCGTTCCGGATGAGAAATGCCGATCGAGAGCTAAAAACAAGCTAATCGAAGTGGCGGGTGGGACAGACAGCTATTACGGGGGGCCATAGTTAACGGGACCAAATTTTGTTAGTAAAAATGGTTCTATATATATAGGTTTTTATGTACACCATAGGGCCTGTTAACTAGGGTCCCCCGTAATAGCTCTTCACGTCTTCGTATTCGACACAAAGCAGACAATGGTTGAGGTACACTGTGAACGAGGCTGAGGCGCTATCGCTGACCAATGGTTGATTTTCGCCTCGTGCACGAGGTGGGTCAGCCGTTTCCTCGGGTATGTGGCGAGGTAGCCCGCTCAAGTACGTATGTACCCTGTTGAACGTCCAGACGGACCAACGCACGAAACCAAGCACCAATAGTCCTCTCTCTACTCGTTCGTCCCTACCCCGTCGCCGCTATCGTTTCTGTCCTCTCGCTCGCCCCTATACAAACTCCCTCGCCGCTATCGATCCCGATGCCGTTTTGACGTTCACTGCTGCCTGTTAGGTGCTTCGAATGCACGGCCTTATGACGAAGAGCTCGGAAGCTCCGAAACGCGAAAATTATGTAGTTTTTTTTTTTTTTTTTTCTGAATTTTCGGGCGGATCGGTAAAAAAAAAAGAAGCTCAAGCTCACCACAGATGACATGTTTATTGTACCGTGTGCTTGTGTACTTGGGATCGGTTGTTGCAGTCGCTTGCACGGTACTTGGTACCCTGCTTGCAATCAATCTCACAGGACCAAACCGCGAGAGTGATACAACTCACCTCTGCCGCAACCGGACACCTCGCACCCCCCCCCCCCCCCCCCCTTTTTAAGTGCGGCACGTCCCGTTTTGGGGACAAACCGCTCCGGATTAGAGCGGCTCGTGCCCAAAAAGGTGCTGTAGCTCTAAAGCGGTCAGGGGTGGGGGAAGATGCTACTGTAAGCAATGAGCACCAAACATGCTTAGCATGTATTCTGTGTTATGTAGGTTTTTGGTGTGTATGATGGGTCCTGCTTATTATGCCCCCCCCCCGAAATGAAAACATGTGAGATCGGCGAAGAATCAGCGGACCGAATGCCAAGCGTAACGCCACACCCCTCCCTCGCCCCTCCCTATCACTATAAACCCCCGTTGCCACCTCCGCCCAATCGCTTTTGTTGTGTGTGTGCGTGTTTTTTTTTTTTTTTATGCGAACCTCTTACTATTGTTTTCCAGGTGTTGATGGAAGGTGTTTCAGCTTCCGCTAGGCATGGCCTTTCGCTCCACCCGGCGTGCTTCGTCTTTGCCCTTCGCGCTTGTTCTGGGCTCGACACAGCCTTTGCGGGTGGTGGTGGTGGTGGTGGTGGTGGTGGTGGTGGTGGTGTTGGTAGCCTGGCAGGAGGCAGAGCAACATCAGCAGATGGACCAGCAGCAGCAGCAACAGCAACAACAGCAGGAGCGCCAGCAACAACAACAACAGCAGCAGCAACATCAAAAACAACCACAACATCAGCAACAAACGCGTCGGCGGCGAGGCCAGAGACAGCCGCAGGAAAAACGACCGCACCCAAAATGCTACGCGCGGCAGCGATGATGCGGGCCGATAGAACAGCTGTCCAGGATGGAACGAACGGCCTCCGAGGAGGAGGGCCATCGGCGGGAGGAGGAATGGCCGGAGAAGCGCTTGGCCGCGGAGGGGGGATCTCCGATGACGGCGGCGGCGGCGGCGGCGGCGGCGGTGGCGGCGGTGGCGTCCGCAGCGCCCCTCACAGCCTTGTCGAGTCGGGGCAGGAAGTGGAGGAGTTGGAGGAGAAGTCGCGGTCGAAAAGGGACGGACTTGATCGGCGGCACCCGTTGGAGGATACGGCGGCTTCTTTGATGCGGAGGATGGAGGCCGAGGCTGGCGTCGTCCCGGACGCGTGGTGCTCTAACGTGGCGATGGAGGTGAATGATGACAAAACAAAACAAGAAACGTCAGCTGGGAAATCTGTTGAATAGGATTCCGTCTAAACTCATCTCGACATATTTTCATTTTTTTCGTTCTTGGGGTTCGCGCCGGTTGTAGACGACCCCCCCCCCCCCCCCCCCCCCCCCGGCCGTAGACGTCTATGTTTTGTCTGGTACTACAGTACTGTATACGAGTTTAGCTCGTTTTGATTTCGAAAAGAACCTCGCGACATTTTTTTCCGTTTGTTGTTGTTGTTGTTGTGTCATTTCTCGCTCGTTTTCGACTTGTACCGTCGTGCTGCCTGAGGCTACGGGTGAAACCCCCCCCCCCAACGTCCTATCCGCCCTTCAGACCTGTGGCATCCTGGCGACTGCCGTAGTGTTTCATGTCTCACGTTGCGTCGATCGCTCCTGGTGCGTTCGCCCACTTGCGATGAATTGCGGTGCGCTGATGTGCTAGCCTGTGACAGCGTCTTGGTGACGGGTCGAGCGACGGGGGAGGGGGAGGGGGGTGGGGGGGTGTACTCGATAGGAGAGATGTACTCGATATCATGCATGGCCGTAGCCGTATGACCGTAGACCCTCGCATCCCTACAATGCCGGGACGGAGCATGTCGGATTTTCACCGACCAGGCAGACGTTGCTTGCACCAAAGCGCGAAGCGCCGTGAGGTGTCTGGCGAGTCGCATGAAGGGCGCGCCGCATCCTACTAAGAAACGATTTTGAGGCGGACTTGCATGTAGAATGACAGCTTCAATGAGTATATTTAATTTCCGGTGTAGGCACTACCAGAGACAGCAATGGGAGTACTATGTAACTGCCTCTTGGGTGCCTTGCCCTGAACACCACGTGATGCGATCATCCCCATTCGTGCGGAGTAAATAAAGGTTGTTCACCTCGCACAAACGATCTAACTCGACATCCACAGCTGCGACCGACCGCCAAAAAAAAAAAAAAAAAAGTGTCGGTGGGGGGAGGGGGATACGATGCGTGTAAAATTCGTGCGATTTTCTCTCGCCTTCTTTGTTAAGTCCTTATGCGATTGCTTATGCATCCTACTTCACGATGTTAAGAACACTTTCTGGCCTCGTTACGGAGCTACCCGGCCGTACGAACGCTTCAATGAAAGCTACCATATTCGATCCGTCCGAAGAAAACTGACCCTTTCAGAACCGCAGTCCCGTTGTGGGGACAAAGCGCTCAAAGTTCAACTAGTTAGTCCCCAAAACGGGACTGTAGTTGCTCCAGGGGTTAATGTGGGCCCTCCGAGCCTCGGGCGGCCGCTGTGACCGCATGCGGATAGAGGCACTGTATGTAGGTCGAACCCCCCCCCCCCCCTCCCCCCTTTTTTTCGCGGGCTGCAGAATACCAGGTATTCCCGCATCAACCGCGGGCCGGTTTTTTTTTTTCTCTTTACTCTTTCAGGGGGGAAAAAACAAAAACGGCCGTCCCGTCTTTTGGAAGACAAACCACTCGAAAATCCCAAGCACTTTGTCCCCCCAAAACGGGACATACCGAAGTCATATAAAAAAGGTCAAGGTCAACACCCGTCGCGTGACAGCACCATGGCTGGGCCCGCCCGGCCTGAAATATTGTGCACAACGATTTTTTTTTTCAGTTTTTGTTTTTTTGCCCCGAGGCATTTTTTTTCCTTTTTTTTCTTCTTATCGCTGTGCCTGTCACGCCCGTCCTTCAGGCGTTTCTGTGAGCGTGCGTGGTCGTCTACTGTGGGTTCGTTTGTCTCTTGGCCCTTGCATGATGGGGCCTATTGCGGTGTCTCCTGGAACATGTTTCGGATTTTTTTGTTTTCGTTGGCTCACAGGTTGCGCCTCTCGACATTTAGTTTTTTTGCGGACGCCAAGGTTTGCGAATCCCGTGAGTACTACGCAGGGAAAAACGGACATCCTAGTATGGGCACGAGTTCCCTTGGGTCCTTCTGCGTTGTGCGCACATACACAGCAAAGCCCCCCCCCCCCCCCATTGCTTCGCGCTCGGTGCAAGCAATGTCTGCCTGGTGGGTGAAAACCCGACATGCTCCGTCCCGGCATTGTAGGGATGCGAGGGTCTATGGTCATACGACTACGGCCATGCATGAGATCGAGTATGTATTTCCTATCGAGCACACCCCCCCCCCCTCCATTATATCGAATACACCCTTCCCCCCTTACGACTACGGCCGTGCATGGGCAGCTCGAGTACATCTCTCCTATCGAGTACACCCCCCCCCCCGCTGTGTGGTGACTACACCTCAACCCCCCCCCCGCCCCCCGCGCGCCTGGTCCTCCCCACCAGTTCCCTGTATTCGAATTTGGACATCACTCGTCGACGAAGCCTTCTTCCATACGTTTGTTGCCTGGACATACTCTATCTGTAGATGATGTATCTGTAGATGATCTATCTGTAGACGATTTACATGTAGATGGTCCATCTGTAGATGATTTATCTGTAGATGATCTATCTGTAGATGATCTATCTGTAGATGATCCATTTGTAGATGATCTATCTGTAGTTGACATGTCTGTAGATGATATATATCTACATTATTTATCTGCAGATGATCTATCTATAGATGATCTATCTGTACATGATCTGTGCGACGCTTGGGAACCGTTGTGGCTCTTTGATGCTACCCCGACTCAACACAACGCCCCACCCCACCCCATCCCGTACAAAACGTGTCTTGCTCGTTGCCGCGCGTTTGCGGCATCTGTTAACCCCCCGCGCCACCAGGTCGCCGTCCGAGACAGGCGCTGGTCTCTGGCGTCGAGCCTGTTCGACGAGGCCCAGAGGCGGTTCGTGCAGGCAGGAAGCCGGGCGGGAACGTCGAGTGCTGCGTCAGGGGACAAGGCGAACGCCGGTGACCGAGGCCCGAAAGAGCTGAGAAAGACCGCGACCTGTTCGATGGCCCCGACCGCTCTGAGCTACCACTTGGCTTTGCAGGTGCGATACTTGTCTGTGTTATACCCGGACTGCGACGGAGCACGTGGACCTTTTGCGTTTGTGCCTTTTTTCTATTGTCGCGAGCTAGGCTAGGACAGGCGTAGGATGTTTTTCAAGTACGAAATCGTTTTTTATCATCGGTGGGGCTTCTTCTCTCACCCGAAGAACTATGGCCAATATTTGACACCTGAGCCATCCCACGGTAGGGGTGCACCAGAAGAAGCTCCTTTGCCCCTCACAGCAGGAGCTCAATGTCTCACCCGATACAATACTTGAATGATCTTCGTTCGCGCCACCCGACCGGCACTTCTATGCGCTAGTCCTAAAACGAATATTCGAGTAAATGTTTTTCATCCCAACTGTTGGTCCCTCACTTAGGGAATTCAGTCGGTTAGAAACCTTCGACCCAAAACGTGCAACCCCTACCGTGGGGTGACTCACCTCGTACGTACAGATCGTGATCTACTCATGATCATCCATATCATCTATACCGTCTGGTTCCCCTCGTCTGCCGTACGTAATGAGGCGTTTGTGTACAGGATCTGCATACAAAACTACAGACCCGACCCAAGTTTTTTTTTTTGCTCTATCGTGCAGTTTATTGCACGGGTCCCACCCCCACAACATCGCATGTACAGGATGGGGCGTATATCTGCCCTTAACCCTTTTAGAACTGCAGTCCCACTTTGGGGACAATCCACTCAAATTTCAAGTAGTTTGCCCCCAAATCGGGACTGCGGTTCTCAAAGGGTTAAATGATCAAGATCACGAACTGTGGGAATCAATGACCTGTAGATGAACTCTCTGAGGCGTGCAGCGTTTACATCATTGTTGGTTACATGCCTACGGGGCCATGTGATCGGTTTTTGCATCATCGGTTCGATTAAGCGTTACTGTCAGTTTCTGCGCGCTCCCTCACGTTCGCCGTCACCCTCCACCCCCATGGTGTATTCTAGCGCATTTCTCTGTATGTTTCTGCTGCAATCCTTCCGGTGCTTCTGATATCCCCAAGAAGCCGCCCGGCAAACATCCATTCCGACTTCGTACCGTTTATCACCCTGTCCCCCTGCTGGAGGAGGGCAGGGCGAGAAGGGTGGGGGGGGGGCGGGGGTGGGGGGGGGGGGGGGGGGGGGGGGGGAGGGAAGGGCGGGGGGGGGAATGGTGACAGGCGGTCTGCCCAGCGGACTGAATTCCCTTTTCTCGTTTCGCCGTTACTTCGCTTTGCCTTTTTCCCTGTTCCTTTTTTCCCCTTTTTTTTTTTTTTTTTTTTTTCCCGTGTTCCTACGACGTATTCCGTTAATCGCGTTTTCTTTTTTGCGTCCTTCCCTGTATTCTATCGCCTTTTTCGTTTTTTGTTGTTGTTGCTTTTTTCCCTTCCTTGTTCTGCTTGGTGGCGGATTCTGTTTTGATCGAGCTCGGTGCTGCGCCCTCTCGCGCCTGTTGCGACCCTGCAAGCCCGCGTGTTGTTTCGTTCGTTCCGTCTGAGGTATACGGTTTGTTGCAGCCGTCAATAACACATAACTATAGCCGTGAGATCTCAGATTTCGTCGAAAACTCATATTTGCAAGTTGTGGGCGATACTTCGATCGCGCGTACTGCGAGTTCAATGGGAGGCCTCATGTAGGATATACATCCCGCAGATGAGTAGGCCACGATCTGAAGCTGCAAAATACATGAATAGCGGATGCCTTTTGAATAAAATATACCACTGGTACGTACGCATGTATTATTCACCCCCCCCCCCCCCCCGCTTTTGTTTTTCCAAGTGTTTTTCCTCCGGAGGCATTTCTTTGGTCTGAGAAGATGTTCCACCCCAGAGGGTTTGGAGCCTGTTCTGTGTGAGCACGGACGGCATGGTTGTGGCGGTAAAATATGTCAAAACAACAGCGACAACAACAACCTTCCTATTTGTTTGTCCCCGCAGTCAACGACTCCCCCCCACCACCCCCCCCACCCCTCTTTGTATATAGGTTGGGTTGGTGTCGGTTGGCAATGACACTGTAAAACATGCTACTCACTACGTGAGCTAGACAACCAGGGTACCGCCTTTTTTTTTTTTTTTTTGGCGGTCGCCCACAGCTGGTCGTCGAGTTAGATCACTGGTGCGAGGTAAACAACCTTTACTCCGCACAAGGGGATTAATCGTATCCGGTAGGGTTCACGGTAAGGCACCCAACGGGGCAGTTACATAGTACTCCCATTGCTGTCTCTGGAAGTGGCTACACCGAGAATTAAATTAATTCGTTGAAGTTGTCATCTATGTGCAAGTCCGCCTCACAAGGGGTTCTTAGCAGGATGCAGCTCACCCTTCATCCGACTCGCCAGCCACCTCACGGCGCTTCGCGCTTGGTGCAAGCAATTTCTGCCTAGTCGATGAAAACCCGACATGCTCCGCCCCGGCATTGTAGGGATGCGAGGGTCTATGATCATACGATTACGGCCATGCATGATATCGAGTACATCCCTCCTATCGAGTACACCCCCTCCCCCCCCCCTCTACCCCTCCTCCCCCACCCCCGACTGCATTCCTTTACGCATGCCGATACAGGCGTGCGCATCGGCATCTGCAGACCTGGTCGCCGGGAACTCCGTCTCCGGAAACGTCAGCGTGGGTGAAACAGGTCGACAAACGACCATCCCTGCCGCAGACAGGGAGCTGCGTGCGATCATCCCCCCTGGTCACGACTTAACGGAAGACGAGGAGGAGGAGGAGAGGGAGGAGGGGAGGGAGGGGGAGGGCGGGGCGGGGGGGGAGGGGGAAGAAGCACGGAGACGAGCGAACACAGAGGCTCGCTTCGTTGCCCGGGCGCTCTACCTGGTGCGGAGCATGTGCACCGCTCGGGTACGACCGAAGGAGGAGTCTGTCGCGCTTGCGCAGCAGGTGTGCGCGAACTCGGGGAGCATCGAGGGCGCCGTGGAGATCAGGAGGCTGCAAACGGGCGCGCAAGACTATCGCGCTCACGACTTCTTGGGCCAGTGGAGGCAACGCAACGAGCGTCCCCGTAGTGCGGGGAGGCGATAGTTGGGGAAGAGGGTTGAGTCTGTGGGGGGCGGGGGGCGAGGGGGGGTGCGAACGTTAGAGGGCCAACGCAAACGTGTGAAGCTCTAAGGCTGCGCTCGCTAGTGGTGTGTACTAACGTACTAACGTGGTTGTATGTGCGTGTGTTTATTTTATTTGCTGGTGTTGTGTGTGTGTTTTACACCTCTTTGCGCGACAGCCGCAGCAACATGGCGGTCATGCCATCAAGTGCTGTATTTTCATGAGGCCGCTCGCTTTCGGGGAGCCCTAAACACGCGATTTTGGGGAAACGTGGTTGGCTAAGATCGGCCACGCAATACCACATAGGCTACTTCGAAGTACGCACGAACAGTAGGTATCAAACAGGTATTGTTACAAACGTTATTTATCCCTATTACCTGGTACACATATCAATATTTACATCTGTGATATGCCAGGTATTAAAATATGGGGTAGGTCTTCGAATTAGGAGCAGCTCATCACTGCTGTTTCTCTGACTCGAAGGGAGGAGAGTGCTTTGTGACCTCGGATCTGACTTACGACTATTACTCTGTTACGGAGGACAATATTAAATAGGACATACGGTATACCGCACCTGCCCCTCTCGGGGGCCAGTCGGGTAGGGTCAACGTGCCCAAGCGCCAGTAGTAACAGCAGCCTGCTCTGCTCTTGCAACGGGAGCTATAGGTTAATTGACACACGACACCGTAACGTGGAATTGTGGTGAGCTTAAGCTTTATTTTTACCAATCCGCTGGAGGATAAAAAAAAAGACACTCACACACACAAAATCTACTGTATATATTTCGCTTTTTTTACCAACAATATTTGGTCATATTTCCTATGGTCCCCCGCAACAGGAAGGGCGCAGACGAAGAATGAGATGGGGGCTTGTTTATTCTGTTTTTTGTTGCTCGAAATTGAGAATACTTTTCTGACCAGGCTGGTACCGTACGCATCGGATGTAAATATATATGGCGAGGTACAGCATTACCTAGCTCCTCCGATGACAGCACTACGCAGCTCCTCCGATCACAGCATTACGTAGCTCCTCCGACGAGCGCAATAAGGCAAACCCTGCTAGCATAGGAAGGCTCTCTCGCCTGTGTGGCCTCTAAAACGTTTCTCACACGGAAAATGGTACCGGTATGTTCTTTATTTCCATTTCTCTCTCTCGTTCTTTTGTTAAGGGAACGCCTTGAGGCCTGGCCTCGCGCAAGGGGCAGAACGTTTGTTTTTTGAAAACGGCGCAGGCGCGTTTTTCATCGCTCTTTTTAGTGGACTCTGCACCCTTTTTTTTCAGGTTACAATCTCGAGAGGTGTGACCTTAGCCCTTTTAGAACCGCAGTCCCAAATTGTGGGGACAACGTGGTTAGAGTTTTACTGGTTTGTCCCCAGAACGGAACTGCAGTCCTAAAAGCGTTAGTAATCGGGTCTCACACACCCGACCAAGGAAGGGGAGACTGAAAAAACGTTCGCTCATGAGAACCGATGCCGTCTCCATGCAGTCGATGTGGCAAGAACTTGACAGGGTTAACCTGGATGCCGAGACGAAGGTGTATTTCTGCACTGTTGCCTACATGCAGACGTCTTTCTTCGTCCTCGTGTACGTAGACGGCTTGGGAGTTCCCTCCGTGACGTGCACAATGCCCATGCACGTGACGCGCACGACGTCGGTTCACGAGTTCGGCCTTTCGTCGGACACACAGTACACCCCAGCTACGACCCAACGACTGCTTTTGCTCTACGTACGTATTTCATGTGTGCAGACCAATATTTTCACCAAGATTTATGCTGAGCCAACGGTCAGGGGGTTGCTTACTAGCGAGACAGGGGACTTTGAAGCTGGCGTTTCCGGCAAAGGTTTGCGGACTTCACAAGACACGAGTCGCGTGTCTTGACAGACCCTCGCCTGCGCAAGCACTTTCGACGAGAAGATGTTGCACAGGCCGCGACGATGTCTGCCCTTTGCTTGTTTCGTGTCACCAATTTCGCGCTCAGTGTCGGGAAAATCGCCCACGCGTCCGTCCCGTCCTCTCTCCACAGCGAGTTCGAGTCTTGAGCAGTTTGTGGGTTCTCTCCTAGCCTAGTTTCTTTTATTCCCCATCGCCATTACATTATTCGTTAAGTGACCCCCTCTGTGGTTCACGCCTCCTTTTCGTACCTTCGAGGTGCCCCGTGCCTTCGTGGAGGGTAGAGTAATCTGAGTTGTTTTCCCTTCTTATTTCGCTCTCCGTTATATTTAGATAACTAAACTAGTGGTGCACTGCTCTACCAGCCCTAGCTTTTAGTCGCTCCTAGTCACGCGAGCGACACCGCTTCCTCGAGTTTCGTTCCTCGTTTCAGCGTCCCAGCATTCCTCGCCTGTTTCCGCCTATTTTCGGGTACCAGCAGTTTCAGACTCGTTTTAGCCTAATTTGCTGTGTATACACATGGGATGAGCTTCTGACTCACACGTTGGCGGTGTTGTGAAGCGCCCCACCTTCAATGCGTTCTCAAGAATTTTCCGGACGAGCTTATTTCCTGCTCGAGTCTACCACGAATCTGCATATATATACAGCCATTCAGGGTGGGCAAATGGTATGATATCCCGTCTCCCCCGTCGTGGTGCTATAAGGTAAATCAAGCGGCCTCTAGACATACCTGGCAGGCATTATCGCCTGCCTAAATGGCGAATGCCTCACCCCTTCGTCCAAAGAAGATCCGGCGAACAAGCAAGCAAGCAACCAACAAACAACACTGACAATCTCCGAGCACCTCGTGTTGGTGACAAGAGCAGAGCCAGATGCCCTACCGTACCTGCGCACCAGAAGCACTACTGTACCATCACTGGGTCCATACTGCCGCCTGAACATAGCAAGCACCCAGCAGCACCCGAACACAAGCAATTAAAATTCCAGGAGAGACACCTTGATTTTTGATACCTGTGTACTGCAACCAGTATGTATTCCCTGCCACCTGTTTGAGGTTTTTGGTGTGGTATCTGGACTGTATCCACAAAACGCATACATCTCAGGGTACTTGAGCTGCTGATTTTATACCTGGAACTTGATTGGGCTTTTGGTATTTGAGATGGCTATGATTTTGTATATTTTTGAATTCGGTCTTGGTCCGGTATATGAGGTTCAGTTTGGGATATTCGGAATATGTTTTGGGTTTCTGGTACAGTTTACGGGGAACGCTATTCTGACATTAATGTATTTGGAATACATATATGCTTTTAATCCAAGTAAATAATTTGGAATTTAGAATGGATAATACCGTGCGTTGGGCTTGTTCACCCCATGTCACTATGCCGATGGTCGAATGGTTGGGGAGCCAGAGGCCCTGGTTTGAAGGGTGTCGTGTTGAACACAGGGAACAGTTTGGAGTTATAGCCAGTGTACTTCGGAAATAACGTTTTCACCACCACTGCTGTACGTCATATCGTGGATTAATAATGTCATAATTTGTGAATGGAGATTTAATTTTGGAGTTTGAACTCAAGATTTTTCATATTTTTCTACGTGGTTTTGCGTACAATACGATAGCCTTGTTTAGGGATTTGGGTTTGAATCGCCTTGGTATTACGAGCAATGCTCTGTGATCCCGTCCGCCGAGCAGGGGGGCTGTCGAAGGTACTCCTGTAGTGTGGTCGGTGTCCGAGATAATTTTGAATCGGTGTGGAATGACACGTAGAGAGAACAGGCACATGCTTCTTCTGTGTGATGCGTCTTGGCACCAGGAAGCTATCTGGGGCCTTTTTTCCAGACTCAACTCAAACACAACGTACTCGACCACTACTGTATGAACGTATCGCTTATGATCCCCGGTCGTCCGCCATCACCAACGATAACGACGTGGGCGTTTCCGAGGGGTGCTTGGAGTCCAAGAAAAACACCGGGTTTGAGCAAGATCTTTGCCATCGCGGTAATCGACTGGGCGCCATGAACACAGCGTCGTGTTAAAGGATGAATAGAGCGTCTATAAGGCAACGAGTGGCAAGATAAGCCTAGCATATACTCACACATGCCGCACGGACAAACGCCTTGGGTGTAAGTATCAAAACCCCGAGCGATCAATGCCACCCAAGCCTGCCATCTATGGCATTGGTGGCAGTCCCCCTCTCCCTTGATCGGCCCCGTCTCGAAATTAATGCGTGGCCAAAGGTCAACATACTGAGGCAAGCAACAAATGAGTGCGCCCCCCCACCCCCCCCCGACAAATCTAGCCCTGCTCCTGCCCTACGATACCTGGGTGTCCTGCATTGCCCAAGTCAGCATGACCACCACTATTCACTGGCATGGCGAAAATGGAAGCTAGCGGTAGGCCTCCAATGCGCAGTGGGTAAGGAATTACGCTTGCTTTCAATCTTGACAACATCATTCACGACACAACCACTCAGTTGGTTGGTTCCCACAAGCATCCTTCCATACCGCCGGAGCGCGAGATAACGCTGGCATATGCTGCACACCTCTTACTATGTGTAGCGAGGGTGAAATACATACTGCCGGCCCGGGACGCGTTATATTGCCGGCAAGTCGTGCAAAGGTTTCAGTCGCGGAGGTATGCCATGAGTACACTTGCCGACACCGACCCGTCCTGTACCCGGTATTATAGGTACAGCCATTTCTGTCAATAGAGCCCCCATCTTCGCAGTTGAACGAAGGTAGGGGCTCCAAGCTCTTCTGGTTGATCCGACAATCAAGTCGTGCATATTGATGGGAATGAACGTATCGTAGATACTCTCTACAACTCCAAGGAAGGCGAACGTTTTTGCAACGCGCGCGTAATCCTGGTGCAAGCAAGCGGTTGTTAGTGTGACCTTCCTCGCGTGTCTGTGATTCCCCTCGCGCGTGTTGTGTGGCCCACTTGCACCGTGGAAGTTCAAACGCGGAAACAATGCCAGCTGTTCCACCCGTGCGTGGAAGCTGCTGCTTGCTGTGATCGACGAAGAACCACGTGCACGC
This sequence comes from Nereocystis luetkeana, assembly GCA_031213475.1. NCBI lineage: Eukaryota > Phaeophyceae > Laminariales > Laminariaceae > Nereocystis > Nereocystis luetkeana. The sequence goes on along the minus strand of JARUPZ010000009.1, from coordinate 4,220,582 downwards.
ATCCACGTTCCGATCAAGGCCTACCTCCGACAGACACGCCGTCTATGGCCCGCGGCGGAGTAGGGGTAGCCCCAGCAGCGACGACATACTATCATCGCGTACGATTTGCATATGATATACCAAGGTCTGCAATTAATTGTGTTTCTCGCCGTACACACATGGCATCAAGACGTCCAGGCCTCCAACTTGAGGCACTTTGCGGTTTCACCGATCCCGGTGAGACCTCGACACGCAGTAGCCTTCGTGCTGCCTTAGAGAAGCCGAGCGTGGCATCAAGCAGGGGCGCCTTGGGGAAACACAGGAAACGTACGATTGCGAAAGGGACTTGAGTATTTTTGTATGCCTTTGTTTGTCAGGTTTCGTGCAACAAGAAACAGCCGACCGCGGGAACTCCTACAGAACATGTACGGTCTGTAGCATACATCTCTCCATAATAACCACCCGGCATCACTTGCCCTGGCAGCGCATTGTGTTTTCGACTATAATATCGACTGCACTACAATCATACGCATTTATTTGCACGCACGCGCTGAAGCTTGACGACGAGATACTTGTAGACCATAGTTCGAAGCATTTGGTTGTTATGCAATGCGTGTGGTATACATCGTACCGGGCATGACATCGGCTAGAAAACGAAATTTAACATCGACAGCCCAGAATCACTGGGAAGTATCTACCAGGTATATACTTTGCTTCGCAGGTATCCGGTGGAGAACATCAAAGTCCAAGTCACATGTCATGCCACCGAAAACGGACAGGAATCTGGTATTACGTTTGTCTCTTGCACATTGTCTACTGCACAAGGTATTGCTCCACGTTTGAACCGGGCATTGGTTTCGAATGCCGGGTTCGGACAAGTAGGTGCTTGTTTCTTCCTGGGTCGAGGATTAAGGGAGGTTGAGAAAGCTCTGGTCAGTACCGCCTGCACTGCTGTATTTCTTGGAACATTACGTGAAAGCTCTGCCGATGAGGCAACGGTAGTTTCTCAACTATGGGGCAAGCCGAGGAACGACAATCAAACGCACGTTGTAAGCGATGCCAACTACACGCAAATAATAAAATATTCATATTTTTCACCCGTGCATTTCCGCTAAGGAAATATATGCTTCCATTATGAGTACGTACGTAATGCTCATGGCCCGGCCCAGAATCGAGCAAAATTTAAATATGGTAACATGGCGCATACAGCACGCAGTGATTTGACCCAAATAAGACTGCCGCCCCGTTTTGGGGACAAACCACTAAAATCGTAAGTATTTTGTCCCCCAAATGGGACTGCAGTACTAAAAAGGTTAACGAACGACCTCAGGGCACCCAGAAAATTCCCTCCACGGCCAACTGGATCAACAGTCTCCTGCCCTCAGGTTAGGCCCTACCGAAGAGCCAACCAAGCACGTTTAGTAACACCAAATGATACGCTGATCAGCGGATGGGTGTTGCACAGTAATTCCCACCCCCCGCCCCACGCATGAATGCCTCGCGCTTGTTGTGGAGCCCGCAAGCCCATGCTCTCCTTCTCAGCTGTTGTAAGGCCCGAAACTGTTGTAGGGCCGAATCCGGAACCTCACCTCACATGAAATCCGGGGTCGGAAACGGGCAGATAGGCTCCGCTGTGCGTGGCTGAACGAGACCGCGCACGATTGGGTGCACCACATAAATATGAAATATTTGGAAGCGTGACGGCGATTGTTCGATGATACGTTTTCGGCCCTCCAGCGGGGGGGCACGTTTGGTAAAGGGGCATTTTCTTCCCCGCAAGAGCCCGAGGATTTAAGGAAAGGAAGTGGGATGCAGGGACTCGCTGGCAAGGCAGCTTGTCTTCTTGTTCAGAAGGCTTGTTTCTTTCGGTGTCGCGTCGTTTCCCTTTGAAAAGGGAGCAGATGGAGCAGTTTGGGTTTGATTCGGTCGGGGCTTGATTCCAGGTATCGAACCCACTCTGCTCCTTTTCATCATGAACTCGATGGGCGGGTAAATACTCTTGCCCGAGGAGCCTTCCTCGGGCGCTGGTGCACCCTGCTCCTATCGGCGATCCAAGCCAACGGAATAGCCGAACACTGGGATACATCTGTAGTCTACTAAACAAACCCCGATATGCTTCGGTTCATCCTGTGCTTAGGGGAGGTCTGTCCTTGGGACATTGCTTGCATCCTTACGAACGCCTTGATAAAAAACATGAAAACAAAACCAGAAGAGGAACAAAGGGGAATAAAAAATATAACCGAAACTGTCGTGCCTCCTTGCAGGGGGTGTGACAGACACCACGACAATAAACGAGACCAAGAAACAATACCGCTACCAACGAACAGAGTGTGACGAGAAGAATCAATGGAAATGACAAGCTACCCGGAGCACGACAAACAACTCCACAGCACCCCTTCTGGGTAGCCGCAGCAGTTTGTGGCACGAGTAGCATAGCCAGGTTCTACCTACTATTACTGGGAACCATAGTAAACAGGACCTACGTTACAGACAAACACCCATACATTTACCTATTTTTTCTAACAATAATTGGTCCTAGTTGCTATGGTCCCCCGCAATAGTTGGTCTGATACCTTGCTACCCTCTCTGCCTTTTCCGTTCTGCGTTCGTCAACTCTGCTCCACCCTTGTGGAGACTGTGTCAGGCAATACGCAACAAGCAGAGCAGAGCAGGCCCGTCATCCACCCACGCCACAAGACTCCTCGCCAAAAAAAAACAAAATAAACAAAGATACCTAGAGTAACCATAAGAAAGTCACGGAGGATCGGAGCGCAAACAAGAAGGAGAAACCAATAGAACGAAAACAAAACAGAGGAAAACCCCGTTCGAACCAGCTCCAGCAGATGGCGACACGAGCAGCATTGACATGTCCCACTAGCTACTGTTGTCGGCATGTTGCCTTGCTATCCTGTCTGCCGTCTTATTCTTGCGTCCGTCCACCGCGAATTCCCTTCTACCCCCCATCCCCCCATGTCCTCGGTCGGTTTACCTTCTATTCCTCTTGTTGCCCCCGCCTGCCCCCATTCCCTTGGACACCACCCCACGGCGGATGCGCGGAGCTTCCTACTCAGCTGTGCCTCACCCTCGTGCCACCTCACCCTATACAGGTTGGCATCGTCAAGGACTCCACGGTACCACTCCCCTGCCTTCTTTGCTGCTGCTGTAGACCGCAGCGCGGTATCAGCTTCAAACGCCAAGGTGGAGTGTTTCGTTGATCCTTCGGTGGCTCATAACTTTTCAAGGTCTTTGGCTATGCATCGATGCGAAGTCTTGAACTGCCGGCCAGGTCTCGGGTTCTCCCCGCCAGCCATCGCCCCAACCAGTACCCGACTTGGTAACCGCTTCTAGCTTTTTTGCCGTGCCACGCCCCCCTCGAAAGAGAGCCGTCGTTCGCCTATTATTATGGTCGTTTCGATGCTCTCGCAATGTGTCGTCTTGAGGGCCTTCGCGTACGGGAGGGGGGCGTGGTCAGTACATAATCGGCGCATGAAGTCAATGACTCGCAAGCGGACCTGGTGGTGGGCCGTTCGAATCTTGGTAGAGTATTCCGCTCTGAGGGTCCACGTCAAAGCAGGGTCTCAACCCCCTCGGCCTTCAGCCGTCGGGCTTTCAGACTGAGCGGGAGGGGTCGTCCTATCCTACGACTCCGGGCGAAACTGTGTGAGGCATGCCCGCATGATGAGACGGATCCGGCTGTCGATTTCGAGCGAGGAATTAGCGTTTTCGGGTATTCTTACACACACTCCTGGCCTGCTGCGTCGATGGCGAGCGGTGGGGCGAGGGTCGTCTGGTCCGGTGTTTGTTACAGACGCGTTTTGCGATAGAGGTAGCACATTTTCGCTATTTTGTTTCTGAATGATCGGAAGGCCAATTATTTTGTTCCGAAACATGATGTCTTTGTATACTTGGGCCACGGGATTACCCATCGGAATTCGATTAGCTTTTTGTTGAAGTCAGTTTTCGCGTGAGGTATGGAGCTCCTTAAGTGAGGAGCCTCAGAAAATTAAGGGTGAGCTTCTATCGTAGAACGCCTCTAAAGTGGTGTAGGTTTGTGGCCACCTAACTTGTATCTATATCTAAGATCGAACAACCGGCACGGACACTGGTTGTGCCGGACGTCAACGGGTACTACTACAGAAATAAAAATATCGGAAAACCTAATTTTTTCCTGAGATATTTTCTCGGTATTTTCGATTCGGCCCTGGGTCTCAAGACACCGCTTATTTCCAGTGCTGACAAAGGCAAGCGAAGGGGTCAGACAGAACGTATGCGACACCAATGATATTCTTTCCTAGGCAATCGTGCTTTCGACAAGAAGAGTCAAGTTTGTGGAATGCACTTGTATATTCAGCAACACATATACCAGGTATGGAGGCGTTCCACGGTGGTAGAGGTTCACCGCAATTTTTCGGAGGCTCCTCACTTACTTAGGGAGCTCAATACCTCACGCGAAAACCAACTTCAGAAAAATCAAATAACATCCGGATGATGAATAATCCCATGGCCCAAGTATAAACAAAAACGTAATTTTTCGAAACAAGATTGCCATTCCGACAATAAATTTTGGGTTAGGGATCCCCCTCGCTAAGAAACACTTGTAGAGGGAATGCTCTATTAATACCTCTATCGTATACCCTGGTACCAGGTATGTATAAGACTGAACGGATGGCACCTGGGGTGTGTGGACAGGCATTGAATCGTTGCCATGTTTGAAATTGAAACGGAATGGCAAGAGGGCCAACACGTTGACGACAGGTGAAGTTGGTTGAAACTAGGAAAAAGAGGCTGTCCAGGGTCGAGGTAGAGAGGAAGAACACCATCTGATCTACTACCCCTCCCTGTAGTACGGGGCTCTACTCGCCGGCGTGTGCCCGAGCAGGGGTCCGGTGCTGCACTAGATGTACGGTCGACGACGAGTTGAACTAAAATCCTAGGACACTCTAATACAGTTTGTAACTAACTGCTCTTCGTGCGCTGTATGTGAAAGCAGAGGATCACACATTGTGTCGCGAACGTGGTTAAATAGTTTTGATATACATACGAGGTATAGACGTACCACAACAACACCACGTGACGACCAAGCGAGTCAGCTTGGACGACCACGAGCAGCTGCACGTAACGGAACCCCTCGGGTAGTAGGAGGACAACTTGACGCGCAGAACCCAAAGCGGGTCGGGTCACGTCGTGATTGGCGAAATGACAGCCGATTTTCGTCATTCATTCATCGAAAAATCACAGTTTGGTTCCTTTCCGATGAGCACGATCATCGAAAAGGCCGGGTTTTGTTTCTTAACCCTTTTAGAACTCCGGTCCCGTTTTTTTGGGGACAAGGCGGTCACATTCCAAGTAATTTGTCCCCAATTGTTCTCAAAACGAGACTGCAGTCCTAAAAGGGTTTTATTTCGCTCGCAGTCAAGGGGTATATATATATCAAAATGTTGGTGATGATGTGTGACAGCCGTCGACGGCAGCATACGAATTAGAATCAGCGGTGACGGTCTCGAGATATATATCGAAGATCTAAGAGAACTCTGGATTGTGGGCGAGTCACCTCGCCTCTAATTTCATTTTTTGTTACGAGCCTGTCTGTCAAGGCTGTTTTTCGTTGATCAATATCTAACATTCATCAGCATGCACTCTACCTTAACTTCTTTGGGACTGCAGTTCCGTTTCGGGGAAAAACTGCGTAGAATTTGACTGGTTTGTCCACAAAACGGGACTGCAGCACGAAAGAGGTTATAATTGACTTTTGGTAGTGAGCGAAACACAATTGAAACGAAAATCAAAACGACCAATCGATTTTCCGTTTCACTAGAAAGGCAGTTCCCTACTAGGAAGATCGGCTGTTGTAGTATTCGGCGGGCGTTTGTTTAGTTTTCACCGTGATACAGGGTAAAAACGAAGCTATAAACCCGGCTGGTGGTGACCCGAGTAGTATTAGACAACCCTCTAGCGTGACCACAGACGACGACATGTATGCATGTATGTGTACATGTATTTATGTATGTATGTGTGGTTGGTTCAATGAGTTCAACTCTGTCTTATCGTCGGCGTTCTCCAGAGCTCGAAGGAATAGAGGAAACCTGCTGCCTCGTCTTCCCCACGCAAACATGCGATAACTGCCGAGAATCGAACACACGCGCACATGTAGGGTGCAATCGAGTGGTCATCGGCAAGAAGCGGCAAGCAAGCATGCGTGGGTCTCGGCTGTTCTTGACATACCGAACAACAACTGGCATCTCTTGCTCCACAAAAAATACCGAAAGAACGCAGATACTTGTACTGAAATGCATTTACTGTAACACTTGGAGTGTCAACTCTCGACTCACGATTTTCACCATGCACGACTAACTCCACTCGATCTTTCCAACTTTTCCTCCCACCTCTACCCACACGTTTCATTCAGATCACATCAATACTCCAACAGGGCGGGGGGGGGGGGGAGGCGTTTTTACGTTGCTGAAATAGTGGCCACTTTCATCAGCCAGGGGTCCCTCCCGATGCATATACATGGATATACTTTCTACACTCACTGACAGTCGGGGACCCAAGCTATAGCCTCGGCAAATGCACTAAAGGCAGACAAAAGAGATACCGACGACAAAACAAATATCACTGGGATATCCACCCGTAGGCAACGCTACGGCGGCAAACCACACTCACGGCACTCGTCCACCAACTGGGCATAGAGCTAAGAAATGCAAAATTGCGCCCTCTTCGGTGCGCTACCACCGAACGACGGGACATCGCGGCTACAGGACGAATAACACAGGAGGGCCCACGTCCAACCCTCCCTCCACACATTACACACGTACATAGACATAATGTACAACACGCATAACAAATCATATACCATAAAAGGGTACAACATATACTTCGTGCATACATCTACGAAGTATACCGACAACAGTTTGCACTCGGCGAAGATCGAACGTAACCGCCGTACAAATAAATGTAAACCCGCCTCGACAAGCACTACGACGACTGGCTTAAAAAAAACAAAATCATCGGGTTGTCTTGCAGGGAAGACTGCCAGTAAAAAAATAGATCTCGGAACGGAAATATAGGATTTACGTCCTGCGACTGCGGCCACCACAAGGGTCTCGCTAAAACTATACTGAAACTGTACCAGCACCAAGGGACGAAACACCAAGGCAGAACAGACCTTAACGCTTACAATGTTCCTCATCTACTGTACACGAGAAAACGCAAAGTCAAAGTGACACACAAAATTCAGTCAACAGCGACTAGATAGAGCACGACGTACACAACCCAAGCGAGGGCGGTGGTTGTGGCTTCCCATGAAAAACTGGTGCGGACTCATCTCCACAGCACCATAAAACACGCAAAGCCCTGGGCGGAACGGCGTTAGCTGATCCGTTGAGGACATACCATCACACAACATACAATTCCGCGCTGTCGATGCGTCGACAACGAACTACGGCAGGACAGCAACAACCCGGACGGTCGGACTTCAGAAGAAGACGTTCTGAACACGGTGCCAACGTCGCGTAACATATGTTTTCTTACGCCGGACACAACCTAAATCTACAATATCGTATTTTCTCTCTGTATCGGCTGATTGTAGAGGGATGCGAATGTGGATGTCCCAGGGAAGGCGGGAGGCGGGGCGGGGGGCACTACAGGTTCTTACTTTTCCCCGCTATACAGGAACTAAAACGCGGCAAACGGTCCCGGTAAGGTTCATGACGATTTCCCAGTGGAAACAACCTGTGACTGTGAACTCATCTTAGACACAGTTCCGTTTCCAATGATCAGTCCTGAGATAAATGATCGTGGAGCATGGGGCCGCACGCCAGGGGGGACGGGGGGGCGTGTTCCGGGGGGGGGGTAAACTTTGTCGACCGCTCTCGGGGCGAACCCCCGACAATCAAGAACCATCTCCCCTCACTATGTTTAGGAAAGGACCGGTACCCATGTCGCTTAAATCTACTGGGAAGCTGAACAGATCCTGGGTCCCGGAGGCGGGATTGAACCCTTGAAGGGATTTGTTTACCGAGCTCCACCTGCCCCCAGCGAATCACGAAGCCCCACGGGATGGCAATCGGCCTTTCGTCCAGTCGGCCCTCCCTGTTATGGCTCCGACGGCGGCAACGAGCACAAGTTTAGTGCGGACGGCGGCGTGCGCTCCATGTGCACGGCCCGGTTGTCACCTGATATTGTTCTGACACACGGCAACATACCAAGATAGGGAAGAAGCGCTTATGGTGTTACGACAGCGTAATTGTTCGTAGGCGCTGCAGTTGTAAGCTGGAGCAGATATTCGAGGTCATGCACAGGTCCCATCAGTGCTGCTACGAAAAGCAGTGCTCTTAATATGATATAGAGAAGATACAGCAAGCCTGCTGTGACACTATATTATCCCATCGAAACGCCTCGTTACAAGCTGGGTGCTCAGAGTTTGCGCCTGTCAGAGCGCGCTATGATACAGGGGTCTACAAAGAACGCTATCGGTTTCCCTACCGGCCCTCTAAAACCGAAGAGGTAAAACACCGGAACGATACTGTTTGTTGCTATTGCGGGGGGTTATATATAGTAAACAAGACCCACGGTCCCCCGTACATATTTCCATATTTTTACTAACAACATTTGGTTCTATTTACTACGGTCCCCCGTACTACATAGTTTTTTTCTTCGAGCAAGAGGCTGTGCCCGCCTCACGAACAACAGTCGAAAACCGCAATCGCTCTCCGATGCAAGGACATTCCGAAATTTTTCTCGAGCTCCTTGTGGGGCTGTTTCTAATGTGGGGCGCCGATTGTAGGGTACCCATAGTTGTCCTGGAGTACGACCGGTTTGGGTTCGTTCACGCACTACCTACGGGTTTCGCATCAGCAGCACACTCGTCTGCATTGTCCTGTTATGCCGAACGCTATAGATTTATAGATCAAGCGGCGTGCTTTGAAGATGAAGAAAATATCGAGACTACGGCCAACAACGTATTGGACACAAATTTTATCCTCAGTCCCCTCTTCTTACTATGCACGGGGACGCGTTACACAGCAATACGAAACATGTTTCTGGGCCTCCGGAACGGGTCTCGCTGCCTTCGGGTTGTGGTTTACTTTCTGTTTCGTTGTCTTCCGTTATTATGCAGTGTCCGTCTGTTGGTAAAACCACACACTCCTTACTTCACACTGTTGTGTTGTAGTTGTCATGTGCTTGGTAAATTCTGGCATTCGAATTACGTACGTACGTGATACACGAGAAGCGCATGACAACAGATGAAAAAACTCGACATACGTGCACGTGTGAGATCCAAACACAAAGGCCGAAGACAAAAACAACGGCACGGCAGTAGTCCCTGCGGTGATAATTCTGGACGAAATCACGGAAAACGAACCCTGATTGGTCGAAACACACAACGAACGGTGCTGCCGTGACGAGCTACCGCCCCCCCCCCCCCCCCCCACGGAAGCTTGTTATATTACTGGGGGCCATTGTCAAAGGACCTACGGTACACACAAAAGCCTGTATATTTCCTGTTATTATTATTAACAATATTTGGTCCTACTTGATATGGCCCCCCGTAACAGCTCAATTTAATTAGGCTCCTCCCCCGAGGAACTCTTTTACTACTGACTTACTCAGGAGCAACGCACATGGGTAACACTGCTAAAACCACCACACTAAAATCCCGTACTTCGTATACTCGCAATCTCGGTGGCTCGTAGGTGCCTCAACAAATGAACCTGGCCATCGCAGCAGTACAGCATCGGAAACTAAAGCCATCACCAGCTGAATATACTGCGTACACGAAGGCACCGGGTTGCTGTTCAGTGGATGCGGCTTTGACAGTAAGCGGTGTGGATCACGCGCTTTGCATGTCCACGGAGTATTGCAGAGCGTATCAATGACTGAGCTGTCGCGCGGCTGAACCACCGGCGAAGACACACACGTCCATGCTCTTCCGTAGGACGGAAACCGATTATTCGCACAACCACCGTACGCACGTTCAGAGAAGAGCTCCTGGTCCCCCGTAATAGTCGTGACTCAGATCCGGGGCCACATATACATTAATAGCAGGCTGTTATAAGGATTACCTTGGGCTGGGTAATCGATCGGTCTTTTACCCCCATTTGACGTCGTCCAGATCACGGGTTCGAACCTCACTTCGAACGTTTCTTTTACAGAAACGCTTGCGCGTGCACACCTAAACAACACACACACATCTCCCTGGTTCCCCAGGTAATGAAACGAAACGGGTAGGTCAGTACATGTACTACTACTGCCGTACGGCACTACGACTTCGGTACTCCGGTGCCCTTCACCCTTCAAATGTCTGCTTCGTCGCGCTGTCTTATAGCAATATTGCGGTTTGGCGAACGGGATCCCGGCCCCCTTCCACGGGTAGAAGACGACCTCGGCATTCCCGCACGCCGCTACCGCGCTCTCTCGAGAATCTAGCCTCGCCCGAAGTTGCACGTGGGCCGGGGGACGCACCGGCCCCGTGCACCGTCGTATCATCATCGCGGGCCTCCTTCTCGCCGGTGTTCCCCTCTCTGACGCGCACGGTTTGCCTACCGCATCGAGTCGTGCAGCCTTTGCGACATCTTGTTGGTCCTCTACTATCGCCGGAACCTCAGGCACCTTGATATCGGCCTCGTCAACAGCCAATCCCGGTCGTGCTAGTCAGGTTTACCAATCAACATGTATGTCGAGAATCCCCGTGTCAGGGTGACGGGCAAGATCTTTTCTACTCAGGGGCCTTGGTAAAGAGAAAGTACGTCGGGAACAGGGCGGTTATCCACCCCGAATATGGCCGACCGTCCTATTTCGCAGTCTCTGTTGTGGCAGCCGGTTAGGTCGCCTTATATCGATTAAACGCATTCTTACCGCTCTATGCAGGCCCCACCAACAACGTATATATGGCAGTGCATATAGACCACACCCACATATTGTATACCACACCCCCACGGCATTCTACCCGGGTGGCCACTATTCTTTACTCCTAAACGACCACCTGAGTTATCACCCGGGTTACGGTGTATACCACACCCCCTGAGGTAATTGCCTCATTGCCATTGTGGCACCCCCGAGTTATCACCCCGAGTGAAAGCGTGCCGCGATCAACAGAATGAGTACCGGTGCCGGAACGGCACAGCAGCAGCCCACCAGTTGTGCGAGAGTACCACAGCATACCGAATGGTGGCCAACAGCATGGAGGTGAAGGCCGTACAGGGACGTGGTGCAGGCGTGGTCAATCACAACGGGCTAAACAGACGACTGCTGCGGTTACAGGCTCGATCGCGTCTTGCTTTGGCCGTCGTGCACAAATCACATCGCCGCTATCACACCAGTTACTATCAGCAACCCCATTTGCCTAGAATGTGCCAGCAAGACTCGTTTGAAAGCACTGTCATTCCCCCCCCCCCTCCCCCCCCTCCGTTTATGACACCCCTACGGTATACCACTCGGGGCGGTGAATAACCTTAAATCCCAAACGACCACCAACTTTATCGCTGGGGGTACGGAGTATACCACACCCCCCTCAGCAATACCACCCCGGGTGATGAAATTCTATAACCCAACAATTTATCACCGGGGGTGTGGTATATACACTGCTGTCACATACCAGGTACGGTACTGCTGTATATACGGATATATATATATATATATATATACATACCAGGTATACTCGTATATACCTGGTATATATTATACCTGGTACCAGGTATATACATACCTAGCATATATTATATATGGGGGTAAGGGTTACTCCGGAGGACAGGAGTGGGACTGGATGAGGTACCTTGAGGAGGACCTCAAGGAGTTCGGCATCAAGCTCGAAGGGTGGCGCGAGACAGCACAGAAAGCCGGCAGATGGTTCCAACGGGTCGAGGAAGGGGCGGAGGCCTTCATGCGGAAATGGCATACAGATGAGAAGGAGGCATCGGCAGAACGGCATAGAATAGCTGCGACCACGACCACAGCCGTTGACGCCAACGCGAGTGTGCAGAATGACAGGGAAGAGGGGGGGGGCGAAAGGGGGACGAGGGGGAATGGCGGGGGGGGGGAGGGGAGGCGGTCTGCCCAACAGACTGAAGCCTGGTTATGGCCATCATCGTCATGATGCACTCCTTTCTTTGGGACCCAAGTAACTAGCATGGTGCCATCTGGGCAACTTTGCGTGTCTGTATGCTCCAGTGCCTGCCTTTGGTATTTTCTTTCCCCCCCGCCCGTGATTATCGCTTTTTTGTCCCTTCTTTGTTTTCATTTTTCTTTCATTCCCGTTTGTACCTCTTTGTGTCTTTGTTAGTATGGTCCGTTTTGCCTTGCCTTTTTTTCGCGTTTTGCTATCTGCGTCTGTTTTAGTTTTGTTTTTGTTTTTGTTTTGCTTAGCTTCATCTTCTTTTTTTAGGTTTTTGTCTGCTATTAATAGTCTCCTTTTTGCTTCCCTGGTGTCCGCAGTGGTGGAGTGCGTATGCCTGTTTTTTGTTTTTTTTTTTTTTTTTGCCTCTGTTTTTACTTGAGGTATTTCTTCCACTCCAGAGTTATTGGAGCCTGTCCTGCGACCACGGACTGCATTGAATTGTGAGTTAATGTGAGAACAACAACAACAACAACAATATATACATATATATACAGATATATAATGTATACCTTGGTACATATTATATACCTGGTATGTATATCAGGTATATACAATACGTCGAGCGCTTTCGATGATTGTTCAATACTGCGAGGGTATGGGCAACGTCCATTGACAATTGTGTGACCATATTGACAGTTGTTGTGCAGGTAAAAAAAGCGCGCATACATCCAAGGGCGCGCAGTAGTACAAAACGTGTGCACCTATTCAACACCGTAATGAATTCACCAGTAGTATTAATAGCGCTATTGACAGAAAACACATACATACCATGGTACCAGGTATTGATATTACGGGGGGCTATACCAGGTAGGTAATAGGACCTGTGGTATACATAAAAACCTGCAGTACATATTTAACCATCTCTTCTGTTTAATACCAATATATATGCGATACCTGGTACCTGATACCTGGTAGTTGATATAACACGATAGGAATACCTTTGTTTCTCAGGACTTCTAAACGCAACATGCCAACGAGCCACACAAGCAGGTCGACAAAGCAGTACGAAGTACGAAGCAGTACTCCAAAGGTACATTATACTACAGTGTATTCCCGGCAATTTCATGGCCCTGCCATGGCGCAGCCGCCGTGCGCTATGACGGCATTGCCACAGGATACCGTGGCACTATCAGGGCATTCATTGCCATGTGCGCCCATTGCGGCAGTGAGACGGCATCCCCGCATCCCTATCACTGCCGCGCAAGAGGTTCAAGGGTGCTCCTTACACCGGGCTTCCTACAAAAATAGGAGAGGCTCCCATCAGCTCAACGTGGCTGGATAGGAAATAGATTAGCCGGTAGTAGTGAGCGTTGTGTCGGATGATCACTGCTGTAGGGGACAGTATACAACTATTTGACTGATGACCGGGACACGCCGTTTTGGTGCGCTCATTGTCCTGACCCCCCTTCACCAGTCCCGGCAAACACTCATCGCCTCCAGACTTTGTGACAGGGCTTGCATGAGACTAGATGATGCAGCAGCGCTCACCATTCTGCTGCTTCTGTAAAATGAATACAGCAGCACTAGCAGTAATAGTCATGCCCTCTTTGTACCGTAGGGCCGGCGGAGTACGGCATGGGCCCACCAACAAGAAACATATTATTTTATACTGATTAATGCGTGTCAATTCATCACTAGATTGGGATACTATCCTCGAAAAACATGGAGCATCGGCATGTATGTATTATACACACTGTACAGGGTATGTATACGGTTCGGGTAGCGCTCGTCGATGAGCCTCATGTCCTTACTACTACTACTACTGTGGTTTACTGCTATATTATTCTTTCTTATTATTAGTCGGCTTGTACTGCAGTGAGTGCCGGATGCCCGCTACACTTGCCGTACAGATGGCATACACTAGAGGTGGCACCAGAGGGTGGTATTAATAGTGTGCGCGGTAGTGTCGGTTGTCGCAGCATACAGCGCCGGGAGTGTTGGCTGGCGCACACTGTTGTCACTTTTTCACAGCTACCACCCCGACGGCTATTACGGGGGACCATAGGTAATACTGGTAGGACCTATGGATTACACAAAACCTATATATTTACCTATTTTGACTCACAATACGGGGTCCTGTTTACTATGGTGCCCCGTAATAATTAGTTTTAATATGGTACCTGTTGCGATTGTAGAACTTGAATCTTGACAACTGACGCCACAAACATGAACACGACAAATTCGCCTTGTCATCATTGTTTGGTACAACAACACTATGCACCAGGTACAAATACTACCACCTCACAGCTTTCTATCGCCGCCGTGCTGCTGTACGAGTAGTACACAGCAAACGTTTCCGGACGTTCTCACCGGCCGCTTGCTGGGCCAGCCTTCCTGGCGTAAGGGGCGATGTTGGAGTCAAGCGCATTCAGGATAAAAGTCTTCTTGCCGCGCCCGATGGAGTACACCTTGTCCTTGTAGCGCTGCCACTGCCCGTCTTCTTCCTCGAAAAATCCGTAGACCCGCACCTGCTTGCAGTTGGCCGGGAACGGCACCTGGGTGGGCTGGCTGCTGCCGTTAGGCCCCATCCGGTGGTCTCTCATCAAGAAGTACACCTCCATCACCTCAGTCTTGATAATCTCTTCTTTCCCCCTCTTCATGCTTCCCGACAGCCTCCCGCCGGTGTGAGCAAGGTTGAGATGCAGGCCCACCGAGCTGGCGATCCGCTCTCGGTGTGCGCTGGTCATCTTCTTGTCTTCTTGGATAACCCAGTAAGAGACACGATACCCGCTATTGTTCCCGAGGAATAGGCGAGGTTCCGTCCCCCAGTACGAAGTGGGCGCCATGACAGACGCGGCAAACTCTGGGCTCAGGAGGCTGATGTGGGGGGGTCTGTCGCTTCGAGGGCGCAAGAAGCCGAGCCCGATCCGGTACTTGCTGAGACACACTCCCATAATAGCAACACCGATCTAACAAGCTGCGAGAGGTACAGGAGGTCCGGATACCACTGTTAACTGAAGTATTTAGAAAGCTCTGTAGAGGTCGGACGTGCTTGTTCAATGCTGGGACATGCGCCAACTACTCCGGTAACAAGCGCCGCAGGTAAAATTCACGACTGGTGGTCTTGTATTGACCAGTATATCCTAAACATGAGCTTGTAGCAGCCCACGCCCAAGGGAAACCAAGGAACGGTCCGCGATCTATGTTCAGGTTTGTTTTGATCAGGTCTTCCGGTCGGTCCCCAGAAAGAAGACTGGCCGTCTCACCTATTTTTCTCTCAGAATCTCGGCCTGTGGTCTTATGATACTGCACCCCGGACACAGCAGCTGCACCCCTGTTTTTTTGGGCTGGAGTAGCTTTTCTTGGTACTTACCTGTGATGCCATACCAAGTTCATCTAACGTTGTGACTTCTACTCAATTTATCTGCCTCCAACCTTGAAGGCCGGGCGGTGCGATTGCTGGCCTCGTAGGCAAAAACCGCGTGGCAAAGACACTGCTGTTAATATTAATAATTATGCTGGCAACTGGGAGCACTCGTGATGAGGCAAAAACTCGTACCAGGTTATGTATCTTGGATACTCTGGAGCAAAATGAATGCCATTGATGCCGATATCAATGAATCTGAACGCCAGAACTTCGCTCGATGTGTTCTGAATTGAACGATACGCACAATACGTACGTGATGCGAGCGTCCACGTGTGTGTCCCTGACCAAATCTGAATACGTGCGTATTCACGATATTTGATACCAGCTGGTAGGATACATGGCCTTTTGTGTGACCACGGACTCCTTCGTCAGAGAGTTAATGTGAGAACAACAACAACAACAATGGTCATCGGCGCGTCCCGTCGTACTCCTGCGCTTGTTGTCCAGTTGCGTATGACGGAAAAGTGTTCCTGGTTTCATTTGTAAATAAATACATTTATTAATAGTAATATTAATATTAATAGTATTGCTGTAGTATCAAATTCCTGACACAGTTGTTATGAATAATAGACTACCTGGTATTATTAATAATTTTCATATAATTTTCGAAGTGATTGATGTCTGGTGTCTGTGGTGTCCGATGTCTCATGCTGATCATGCAGGTATGAAAAATATGTATCAAATTCAAACCACCGCTCGCTCGTAAATCGTGTTTCTTTTATTCATAATTGAATGTGGCTTCATGGCCGCTCGTGCCTGTTCTTGCTCCGTTGGTTGATACGAACACGTGTGGCCCCTTAGAACCGCAGTCCCGTTTTGGGGACAAACTACTTATAATCAGAGTGCTTTGTCCTCAGATATGGGAGTGCGGTGCTAAAGGGGTTAAGGGTGACAAAGGCTGCGGTCTACTTGGATAAAATATGCAAGGCCCGTGCCGCAGTGTATGTATGTGTGTGTTCTTCACATCACACCGTTCTTTCTACCCGTCGACATCCAGCACAACAACCAGTGTCCGTGCCGATTCTTCAATCCTTGAAGAGATACAAGTTCTGTGGTCACAAAGCTACGCCACAGAGATACTACGTTGCCACGTCTGCAGTAAGCACTGCAGTGGGCAATGCAAAACCATGTCATCATACTATTTAATAGATACGACAGGCACGACATACACAATCTATGAAAATAGGGAAACGAAAAGAAACCATCAAAGAGAGAACAAAAACAAAGTAGACAAATCGAAAGAGAAAAAGAAGAAGAAAAAATGAAAGCAAAAACTAGGAGAAACAATCTGTTGTGCCCCCCCCCCCCGTAGGCGAGGTGGCCAACAATTGAAAAAGAACGAGTTGGAAAAAAGAAAAAAATAACAAAAACACCACTCCTTGTACACAGAGTAAGACAAAGAACCGAGGAAAAAAAAGAAATAACAAAGAGAAAATAATAAAGGGCAAATAACAGGCAGACCAAAGACCAAAGCACCTTCCAGGTGGCGGCAGCAGTTTGCGTTACGAGTAGTATAGCCACGTTCCCCCTGCTAATCCGCCTAGTACCTTGATACCCAGACTGCCTTCTCCGCCCTGCGTTCGTCCACTATGCCCAGCCCCTTGGCGTCAGACAAAACGAAACGAGCAGTGCAGGTTCGTCATCCAACCACGCCACACGGCTCTTTCAGTACGGCTTATCAATCTGAAAAGGAAGAGAAAAAAACAAAACAAAAAGAGAAGACAAGGGAAGACCACGTTCGAACCAGCTGCACCAGTTGGTGGCACTAGTAGTATGGTCATGTTCTACTTCCTAGTCGACCTCGTGCCTTGCTACCCTGTCTGCCATCTCCTTCCTAAATTCGTCTCCCGCAGGTTCCCTTCTACTCCTCCTGTCCCTCTCCGCATTCCCTTGGTCGGGCTTTCTGCCACTTCTCCTGTTGCCCCCTCCACCCCCATTCCCTTGGACACCATCCACGGCGGATGCGCGGCGTTGCCTACTCATCTCTCATCTCAGCCTCAGCGTCGTGCCACCTCACTATGAAACGTTCGGCTGCTTCAAGGATCCCCCGGTACCACTTCCCCGCGTTTTTGGCTGCAGTGGACCACAACGCGGTCTCAACTCGAAACACCAAGGGGGCAACTTCCGTTGACCCTTCGGTGGCTCGGAACTCCCTAAGGTCTTCGACTGTGCATCAATGCCATATCTTACACTGCCCGCCTGGTCTCGGGTTCTCCCCACCAGCTATCGTCCCGAACGTTACCCGACTGGGTAATCGCTCCTTGCTTTGCCGTGCCACGCCCACCGCAAAGAAGAGCCGCCGTTTGAGAATGGTTGTTTCGATGCTCCCGCAACGTGTCATCTTGAGGGCCTTCGCGTACGAGAGGGTGGCATGTTCAGTACGAAGTCGGCGCTGGAAGCCAATGACTCGCAACAGGACTTGGTGGTGAGCCGTTCGAAGCTTGGCAAAGTATTCCGATCTGAGGGTCCACGTCACAACACCCGTACAGCAGGATCTCAATCACCTCGGCCTTCAGCATTCGGACTTGAAGTCTAAGGGGGGCGGTCGTCCTATCATACAACTCCGGGCCGAACCGTTTGAGGCATGCTCGCATGAGGCGGATCCGTCGGTCGATTTCGAGCGAGGGCAGGGTTTTCGTGGATAACGCCGGCTAGGTATAAGAACTTGGTCGTCTGCTTATACGTCTGGCCTGCCGCTTCGATGACGAGCGGTGGTGCGAGGGTTGTCTGGTCTGGTGTTTGTAGGACCATTGTCTCTGTCTTCTTTTCCGACACCGTGAGGCCTGCAGCTTCGAAGATAGTCACGATGACTGTCATCATTTTCGCGAGCCCTTCAGCCGAATTCGAGACAATTCCTGCATCATCGGCGTACAACATGCCCCATACAGACCTTCGCACGCACGCCAATGGCTCCTGCTTCCCTGTTCGAACTACTCCAGCTTCACTGAGTTGGACCAAATCCCTTGCGATGGCTTCGTGTCGGCTGAAGCGTACTAGTACGACGTGTAACGCAGAAGCGAAGAACACGTTGAACAGTAACGGTGATAGTACACAGCCTTGCCGCAGCCCCTGCGTGACATCAAACCATTCCGAGAGCTGGTCGTCATCAGTACGCACGCGAGCCCGCATGCCATCGTGGAAATTACGGATAATTCTCAGCATCTTGGTTGGTACGCCAAAGCGTGTGAGTACCTTCCATAACAGCTCTCGGTCGACAGAGTCGTACGCGTTCTGCAGATGATCGATGAAGCACAAGTATAAGGGGATTTTCCTCTGTCGTCCGAGCTCTTGCAGCCGGCGCACGACGAACAACATATCGATCGTTGATCGTGCGGGGCGGAAGCCGCACTGTTCCTCAGGGAGTAGTCCCTCGGTCTCGCAGTAGTTGCTGAGGCGGGACGCGACGACTTTCAACAACACTTTGCCTGCGTGGGCAACAAGCGAAACCCCTCTGTAGTTGTTGCAGTCAGTTCGATCCTTCTTTTTGTGAAGGACCTTGATGATCGCATCTTTCCACTGCTGAGGGACTTCTTCTGTTAACCAAACATTGACAAGGATGTTGTGAAAGCACTGGGCGAATGCCAGGTGGTCGATGTTTAGGAGTTCGACCGGGAGACCATCTGGCCCGACAGCTTTCCAATTCGACATCCCCTCAAGTGTTTCTGTCATCTCGTTTGGCCCGACAGCTTTCCAATTCGACATCCCCTTAAGTGTTTCTGTCATCTCGTCTATGGATGGTTCATCTTCAAGCGAGAGTTTAGGCGGTTGCAGTGGCAAGAGGTCGATGATCGTGGGATCGAGTTTCAGCGACTTCGTGTTGAAGAGTTTGTGGTAAAACCCCGCCCATCGTTCACGAATTCGCACCTTCTCCCGTAAGATCGAGCCATCCTCGTCCCTATTGAACTGTTCGCTCCTCGCTTTAGTCCCTTCCAATCCTACCGTACTCTTAAGGTGCTTGCAAAAGCCTCTCTGGTCGTTGTTCGCTAGGAAGGAGTCGTTCGGTTTCGGCAAGGTACGCTTCGAAGTACGCATGCAGTCCTGCCGCTATCACCTTCTGCAGGTTCGCACACGCACATACATCTCAGGATTTTCCACGCGGTTCTATCCCGGGGGTGGGAACGCAAGAATTGTCGTGCATCCTCCCTCGCTGTCCATGCTGGTACGAACGCGGCCAAGGTTTCGGCAGACTCACACCATCCATGTCATTGTCTGTGGTGGCGACGTCAAGGGGGTGGTACCTCTTTTTCGACCGCATCAATAACAGCCGTAGTGGAAAACTCAACCGTACCAGACGTATTACGGGGCTGGATAGGCTGGTTGAGAGTGGAGATGACCCTGGCGACTACTCGTTCACGACACTTTCCATCGGACATAAAAAGTTGTCTGTCGAACTCTCGGCGTTTTGTCGGTCTACGTATCTGTCTTTTGGGCGCAAAGTGACCACCGAGTCGGACTTTGATATACAAGATGTTGTGGTCTGAGTCAGCCTTCGCTGGGGTAGGTAGGAGGCTGTGGGACGACTTTCGCATCTTGTACTCTAGGTCGATGGACTTGACGGGTTAGGATGTAGTCGATCCGCTTACGGTCATTCGGGCCGATGCCGTTGTGAGTATGCGATATCCCACCCTTGCGCGTGCTGAAAAACGTGTTGGTGAGAGCCAACTTACAATTAATTGGTGGCGAACGACAGGAGCCGTCTGCCATTATCGTTACGAACATCACGTCCATGCGCTCCCAGCACTCTACTTTCATCATCACCGCACCCTTCGTCCCTGTGTCCAGTTCGCGCAGTGGGGAGAGTGGATATTTTTTACCGTAGTCCGACAGAAAACCAACACAACAACCTGCGCTACATACATGCGTGCGTCATACATCATCCCGGTTTGAAACTACAGCGCCGCCGGTCATTATATGTAATGTGCAGCAAAAAGCCAGTAAGTACAAGATTTGATCATATCGCACACATTAAAATCTTTTCGTTCAAGGCCTGCCGAATGGGAGGCGAGTGCTTCACACGTTGTTGGGTTCCTTCACAATCCGATTTTCTTCTACACACGGACAGGCGTGTTCATCATTTACCAAAACCCACCCTTGCCCACCAACACCACACACATACATACATACCTAAATACATACTGGTACACACATAAACACACCGTAGAACATACTAGGCGACAGAGAGAGAGGTATTCCGTGTGGTCTCAGTAAGTTATCAAATCGAGGCCTGATACGGCCATAAAAAACATTCCATAGCACGCCAAAGAACGCAAAGTGATTAGGGCAGCGGCAAAACAAATCCAGCACCCCGAGCACCACAAAGCTTAGCGCAAAACATTTCTCCATGCTCGCACAAGCAAGCAATCAAGCAAGTAACCAACTACTGTTTGTACCCCACCATGCCAACGAAATATCATTGGATTCGCGAACCAATATATCCAGAAACAACACCAACAACACGAAATCGTCCAACCACTACACCGCGTGCAAAAGTAAACCTTTGTGCACTCTACAAGTATAATTCAGTAGTGCGTTTGACTAAAATCGACAAACTTTGAGGCGTGAAAGACGCCACCTTATGTACCACCAACCAAGCCGGCCAAATACGGGCACAAACGCAAGATGTCTATTATTGCCGGGTAACAGCAGATTGGTACATGAGACGCCACAACAATATAGCTAGGGGCATCACCCGAGCAAGACGGGGAATGTCGAAGAGTACACACACGCATCAATTTGTTTTTCCCGCCTAAAACAACAGCTACGCGACGAGCAAGATACAGCAGTAGAATATAGCGCCCTCCTATACATACACATACGGCATCCACAAAAATAAGGACATCACAGGTACTAAAGTAGTCAACAAAATGGGTTTATGTTGATTCAGGCGTGAGAGACCTTCACAGTTAGTTGTTGACGCGCTGTTTATATTGACAACTTTTGGTACGACATAAATCGGAGCCGATGAGCCCCCAAACTACAGCCGTAGCCAAACAGGACTCTTTCTCAACCCACCATGCACAACTTCACTACTTACTTGGTATACAATACCTAGTATCTCGTATGCGTGTAACTACGAACAACCTGCCAGG
Organism: Nereocystis luetkeana; assembly: GCA_031213475.1. Classification (NCBI taxonomy): domain Eukaryota; class Phaeophyceae; order Laminariales; family Laminariaceae; genus Nereocystis; species Nereocystis luetkeana. The sequence continues at coordinate 4,199,032 of JARUPZ010000009.1, read as the reverse complement.
GACCAGGCATCAGGTATATATAGATGTCCTTGGCCTGCCGCCGTTGCTGCCGGCGTCTCCGAGTCGTTCCGAGGGATACAGTCACTTGCCAAGCACCCCTCACCCCCCTTCACCCTTCTTTAAGGACCGAAGCCCCGTTTTGGGGGCAATCCACTTCATTTCCAAGTAGTTGGTCCCCAAAATGGGACTGCGGTCCTAAAAGTGAGGGGTGCTTGGCGAGTGACTGTATACCCCTTGGAACGACTCGGAGGGCGCTGGCAGCAACTATGGCGGGTCAAACAATGACTTGCAACGTGCAAAGAGGGCCCGCCAGTTCTACGATTGCGGCGACCACAACGACTCGGACACACTGATGAGCACACGAACAGGACGAGAGCCGTCGGTGCAAGAAGGGGATTCTACCACGCGCACTCATTGTTCCCGGTCTGCTAAACTCCTACGCCAGTTCTACTACCACACCCCCCCCTACGACTGATACAACTACGGCAGCTATAATAGTACTCCTCCGGCAACTACTATTACCACTGCTGTATATAACCGTACTACATTAACATCGGCGCCCACTGCATCCTCTCGCTCGCGCTGCCGACCGCACTGTGCACACATTACCGAACCGCAGGCAACAAACAAACGGTCGGTGGCAGCCAAAATACACTCCTCCTCCTTAAGCTCTTTATAACGGCAGTTCCGTTTTGGGGACAGACTAGTTAGAATATGACTGGTTTCCCTCCTGAACGGGACCACAATCCTAAGAGAGTTAAGTGCCCATCTGATTAGTGTACAGAATGACCACGTTCGTGTAAGCGTGATACAGGTACTCTCCCCAACCGTCCCACCCAGACCCCGTCAAACAATCTGCCGAAACTGCAAAAAAATGTGTTCACACGGTTTAAACGAGCTACGACACATCTTTAGAACGCCCATAATCCCTTAAACATTAACATAAGGTAGGGTAATAGAAATGATAGACCTTCGAAGCAAGTGTTTCCAGGAAACACGAAGAATGTAGAGCCCACAGATTGTGGTGAGGCCCGCACCATGCGGGGAAAAATACGCCTCTTCCATAGATAGATGATATAACGCCTGTCCGTTGCCTAGCCACTAACATGTGCAGAGAAGGGTGTGTGTGTCCCGTCGAGCCATGTTGCTGGCAGCTGGCCTAATAAAACACTACGGCAAACCATGTCTCACACGGCCTGTTGCACGTTCTACAGTAGATGACTAGTCGGTCGAGAGCTTGATTCCAGACAGGACTAAAATATACTTAGGAGGACAATATCGCCGCGAGCTCAACCGTTGCTCGAAGACCAGCACTGCAGCACGGCGGAGTGTAGAAAGTACACAGAAAGGGCCAAACCGACAAGCGTAATCGGGGCACCGTACTTGAGCAACCTTGATCATCTACCCAGGACTACCTTAGTGAGTGTAGCGTGAATCGAGCGTAGCGCGAGCCGCTGAGCGCGATTCTCGACTCGAATATTCCAACAATTTCCAAAGTAAAAGCCTGTATGGCACGGTAACATTCTTGAGTTCCTGCCTATATATAGTCGTACATTACTAGTTGGTCTGCTATGCAGTATGATCGATTGCCTCAAGGCTTCGAGCTCCACGCTTTAAGTCACCATTCATCCCCCATCGGCCGAACGGCTCTGAGGGAGGGCTGGAGACACCTCTTGGCCGCACGTGCTCGGGCTAGCTGGTCGTCCGGGTTCTGCTGGCGGGACAGCATCCAGATGAGGGGAAAATCAGGGGGCGAACGCTTGAACAGCTTGAATAATAAAACTTGCGATTTACAAAGTGGGCTGCGATATATACTCCGGTATCGTCTATGACTGTTAATAACACAGAGCATATTATGTCATTCAAACACGTTCTACGATAGAGGTAGCACATTTCCGCCATTTTGTTTCTGAATGACGCGACTCCTTAACCCAAAATCGTCGGAAGGCCAATCTTGTTCAGAAAAATGACACTTTTGAGTACTTGGGCCATGGGCATATCCATCGGGACGCAATTTGAGTTCTGCTAAAGCGACTTTTCGGGTGGGGTATGGAGCTCCTAAAGTGAGGAGCCTCAGAAAAGGTAGGGTGAACCTCTATCGTAGAACGCCTCTTTAGTACTTCATTCACGTTTTTAAAACTATGTTAATAGTACGAGCAGTGTTACGATACAGCAATGGTAATGAGGAGTACGTAGATCGTATCATGTTCGGTTCAGTCCTCAGATTGTTTTTTTCATCCTCTTGTTCGTACACGTGCTGCGGTTGTTCTGCTGCCCTTCTGTGTTGGAGGTATGTATCGATATACGGAGGCGTTCTGTCACTATTCGTGAAATTCTCCATAAGCAAAAATTTCAGGTTCGTTAACATTTCAATGTTTGGAAAAAAAAACGGGAAAATATGGAAGATTGAAAAAATGCTCTCCGATAAGAATGACCCCCAGAAGAAAACGACAAACCGGGAAATGGATATTACTGGGGAGTTAGTACAGGACGTGCTCTACCTCTTATCGCATCAAGAACCCAGCCTGGAACAGCTCTTTCTTGTTTTTAATTTTGATGTGTCCAATATTAATGCTGTCTGTGGCATGTCGTTTGCTACATACAGCCCTCTGCACTGACTACTCTTGTGCCATAAAACACGCAAGCCAGCTACCAACGGCATCACACCAGGTGCATATACCTGGTACGAAGAAACCTCAAATACAACGGGTATAGAAACACCGTCAACATCTTGTCGCTAGAAATATCTCGTCAATGTAAATTTCTGTCGATGGATGCATCGCCCAGGCTTGGCGCTTCCTCCGATTTCTGTGCCAACATTTCGCTTGCAAATTCGTCGGGGGGTGCTTACAACCTCGCGCGGTACCACGCAATTTTTCCTGTAAATTTCGAGTGCGCCTGGTTTCGCTCCCACGATCTCTAACATACCTGGTGTATATATACATCGTATACATACTGATATATACACGGTGTTCAGATCGGTTGTGGCTGTTAGACGACCGGGATGGCACAGTGGCAGCAGCAGAAAGTCAACCATCTGGCCGTCTTTCTCGGGGGCGTCAGGGTTGCTGACGTGCTGACAACGCTACACCGAGAGTGCCGTCGGCGGCGTGCTCCATCTCATTTTACTGTTACAGTTCCAATACGAACCAGCACTGCTTCCACAACAGAAACAAGCAGATTGTACCCCAATACAAGGGCTCGATTGAGAAGAGTAACCACTCTGCCCTCCAATTCCCATCTATATATTGAAGACATTTCTCAACATCATGCTGTACAGCGTAGCTATATTGTGGGCGCAGACAAATAAACCCCGCCAGGTACACAAATAAATAGGCAAGCAAAATAGCGGTTAAGATGCCGAGATTGGAAGTTTGAAAAACATACAGAGACCCTTATTCTTGCCAAGAAATAGATCAATTCTGTCGGTGAACATCCCAGGTAGTTAGTAAAATGCTACTGTTGTACCGAAATACGAACGTGTCCTGTACTGATGCACACATAGCTGCCCGGCACAAAACTAGATTGCACGCCTGTAGCCAGACAACAACACCGTTTGGTTGATATATATTCAGGGCCGTTTTACATCGAACGCCCAGGCTCTCACCCCTCGTCTCCGTCGTGGAGGCCACCTGAGCGTAAGGGATGATGTTGGACGTCAGCGCAGTGATATGGAAGTCCTTCTTCTCCCTCGCGATAGAGTACACCTTGTCCTTGAATCGCCGCCACTGCCCATTCTCTTCAAAGAACCCGTACACTCTCACATCGTGGCAGTCCATCGGGAACGGCACCTGAGTGGGTTGCGTCCGCCCCCCTGGGCACATGCGGTGGTCCCTCATGAGGAAGTACACCACGCTCCCCGTTTGGGTCGTATCTTCTGTCGTTCTCTCCAGGTCTCCCGCCATGTTGCCGCCAGTGTTTCCCATGTTGAGATGAAGGCCGATAGAGCTGACGATGCTCTCGACGTGTTCAGTGGTCCTCTTTTTATCTTCCTGCACCACCCAGTAGGAGACAGAGTAGGCGCTCCTGTTCGCTAGGATGACCCGTGGTTCAGCTTTCCAGAACGAGGTCGGCGACTCCGTAGAAGCGGCAAGCGTAAGGCCGACTTCGTGTAGCCCTGGAGCCCGGGTCTTGTTGAACTCGTCCAGGCTGTTGTGCACCTTGCTACCACACGTCCCCATCCTACACAGGCTGAGCTAAGTAGTACTAGGTAAGCGTTATCTCCCAACTCCCACTCCGTGCGTGGTTCGCCGCGGCAGAAGAAGGTCGGTGATGGGCAGAGAGATGCCTCGAGCAGGTGCGTGTGAGAGGTCTGAGTACGTACGCGTCATAATAATATGCATTCCGCAAGGAGATACAAAGTACGTCACCAAATCGATGTCACTCCGTCACCGAAATCACGGACGGTTTTCGTGGTCCAGGAGGAAGCGGCCGGGAACCCCCTTCTTGTGTTTCACCATTCGTAGGTGTTTCCGGCGTCGCTCGGAGCCAGGCGTGTGGTTATTTACTGGAAGGGTCGAAGAAAGGAGGATATTTCCGTCCATGTGCATACCTGTTTTAGGGCACTCTCTAGCTCCCCACGACCGCGACACACCCCACATCACGACCCCGGCGAACCCCAAACCATACAACGCACACAGCGCACAACACACCCGATGTCGGATGGCCGGGGGGACCGCGGGGGGGGAGGGGGGGTCAAGTGTTACAACTTTGCGGGGCAGGACGGGGGATATAAGGGCTGTTTCCAAAGCGAACACACCCACCAACACATACCAGACGAGGGCGAGCGTGAGAGGGTAAATCGCTATGTTTCCGGCGAACAGGACAAAATAAAGGGACATACTATTGAACAAACGACTTGAAGCGGCACCTCATCAGCAGCAAGCAACGCTGTGTGGGCTTTGTGTTCGTCAGAAGCCACAAAAATTACCAACGTTCGGACGATTGCGTACTGCACAGCAGTACACATCAAAATAGGCGATTTACGCGCTGTGCTACTTAGTATATTTTACATACTGCGGTAGGGTTAGTTGCGTTGTATTAGTTCAGGCGAGCCACGTACTGCCAAGCTGCTGCAGGAAAAAGCAGCACATACATACTCGAACATCATGCGCTCAACAACAGCAACAATCAATGCTTGAGGCCGCATCACTCAAGCATAGGACATGAAAAGCTAAGCCTTCGTGCTCCGGCCGCGACCCAAAAACCCCCACCAAACTATCGCCTTCGAAAGGTCTACCTTTCTTAGCGGGGCATACTCATCGTGCGATGTTCGTGGCGAGGAGGTGTGTTGGCATCTGCTCGTTCGTAGGGATGTTGAGGAACTGCTATGCTTCGAAACGCGGCAAAACCTATACCTCACCTGATCTTTCGCGCGTTTTAGTTTTTATTTCCAGCCTCGAGACCAGTTACATCTATTTACCCAAGTCAACATCACCACGCTCACAAGAATCACGACACCGTACCACCAGCTTCCTAGGGGGTGGAGGGGATTTCGATGATGCAGACACCACGTTGTGAGATACCTTGTAGCGGATGTAGCGACGGGTGTGGCGGAATTAGTATATTTAGGGGGAGCGTGGGTAAGTCCCGCCGCACCCTTCCGTAGTATGCCCCCCGATTTGTTTAGAACTCCGCTGATACCTTCATTCACATCATTTCTCGGAGCAACCCAGAACAGCGACCGCAGTGTTTCACGGGTTGCTGACTGTGCGTGAGGACTGCGTCGTGTGTGGCTTGGTTCTTGGTCGCGATAGGTCATGGAGCAACAGTTTGGTGTGTGCTTGTGACGAGTTCTCTACAAGCTCGTGCGGCTGCATCCCAGGGCATTTCTTCTCTTTCTGTTTTCTCGTATTTTCATCGGGCCCGTTGAAGGGCTATATTGCCTATTCTAACCTAGTTCCCTCGCTCAGGTATTGACCGTTTGCCTCTAAGCCGGGGACGATTCCCAGTACGTTTCAGGCCCTTTCGACCCCGGTTGCATCGCAGTCTTTGAGGTACGGGTCGTGCAATGCACGTTTCATACATTTATTATCGGCGCATACATACACGCATACATGCACACATATATATGGAAAGTAAGCAAAAAAACGGTTACTTCAGCCTACTATATACTGTTGTTGTCAATAGACCAATTATACTTTCCTCGTGCGTGCTGCCTACGGCTGTAAGTCTGCGCGACCTGATTACGAAGAGGCTTTTGTTTGAAGCGTTTCCTGGAACCTTACATCCCTCGGCTACTTTGGATCTGCCTCTCACACAACAACCGCAATCTGTCTTTGCGCTTAGATTGCGGGCTATGGCGATGTAGTATTTGCATTCGGATATCCAACCATCCTATACGCAATCTTCAACCATGACTTTATGATGTGAAAAGGAAGGCGTACAAAGGGTACAAAGTCCCGAAGATACAAAACGAGTACTGGTGGCACAATCTATCAAGGACGTACAAAGAGGAAGGAAAGAAGCGAGATATCACGGGATCGCAAACCAAGAGAACTGGTACCTATATTGTTTTTGAGAGGGAAATGAAGACATGAAACCAAGCAGTTCAACATCCAGAACCACCAGGACAACCACGCAGCCTATGAGTGGGACCTGATGGAGCCACCGGGATGGCTTTCGAACGCAGCTGGAGCCCTTGCCATGAGGTCTGACACTTCCTTCCTTAAGAAACACACGAAGCGGGGGGGACGCTACACAACAGACACTTCGCGGGAGAACCCCCCAAGCGAGCAAGAGCGAGGAACGCCTCCCCCTCGTACTTCGTCGACAGCGGTTGTAGTACTAATAATGGTGTCGTACGTCACACCCGGAGAGGATACGTCAGGCAATACAACAAACACCGAAACAGGTTCGTCATCCGCTCACGAAGCTAAACTTCTTTCATAATAAGGACAAGCAGGAAGAAACAAAAAAAAATGAGATTCAAGAAGGAATCAAGGGCAAACACAAAAAAAAACATGAAATATATCATGTTGGAAGCAATTGCAGCAGTTAGTTGGAGGTACGAGCAGAGCGTACCCATAGATAACCTACAAGTCGGCTTGGTGCCTAAATATGCTGTCTGCCGTCTCCTTCTTACCTTCGGCCAACTTCGGTTTCTCCTCTACCTCTTTCTCATGTTGCCCCGCATGCCCCAATTCCATTGGTAGGGCTACCTTCTGGATACGTTCTCTTCCCCCCTCCCTGGCCCCCGCTTTCCCTTGGATACCCACGTACAACGCAATTGCGGCGCTGCCTACCTAGCTTTGCGTCATTCTCGTGCCACTTGATCCCTAACCGGTCGCCCATTTTGAGGACAACCCCCCGCCTTGTGCGATGCACAGTGGACTAGACCACACCTTGGCCTCAACTCCAAAGACCAAATAAAACTGTACCGTCTTCTTGTCTCGGAACAAGAGCCCACTAACTTTAGGCCTTCGACTCGGAATCTAAGCCAAATGTCACACTGTCTACCATGTCTCCGTGACGAAAAGTGGTTTCGTCAACAGCGCAGCTTCAGGAAATGTCGCTGCAGGTTTGTGCAGCTGTACGATAATTGCGCCCGTCGCTGGTCGTCCGCAAGAAGACGCCCCCGCCCTCCACCGATACCACCGGTGGTGGTCCCTGACGAAGTCCACCCCGGTAATCAAGGCGTCGCCCGCTTGATATATTGGAAGGATTTCCTATAGAAATTATTTGGCTTTTGAGCAGGATAGGGGACCAGACTCACCCCACGGTAGGGGATACACTTGTTTTCTGGTCAAAGATTTCTGGCCAATTGAGTTCCTTGAGTGAGGAACTACCAAGTACGAAAAAAAAGTACTCCTATGCTCGTTTTAAGACTTGCGCATGCAAGAAGTGCCGGTCGGGTGGCACGAACGAGTTTCCCCAACTATTGGATAGGGTGGTATATTGAGCTCCTAAATGTAAGGGGCTCAGGAAAATCTGGGGCAGCCGTTACCGTGGGAATCTTGGACATTGGGCGTCACGAAACTACTGGAAGTCAGGCTACTTGCTTACGACCTCACCGTCATGACGAACTGTGTTTGTGCATGTTTTTATCCTCCCGCGGATTGGTAAAAAAATAGCTCAGGCGTGACGTAATCGCTGAACACTCACACTCAACCGTTCCTGCTACCCGTCGATATCCAGCACCATCAGTGTCCGTGACGATTTTTCCACCTCAGAGAGACACAAGCTTTGTGGCCACTGACCTACGACATGGTAATGCCACATTTATATCCAGCAAGCAGAGTAGACAACGCAACGCCACGTCATCGCATTGGATACGACAGGCATGACAGACATATATATTCTTCAGCATCCAAACATATTCCATCATGATTATTCAACAATGGCGCTATTAATTCCCTTTGTCTCGTTGTCTCGTTTATACGTCCCCCCCCAACTATTTTGCGCGAATTTTTGGCAACCTACACAAAGCACAGCTCTGCCTTGTGTCACACGTGTGTGTCAACCATCTTCTGTCAATGCGTCGTAATTAGCTGTACCGCCGCGGTGTGACGAGTTGTGGCGTGGGGAAGTCGTCTGAAACAGACATGCAGGCGACAATGGTTGTGTAGACCTATTATTGTTGATATATTTATACCCTGGTAAATTGTAGTTTTGTATCTACTTTGTAATATTTTTATTGATATATCTATCTATCCCTTTTACCCCATCCCCTCCACTATCTTCGCCCTCCTCCTTCTTTCCCTCCGTCCTGTATTAGTAGTAGCTCAGAACACTGGGGACACATATTACAAGTAGGTTTCTGTCTCGCTTTCCACCGCGGCTCGCGCCTTGCATTCTTACCCCCAGAACACCTTAATTTTGTATACAAGACTCAAGACTTAGTTTTGCAAACATGAACAAAACGTTCCCACGGTAAGACTCGAGCTCGAGTACCTGTGCTGCAGTAGTAGCCTTTTAGCTCGACACTAGACTACCGGAGCGGCCAGCAATGTAGCACATACATGCTCACTCACGTATCTAAAACATACTCTATATAATATATGGCACAGATAACATAATTACAACGCTCATCACCGGCAAAGGGCAATCAACAAAGAAAGAAAATTCATCCACGAAATCTTCTGCACATAAAGAAATGCTTTACTCTTACGCGTACTTGTATCGAAACCGCTACGAAATAAATACTGATGGGGCGAGAATGGACGCGGGTGAACTCGTAGCCAAATATTTCCTGATTATTAGTGCGTTTCCTCCCAGGCATTCACAAATCGTTTTCCAATATATATATATGGGTGAAAGTTCGAGCAAACCGCTGGCAGGCAGCAAACATCACTCGATTTGGTCGAAAGTTTGGTACCTTCGGCCGAAGCGCCACTATATCTTTGCAACGCCGAGCCGCGCGTCATAATGTTCAATACCGGCGTCTATACGTATTGTGTATCATACGCGGTCATCGAAGAAGACAAAAACAGACCCGAGGCGGAGCACGAGCGCGTGGCCAGTTCCTCGGGCATGCACCTTAACCCTTTTAGGACCCCAGTCTCGTTTTGTGGACAAACTACTTATAATGAGGAGAGCGAGCGAAGCGAGCCTTTTTTTACTTGGTTTTTCACCAAGGAAAACCAAGTAAAAAAAAGCCTCTTCATAACGGCTCGGGTAGGGTGCCTTGTTTTGAGTTTTTCTCTACGAGTATGTATGTGTGTGTGAGTTGGTGTGTGTGATTCAACATTTTTTTGGTCCACCTTTCACCACCGCGCTCGACGCACACGCCACCAAATCCAGTTCCCGCGGGCTCTGCCCAAGCACACACACGCAAGACACTTTCTCGTCCTGGTTGGGTGAAAAATCGTTCACAGTTCGTCGAGCTAGGTGGGGCAACGTGTGTAGGCACATCTCTGTGCTGGAACGTGTTCAAAATACAAAATCATAACGTTTTTTTTGCGCCTGTGCCCACAGCAGGCAGACTGGGCCTGTCCACAGCAGCAGGCAGACTGGGCCTGTCCACAGCAGCAGGCAGACTGGGCCTGTCCACAGCAGGCAGACTGGGCCTGTCCCCAGCAGGCAGATTGAGCCTGTCCGCAGCACTCCACAGCAGGCAGACTGGGTCTGTCCACATCAGGCAGACGGCTTTGTTTTTTAAGCTTTTTCTTCTACCTACGTACCGTAATAACTAACGAAACCCAACTACGAGTAGTCATAGGCAGACTTCGCCTGTCTGCCCACACCTTCATTCGGGCCATGTGCTGCAGGTGATATTGTCAGGCCTACCCTCCTACTGACGAGGGGACGGAGAAACAGGAGAAAACCTGCTGTAGATGTTGTACAGCAGTCAGTAGTAGTGGTGGCACCTGCGACGAGAACCTCTGTTAGATACATGTCTGTCATATCCAGGTACCAGTACCAGGTAGTAGATATTTCGTCTTACAAATTATGGGGTGGAATCTGGAACCACAGACACAACATCGAGTACGGTGTACAAAGGGCTCAAGGGTTAAACCGACACAAGCCGAGCGTACTGCGACGCTGACCCTGGCCTCGTGTGTCCTACTGCTACTGCTGCTGCTGCGGTTATGGTGCGGGAGGCGCACTGCTGCTGTAGATGTCGTACATCAGTCCAACTAAAGTTGTGGTGGCACCTGTTACGAAAAAGAAGCTCTTTCCGTTGGACAAAACATGTGAGATGCAGGGTTTTATTGTGCTGAATTTCAACCAGAAAACAATCTGCTGGACGAAACATGTCGAGTGTTGTGTGTTCTTGACTCTTTCTACCCGTCGATATCCAGCATCACAGCAGGGTCCGTGCCGATTCCTCAATCCCTGAGAGATACAAGTTCTGTGATCACAGCAGTGCAGATTTCGTATTCAAATTGTTATGCCGGATTTCGAGGTGGAAACCAGGATACACACGGCCAAATCCAGTACTTTTTGATATCAAGAGCCAGGGGAGGCCAACAACATTTATTTACGAAAATTATTGAGATGCACCCACGACGTCGTACAGTAGTACAAAGCAGTAGTACGTCCGTCGTAGATATTCCTTCGAGTCCGTTCGTTCAGCAAAAACAATACAAAATAATCCGTATGTGCCCAGCATGATGCATCGCAGATATGACTACTGCAGGTATTATTACCGAGGTCGCGCCTCATTACCACCAATAATTACAAGTAACTAGCGTGTTTTGTCCCCACATATATGTGGGAGTGCGGTTCTAAAAGGGTTAACGCCGGCAAGATCAATACTGGGAGGAACTTGTTCGTTGATCTGAGGAAACCAAAGGGGGAGGAGAACGAGGTGGAGGTGGAGAACAAGGTGGGGGCGGAGGAGGGAGTTGAGACCGTCGCAAAGAAAGAATAAATATAATATGACGATACGGCGTACTTCTTGATCAAAGACCACGGCAGGCATGGGTCCTTGGGGCAGCACTGAACCCACCGGAGTTCTGTCCACGTTGTAAGCTCTTGCGGGTTTACGGCTGCTTAGAGAGATACAGGGAGTAACACTTTCCTAAAGACGACGTGTGCTCCATTAGCGCAGAGAAACAATACCCTCCACGTCACAGACAGGCACGACGTTCAACATAAACACGCCACACTCCACAAATATCTCGATCGCGACGACGATAGGGCCTCGCAAAATCATCGGTACTCATCTAACCTGCAAGAACTTTGAAATTTAGCGCACAAAGAAGGACGTGGCACTCCGAATATAACACAGCAATACGTACCACGCGCCCAGGACGTATGTTCAGTTGCAGCGCAGTACAGGACCCCCGTTTTGTTCCGCTTGGTATGGTTTCTGTGAAGGTTTTGCTGACTCCGGTTCTTGATGAGCTTCGTCATTTTCGTTGGGCAAAAATGAATTTGATTCACATTGAGAACTCAAGACGTTTTTCGCATAAAGCAACACGGCCGTCGACTGCACACCCGCCACAGTCTGGTCGCATGCGCATGTTCCGCTTCCCAATAAGTTCGCGTGCATTCTTTCTGGCTGGAACTGACGCCGAGGAAACGTGTTCGTCAATGGAGTTGGGACGGTTCCGCTTAGGGTCAGCATCAACCGCACGGTGATTTTCGCGTTCCGAGGATAATCACTGGATTTCCCGGGGGGTTTTCGCGTCGAGCGTTTTATTTTGAGCCCTAGCTAAATACCCAGAAAGCTATTTCCCGTACCGCGAAAAAGTCCCGCGCCGTCGCAGAACATCGGGCAGGCGCATCGTGTGAGCCGTGTACGCCATGCCACCGCCGGGCACTGTACAGGATGGCTCTGGGCCCTTCCCAGGGTCATTCCCAGGCCGTAGCTGGTTGCAGAAAGCGATGTGCACAACGGGAGCTCTATTCGTTCAGTCGACAGAGCCGGCTCACCGCCATAGCTGAGATCAGCACGAAATCGCTAGCTATTTTCATGTCGCGGAGGCCTTTGACGCGCCAGAACGTGACGAAGTACGGCGAGTAACGGTCGCCTATTATTTAGGATTCGGGGTACCTTGAGCGGAACGATCCAGTGGACGGCTTGCTTGCGACCGGTTTCGACGATTCGATCATATTATGGACGAGCGTTGCAACCTCGTGAGACATGATACCAGGTGATAACAGGATCCACCGCATGTTTTTCGCGTTTCCGTGCATTTCCCGTGATACGCGAATATATATATATATATATACATATATACGGTTAAAAACGACCCTTATGCCCGAGCTGGTTGATGTTATTTTTTTCGTTATGGTCACAAAGGGTGTCTTCCGCCCCCAATCTCTGAGGTCTGGGTGCACCCGAGTCCCTAGACATGGTTTCTTTGATTTTCGTTACGCCGCTACTTTGACGCGGTGTTCATGACCTTCGGCTGGTACGTGTCTGAGCAGCGACTGAGTGTGCCATCGTGGTTCATCTTTGGCAGCTTGTGGTTCTCTCTCCAGATCGGTCGCCCGCACTTTCTCCACAGGCGTGTGCAGCTTGACGTTGTAGGGTGCAGCATGCTGCATGCCACGGTTGGTTGAAGTTCGTGTGACACGAGAAAAGACAACCTCAATCCGTGAACTGAACGCTTGCACTTCACTCGCGATCAGGGGCAACTCATCATGGAATTGAGTTACGCTTCACATGGGGTGTGTAAGCGTTTAGGGTGCACCAGCAAGATGACATGATGATTTTCATCGACTAGAAGTTACTCGCCAACAGTATCAGACCATCGCTAAATCTGGGAAGTCGTCATTTCACGTGCCGAGGCCCAAGAGCATACACAAAAATTGTCGGGAAATTACCTAACGTTCGCTGTTATCTCATAGATTGTCTGGAGCATTGAAACAAATTACCCGAAAGAAGCGTGGGGAACCAGTTTCGACCGCGTGGTGAGAGGTCATAAAATGTTCTTTGTCATACAAACGCCTAAAACGACAAGAAAAAGCAATAATAGTACTCTTGCAGCATTCTTTCGAAGCCGATAGACAACATATATATTATGTTTACAAACCTTCTTTAAACCTAAGTCGATTGGATATTATGTCGAGAAGCCCACTGGTGCCAACTCATCAACATGTTCCTGCCAGTTCCGGCGTGTCGTTGGAGGTGCCGTCACATCGAAATTCCCACATCGTGTCGAGGTTTATCAGAATGTTAGAGGTACTACAGCCAGAAATACCACTCGCGCGTGCGCCGCATACTAAAGTGTTCTACCTGGTGCGTGTTGGAGGTTTTTCCTTCCTCGTCGTCCGTTCCGCGTATCGCCTAGAGCTTTTTTTATTCAGCTAAAAGTCCATTGACTAAACGGGGACTATACGAGCTGTCTCCTGGGTTCGACGAAAAAAGGAGTGTGTCTGCTCCTGTTTTACAATGGGACAAGAGTAAATAGGGCCACAAATTGTTTGTAAGAATAGCAAAACATACACGTTGTTGTGTGTAACGTAGGACATATATATTAATGTTCCCAGTAATTTTAATGGCTCCTCCCCGATGTTGTCTACAAAACAATCGTCTTCATGTGCTTCCGTTCCCCTCGTCGAAATTGGTGAGCTTTCTTGTGGCGACTAAAACTCTGAAATGATGAAACAACAACATCAAAAGGCGGGCAAATACAAGCGTTTAAGGGTACATCGTCCACGCACATGAGAACAGACAGCAGCAGGGTTGTTGTGAGCCCGGAATGAAAAACGGCTCGATCGTTTCTTCTTATTTTCGATTAACTTGCGGTGGCTCCGGTCGTGTTTTGTTAAGCAAACTAACCCCCCCCTCCAAAGACCAGATTGATCGGTTTCGGCCGGTGTTTTGATAAATACATCTGAGAAAAAATCTTGGTGCCCGGGTGGGAATATGGGAATAAAATCGACCGGAAAAAACAATTTTCGGTTTTGCGGTTCACAAAGCTAGACAACAGGGCACGAATAATAATGCAGCGTGTCAAAGTTAAAAATATGTGCAAATATGTTCGATCAGAAGCTGACACACCAATTTATCGTGACCACAAGGGGCAGGGGACAGCGAGTAGAAGGCGTTCGGGCTTCACCCCAGGTGGGTCAAAGGTCGTTCGTATTCTGCAGCAGACACCGAGCCTGGAGGTTTTATTATTGTTTGTCGAATCCCAGCCTGGCTTCATGCCTACCCCAGTCTCTAACGGTCAGCCAAAACTAGCTCGAAAGCTGGTATATCAGTCTGGGCCGACCGATCGTGGACGCAAGAAATGTAGGAGGATAAAGACGTACTCCTTGCCAAGAGCAACAGCAATGGGAGGAAACATGGACGAGGAGCCGATCATCGAGGTCGACGACGGTGTCAACGGCAACGTCCAAACGATGAGCGCATTTGCCCCCGTAGGGGCCAAACGGAACATTGACTGGGGTCGCTCGAGTAACCTCGTTCTTGCCTGGGATCACCATGGCTATTCACATCGTCGACGCATGTACCGCGGTCGCTTCGGAACGTCCGGGGTCTCGCATCGTGGGATTGCCCGAATGCCGTCTTCGGGATCACACCGATACTTTAGAGGGACCGAAGCGAAAAATCCTCCCAAGTCAGACCGAGTCGCCGGGCTGTCATCACAACCGGCGATCGCTTCGACGAAGGGTAGCCGGGAAGGTGGTTTCACGTTCGGCGTAAACGTAGGTCGAGGGTATTGTCGATGATAATGTTTTCGGAGTCTCCGACGCGCTATGGGTTAACGAAATAGTGACAACTTGGATTCCAAGAAGTCCTTTTTTTGCCCTCGGAAAGAACTTGTGAGTCGTATCTGGGGCAAAACCTCTTCTGGGTGTTGCTTCATCGTCGGCTATCGTTGAGGACTGCTGGAACACAACATTTAGGGTCACCTAACATCATCATCGGTTGCGGCTGCCAGGACTTTGTTTCTGGGGTCACTGCACCATCATCATCTAGATCGCCGGGAGCAGCATATTTTCATCGTCTGGGGTCGCAGCAGCTAAGTAGCAATGCGTTCTTACGTCGCAGTGCCCAACGCCTTCTTTCCGCTGGATAGGCAGCCTACTCCTCGGTCGAGGGTAGCCGTAGCGCGGAGCGCTTCGCGGAAGAAAACGCCTTTGGACACGCGAATATCTAGCTCAGCCTACGTTCAGATCCGTTTCGGCTGACCCAATACGCTAGGTGGCGTTGCGTCAGTGTTGTTGAAGGCCCTGCGGTGCCCATTTTTGCCTCGGCCGCTGCAGGAATGATATATTTCGTGCTTTCGACTTGTCGACCCGTACACGGCGACCCGGTGGTCTCCAGGACATCCGTGCTGCTCTAAGCGGAGGTTATCATCTACATTGTTATGGCATCGCCGGTAGCCCGACCATTCCCACGCACGACGGCAGAGGCGAGTTTCATTCGGCAATACTTGATACCCGAGTCATGTCGACGGTGACAATCATGGTACCGACGCAGGCGATAACCCTGGTGAGGGTACTGGGGCTGTTGCTGAAGCTATAGCAGTGTTGCTGGTGGTGCTGGTGATAGTGGTGCGGTTGGTAGTGGTGATGGGGGTGCCGGTGCCGGTGCGGCTACTTCTTCTGTTGCTAAATGTTAAGCTGGAGCTTCGGCCGGCTACTATTTTGTGGTGGTTCTGGGTTGTGCTTCTGCCTATCGTGGCACGCCTGCTGTTGTCCTGATGAGGGGGCTAAGCTCCACTCCCTGGAGTACCAGTCTGTCGTCATCGATGGGTCGCAATGCAATGATGGGTTCCGTCGGCGTGGTGGATGCTACCGGCCATAGGTTCTAGTGAATCAGGACGTGGCCATAGGGCCTGTCTGCGGCTAAATGGGCGACGGGTCGGCGCTATGTTGATTAGCTGGGCTCGATGAAATAGAGCGAGATGCTGGTGCGTCTGTCTCGATTGAACACGGAGGGGGGGTATGACCAGGCAGACTAGGAGAGGCAGCGGGAAGCGTGTGGGGGAGACAATGACAAATATGTCAAGTAGGGACCCTTTGTTGTAGGGAGAAGGGACGGGCGAATGGGGCGATGGGGTGAGGGGCGGAGCGATAGGCGTGCAAGAAGGAGCATTTAGTGAGCGACGGATGGGAAGGGCGTTTCACGTATTTTTCGCGACGAGTTCTGTTCTGGTGAAAAACGCGAACGGCGTCTGGGAGCCTGAGGCCTCTGACGCCCGCAGCCGACCACACAGCGCCTCTAGGTAGCAATGTCTGGTCCCGTCATGTCAACAAGGAGCTGACTCTGTGCCAGTTCCGTAGCTCCGCTATTTCGCCAGTGGACAGGACATCTCAGTATCCCGCTTCAGGTTTGAGTTTCAAGGATATACTACGGCAAACCGGTGTAAGGGTGCTGTTGATTGCGTGTTTTTGTGAAGTACTCAAAACTGTCAACCTGAAGTGCCGCAATACAGGCATGCCAACACCACTGTCCCTCATGTTCATATTGTAGTAACACGAAGAGTGGGCTCCCGAACCCTCAGCCATGCGATTGATGTGTATGTGTGTGGAATTCGACTGGGTTTTGCAAGGTCGTCCGTTTTAAATGCGTTCTGTAGATCAACCTGCTTGTCACGCTTTTCTCCCACAAAACGAACACAGTACGTATGGTTTTGTACGTCATCACTCGGGGCCGAGCTCCCCCCCCTCCCCCTCATCTGTTGGGTTGACGTTGGTTGGAAACGACACTTAAAGCCATGCCAGGAGTTAGATAACCAGTGTACCGTTTTTTGTTTTGGTGGTCTCCCATAGCAGCTGGTCGTCGAATTGGATTTTACTTGTGCGAGGGATATAACCTCTCAAACAGCTCTGCGTTGTACTCTGCACTGATAAAATGGTCGTATCACGTAGTGGTCACGGGCAGGCACCCAAAAGGCAGTCACATGGTACTCCCATTGCTGTCTCTGGAAGGGGCTACACCGAAAAAAAAAGAACTCATTGAAGCTTTCATCCATACGCAAATCCGCCGCACAAGCGGCTCTTAGTAGGAAGCAGCTCACCCGTCATGCGACTCGCCGGGCACCTCACGGCGCTGCGCTCTTGGTGCAAGCAATGTCTGCCCGATCGGTGAAAATTCGACATGCTCCGCCCCGGCATTGTAGGGATGCGAGGGTCTATGGTCGTACGACTACGGCCATGCATGATATCGAGTGCATCTCTCCTATCGAGTACACCCCCCCCCTATTCCCTGCTCTCTCCTATCGAGTACACCCCCCCCCCCCTATTCCTTGCTCTGGCTTCTTCCTCCGGGGCAGGGCCAGCGCTTCAGTCGGGATACGGTAGGAGTGTTACATTTTTCAACCAGACCATTCTCCACTGATGGAACTTGTCAACCATTGCAAGCGAGGATATACCAAGTAGTTGTGGACATTGTTACCTTTGTACAGACTTCCTTATTAGGTACCCGCCGACGGGAAAGTGTCTCAGACATACAGCTACTTCCTATCGGATATTGATCCACCAATCAAAGTTAATTTAGTGTCGGACATGGCGGCCCTCGTCTCCATGTCAGTTGCTGGGTTGGGTCCCCACTGGCAGTGGAGCTCTTCAAAGCCAGGAGTCTCAAACAACATCGCGCGCTACATTATCTCAACCGGACCAAGCATCTCCCAACCTGTAACCTGTGGACCCACGGCATCCACAACGACGCATGCTCTACACTCCACAGCGCTTGCACTTCCTAAACGATACAAGGCCTTTCACGTCTGTGGGGTATAAATACGCGCTTCCTTCATGACTCCATGCACAGTGTGACCAACGTCTACTGTGAGTGGCGTAGTTTAACCGTGTAGTTGTAACGCTGTTGGGTTTTTTTCTGACGGCCAGAAAGACCCGACCCAAGAGAAACACTAGTATACGTACACTCGACGACTACGGTGGTATAGCTTGCCACCAATATCCCCACCGCAGTATATCGACAACTTGCAAAACGCGTTCGTGGTAGATACGAACTTTGATCGCGCGAAAACCACCGGGAGTACGTATTCTCGTGTATAGCTACCAAGGCAAATCATCACGGCCCTTCGAATTGGGCGCATTGAAGCGAGGATAATTGCGCCCAACATGCACCCACGAGATACCTTCATGGTGCCCTTGTCAACCATCATGCTACAGCACTTTACTGTACCGTAGTGTATATACAGGTATCCCCGGTTCATAAGTAGTATCGCTCAGAACCGGGACTCGCCAAACTCATAAGTTCCTACCGGGTATTCTGCAACGAAAGGATACAGTAAGGAGCCCCGTTTGCTAGATCTGGAGCTCCTCCTGCTCTACGACACACGGGTGCCCCGGATTCACCAGGCCCCCAACATCGCCTACTCACTCTGGCATGCGATTATACCGTGCCAGCTCCCGTTGACGGCTAAAACACATGACAGATATCGGCGCCAGGTGTTTTGAACGCTCAGAACGCAATTCATCGCTTACCCGTTTATACCACTTTGAACAAAGCGAGTTCACGACGCAACGACTCACCAACTGATTGAATCTACCAGTAGACCCCTGCTACACCACCGGATCGCACAGATCGGTTGCTGGCTGTACATACCGAAACACGAGCGGGGTGGTATGCGTGATCCCGGCAGCATCGGATTCGTTGCTGCTGACCTGAACAGGTCCTTAGTTGCAGGTATTTGACTAGACAAAACAACAGCCGAGAAAACGGTACGTGCGTGAAACGGTTCACACGTCTTCCCAACCGACGGTGACGTACGGGCTCCGATAATCTGCTCTTACGTCGAGGCTCAAGCCCCCCGTACTGGTAGGCGTATACATACACCAAACCACAAAAGACGGTTGCCGCCCCTGGATGACCAGGAAAGCGTTGCGGTGTGATCATCAACGGGGATTGAACCCGCCGTACGCATAGCGGTGAGAAATAGCTCTCAGATGTTTAAGCTCATAATAATTTGTACGGTAAACTACTCTTATGGGCGACCGTATTAAATAGAACCCACGGTACATGCAAACACCTATATACTTGTATTTTTTTCCTATCAATGTTGGGTCCTATCTACTATGGTCTCCTGTAGTAACTACGTTACCGCTGGGATACATTCGTTCGTAGATATAGCCCCCAAACGACCTTCGCATTCACAAAACATGCGCACGACCGGGATTGTTCGACGCAGTCTTGACTCGCAGCCGAGTTGCGGTGCCGCCAGACGCAGAAGACACAGGCAGCCCGAAAACGCCCACCAATCTAGGCAACGGCGATAACAATGACTGCGTCGCAATGAAATAATCTCTCCCTGATTACTACGCTCGTAACAGAGGTTATGGTACGCCTTGAAGTCACCCCCCCGTCGTTTAACCGCGACGACGTGCAGACCCCGAAGCCGAAAAGTCCCCGCGCTGCAATGACGAGGTTGATGTCCAGATCAGATCGAAATGGGGGTGCCCTGCGGTGACAACAAGCCAGAGACGTTTTTGCGAAAGGGATTGCGTGAGATAGGTTACCATATGTTCCTGACATGTAGCCAGTTTTCGCGATAACACAAACGTCTACAGGCAGGCGAGGACGTACGCAGAGTACGTGGTGACGATCTTGTCACGATTACCAATCTAGCCGATGCGTAAAACATAGCTAATTGCGGTGGTTATGGCGTCGCGTTGTCTTCGACGTGCATTGCCCATTCTCATTGTCTGGGGAGGACCTACATTACATACGTACTGCTTTGGTGTAAAACAACACGTACTTTTATATCGCACCTGGATAGGACATCTGCCAACAATTGGACACTAAACACGACAGTTCGCATCGCACGCAAAAATTAACTTCTGGATACGTCACGTTGAGGTACTGCTGTAGCACTCGCACCACAGATACTTCAATTCCAAAGCAATGCATGCCGCTGGGGGCAGCATCCCACTGAAGTGAACAAGAGTGCTGTGTCACTCTCGTGGCTTGTCTATCCTATTATTATTCCTCTTGCCATCTGACAATGTGCAGCATGATCTTCAACTCGATTTCCCGACAATCCATACACATACCTAGAACGGTATACAAATCCAAGACCACATAGCTCTACGGGCCAACATGTTTCGGAGAACTGAAAACTACAGTATTATTGATTGGCTGTTGTTACGGTAGATTGTTTGCTTTTCTTAGAATCATGGGGATACTGGTGGACACAATATACCAGGTACCAGACACTATTCAATGACTATTATTGGTTGTTTGGATATTATGTTTTTGGCGATACGTTGAGGGGACCGATATGTAGCGGCTACGGTATGGCCGCTTACCTACGAGGACAAAAATTACGCCACCCAACCCAGCAGCCGTACCTAAAGAATGTGCACAGCAAGAGTTTGGTTGGGCAAGGAAACAGCGTTCGAAGCGTATCAAAGCGTGAAATAAAATACGACGACGTAGGAATATATATATCAGGAAAAAAGGGCAATCGTTTTCTGTTTCTCGGCCTGCTGGGGGGGGTGGGGGGCGGGGGGAGTGTCGGTCTGGCCTTTTTTCTTCCAGGTTCCCATCGCGTGGCTCCAACACTTCGGCCTTTTCTGTGCATTTGTTTACTCGAGAAATATAGTACCGACTTCAAATATATGCAGATATAAGTGCGCATTTTCAACTTGTCGTATATATATGTAGAACTACTTGCTGATGTCTCACTCTCGGAGCGTGCTCCGTTGGTACATTCCTGGCCTCTGTGCTCCAACTTTGAAATCGCCTCTTTTTAGTACTTGCCGGTCCTTTCCAGCGGTTGTTAGTTTTCTCCATCTTCTTGGCACTTTTGGTTATTTTTCCTTTCTTTTTTCGTTTCGTGTGCGTGCGTGTACTCCGAGCACGGCACCGCGGGCGAGCGCATCACCGTCGCGGGTGTCAGCGGGTGCTGGCGGGTAGAGAGGGGGTTGCGAGGAGCGCGGTCGCCGTTTTCGTGACTAGGCATCGCGCGCGCCTCGAGACACGAGGGAAGCATAAATGGGATCTGTCTTGCCTCCATCTGCAGAATTCGATTGAGGAGGTAACATGTTACAGTCTATCAGGGTCGTTCGAGATTGTAAAATAACGTTCAAACGGTGCTTTTTTTTGCGACCAAGCTGACGCTCACAAAGAGAGCTACGCAATCTGAATCCCAACATTATCGAGCGGGCGAACGAGGGTCACTGTGTTCGCTGGCCCTCACGCGAGGCAGGCGACGGGCCGCACTGTGGCAGAGAGATGGGAATGCTTTATGCGGACCGAATCGGTGGCGAGGTGGTCGCAGGGGGGGCCGGTGGCGTGTGAGACTCAGAGAGAAGCTCTTCTGTTCGCTACCAGGTATTGTTTATTTCTTCTGGCCGGTGTAAGGTGTTCCAATGAGGCCGGAAATTATGTCACGAGAGGGGACGGGGACGTTTATACTTTCCGACTTTTTCGGTTTCATTTTCATTGTTTATGCAGTGCTGCTGTGTGCTGTGCTGTGTGTTTTCTCTTTCGTATATACGAGTACAGACATACAGCATATCAAAAGACAAAAACAGGTACCCTATCTGGGTTATGTACGTGGGACATGTAAGCGAGCGTAGAGGACGGAACCGCCCGCGAAGCGGAGCGTATGTCACGTCCAAGCTGTTTTCTCCTGTAGCATAGCGGCGGGGGACTCTTGGCATAGCCAAGTCGCCGGTTTGCAACTACGATAACCAGTATAGATGTACAAAGGCTCCGCATGGCTCCAGATAGGGAAATAAACCTCAGCGCCAAGTCGTGGTTGCTTCTAAGCAAGTTGACATAAATGGACCATCCAATCGTGTTACGGACAGGATTATGTCAATGCCAAGTGGTGCAGGAAAAAGGCAAGGCCAAGTGTGAGTTCTCAGTTTTTGTATCTGTCTCACTCGCATTATAGGCCAACTTTTATGGCAATTTGTTTGGACGTAAATATTGCTGTCCTTTACTGCCATCTACTCTGAAGCCCAAAAATCAGAACCGTCTATCATTATGGGCCGGGAAATCATCGATACGTTGGAGCTCAGTTGCTGCCGGAGGGGGCAAAAGTTAGCTCAGTTCTGAGAGGTTTCTTATATTTCTCTAACATTGAGGTTACCCCGATTTTGTTTACGATAGCAACATTGCTGCCCAATACCTTGCCCAGTTGCCAAGAAGTCAATACCGACGTCGATATCAGACCTATCTATGGCGAGCTGTACCTACTTCCAACGGCACTTGTGCAGGAGAGATGGCCTCTCCCGCACATAAAAGCGCAACAGCGGCACAGCGAAAAAAGCAGCAACAGCAGCAGGACTTGTAGCAAGCATCGCTGCTGCTGTGGTGTGTTGCTGCAGCTGCTGCTGCGCAGCCCCAGCCGCAACACAAGCAGCAGGACGACAGCAGCAGCTGTACATACGGCATCGCAGCAGACAACAACTTACAGTATACGCCCGAATTACTGCGAGAACAGGACGCGTACTGTATGCGCATTATCGCACCCAATCCTGAGAACAGGCAGTAATCGAGATAGCGCGGGTATGAGCTGTATCGCACACCTGGTACCTGATACGCACCTGATATCGATCGGCAACACAGAACAACCGCAATGTACTCCTGACATGGGCAGAATTCTCAGTGTGAACCCCGAAATGTTCATGTTGGATATACATGTAACACACACAGCAGTATCTACAACAGCACAAAACCCCCACATACTGCGAGTACTTGCAGTCGGAGCAAGCAGTCTCCGACCCTCGGGTACCTCCAGTAGTGCTCGTCGAAACAACTTGACGCGTTTTTCACCAGAAACTGGTGCAGTTGAACATCATATTTTATACCCGGTACGAAGGATCGTATATTTAAAGCGGGTCCGTCTCTCCCATTTCTGTAGTAAATACCTCGCATCTGGATATACACAGTGAAAACGTCGTCTGTGAGTACGATATATTGATTGAGTGATAGATACTCAACTCACGAAGCTCCGTGATATTCATGCTATATCAGACACGCTAATTGGGCGCGCTTGTTATGGATAGTAGTTTTTGCTTTGTACGTATTTGGAACAGAACGCCTCTGAACAACTGTCCTGATGCTGCTGTAGTAGGACTCGAATCACTATCAGCCTCCAGAGATCAACAATTGCAGCAGAACGCGTAGACCGTCCGAGAATGTACAACCACGTATGATATCCTCCGATGCGATTGGTCGGTTTTTCGAATTGAACTCACGACACTCGGCGGACTTTCCAACAACATTCACTCAATTCGATCGGCGAAAAGAAAGCTTTGTACGTATATATTCGAAGTAACTGCAGTACTGCTGCTGTAGTTGTTAGGAGTAGTATTCCAATGCGCCTCCAGTAGATCAGACCTTACAGCAGCAGTAGGCAGTCCGAGCATGTACGACCACCTGTAGGATACCCTTCTATGCGATTGGTTTGTTTTTCTTGTGAAACTCACAAGATTCCGCCGAATTTGTATTCCTCAACAACCTTCATTCCACTCAACCGGCGAAAACACAAGACGTGCCGAATTATATTACACCAAATAAATAAACGGGATATATATGCAACGGTTTGGCACCAATAACGGCGCGATACCCCTCGAAAGCGAGTGTAGTCGTTCCTCGATGAGAGAGGGGCGAGGAAAGGCAGCCGACGAGTAAGGCAAGACCGACGGGGTCGATCAGGCCAATGGCGGCCCGCAAGGCAAGGGGGTGGGGAGAAAGTGGTAGAATCAGCAAGACCGAAAGATCGAACATCGGAGAGAAATATTCCAAGATCGAGTCTGTCATCATAAGCTCTTGGCGGAGAAACAGCAGCGAAACAAGTCTCCAGGACCGAAGAAAATAAAAACCTTCGTGTCTGGTGTAAAAAAAACAGAACCAACAACGGTAAAATATCATAACGGTTTTTCTTTTTCGAGTTTTACCTAACGAAACTCAACTCTAGTAGTACTCGTAGGCGGACTGTGACGGCCCACAGCAACGGTCGGGCCGTGTCCCCAAGACATGCTGCAGATGTCGTTGTCAGGCCCACCCTCCTGCTGATGAGGGGACGAATAAAAAGGAGAATATCTGCTGGAGATGCTGTACAGCGGGAGGAGTTGTGACCCCTTCTACGAAAAAGTTTCGTTGGACCCCCAACAAAATCGAGTACTGGTACGTACGTACGTGCGTGCGCAAAGGGTTCAAGGGTTAAAACGACACAAGCCGAGCGTACAACGACACTGACCCTGGCCTCGTGAGTCCTACTGCTACTGCTGCTGCTGTTTGCTGCTGGAGAAACTCAGCTGTAGATGTCGTACGTCTGTATTAATAGTAGTGGTGCCATGTGCAACAAGAAGTTCTCACTGGTGGTGGACAAAGCAGGGTCACATCAGGAAACGATCTAATCGGGGGGCAGATTTCTCGTCTTTAAATAATGTCGACTTCCGAGTTCCGAACCAGGAAACACGCGACAAAATCGAGTACGTGTACAAATTCTCGAAGGGTGCGACGCTGACCCTGGTCTCGTGTGTCCAACTGCTACTGCTGCTGCTGTTTTGCTGCTGGAGAAACTCTGTTGTAGAAGTCGTACAAGTACATCAGTAGTAGTGGTGACACCTGCCACGAGAAGTTCATTCTATTGAAAAAAATATGAGGTAGGTGCAGATTCTTCGTCTTCAAACTATACGAATTTCAACGTGGGAACCAGGAAACACACACCGAAATCGAGTACATGTGTATGTACAAAGGGTTCAAGGTTTGAGTTAGAGCGACAAGCCGAACATATAGCGACGCTGGCCCTAGCTTGTGTGCCGAACCGCTGCAGCAGTGGAGTTGTACACAATTGGTTTGCTTTCTAAAAAAAAACGTCCGTTCTCATTTTTGGCTTCGTTCCCATTTTTCCGATTTATCTGTTTGCTGCTGCAGCTTCTGCCGCCGCCACTTTTTCGGCTGCTGACGATTTTTGGTTTCATGAAAAAAATGAACCCAAACGTCGCAATGTGGTCACGGATACATACGACTGCGTACATAAATGTTCGTTCATGTTGGTTTAGACCACTTCTTATGCAGTCGGATTTGGAGTCAGTTGAAAATGGTGCTATCGGCACGTTCGCACGAGCTTTTGCCACGAAAATGTGCGAGACTGTCTCGCCTCAGAGTGACTTGGACCTTTCTCCAAGAACTATCTAGAGCTGTTAATTTTATACCGATCCAATCGGGGATTGTAATCATACTTGATCCAGGTAGATCCTCCAATCGGGGATTGTAATCATACTTGATCCAGGTAGGATCGGAACAGTACCGGAGGTGATTTCCTGCAACTGGGCACCTGGAGAAGCGGGAAACAGCTCTAAGAGTCATTCTTATCGGAGAGCTTTTTTCCCCAATTTTTCGACATTTTTCTGGAGCAATTTTTTCAATCTTCCAAACTTTCCTGTTTTTTTTTCCAAACATTGGAGTGTTGATGAACTTGATATTTTCGGTTCTTCTAGAGGATTTCACAAATAGTGAGAGAACGCCTCCTCCGTATATTGATACATTTCTCCATTTATTTCCAAACCTTGGAATTTATGCAAAAAACGCTCTCCGATAAGAATTAAATATGCTGCACATTGTCGGATGGCAAGAGAAATAATAATAATATTAAGGGGGGCCATAGTTAACAGGACCAAATATTGTTAGTAAAAAAGGTTAAATATTTAGGTTTTATGTACACCATAGGTCCTGTTAACTAGGGTTCCCCGTAATAATAATAATAATAATAATGATAATAATAACATAACACTAAGTAAAAAAGAACCAATATACTCCGACAGCATGAATCCTGTTCTGCATTCGTTTGGTGTTTGCTTTGTGTTGTTAACTGTTTTTGGCGGTGGTTATTTTCAAGAGTGATGTTTCTTAAACTCGCTTGGTCTTGTTGTTGATGTTGCTCTTGAACTTGATTATCCCCCTCCACCCTCCCGCCTGCCAGCTGTTATCTGTTCTTTTGACTTGTGTGGGTGTTGATTTATTTCTACATGTTGTGGTGAACTATGTTGTTAGCGATTTTTGTCGAGTGGTTACTGTCTTTCACTTGGTGGTCAATGTATTAGTTGCATTTCCACACACACACCCCTCCCGCCCACCCATATCCACCATGCAAGTTGTTTTCGTTGGCGTGCGTCTCACTTAACCTTAAAATGTTGGTGATAGGTGATGTCGGTGACGGTCGGACTAACCAGCCCGGGCCTATTTTTCCACTCCACCAGAGTTATGGGACACTGCTTTGCGACCACGGACTACATTGTTTTGTGGTGAATGAAGCGTTCCTCTGAGAACAACAACAAACAACCTATTTGTGGCAAGCCACAGCCTAATGGTGGTTGTTGGGGGGTGGGGCGTCCTGCCCCCGCCTAACTATCGTACTTCTGTACTGACGTACCACTCTGTCAAATCAGTATGTGGTAAAACAAAAAAAAATGTGATTGAAAAAAATAGATCTGGAAATAGAGGTAATTATTTCTATTTCGAATTCGGGGAGACGAAAATGGGCCCAAGAATGGCATCCGTGCATATATAGGGAGACAAATTATGAATCTGCAGAATTTACAGTATTATTGCTGTAGGGAGTGAGTTTTGTTGTTGTTGTTGTTGTTGTTGTTGTTGTTGTTGTTGTTGTTGTTGTCTTCACAATAAATCGTCCTTTCTACCCAGATTCATCAGCACACCCGGTGTCCGTCCTGATCCCCTATCGTAGAGAGACAATGATTCTGTTGTCACAAAAAAAACTGAAGTGAAAAAAAGAAGAAAGAGAAAAAAAAAAAAAAAAATGCAAACGACGTAAGGACTTCAGAAAGCCTGCTAGACGGACAACATACGTGCCCAGGAAGGGCAAGAATCTGCTGCACGGACGAAGCAACACGAAAATAAGTGAGGGATATACAGGCAAAAGTCTGTAAAGAGTTAGTCGAACCAATATCTCGCCACCCGATCTGTCATTTCGTTTCTGCAATATTAGTCAAAAACTGTATCAGAACAGTGTGTATGTCTATATATATTACCTGGTAAGCGGAGGTTGCACGCAACTTGTCACGTTTGATAACTCCCCCCCCCCCCTCCCGCCCCCGCCCGTCTCGAAGGGAATTGGTGGTCAATGGTCAAACGACTAAGGCAAGCAATAAATAAGTACGGCCCACCCCCCACCCCCGATGCCATGCAAACCAACAAAAAAACACCGCGATTCAGGCTGTACTGTGGCCCTACCGGCTTTGTTCTGTCATACCAATACTACTGCAGTAGTATGCAAACCAACAAAAAAAGTACCGCGATTCGAGCTGCACCGTACTGGCCCTATACTCGCTCCGTGTAAACCCTCGTATATATCCGCGCTTCCACAACAATGGTATGTACTATTACGGGGGGCAATAGTGAATAGGACCAAACAGATACTGTTGGTAAAAATGCACATACATGGCGAAATATGTAGATTTTTGAAATGGCTGTAGGTTCTATTTAAGCCAGGTAGGTACCAGGTAGGTACCTGGTATGGCCCCCCGTAATACGTTCATACTCAAATAACACAGCTCTCTGTTTTTTTCTATTTAGACAACAAAGCGCCACACAGACAACAAGCGAACACAGCGGCAGTCACAATCACCCACTCAAATTCTCCCCGGTGGTTCAAGTGGTTAACCTCGAATTCTTCTTGTTTAAGTCCTGGGTTCGAGCCCCAGGTGGGTCGGACTTTGACTTTATTTGCAAAAAATAAAATAAAAAGGATTCAATTGTTGAGAGCACCTTGCAGCGTGGGTAGGCACAATTCGATGCGAGTCGACGAGGGAAGAAAAGGCTGAAATGTTCTCGCGATAAAAATGAAGGCACGTACCGTAGCGGGATGGGGGTAGAAGAGCCTGCTATTAATACGTGACCCCGGATCTGAGTTACGAGTTGGAAGGAGAGAGAGAAGAAGATGTGCGAAGATAATGGACGGAATGAGAAAAAAAAAAAAAAAAACTCAAATTAACTGCCGATGACGCTGAAACTACGTATCAAGGTACCAGGTATGGTTGCGGATAAAACATGACATGTTTTACGAACACCACAAAGCGGAGAAATACAGAGCCCAGCAAGTAATTTTTGTACATCAAGAAATCCCGACAAAATACCCGGTGCCCAGAGCAACACCGCACCCCTTTCCACAACAAACTCCAAAACGCATAAAAAATAACGGATTTTGAGCATGTCATGCCCCTTATGGGTGATTCATTCCAAGTAGTTTCTTTTTCTGAAAATAAAAGGTTTATTGTACGCAAGCAAACGTTGAAGAAAGCTATACTCGTATCATCATAATTTTTTCCGACTATTTAACACCAACGACAGGTACGTGCATTTTAAAACCACCCCACCTCCATCTCTCACCGGAACTGCTGTTGATGGGGCCGTGGTTTCCGAGCCCGCTTGACCGATGTGCGGTGTGATGTTGCTGTTAATGGAAGTAAGAGTAAAGACCTTCTTGAACAGTCCAATGGAGTACACCTTGTCCTCGTAAAGCCGCCACCTCCCGTCCACCTCGAAAAAGGCGTAGACCCTCATGTCCTGACAGTCTACCGGGAAGGCAACCTTGGTCGCCTGGGTGTTCCCCATCGGTCCCATACGGTGGTCTCTCGTCAGAAAGTATACAGCATCCTCATCCAAGTCGGCAGGAGGAGATGAGGGTGACTCTCCTGTCGTTGCTGTTGTTGTGGTTTCCATCGGGTCCCTTTGCAAACCGCTTGCTGCGCTTGTTGTTTGGCCGCCGAGGACATTGAGATGCTGGTTGATGGAGGTGACAACCTGCCGTTGGTGTCGTGCACTGTTATCGGGGGTTTTGTTCTTGTCTTCTTGAGCCACCCAGTAGGAGACTCGAAACGAGCTCTTGTTGGCCAGCACGATCCGTGGCTCGGTTCCCCAACTCCTCGGCTTGCCGACGAGCACATTTTTGAGGACCCCCGATCCCGCGGAAAGTCGTCGGTGGTGTTTGCAAGAGATCATGCGGCCGTTTGACTGGTGGCAAAAAGGGGGGTCCCGTCGGCCGTTAGGATGAAGGGAACCGATCTCCGAGTGGTGGAGTCCTTTACTCCCAGCAAGGCCCATGACGAAACCACGTAGTACGCGACGGAAGGGTAAGACTTTCACGGACGGGCGCGTTGTTTGTCCCCTTGCTTCGAATCTGGTCTGGTTCGGTCTCGTTTCCGTTCTGGCTGGTGCGTTGATTTGATCCTGCTTTCGGACGGTCGGCGAGTGTTCTACCCGGGACCCAGCACAATAGACTGATTATCAACTGTTTTCAATCAGTTGAAGTTATAGCGTACGTATTTCACGTCTTTATTAATAATTTTTACTGGCTGGTAAGTACAACCAATCGTTGTTCCTGCACCGGTCCAGGGACCGGGGCGCGATGGAAAAGCGACGATTTCATCGGTATCTGCGTACTAGAAGTACTCTACGTATGCTTAAAGAAAAACCTATTCGTAACTTCAACTATTATGGGCGATCTCCTCGAAACTGGTTCCACGGGCGTGGCCGGATGGTTGAGGATCGGCCTGGATGAGACACTCTAATCATTGCGATAGGGCACAGCACGCCCTTGCTGACTCAAAAGAAAACGAGATTCCCGTACACGTACGAACACATACTATTAATACAGTCCTGTACTCCTTGTGGGGCAACTGACTGACTGCTGTTATATTATGGCAACTTATTTCAGAGCACTTGAGAAATCAGAAGTACCAGGTACTGGTAAGTTTTCAGGCCGAATATATGCGTTACCTATGCTCGGCGGGGGAACCAAAAACACCGGTAGACTCCTCGAAATGCGGGTAGGCTTAACACCCTTTAGAACCGCAGCCCCGTTTTGGGGACAAAGTACTTGGAATTTGACTGGTTTGTCCCCACTACGGGACTGCGGTTTTAAAAGGGTTAACAGCCTGGAAGAAGGGATCGTTAGCGATGTTTTTGACTTTTAAAATGCGTAGCGTGGTGTGCAATTCGGAATCGTAGTCCGCAACTGAGAAATTTCCTGGTTCGATGCAAACGCGGCGCAGCCGCATTGATGGCGAGCTTTGGCCCGTTTTGGCTACTCCCCGTAGGTTCTTGCAGGAACATCTTCCTGTTTCCCGGGGTCCCCTATTAATAGATAATTTTTTTGAGCTGCCAATCAGTTTTCTCTGGAGGCCCAAAAATAATGGATTTTGGAAGCCTTTTGATGAGGAATCATGATGTCCTGAGTAGTACTGGAAATACATAGTTTTTTTTAAAATATGGACGAACAGCAGTCGAACTACGACTCTGGAAGGAACGAGGAAAATTGCTCGAGGAAGCTATCGGAAAACTAAAGTCGGCATCTTGAGGAGTCTTCCGGGGTTTTTGACAGTCCAGTCTAGTAAATCGCAGGTTTTCCGCGAAAAAAAAAAGGTTCTGAGACCCCTTCAAATTTTCCCATCATCACATACCTGGTACAGAGTAGTAACTCTTAGGCTGTTTCCTATGCGATTCTATTTTAAACTTCAGATTTGTATTTTTCGATTTCATAAACGAATGACCCTGCTTATGCAGTCGAAATATTCAAAATCCGACCAGAATTGTTTCGATTTGAGAATCCGATGACCCAAGTCGTGGGATTTTGGTCCAAAATCGGACGACCTGGGTCATCAGATTTTCAAATCGAAAAATGGCATGCTCTCTAAATTCAAGATGTTATCCATGACAGCAAACAGCAGCAGAACGATCGATGAGTTGGAAGGTGAGACGGCTGTATAGCGACGTTGCTTCGCGCCCGACGCGCGGGTGGCGGATGGCGCGACCCTCTGTGGCCAGACGTCAGCCGCCTGGCGCGGGCTCGGGCCTAGAGACCAAGAGAAGCGCTCTCGGCACGCACCTCTCCGTGGATACGTACGAGTACTTGTACGTAGAATACACTGCTGTCAGTCACAACATGGAACCCAAAATACCAAGGCAGGTGGCTCTAGCGCACTCGCCACGTCTCTTCGCCGCCAGACCAGAGGTGGCCAGCCTTGGCTCGGACACTTGGGTCCTACGCACAGTGCAGCGCACCCAGCGCGTCTCTTCGCGGCGCCAAACCACAAAAACAGCAGTTGGTCTCGGCGTTTGCCCAAATGTCGACACACAAATAAATCTGATTTTTCCGCATACTATAGGAAGGCTGTTTCGATTTGCCAACTTCACATCTGAAAATGCGATCGAGCCAAAATCTGAAGCTCAAAAATCGAACCGCATAGGAGACGGCCCTATTACCGTTCAGGTGGAGATTGTTTTTTTTTATGCTCATCCCATTTATTATCTTCGCACATCTTCTTCTCTCTCACCTTCCAACTCGTAACTCAGATCCGGGGTCACATAGCAGGCTCTTCTCCCCCCTTCCCGCTACGGTACGTGCCTTCATTTTTTATCGCGAGAAGATTTCAGCCTTTTCTTCCCTCGTCGAGTCGCATCGAATTGTGCCTACCCACGCTGCAAGGCGCTCTCAACAATTGGATTATTTTCTATTTTTTATTTTTGCAAATAAATTCAAAGTCCGACCCACCTGGGGCTCGAACCCAGGACTCAAAACAGTAGAATTCGAGGTTAACCACTTGAACCACCGGGGCGACCTACGGGGGATCATAGATAACAGGACCTATGGTATAGATAAAAACCTATATGTGTTGATCCATTTTTACAAACAATATTTGGTCCTGTTAACTATGGTCCCCCGTAATAGTGAATACTGCTGTCATTTCCCGACTACTGATGATGATAATGACGAGCTTCTACCAAAAAAAAAGAAAATATCGGTTAACGAAGCGACATTACGAACACGGTGACAAAGGCCACACACAACTTCGGTTGTCTACGAAATGAATTTGGGCTATTAGGAAATGAAAAACTCCCCTGTTTATCAGGTATTATACCGGTGTGTTCATTGATAAGTTTCGGCAAAATGGCACTCGGTATCAAATGTGTACGCAGGTGATACTGCTGTAGACCTGCCGGTCGCCCCGGTTGTTCAAGTGGTTAACATCGAATTCTACTTGTGTTTGAGTTCTGGGTTCGAGCCTCAGGTGGGTCGGACATTTGACTTTATTAGCAAAAATAAAAACAAAAAAGATTCAATTGTTTAGAGCGCCTTGCAGCGTGGGTAGCAGCTGGGTAGGCACAATTCGATGCGAGTCGACGAGGGAAGAAAAGGCTGAAATCTTCTCGCGATAAAAATGAAGGCACGTACTGTAGCGGGAAGGGGGGAGAAGAGCCTGCTATGTGACCCCAGATCTGAGTGACGAGTTGGAAGGAGAGAGAGAAGAAGATGTGCGGAGATAATGAATGGGATGAGCAAGAAATAAAAAAAAAAACTTTGGACTGAAACTACATCTTGTACTTATAAAGTACTGACACCATCCCATAGGTCATAGGTACATCTGATATCAGTAGTATACCACGTCTTGACAACACCTTACTCCGCTACGCAATACGTAATACGGGGCCGGACGGACATTTCTGGGCAGCCGGGCAGTTGGTTGTCGTCAGTCGATTTCGTGTGCCCGAAGACGGAAAATAAATAATTACCTCTATTTCCGGTTCGAAATAATAAATTTGTTCACCCCGAATTCGGAAAAAAATGAATTACGTGTTTTTTTTTGTTTCCTCTTTTCTTTCATAACAGGTATCTGGGAAATCATTTCCACTGCTTGCTGTAGTTTTAGGAGTAGGTTTAGCAGGTTGGGAGAAGGGATTTTTAGGGATGTTTTTTACTCGAAAAATGTGTAGCGTGGTCTGTTCTTCGGAATCGTCGTCCGCAACTGAGAAATTTCCTGGTTCAATGCAAACTCGTCGCAGCCGCGTTTATGGCGAGTTTGGCCCGTTTTGGCTGCGGGTTAGGGTTAGGGTTAGAGTCAGGGGTGGGGTTGGGTCTTCGCCCGTATCCTGATCCCAACAGGAACCAAAACACCCGAACAGCCTACCAACCTAAAGATCCCTTCTCCCAGATTGTTAAAGGTCCTTAGTTTTAGAGTTAACTAACTCACAGGATCGAAATCAAAATGTGTTTATTTAATAATCATGCTAGATACGCTAATATTAGGTGAATCAGTCGTACTCCGCAGGTCGGAATCGTTGTGATTTTTGCATTGTTGAAACCACTCTTCCCCGAAGTGTAAGGAAACGCACATGGTTATATTTTTTGTTAAACCGTCCGTATGTTTCCGGAGATAAATCCGCATGCATGTATTCTTGGGCCAGTTCTTTTTCTCAAAATATATATTGTGTGGGATAAGAATGGTGGAAGAACCTACCGAAGGATCGGTGCTGTCACCCGGTCGGCAAAAATCACACCCTGTACAAATACATTACTTGGTATTTGTTTGGCAGGCAAATACTTTCTTCAGAACCTGCGCAAATATTTGTCTGTATGTAGGCAAATACTTTCTTGAGAAGCTGCGCAATTATTTGTCTGTAGTAGGCAGATACTTTTTCGAGAACCCGCGCAAATATTTGTCTGGAGGCAAATACTTTTTCGAAAAGCTGCGCAAATATTTGTCTGTAGGCAAATACTTTTTCGAGAACCTGCGCAAATATAAGAATAGCCTCCGAGTGTTTAGGTTCCTTAGCTTATCGGAGAGCGTTTATTCAATAATTTCTAAAGTTTGGAAAATAGTAGAGATATGTATTAATATACGGAGGCGTTCTGTCACTATTGGTGAAATTCCCTAGAAACAAAAAAATAAAGTTCGTTAACGTTCCAATATTGGGGGAAAATAACACAGGAAAACATGGAAGATTGAAAAATTGCGCGAAACAAAAAAAAATGAAAAAATGTAAAAGTAATACATATACTTTTCGTTAACCTTATATATTTCGAAAATTTAGAAACCCGCACACTCGAATATTTTTTCTACCGGCGGTTTTCAGAGGAGAAACACGTAGAAAACCAGATCTGGGAATACCTGGAGTCCCGAGTAATCATGTCGTATCTTTTCTCAGGGTGGGCGGGTGGTGTCTCACACAACTTCTTCTTCTCGACCTATATTTGGGGAAGAAAGCTTGATAAACACTGATCTCGAGGGGGGCCATAATGAGGCCTTACCTTTGGGCCGGGCTGGGGGACCCTTCAAGAACGTTCCCCAACTCGTTCCTGGGTATCTACAAGTTGTATTTACGTGTGCGCGTCGGGTCCCTTTTATAGCCGGTACCAGCAATATCGGTGTCCATTAAACCTTGTGCGCAGTGATGTATTTCGTGTTTTTCGAACAACCACAACAAAGCAAATTGACAGCAGCCGTCATCATTTTTTTCTAAAGCCTGAAGTACTGCAGGAGGAGGAGAGAAAACAAGGAAAAACTTTCGCATGTTGTGTGTCTGTGTGTTCTTCACATTAAACTGTTCTTTCTACCCGTCGACATCCAGCACAACCAGTGTCCGTGCCGATTCTCCAATCCTAGAAGAGATACAAGTTCTGTGGTCACAAAGCTACGCCACAGAGATGCTACGTTGCCACGTGTGCAGTATGCACTACAGTGGGCAATGCAAAGCCATGTCATCATACTAGATACGACAGGCACGACATACGCAATCTATGAAATAGTGAAACGAAAAGAAACAATCAAAGAGAAAACAAAAACAATGTAGACAAATCGAAAGAGAAAAAAAAAAGAAATGAAAGCAAAAACTAGGAGAAAAAAACTGTCGTGACCCCCCCGCAGGCGAGGTGGCCAACACCTAAAAAAGAACGAGCTAGAGAAGAGAAAAAAACTAACAAAAAACACCACTACTGCTTGTAAACAGAGTACAAAGAACCAAGGAAAAAAACAACGAAGGAAAAATAACAAAGGGTAAGTAAGAGGCAGACCAAAGCCCAAAGCACCTTCCAGGTGGCGGCAGTAATTTGTGGTACGAGTAGTATAGCCAGGTTCTCCCTCCTAATCCGCCTGGTACCTTGCTACCCAGACTGCCGTCTCCGCCCTGCGTTCGTCAACTATCTATGCCCATCCCCTTGGCGTCAGGCAATACGAAACGAGCAGAGCAGGTTCGTCATTCAGCCACGCCACACGGCTCCTTCAGTACGGCTTATCAATCAGAAAAGGAAGAAAAAAACAAAAACGAAAATCACGGAGAGTCAGCGCAAGAAAGAAAAAAAACAAAACAAAAAAAGAAGACAAGGGAAGACCACGTTCGAACCAGCTGCACCAGTTGGTAGCACTAGTAGTATGGGCATGTTCTACTTCCTAGTCGACTTGGTGCCTTGCTACCCTGTCTGCCATCTCCTTCCTACTTTCGTCTACCGCAGTTTCCCTTCTACCCCTCTTGTTCCCCCCCCTCTCCGCATTCCCTTGGTCGGGCTTTCTGCCACTTCTCCTGTTGTTGTTGCCCCCTCCACCCCCGTTCCCTTGGAAACCATCCATGGCCGATGCCGGGCGCTGCCTACTCATTTCAGTCTCAGCCTCGTGCAACCTGACCATGAACCGTTCGGCTGCTTCAAGGATCCCCCGGTACCACTTCCCCGCCTTTTTGACTGCAGTGGACCACAACGCGGTCTCAACTTCAAACACCAAGGGGGCAACTTCCGTTGACCCTTCGGTGGCTCGGAACTACCTAAGGTCTTCGACTATGCATCTATGCCAAGCCTTACACTGTCCGTCTGGTCTCGGGTTCTCCCCACTAGCTATCGTCCCGAACATTACCCGACTAGGTAA
The DNA here is from genome assembly GCA_031213475.1 of Nereocystis luetkeana. Lineage (NCBI taxonomy): Eukaryota > Phaeophyceae > Laminariales > Laminariaceae > Nereocystis > Nereocystis luetkeana. The sequence continues at coordinate 4,163,047 of JARUPZ010000009.1, read as the reverse complement.
TCGCTCCTTGCTTTGCCGTGCCACGCCCCCCGCAAAGAAAAGCCGCTGTTTACGAATGGTTATTTCGATGCTCTCGCAACGTGTCATCTTGAGGGTCTTCGCGTACGAGAGGGTGGCATGGTCAGTACGAAGTCGGCGCTGGAAGCCAATGACTCGCAACAGGACTTGGTGGTGAGCCGTTCGAAGCTTGGCAAAGTGTTCCGCTCTGAGGGTCCACGTCACACACCCGTACAGCAGCGTCTCAATCACCTCGGCTTCAGCATTCGGACTTTAAGGCTAAGGGGGGCGGTCGTCCTATCATATAACTCCGGGCCGAACCGTTTGAGGTATGCTCGCATGAGGCGGATCCGTCGGTCGATTTCGAGCGAGAGCGCAGCGTTTTCGTGGATAACGCCGCCTAGGTATAAGAACTGGGTCGTTGGCTTATACCTCTGTCTCTGTCTTCTTTTCCGACACCGTGAGGCCTGCTGCTTCGAAGACAGTCACGATGACTGTCATCATATTTGCGAGCCCTTCAGCCGACTTCGAGACAATTCCTGCATCATCGGCGTACAACATGCACCATACAGACCTTCGCACGCACGCCAATGACTCCTCCTTCCCTGTTCGAACTACTCCAGCTTCACTGAGTTGGACCAAATCCCTTACAATGGCTTGGTCTTGGCTGAAGCGTACTAGTACGACGTGTAACGCAGCAGCGAAGAACACGTTGAAGAGTAAGGGTGATAGTACACAGCCTTGCCGCAGCCCCTGCTTGACATTAAACCATTCCGAGTGCTCGCCGTCATCAGTACGCACGCGAGCCCGCATGCCATCGTGGAAATTACGGGTAATTCTCAGCATCTTGGTTGGTACGCCAAAGCGTGTGAGTACCTTCCATAACAGCTCTCGGTCGACAGAGTCGTACGCGTTCTGCAGATCGATGAAGCACAAGTATAAGGGGATTTTCCTCTGTCGTCCGAGCTCTTGCAGCCGGCGCACGACGAACAACATATCAATCGTTGATCGTGCGGGGCGGAAGCCGCACTGTTCCTCAGGGAGTAGTTCCTTGGTCTCGCAGTAGTTGCTGAGGCGGGACGCGACGATTTTCAACAACACTTTGCCTGCGTGGGCAACAAGCGAAACCCTTCTATAGTTGTTGCAGTCAGTTCGATCCTTCTTTCTGTGAAGGACCTTGATAATCGGTATATTTCCATTGCTGAGGGACTTCTTCTGTTAACCAAACATTGACAAGGATGTTGTGAAAGCACTGGGCGAATGCCAGGTGGTCGATGTTTAGGAGTTCTACCGGGAGACCATCTGGCCCGACAGCTTTCCAATTCGACATCCCCTTAAGTGCTTCTGTCATCTCGTCTATGGATGGTTCATCTTCAAGCGAGAGTTTAGGTGGTCGCGGTGGCAAGAGGTCGATGAACGTGGGATCGAGTTTCAGCGACTTCGTGTTCAAGAGTTTGTGGTAAAACCCCGCCCATCGTTCACGAATTCGCACCTTATCCCGTAAGATCGTGCCATCCTCGTCCCTAATGAACTGTTCGCTCCTCGCTTTAGTCCCTTCCAATCCTACCGTACTCTGAAAGTTCTTGTAAAAGCATGTCTGGTCGTTGTTCGCTAGGAGTCGGTCGGTTTCGGCAAGGTACGCTTCGAAGTACGCATGCAATCCTGCATCAATCACCTTCTGCAGGTTTTGCACACGCAGATCTCAGGGTCTTCCACGCGGTTCTGTCCCGGGGGTGGGCACGCAAGAATTGTCGTGCATCCTCCCTCGCTGTCCATGCTGGTAGTAATGAGGCCAAGGTTTCGGCAGATTCACACCATCCACGCCTGCGGTGGTGACGTGCAGGGGGTGGTACCTCTTTTTCGACCGCATCATTAACAGCCGTAGAGAAAAACTCAACCATACCAGACGTATTACGGGGCTGGATAGGCTGGTTAAGAGGAGATGACCCTGGAGACTACTCGTTCACGACACTTTCCATCGGACATAAATAGCTGCCTGTCAAACTCTCGGCGTTTTGTCGGTCTACGTATTTGTCTGTTGGGCGCAAAATGACCACCGAGTCGGACTTTGATATACAAGATGTTGTGGTCTGAGTCAGCCTTAGCTGGGGCAGGAGGCTGTGGGACGACTTTCGCATCTTGTACTCTAGGTCGATGGACTTGACGGGTTAGGATGTAGTCGATCCGCTTACGGTCAATCGGGCCGATGCCGTTGTGAGTATGCGATATCCCACCCTTGCGCGTGCTGAAAAACGTGTTGGTGAGAGCTAACTTGCAATTGGTGGCGAACGATAGTAGCCGTCTGCCATTTTCGTTACGAACATCACGTCCATACGCTCCCAGCACTCTGCTTTCATCATCACCGCACCCTTCCTTCCTCTGTCCAGTTCGCGCGTTGGCATCCACCAGTACGAACAGATACTCTTTCGTCGGATTTTTTTCCACCAAGTACTCCAGCTTCTGCCAGAAAATACGTTTCAGTTCGGCGTCCTTGGTACAATCAGTTGGAGCATACGCAACGACGAAATTGACTGCCTCGCATTTGCCAGCCAGCTCAAAGCGCATATACATTAGCCGCTCGTAAACGAACTGATGAGTATACACAGACTTACTGCACAACGATTCCTTGACAGCTAGGCCTACTTCGTACAGCCCTTGCCTGGTGGCTGTTGTTTCCTGTCCTGAACAGAAAACACGATACCCTGCCGCACGGAACGTCGTGCTGCCGGACCTCCGAGTTTCCTGCAGGCCAATGAAGTCACAGCCGAGTTGCCGTCCCTTCGCCAGTACACGCTCGTCATGTCCGTACCCGTTGTTCCCCCTTTACAGCCAGTGTGTGCACGTCGTAGGTCGCTACCGCCACAAGTACCTCCTTCTGTCTCTAAGTTTCGCGTGCTGTTTTCTTTGCCAGCCGACGTGAGGTTCGTCCCCGCCTCCTTTTTTTCTTCTTTTGTTTATTTTTCTTCTCTATGGCGAAATTGGCTCTCGGTTTCGTAGCCCGGTACGCTCCTTGGTTTCCGTTGGCTGGGTGCAGCCGTCCCAACCCACGCCGACAATCCCTTCCTTCCTGTCGTGTATGCATACCCACGCTGTGGCCAGCCTCTCCACTCCACAGGCTGCCCACGTAGCGCTCTCTGCAGTCTGGCAAATGTAGTATCATGAGCAGCAGCAACAGACGGCGCAGCAGAGGGAGGAGGAGGAGATAGAAGGTGGCGATTCATCTCCAACAGCCTCGCCACCCTCGCCACCTCTGCCCTCCTCCGCCTCTCTTAGGCTTCCAGCGCCGCTATAGTGCTGCAAGCGTATCTACCACCGCGTGCGGCGGCGGTTAACGCTTTTCGGACAATTTTTCTGCCGTGTCAAGTCGAAGCCGCTCCTCGGTTTACATTGACAATATTCGCTCCTCGGCTAGACTCTCGACCGATTGGCGACCTTCGGTCTCAGCAGCACTTATGACCACAGCCTCGTCGCGTGCACGGGCAGCACTGTCATGACGTCCCTCCAACGTACGATGGTCGCGGCGCACCGCTATGTTGTCGGCGCACTCCCCGCTTCGCACCGCTATGTTGTCAGCGCACTCCCCGCTTCTCCTGTTGTTTTCCCCGTGCGGCCGAAGAACTCCTCGCCCATTTTTTCAAAGCCTCCTGTAGGTTCTTCTTGTTTTTTTTCTTGTGTCGTGTCGTGTCGTGTTTCCATCGTATAATGAAAATAAAAAGTACTACTCGGAGTATTTTTTCACGGGTGGTACTCTTTGCTCATGTGAGCGTTTTGAGAGATTTTTTTTTTTTTGTTTATACGTGTGCGGCATATCACGAACTTTTCTTCATAGTTTTTTGCTCATCCCATTTATTATCTTCGCACATCTTTTCTCTCTCCTTCCCACTCGTAACTCAGATCCGGGGTCACATAGCAGGCTCTTGTACCCCCTTCCCGCTACGGTACGTGCCTTCATTCTTATAGCGAGAAGATTTCGGCCTTTCTTCCCTCGTCGACTCGCATCGAACTAGATTTGGGTAGCCTCGATTCTTCATATCAGTCGATGCGCTCTATTAATAGAACGGGGTACACTTACCAAAAACATTTTCACTCCATATCCGCGAGTCTTCACTCTGACAGCACTCCAGATATCAGGCAGGTGTGTTCCTCTTTCGTTTTCACGACTACCGTACGTTTCGTACGGTGCAGGCAGCACTTCAGACAGCATCCGCTGTAGTCAGCAGCCACGAGTTGGTTAGTGGTGGGAACGGGGGTACTCGTATGTTATAGTTGAGAGGATATACCCTCGGCCATGTTAGTTCAGTTAGCACATTGGTTTTAGCTCGTGTGCGCGTTCTTCGTCTCGTGTATTTTCAGGCAGCCGAATTTTCGATTTGTTTCTTGCTTTTCGGATCTTCCTAGGGCTCCAGCCTTTGTGTGACCACACACTCCTTCGTCAGACAGTTCATCATGTGAGAACAACAACAACAACAAAAACAACAACAACACCAAAATACCCTTACGATCACACCTATCACTGTTTCAGTATCAGTATCAAACGGGAAAACATTCCGGTTCATGAATTTGTTCAGAATGTACCAGGTACCAGGTACCTGGTATACTTTTATACGTCTGGGGACACACTATGGACAGCCAAACTCGTGACGTGTCAGGAGTTAACCCTTTTAGAACTGCAATCTCATTCTGAGGGCAATCGACACAAATTTCAAGTAGTTTGTTCCCAAACTGGGGCTGCGGTTCTAAAAGGGATCTAATGCTGACCTTCCGGCATTCTATATTCAAGTTGTTTTGGAGCCCATGACAGTTCGGATGCGAGTCAACGAGGAAAGAAAAGGCTGAAATCTTCTCGCGATAAAAATGAAGGCACGTGCCGTAGCCGGAAGGGGGGAGGGAGAAGAGCCTGCTATGTGACCCCGGATCTGAGTTACGAGTTGGAAGGAGAAAGAAAAGAAGATGGGCAAAGATAATATTTGGGATAATAAAGAAAAAAACAAAAAAAAAAACAAACATTATTCAGTCTGTTGCTAGTTTCGTTTGGGAAAAATTCACAATATAATGAGGCGCGCGAGCGAAGCGAGCCTTTTTTTACAAATAGCCTCTTCATAGCGGCTCGGATACGAGGGTAGGGTGCCTTGTTTTGAGTTTTTCTGTATGAGTGTGTGTGTATGAGTTGGTGTGTGTGATTCCACATTTTTTTGGTCCACCTTTCACCACCGCGCTCGACGCACGGGCTAAAAATCCAGTCCCCGCGGGCTCTGTGCACGGACACACACCCAAGACACTTTCTCGTCCTGGTGGGGTGGAAAATCGGTTACAGTTTTCGAGCTAGGTGCGACAACGTGTATAGGCACATGTCTGTGCTGGGCCGTGTTCAAAATACAAAACCCTAATGTTTTTTTTGTGCCTGCCAACAGCAGGCTGACTGTGGCTGTCCACAGCATACACACTGTGCCTGCCCACAGCAGGCAGACTATGCTTGTCCAGGGCAGGCAGACTGGGCCTGTCCCCAGCATGCAGATTGAGCCTGTCCGCAGCACTCCACAGCAGGCAGACTATGCTTGTCCACGGCAGGCAGACTGGGCCTGTCCCCAGCATGCAGATTGAGCCTGTCCGCAGCACTCCACAGCAGGCAGACTGCGCCTTCCACAGCAGGCAGACGGCTTTGTTGTTTTAGCTCCTTCTTTTACCTACGTACCGTAACAACTAACGAAACCCAACTACGAGTAGGCATAGTAGGCAGACTTCGCCTCTCTGTCCACAGCAACATTTGGACCATGTGCTGCAGGACCTAGGTGATATTGTCAGGCCTACCCTCCTACTGACGAGGGGACGGAGGAACAGGAGAAGATCTGGTGTAGATGTTGTACAGCAGTCAGAACTAGTGGTGGCACCTGCTACGAGAACCTCTCTTGGATACATGTATGTATGTCATGTCAGGTTGTAGATGTTTCGTCTTCAAATTACGATTACGAGTGTGAAATCAGGAACCACACACACAAAATTGAGCACGGTGTACAAAGGACTCAAGGGTTAAACCGACAAAAGCCGAGCGTACTGCGACGCTGACCCTGGCCTCGTGGATCCTCCTGCTACTGCTGCTGCTGTTTTGCTGCTGGAGAAGCTCTGATGTAGATGTTCTACAGCAGCACTATTTGTGGCACCTGCTACGAGAAGTTCTGCATGCCCATGTTCGTAATGTCGTCTCGAGAATATTATGCCGACTTTCGAGGTGGGAAGCAGGAAACATATAGAAAAACGAGTGCAGGGTACGTACTACGTATGTGTATACAAGGCGCTTCGCTCCGCAAGCGGCTTACGCCGCCTGCTACGCTCGCTCAGGAAGGAAAAATGTACATCAAATTATGCGAAGCGAACAGAGGTCCACGATTGAGTTGAGTTTTTATCAAGGATCGTAATTGCAAACCGGCGACTTGATAATGCCAAGAGTCCCACCGCCATGCTTCAGGAAAAAACAGCTCCGACGTCGGCTTGGATGCCACATAATACGCTTCGCGTCGAGGATGTCGTACGTACGTACATACCCCAGGTAGGTTACTACTGTCTGTACTTTTTTTCTTCTTTCGATATGCTTCATGTCTGTACTGTATGTATGTACGAAGAAAGTGAAAGCACAGCGCGGCACAGCAGCAAAAACAGTGAAAATGAAACCAAAAACTCAGAAAGAAAAACAAATCCCCGTCCCTCTCGTGTAATATTTTTCTGCTTGATTGGAACACCTTACACCCGGTCGAAAAGAAGAAAATAAAAAATCGCACAGAAGAGCTTCTCTCTCAGCCTCGTACGCCGCCCGCCCCTCTCGCGACCACCTCGCTACCGATTCGGCCCGTCGCCCGCCTGCCACAATCAGCCCCGTCGCCCGCCTCGCGTGAAGCCCGGTGCTCACCGTGGCCGTCGTTCGCCAGCTCGATAACGTTGATGTTCAAACTGCACACCTCCCTCTTTCAACTTTAGCGTGGTCGCAAAAATTAGCACCGCTTGAATATTATCTTGCCCTCCCGAACGACCTTCATAACTCATACCCTGGCACATACTCTATCAACAATAATTTATCGAAGCCAGACAAAGCCCGTGCATGCATCCCTCGTGTCTCGAGGTGCGCGCGACGCCTAGGCACGAAAGCGGCGACCGCGCTCCTTGCAACCCCCCCTCTGCCCGCCAGCACCCGCTTACACCCGCGACGGTGCCGGGTCCTCCCGCGATGCCGTGGTCGGAGAACACGCACGCACACGGAACGAAAAAATAAAAAAGCAAGAAAAGACCGAGAAAACACAGAACTGCTGGAAAGGTCCGGCAAGTAATGAAAGGAGGCGGGTTGGAAGTGGGAGCTCTGAGAGGCCAGGGATGCACCAACCGAGCACGCTCAGGGGTTGTGATCTAAGTATGTAGTTCTAATGTACGCGTACAATGGGGGCAAGGGTTACACCGACAAGCCGAGAGTACGGCGATGCTGACCCTGGCCTCGTGTCCTACTGCTACTGCTGCTGCTGCTGTTATGGTGCGGGAGGCGCACTGCTGCAGTAGATGTCGCCCATCAGTCCAAGATAAAGTTGTGGTGGCTCCTGTCACGAAAAATACTCCCTTTCTGTCGGACCAAACATGTGAGATGCAGGTTTTTCGTCCTCAAATTCCCAGTGACGTAGTCACTGGGCTCTAAAACCATTAAATATTTACCATCCGCAAATCCCCTCCTTTTCTCCACTATTTTCAAGACTAATTCCATCTTTTTTTGGCCACCCCCCCCCCTTTCGTGCTTTGTCCAAGTGACCGAATTTGGCTCTGTAGCCTAATCAACTGTCAAAGCTATCTTGTAGCCAAGTAGTTAAGAAACACAACGTAGCCTGGATTTCACTGATCAATACTTTCTACAAGTATTTTTTTCTGACTCTTTCAAGTCTGCGTTGAGGTCAGCCTTGTCTTTCAAATCTGCCGTGAAAGTCAGCATTGCCAAAGGAGGTCAGCATTTGTCAATCAAATGTCATACACCTTAGTCGGTGCGTCGGCTCAGCTGGGCGAAGCCACCTCCTTGCAGTCAATCAGACAGAGCTGCTGCTGCCGCTGCTGCTGCTGCTGCTGCTTCTGAGAGCTTTGGCCGCCGAAGGCTTGATTTTTTTGCAGCTGCTGCTCCTGAGCGGCACAGATCCTGAGCGGCACAGATCCTGAGCAGCAGCTTCGCTGACTGCGGATCACTTTTGTTGCAGCTCAGGAATGCTGCTGCTCTTCTACAGCAGTGAGCTTTGGCCGCCGAGAGCATGTCGCGATAGACACGTTCATGCTTCTTCTGGGGTTGTCGCGACGGCAGATATATAAGCGACTGAGAGAGAGAGCACCACCACCACAAGAAGTAGCTGCTGTGCAGCTGCTGCTCGGCGTTAGCTGCTGCTGCCTGCCGCTGATTGCAGATAACGTTTTTGGCACCTAGCTGCTGCTGCCGCTGCTTCTTCTGCTCGCTTCTGAGTTTCACCCGCCGAGAGCTTTGGCCGCGATCGACAAATACAAATAAATGTTTCTTTAACGAGTTGTCGCGACGGGAGGTCATATAAGGGTTGTGGCGACGGCAGGTACAGAGAGAGACAGCAGCACCACACCACAGTTATAGTTACTGTGTAGTAGCTGCTCAGCACCTAGCTGTCGTCGCGATCACAGACAACTGGCCGAGACTTGGTGCCTACTGGTACATCTAGGGTTGTCGCGACGGAGAGATACACCACCACCCTCACAAGTATTGCTGTTTTCGTCGCGATCACAGACAACTGGCTGAGCCGGTATGTGATGTGGGAGAGAGGGCGAAGGATACCAGTGATGATGACCCACAGAAGAAGTGTGACACAGGTGTCTGTGCTTGGCCAAACTCAGACGCAGTTTGTGAGACTTCTCTTTTAGTAGGAGTGTGCGGCTTGCTCGAAGGGGGCAAGAGACGAGTGAGCAAGGACGGGGGGTGGGACGCTGTTGGTGTTTGGTTTTTGAAGACAGAAATATGATCTGTCTTCAACCGGCTATATTCTACTGGCGAGGAGGCACGCGCCACCCTCAACTGGAGGCACGCGCCACTCTCAACTTCAAGCGTGCCATCCCGTAAAACCTCAAGTATGGAGGTACTACTATGTAGTGCAACACCTGGTGAGTCCTGTATGTGGATGCTATATTGAGCAGCACCCGGAGAATCCTGTATGGGCTCACTATGGATGATATGTAGTTATAGCCCGGGAATTCTGTATGAACATAGTATCCTTTTCAGAAGCTACGATGTAGCGAGATACCCCATGACTTCCGTATGAGCATAGTACCCTGTATGAAGATACTATTCAGCGCAACGCCCCGTAAGTTCTGTATGAATATAGTACGTACGTATATTTCTATCTCCTCGGCTACTTTGATACTAGACATACGTATCCATTCTGCGCTTACAACTATCTTGTTTGCCGACGGTTGGTCTATATACATACTGATGGTTGGTATCTACATTGTGTACTATAAACCAAGATACTATATCACATTAGCCCACCCTGAATAGCCGTAGATGCAGATCCCACGACGATACAGAGATGGCTACTTAGACATCAGAAAGTCGAAAGAGGGGGTCGAAGACACTGTTATTCATAAGCAACAAACAAATGAAACCATAGACCAACCCACACCTCGTAAATGAGGCTAAGATGCCTCTGGTAGGGATAGCGGTCTAGCTAGGGAAGGAAAACATAGGAAACGAAAGGGAAGAAGAAAGAGAGAGACAAGAAGAAAGACCGCAATACCCAAATACCCAAATACCGAAAGACCACCCCTAAGGAAAGGCAAACAGGAGGTGCAACATCAAGATAGGTACAATAACCCTTTTCGTTGCGAATTGTGTCCTAGTGAAAGGAGCGGAACGTTATTTGCCAGATGGAATCAACACACAAGGCGAACGCGTGTCCCAGACAGCGAACGCAGAGAGTATCCCGTCCCGAAACTAGTATACGGCAATCTAACGCATCCCCCGACCATCAGCTACTGTTAACTGATCGGGCGAATGAGTGGTGGTGGGGGGGGTGCATTGGCATTACGCAGTACACCGCGTGCCAGTCCTCCTGCCCGGTGACGCTGAAGACACCAGGATCCGTGGGTCGCGCTCCGTGAAGTAGTGTTAAGGGTAGGAAGTAGAGTAATCTTGATCGGGCCCGAGTCGTCTAGGAAGCGGACGATGTAGTAGTTAGTGGAGGAGGTGTCGGTCGACGCGCGGGGGGCAACTTTGCCCAACCACCAAAGTCCATCGCGGGCCTTGTACCAGAGGTGCGCCCCTGCGGGTATAGGTGAAGATCTGAAGCGGCGAAGCCAGAGAGTGCGTGGTACGAGGCTGTACCCGGGGGCGAGGAAGATTTCGCCCCGGGACCGCCATAGTTCGCGGTGAGCAGCCCCGATGCGCATCTGGCGGTATAGCCGGTTGGTCTTACGATGCTGGGAAGGGGTGCTCGACCAAAAGCGAAGGGTGTGGGGTCGGTGAAGCTGTAGGTCTCGTTCGTGTTCCCAAGAAGGGCTAAGGAGTCCGGCCCAATGTGTTTCGTACATTACGGCGAGGACGCCTCCCCGGCCGCGAACGAGTTGATGTCCCGAAATCTGATCGGCCTCGAGGCGTTCGGGCGGTGGAGAGATGTCGTTGAAGGTGACGTGGAAGGGCGGGGACTTAGTGAAGAAAGAGCTGAGCACGTACTTTGTGAGGTTGGCCGGTAGGTGTTTGGAGAGATCGTCGATGTCGTCGGGGTTCCGGCAGGGGTCTCAGAGGAGAACGGAGACGCGGTGCTTGGAGTCCCGCCCAGGCGTGTCCGGGGGAAGGTCGAAGTACGGGAGCTTGCCGTGAAGGGGCCGTCCATCTGGAACGGAAGAGGCTGGCGCTGGGCCCACGGCAATTATCTTGAACGGGACAATCCAGTTGAAGGAGAGTTTGATCTCGATTGGAAACCCATTGTGATTTCAAGCGCAGGTTCAGTCCTGCCGACGACGCCAAATGTTATGTGGGAGAGAAAGGATACCAGTGATGATGATCCACAGAAGAAGTGTGACACAGGTGTCTGTGCTTACCCAAACTCAGACGCAGTTCGTGATACTTCTCTTTTATTAGGAGTGTGCGGCTTGCTCGAAGGGGGCAAGAGACGAGTGAGCAAGGAGGGGGGGGGACGCTGCTGGTTTTTGAAGACAGAAATATAATATGTCTTCTACCGGCTATATTCTACTGGCAAGGAGGCACGCGTCACCCTCAACTGGAGGCACGCGCCACTCTCAACTTCAAGCGTGCCATCCCGTAAAACCTCAAGTATGGAGGTACTACTATGAAGTGCAACACCCGGTGAGTCCTGTATGAGGATGCTATATTGAGCAGCACCCGGAGAATCCTGTATGGGCTCACTATGGATGATATGTACTTATACCCCGGGAATTCTGTATGAACATGGTATCCTTTTCAGAAGCTACGATGTAGCGAGATACCCCATGACTTCCGTATGAGGATAGCACCCTGTATGAAGATACTATTCAGCGCAACGCCCAGTAAGTTCTGTATGAACATAGTACGTACGCATATTTCTATCTCCTCGGCTACTTTGATACTAGACATACGTATCCATTCTGCGCTTACAACTATCTTGTTTGCCGACGGTTGGTCTATTTACATACTGATGGTTGGTATCTACATTGTGTACTATAAACCAAGGTACTCTATCACAGGTACCACACTATAACCTTACGTAGTGTCAATTACAAAATACCAGGCAACGAAATAAAGAATAAAACTACGAAGTCGTCTGTTCAGGGTCGTTATTGTCGTCAGTTTTGTTTTTTTCTCGTTTCGCGGAAAACTCACGGAAACGCGAAAAATATGCGGTGGGTCCTATTATCGCCTGGTCTCATGTTTCGTGAGGTTACCACGCTCGTCCATCTGGTCGAATCGTCGAAACCAGCGGCGAGCGCGTAGGCCGTCCGCTGGATCGTGCCGCTAAAGGTGCCCTGACTTCCAGAGAGGCGACCATGTCTCACCGTACCTCGCGAGCTCAACGTCTGGCGCGACAAAGCCCTCCACGACATGAAAATAGTTGGCGATTTCGTGTTGATCTCGACTATGTCGGTGAGTCGGCTCTGTCGACTGGATGAATAGAGCTTTCGTTGTGCACGGCGCTTTCTGCGCCCAGCCACGGCCTGAGAATGACCCTGGGTATGACCCTGATCAATCCTATGCAGAGCCGGGTGGTGACACGGCGCACACGGCTCACACGGTGCGCCTACCAGATGTTCTGTGACGGTGCGGGACTTATCCGCGATACGGAAATTTTGTTTTTAGGAATTTTCTCGGGGTTGAAAACATTCCCCGAAACGCGAAAAACCCCCCGGAAATCCGGGAATATTCCTCGTAACGCGAAAACCAAAATCCGGTTAATAACCACCCTAAGGTATGAAAGTGCCGTCTCGTGTCTCCTGACTCGTGTGGCATCGCCTGTTTTCGAGCGTTACAATAGCATCAATAGGAGGCCATTCGGCATGCTGTCCGTCCAGGTGGATCATAGTAGATACGGGTATCCTCGGCGTGTTACGTCGTAGTTAGTCTCAACTGCAGCTGCTCCGCTTTATCGGGCCCAGCTGGTGCACACACATTATACTAAAGCGTTAAATAAATGTAACGCCATGCACAAAAAAACCATACGGTACAAATTAGGCCGCTCGACATTATGCATCAGTGTATCAATACGTAACAACCCCTGCGTGTGTCTAAAACAATCGAAATAGTATATCCAGGTGTAGAGTATAGGTTTCCTTTGTATACGGAGAATTTTTATTTCAGGAATGTTTGTGATTGATCAACATGCAAGCTCACGCTGCGCATTGTCGGAAGGCTAGCCTAATGAATAAAGGGCAATAAAAAATATTATCGAAATGACAATAAATTCGACGCTGATTGGTCGGTACGTACTTAGCATCCAGGTGAGTCACTGGTCCCAGTAGTCAGTCACGGGGGGGACAATGGGGAAAAAGTGCGCATGTATTTTATGGCGTACCACCCCGCCGATTATCTGGACGACACAGAGACGTGATTCAAACAGGCATGGTTCGAGAGATTTCGGCAACCGTGGTTTTCCAGATGATGGCGGAAGCACATCACAATGGATAGACAGAGGTGGAGCACAGGTACTGCACCTGCCCTAAGTCATATCACCCGTCCATGCGTTGTGCTTGTCGTCCAGGATATATACCTGGTACTTTAGCTAGGACCCCCCCACATACAACAGCACACTCTGATGAGCGCATAGCTTGTAGCAGCAGGAGCAGCAGCAGTAGTGGCCGAGAGCTTGCTGCCGTCGAGATTAGTAGATGCGTATACGTCGTTAGACAAATATTTCGATAAGAGCTGGAGGTAAGATATACCGACTATGAAGTCAGCTTTAACAACGGACGACAGGTAGACTGGGCGTTTGTTTTAATTCGAAGACGTGCTCGACACTTTGCTGCAAAATTCGAAAACAAGTGTGACTTCAAGGCAGACCTGAAAGAGCGAGACCAAAAAAAAGTATTTGTAAAGGATTGGTCGGTTAGTTCCTGGCGACTAGCCACCCATATCTGCCGAGGGGTGTGTACCTCTTACAATAGTTCTGGCTTTAGGTTACTCGTCTTTTGTGTAACTGTAGTCAAATCATTTGTCTCTGACCGGACCCTCGGCTTCTCGTTTAATCTGGCACCAGCTGGAAGCTTGACGATGATGTTGCTGCGATTGGCTGCAACGTCGCTTTGCGCTGTTGTAGCTACACAGATACAACAAGCCCCACGCAGTCCTTCGCGAGCACGGGTTCGTCGTTTGGCACGATCCTGTCAAGTGTTTATACCAATACGGCCAACTGCTGCTATCGACACCCCGCTAGGTCAACAACGGTGCAGAGACAGCGTCGAATTAACAGGCCCCCTTCGACCCGAAATTCTCTTGGGAGCTGTCGATTATTTTGACGAACGCGTGTTTGTGGGCAATAAACGGTGTGAATTGTGTTTCCTGTAGCGTATCTCGAAAGTAACTCTTTATCGTCGTAATTTGAAACGAACGGTAACACTCAATCATATTAACACGTTCTCTGCGTTCAGGTTTCCCTGCGGTGTATGCCACAGGTGGGCCCGTGTTACGGAACAATTAATGTTGACGCCGTGAGAAACCCCTCACAAGGATGTTCTAAAAGCGACAGGTAGGTTTTGTCTTCAAAGACATGATCGAGTACTGTCGGAATTTCGCAACAATATCCACATGATGTTGACGGTGTTGTTCTCGATGGCTTCTTTCTCAGTGTGCATGGGTTCGGTGAATCACACCCGGGCAATTTCCTGGTGTGTGAATAATATCATAGGTCCCTCTTGTCAAATAAGATTCCGCAGGCTGAGTCAGCAAAAGGCTTTTGAGTTGGAAAGTACCAGGCCATCTCCAGGATACGACGCGTCACGGCAGTGGAGCGCCTGCTCGCGTCAAAGGACATGCTGTCGCGTCGGAATCAAGGAAGGTTAGAAACATAGCTGGGTCCAACCAACGATCTCTTCGCGGGACATCAGTTTTCTACGCGAACAATTCGATATCCGTTGCTACTGAGTTGACTATGGCTGCGACCGGTTTATTGGATATGTTCACAATAATACGTCGTAGTTTGTCTCAACTTCTGCTCCGCTTTGTTGGGCACAGCTGGTGCACACACTAAAACATTAAATATAACGCTAAGACGATTGGTTTAAACACTCAAACGTTAGATGTAACACAAGCCAACGGCGTCCCAGCTTAAGCGCTTACTTGGAGCTCGAAAGAACGTCGTGGGAACTTTTTAAATATCTGGTATATGGAGGACGACGGAAGTCATTTGGTCAGCGGGTTTCAGCTGGCACGTGAAGCCGCGTTCAGTCAGCCTAACCTCGATACTTATCCGTCTGACGGAAGTGTTCCTGAGGAAAGCGGCTTTAGCACCAGAAGATCCTTACAATTTAAGAGGAAGATCATCCGAGTCTTATACGAACGACAGGCGTTAAGATGGCGTTGCTATGGCCGAGGGTAACGGCGATATCGCGCCGGCGGGCAACATGGTGGTCGAGGGAGTTACGGCAGAAGATGGAAAGGCCTACAGTAGAGACACATATATGCTGTCGTTGACTCTGGGGAAGACGCTGCGACGTCTTCTCGACAACATCCAACTGTGCTACGAAGATTGGGGCACGACCTCCATCTCAATGTCGTGGCCGCGTCTAAAGCTGGTCTGTCTCAGGGAAGGCCGCCACCTCAAGGGACGGAGAATGCTATTGTAGTTCCGCATTATGGCGATAATCTTTCTGACATTCGCAATAATGATGCATGGATGGGGGCGTTCTGTTACTTGTCCCCAAAAGGTTGTGGAGGGCCACTTGACACAACTCGTCAAAAACGTGTTTTACTCGTGAAATGGGTCCGGATCCTGCTCAACCGTCACGACCCGTCTTGGCGGAAAGACAGGGTTTTCCTTTTCTGTGCTGCCGCCATAATTTTCAGGCACGAAGCTCTATATCCAATGCGCAGTTCAAACTACGCGGGAAAATGTCCGCTGATGTGGCCGGAAAAAAAGCACTGGTGAAGAGCAGTGATCTCATGTCGATGGCGACAGACTTGCAGCAGGGAAACTGTGTGCGCACCGCCTCAAGTGAACATCCCGAGATCTTTACGCTTTTGAGAACTCTGCATGCTATATCACCTGATTCTACGTGGACGGATCATGGGGAACACAAAACACGAACTGACTCTACATCTAGGATGATGCAACTGGGCGAGCCGTTTTTGGTGTGACGATTAATCCGTCGGACGTATACAACCCACTCGTCCTGAACTACGGCGGCCATGACATAATTCGTTCATCGACATGCAACGAGCAGATGCACGATTGTATTACGAGCTTAAGAACCGTTGCGGACAACCCTGTTGCATCGGTGACATTCTTTCACGAAACTACTACGGTGTTCGACCATGTGCTGAGAGTGGGCGCTTCTGACGGTGACGGTGGGGCCTTGGGGAAAGTGCAAGGATACATTGGCATGACTTAGAAGCATTTCAGGCTCACCCTGCACGCACATCTCCTGGTTTGGGTGTATGGATATAGCCGCCGCGATCAGCTCCGGGAAGACCTCGGCACAACAATAGAAAAAGACGCTGCTCTTGCCAAACACGTAGGCTGTATTATCTGCAATCCCCTCATGTCAACTGTGGAAGTGGACTATTGCCTTATGAACGGATCAGCACCCGTTTACAGCAGCACGGACATCGTTCAGGAATCATCGAACAATGCCAACGAATTCGGCGGTCACACCGATGGTTGGCCAGAGGGCGAAGTAACCCGTAAGGCGAGAAAAGACAATACAAATGTGAATTTTTGTCCGCCTGTGCCAGCGGCTAGGATTCAAGATATTTTTCCAGTGAAAATGCCGAATGCCTGTCTTGTATAGCAGAAGACGCTTCAACTATGGCGGAAGTAGCAAACACGCATCGATGTAACAGTGTTGTGTGATATACGCCAAGAAGGGGTCCGACGTCCAAGTTTTACCGGGAGCAGAATGTCGCTTTGGATATGGAACCGACGAGAGACCTCTATTACCGCAATGATCCGTCAAGAATGGCAAAGTCCGTGTGCATGCTGATGGTTCTGTTGAAATGGATAATGCTCGAATACATATGGACGAGCATGCCGACGAAAAACCTGCATTGATACTTGAAGCTGGAATTCTTCGTGCTACGCGCGCGGGAAAGGCTGCGCGCCAGGCCGGACAGCCACCTGAAGTCGACGATGACGATTTTATGGTCGAACGTCAGGTTTGGATCAACCCACATCAACTCCTACAATCGGATCGTTCAACAGTGAGTACGTTCTAATATGAACATCAAAGTTATCCCTAGAAATAGCGACGCTCGTGGTCTTGTATTTTACATCTATCTGGATGAATACAGAACAAAGTCGACTCGCACAATGGGTACCATTCTTCCTCTCTTGGCCGGTGCTGTGTCTAGGCTCCAAAAGGAAAGGGAATCCTTTCCCTCTTCTAAGCGTGCCCGGAAGATTGTACAGTCCAGTGTGTGCAATGTTTTGTCGGAAACAGAGCTCGGCGCGCCTGCTGCGGTGTGCGAAATCATGGGTTAGATGGGAAGCATAAAATACAATAAGCCTATATTATGCCGCACGAGACCCGTTTTTGCGTGGACCAGATCTTCGCTCGCCGGATAGGATCGTCGACAGGAAGGGTCAAGCGGCAGCGAACGCTCCGAAGACGAAATCCTTGTCACGGCTCGTGAAGGACGCCTCGCGGCTTCGACGAAAGTCCCACAAGACTACATTGATCGCTCGCTGTGGCCGTGATGATACTTCTCATCCGCTGTACGGTCTCTCTTATTTCATGTACACGCAATTTATGAAGACGGAAGATGTCAAAGGTGGATCAGTATTATTGATTGCCTTCAGGAGGGACGTCGCCCACGTGATGTACCCATCGTTTATTCCTCCGCCCGATTGGGGGGTGAGTGTGCGGCAGCTCCGGCAGACCGATATGAGCCTACCGCAGTCGGGTCTCGTCCAATCCGTCCTTTCGGGCATGTGGAGCGACGTTCGGCAGTGGGCGCGCGATGTCGACTCTGCCGTTGAGCGCGCCTCCACCGGAAGCACCAACGAGAACAGCTTGCCTTCTTTCCCTCAGCGGCGCCGTTAGTTCGAGCTTTTCTTACATTCTTTGGTACACGAACACGGTTTGACGAACATGGGCGTACGTGAAGCCCACCCTCGCGGGGAAAGGGCACGGCTCTCTGTTTTGATGTCGTAGAGCACTCAAAGGCTGCCGGTGTGGCAACTTAATCGCTGGCAAAGTCCACTCGACGAGATACAACGGCGGCCTCGTTCTCAAGTTGCGTTTAGAGCGATACGCCGAGTATCTCGTTTGTTTGTTGGGTGGGATACGCAAGTAGGCAGCCTCGGCGCTTGCTTCTTTCGCACGGGTGTAGGATAAGTTCAGTGGGAAGTTATATTTTTTCAAATGTTTGTGTGTTGCATTTGCTCCGCCATCCTATACGGAAGGCTGATCGTCCGAAATACTGCAACATGAGCCAGGTCGCAGAGAAAATGAAACATGTCTGCCCTCAAATATCTAGGTCACCTCGTGGGAATCGATGATCTGTCCGACGTGTGGGATGATTCTTGCCTGGATTCTTGAGTGAGTGGTTGGAACTCCCCTCGCAAACCTTCGTCAGTTTCTCATTTTTATTTTTACAATTTGAGCCTTCGTTGCGTTCTTAATACATTTTTACGGAACTCTTATCGGAGAGTTGCTTTCCCCCATATTTACGACATTTGTTTCGCGCATTTTTTCAGTCTTCCATATTTTCCTGATTTTTGTCTAAATCTGTAAAATATAACGAACTCGTTATTTTTCGCTTCTGGAGAGTTCACGAATAGTGACAGAACGCCTCCGTATATTGGTACATATCTCCAATTATTTCCAAACTTTGGACATTATTAGGTAAAAATTATTTCCGATAAGAATGAGCCTAAGTAAAAACGTCACCTGTGATTACAGGTGGGTACGACAGATTCAGTGGTTGAAACTCGCTTTTGTTTTTTTCTATATTTCAGCTGTGAGTACGACCGATTGAGTGATGAAAACTCATCTTCTTTGCAAGCTGCGCGATACGTGTACGTAAGACACGCCCATCGGGCTGTCACCAATAAAAACTTCGCAAAGCATGTCAGCTGGGCGTTCAACCGATCGGTTGATACTCAGCTTTGCAACCTTCGTGAACCGTTCGAGCGTGTTCCATTGTTTCCCCCGCGATCGGTTAACGGTCACTATTGAATAATTAATTACTCCCTTGGATGCTTTTATAGTATCGGTGCCGGATTTTTGCCTGTCCTGTGACCACGGGCTGTTCTGGCGATCACTTCATACAGTAGTATGGGCCAACCAACAAGACGCGCCCAATCTTGGCGAAACCCTGAGGTTCTAAATAATTCAAACAACCGGGTTTACCCCTTATATGCCGTTTTTCTTACGATGGCAGTTTTCTTAGCAGCCTACCAACCTAAAGATCCGACTTTCCTCGCTTTCACAGCGGGTTACAAACGAGGGTATATGCCGGGCCTGTCTCCGTGTGTAGACGTAGCACAGGAGAGTACTGCTGTTGACCTGTCTCTGTCTGCATGCGTGTTGTCTGTCTGTTGCGAATATTTTCAAGACTTCGATTCATAGTCTCGTTCTCTATTCCAAGAGGTAGGTGCATACTGCATCTCCGGTGCGGCGGCATTACAACCGAGGGTATATATGTCCGGGGCCTGTTGTGTGTACACGTAGCAAAACAGGAGGATACTGTCCTGCCTCTGTCTGCTTGCCTGTTATCAGTTGCGAAAAGTTCTCTATTCGAAGAGGTGCATACAGCCGCTCCCGTGCGGCGATATATCCCCGTCGTTTTGGCCAATCCTGAACTTCGTGTTCAGGATCTCACTGGGATCCGCGTGCTGTGCAACTGCACGCTGTGAACTATTATTATTGTGCGTAATGTTGATACCATTACCCCGGAATCAACACGCCTACCCACATAGTCGAAACCCCAGTGTCCTTCGAGAAAGCTCTTCCAGAAGCTTTGCTCGGGGAACTCGGGAGATTGTCATGTCTGGATGTCGCCACGAAGCCTTCTCCTCCACTTTCCGCTGACGGATCCTCAGGGGCGACTATTCTCCCTAGCGGATTATCCGCAGCGGGACTTAGCAAAGGCCCCGCTGATTGTCCTTTGACCCGAGCGTCACGAGAGCAACGATGATTGCTCGCCCCTTGGCTCTCACTTATCATATATCCCTGTCTCATCCTGTCATCGGACTGCTGCCTCAGTTTCGAGCTGTCCTACACTCAAACCGCCATAGTTCAACAGTATGATAAGAACACTCTGCTAACGCGGAGAGACGTAGGATCACGACCCACCGGCGGTATCGACTACGAATCTTATTGGCGTCTGACGGCAGTTGATTACCAACAGCATAAATAAGTCGATTCGAGGCGAGAACTAGATTTGTAGCAGTAGTCAGTAGTATGCCGACCTCGGACAGCAACCCCGACACAGCGGCAGCACGCAAGGAAGCACCGCATTCGTCAGGAACTGACGAAAGCAAGGAGGGCAGCACCGAACCCTCCAACTCCGACGACTCCATAGCCTCTATCCGGACTTGGTATGCTCGTATCGTCAACCACGAGCTTGAACAGATGGAGAACGGTGAAATCGAGGTGCTCAGCGAGCAGCACAATGGCATGCTACAACAACTGGCAAGATTATCAGTCGCTTGTTGTCCTGTTGTGCCCCTGTCCGAGTCTAACAACTCAACTACTGCTGTCCAATCTGACCCTGTCCAATCTGCTCGTACAGACGCAGGAGTGCTGTCCGCACCGCAAAGTATCACTTTCACACGTTGCTACTAATACGCTAAGCAAGGTTAGCGCGAAGAGGAAACGCTCCGCTGTAGCAGTAGGTACCAAGTCTGTCGTATCGAGTGTCTTCGCAATGATGGGAGTAACCAGCGTATTGATCGTGGTTTGCAGTCTGCCAATATCCTTGTCTCAGGTCGAAGTAGTGGCGCGTACAGCTCGCACCATCCGCGCAAGCGGGTGACGTTTGCTGATGACACTCCTGTTCCTGCGTGTGTGTCGGAAGGTAACCGTAGTGCACAGCGGTCACGCCACTCTAGCCATGTCCTGACTGTCCCGGGTGATGTTAGCCCCGCAACAAATAATAACAAGACAGCTGCTGAGTGGCATAGCTCGATGCTAGTGCACAGATCCCATCCTTTTTCTTTGTCTCTTCCGTCTCGCAGAGTTCAAATTTCCGTCTCTGTAGAAAATTATCCAGTGCCCGCAATCACTGTTGATACTGCTACTGATATTTCCGTTGTCTCTCAAGCATGGTTGATGTCCCACCCAACCTTGCGTTCTGTCACTATTCAACCTGTTCCACCGTCCGCGGTTGCCTTGCGAGCAGCGAATGGATCACCGTTGGATATATTAGGGTTTGTAGTTTTTACACTTACCCTCAGTACGATCACGCAAGATGTCGAAGCGTTGGCATTACCGGCTCTTGGTCCCGATTCAATACTCCTTGACAAAAAGGTCATGTCTAATTTTGGAGCCGTCCTTGATTGGGAAAACCAAACTACCAGGTACCTGGTATGTCATTTGCATCTGCTGGTAAATCTATCCCAGCAGTTCATCGTACTAGCCACCCCGCCTCCCGCCCAGCTAACCCCTCCACTGCCTGCGACCCAAATCAGTCCGTCGCTGCTGTCCACCGTGATGCAGTAGGGGTAGATGTGAGCTTGCGCGAACGTGTCGATCTCAAACCTCGACACGAGGCTCTAGTCGTAGCTTTAACAGATTGTCCCCCTGTCCAGGATTCTTCTGTTGTCGTGGAACCTTGAATTATGTCTGAGCTTGAGTTCTTAGAATCTGGTAGTTCGTCGGTATTCGAGAAAATTATTGTCGCTCGCACCCTTGCTACTTGGTATGCTGCTGATGGCTCAGTAGCAGTGCAACTTGCAAACCCGTCCTCTGATGGTGTTGCACTTCCGATTGGATTATGTCTTGGTCAGTTGTTCACTGTGTCAGTAGTGACACCTGATCAATTACATGCAAACGCTGCTGCGAAAACCCCCGAATCAGTCGACGAACTCGCTCCAGCCAAATCAGAGCTTGAAGGTCCCTTGCCCAAAGCATTTGTAGACACTAAGCTTTTACCGGACCAAAACGCCACTGCCCTTGATTTGGGCTCCCGGTACCGTCCTGTCTTTGCCTTGCTCATATCAGAGCTATATCGCTGCACCAATGCAGAGGCATCGTTTCCCTTGCCCCCTGACACACGTCCGGTTGACCGTGCTCCATACCGTGCAACCCCCCACGCTACCGATGTCATAGATAAATGCGTCCATGACATGCAAGAATGAGACCTAATCGAAGAGCGTCCTAGCCTGTAGGGTAGCCCGTGTACTCTAGTCGCAAAGAAGAACGGCAACCCTCGCGTCTGCGTTGATTATCGTCATTCCTTCAACCGTCATATCGTCCGCGAAAGCTGGCCCCTTCCGAACCTGGATTGATGCCGGGATGCAGTCGGAGGCGTCAAGTTCGTCTATACAGCCGGTGTCCTCAGTGCATTTCGGCAACTACTGCCCGTAGCAGAAGAGCACATCGACTGCACAGCATTCATTCGTCACTCTTACCGGCAAGTTCTGTTTCAAACGTATGCCTTTTGGAGTCTGTAGTGTCCCTTGGTTGTTTCAACACATGATGTCCGTCACTTTAGGCCACCTTGGTCCAGAATCAGGTATTCTTACGTATATGAATGATATTATTTGTCTTCATTCTACGTTCGAAGCTCACCTTAAATCCCTTGAGCAAATGTTCTCAGCGTTACAGGCAGCAGCTCTAACGTTAAACCGAGTAAACATATGTTCGGCCAGAAGGAAATCGAGTACCTTGGCTACGTTATTTCGGAAAAAGGCATCTCAATCAGTGCCGACCTTATCAAAGCCTTTCTCGCCCTGCCTGAGCCTGAGTGTATCAAAGATAACCGCGGATTTTTAGGTACTCCGCCGTTTCATAGACGGTTACGCTGAAATCACAGCGCCGCTGGTTGAAATCACTCGTAAGGAATTTGTATAAAAGACCGCTTTCAAGAAGGCTTTTGGGCCCGCGCAACGCGAAGCTCTCGCTCGCGCTAAGAGCGCCCTCACGTCCGCGCCGGTTCTTAAATACCCAGACTTTACTTGAGAGTTCATTGTCCATACCGATCCTTCAGAAGCCGGAGTAAGAGCATTTCTTGCTCAACCCTCACTCGACGGTAGCTCCGATTCTGATCTTGACATGATCACGTACTACAGCCACCGCTTTTCAAAAAGCCAACGTCATTATAGTGCGACCATAAAAGAGTGTTGTGCTGTGATCTGGGCTGTCACCCATTGGCGTCCTTACCTATGGGGAAGCATTTCACTTGCTGTACTGACGACCAAGCACTTACGTACCTCTACAAAATGCAGGATACCTCTAACATGCTGACCCGTTGGGCCATCGAACTTCATAATTTGGATTTCACTGTCAAACATGTCGCAGGAAAAAAAAATGTTGTGCCTGATATGCTGTCTCGTTCTTCTAGCGAAGTCAATGGGGGAACCTGTCCCTTCTGAGCCCATATTGGCCGCGATTTGCGGTAACGTACCGATAGACTGACCTTACTACCCACCTGGACCCCGCGATTACGAATTATCCGCTTCTAACTTGCACGATGTAGCACCTGTCGAAAGCGATCGTGAATTATTCATGAGCGTAGTGTCTGTCTTCCCTACTACTATAGATTCCGCAAAACTTGTTGATCGACAGAAAGAGGAATTTTGTCAATACTTTGAGTATCTCCATGCACCTCCATTGGCCCCACTTCCCCTTACAGAATCTAAATACACGATGAGCTATTTCTTTCTCAATGAAGGATAGCTATTTCGGTCATATCTTCCTGGTCACTTAAGGAAGCGTAGCACGCTCCGCGATCAACTGGTAGTGCCTACATCTCTCCGAAAAATCGTCATCAACTCGTGTCATGACCTGCCAGCGTCCGGAGGTCACTTATCTTTTAAAGCTACATTCGATACTATTCGAGATAGATTCTGATGGCCGATGGTGCCCGAAGATGTCCGTACCCATATTGGATATTGTCTGTCTTGCCAACACCGCAAGTCATCCCACCGCCCGCCTAGATTGCCTGTGGGACACCGGCCGGTCACGCGCGCTTTCCAATGCGTTGCAGAGGATCTTGTCGGGTATAAGAGCTTGCCGCAAGGAAATCGATTCATACTTTCGGTCATCGACCATCTTACTCGATTTGTCATTTTGATAGCCATCAAAGATAAAGCTACTCACACGATTGTTCGTCATTTGATTTAACGCGTGGTCTCGGTGTTTGGCCCTCCAGAAACTCTACATTCCGACCAGGCGACCGAATTTGAAAATCAACTTGTAAAATCATTGCAGTCAGTGTTTGGATATAAAAAAACGCGTACAGCCGCCTTTCGCCCCCAGGGCAACTCTGTCTTAGCGCGTGTTCAAATCACTGTCCTTAATATGTTGGCTATGTATAGCAACTTGTCGTTCGATAACTTGGCAGAGCTGCTACCCTTAGTCCAACTAGCGCACAACACCGCTTACCTTACCACGCTCCAGGAAACACCTCATTTCCTCATGTTTGGACGCGCAGCTGTACTGCCTGTCGATCTCATTCTAGGAGTACCGCCCACCTCCGCACCGCAAACACAGCTCGATTATTCGAAAATAAGTGTCGAAAACTTGCAATTTATATACTAGCTAGCCCGCCGTAGTTTCAAAGAGCGAGCAGATACGCAGGCGGCTGTCAATGAGACTCTGTCGTTTCCCTGTTTTCATACTGGTGATCAAGTATTGATCCACCGCCCATACAACGAAGCTGATGGCCCCAACTCTAAGTTGATCAGCCCTTGGCTTGGACCGTATACCGCACGAGCGCAAACGTCTCCCGTCATCTATCGTGTCACTAAAGACTAAAGACGGCAACCCGACCGAAATTACTGTTTACCTCAGCCGGATGAAAAAATACTTTGTCCCTCTGTCGTTCCCTATCCCCGACCTTGATGCGCTCGACGATTTGTTTTTGGGGACCTCTCTCCCCGTGCCCGATCTGGAAGGCTCCTTTTCAAATTTTCTGATCGGAGCGTTCACGGTTGAGAGTATTGATGGACACAAGAGGGGAGTAGGAGCAACATCTCTGATTAACTTTCAGCACCATCTCAAGCTTGAAGGTTATCCTACCAAGATGGGTATATGGCGTCATGTCAACGCCCTTCCTCAATGCAGAGAAATGATTGCTTCCTACCGTGCTGCAGTATTGTCGACGGACTCCTCAGCATTTAACCCCCCTCCGCGGAAATCTCGTCCTGTCTCCGCGGATGCACCGCAGCACATTTACTGGGCATAATTTTGTCTTGTTTTAGCGCTTTTCTTTCATGTCTCATCAGTTTGAGCAACCACTAATGACTGCCCTGTGCTACTGGTTCCATCATTTGTCTCCTCCTTATCTTACAGGAGGAGTAGATGGTGTTTCAGTGTATTCACCGCATGGCTTGGCATTTGTCCAGTGCGAGTACCGCGGACTTCTGTATTGTCCTCACCCTCCGTGGTGAGTTCTAAATGGTGCACATAGTGTACTGTAGTATAGTTGACTTTTATGTTTGGCATCCCACTCAGTGGGAGATCATGTCGTCATCCGATCCCAAGACTGTGTTGTTTTCAAGTGCTAGGATATCCAACACTGTAGACTTAGTAATAAATATGTAATCACCTCGTCACCTCGTTAGCAGGGGGGGGTGATCCATAGGTCTAGTGGAGCCAAAGGAGTTTGTGGTTTAGTGTGTGTGCCAGCCTGTCAGCATTTTGCGGCGTACTTTCATCGCGAGTACCCTCGCGTTGTTTTTCAAGTTGCCGTCCGCAGTGCCCTTTGCGTTTGCCTTGTTGTCGTCTCGGTTTTTCATATTATATGTCTCTTCACTCCTTCAAGACGTTGTACATAACATCGACATGTCTATCACATACCTGGTACATTGTAAGTATCGTTCCAATTGAGGTTAGCACCGGGTGGCGCGAAGTCCTTCACTACTAGTCGTCTTTAAAATTTAAAATACCGACTCACATCGCTTCATGGGAGAGTCGTTCCTGGATTTGGATTTTTGTTTTTTTCATAGGGTCGATCTTAAGACCTATGCCAATGGTACAGCGAAGTTGCAATAAAAAATTTGAATTTCAAAAATACCCGTCAAAAAAAAACAGAACACGCTTCCTATGGGCCACCTAAAAAAAAAAAAAAAAAGTTCCTTACTTTTGGAAAAGCCCGAAAAAAGCAAATCTGGGGCCGATGTTGGGCCAACATCGGCTTGAGAAAAACTCAGGCCGATCTGTGGTTCGAAGCGGCGAGATTCCGAGAACTCGACACACATCGATCAACAAAACCAACGATTGCGTCACGAATTCTGAACGGAGTGCGCTCGTTAGGGGCTCCGACCCACCCTAGGGTCACCGTCTTCACACCATGGCCGGTGTCATGTGGCGGGAGCTGACCAGGCGTGTGATAAAAAAACATTTGGCCGCTGCTTTGCACAAAACAGAAGACAAAACTTCTCCATCCGTCTCGAAAGGCAAAAAATAGTTTTTTTTTCAGGTTTGGGAGGATACCGTACGACGCCGCCGGCAAGCTCTCGCCCCCTAGACCATGGATCCGCCTGATATCTTCGAGGCCGTCATCTATACTCGTTGGGCTTGCCAGATACCGAGTGGGTTGGCCGTGGGCTGAGTCTATGTCGAGATCGAGGGTCGATCGTCGCACGAGCTGGTTTTGATCACCGTGTTGACAATTTGCGACCAGAAAAACACAAATTGCGCCGCCTGCAGCCGTTGGAAAAAAAAAAAAAATCAAACATTTTTCTCTTTTTTCCCCACAGCGGCGGTACGAGAAAATTTTCGGCTGTTTTTTTAAAGCCATACCTGGTATATTTGAAAAAAAACTTCTCTACTTCGCGTTTCCATTGGCATAGGTCTAACGGCACGTATGGTATTTCATTTTTCCTGAAATTTCGGCATTTTACCAAATTCAGCGAGGGTTGAATCTTATCGAGTAAGTGCCTCTGTTGGCTCGGGAAATAAATCATCCACCCGGTAAATCACCCACCCGGCACAGAACCGTCCCTACAGCAGCTGCGCTCGCGGAACCCATGCGTGCGGTGGCCCCACAGTCACCAGCCTGACTCGTAGGCAGGTGCCGAGCTATTGCTGTAACCGAGCTCAGTCGGTCGGCCACCTCGGTGCGGTCACCTTGTGAACTCGGCCACGAGAGCCCAGAAAGCTATTGCGCCTTCTGCGTTCGGCCATGACTTCCGAGTGACCTTAGGAACGACCCCTGTCAGCTCTGTGCGCTCGCGAGTGGTTGCACATCTCGAGCGGTGGGGTTGCCCGATCCTCTACGGCCTTGTACCTTAATTTCCTGGAAAACCCTAAAAACTTCGAGGCGGCTTTTTGGGGGGGTGAAAATGTTCGGCTTTTTTTCCTGAAAATATTTCGGGAAAATACCAAACAAAAATCTGAAAAACACTTATCGTTAAGATCGACCCTCATGGCATTTGTCCTTTTGGACTATTGTAGAAAGTAGTCGGCACCATTGCACACCAGTGGAGGGATTTGATAAAGAAATACCCAGCGTTCGCGCACACCATTTTTCACTGAGAATATATACCCCGTTCTGTTACACTCTGTTCTCAATACATATATCAATGAATGGATCATGACATACAAAATGTGTCGGTTTGTTGCACGTTTGTCTTGTCATGCACTGCACAGTCGTCACAAAGTGTCGCATGACCGAAACAAATCGCTTCCCCACGTATGTCTACGATACTTATGGCAGTCAACTTGTCGCTTGTAAATCCAACACATTGTTTTGTCTTCAAATATTTTATGTGATTGGATGCGACCCTCAAGTAAGTACGTTAATACTCTGCAACGCGCGGTTTATTTTGTTGTGCTTTTGTCACCGCCCAAGTGATTTACTACTACTGTACACTTTTATTCTGATTCGGTCTCGAACACCCATCATCAGTTGCCAAGCGCAGATTAAATCGTCAAAATGTCCTTGTCACAGCAGTATTAAGTACATGATATTGTCTCCGTCAGGTACGTCGTCAGATTGTTTTTCAGCAAACACGACCCTGTTACGCCTGTCGAGCCTTCAGCTATGTTGTCCACACGACGAGTGAATACTCGGCCGTGTAACGTGCGTCTTATTGGCACACTGTGTAAATAATCCCGGGATACTCTATTTGTCCAGGGTCATTAATTTTATGTCACTTGTCGTAATCCACCAGCTGACCAGCCACAGTGCGATATGTACTGAACGTGTCGTCAGTGAAATGGGTTACTTTTCTGTCATTCGCTTACTACTATGTTCCTGTCCAATCCTATGTATGTCCGGATATCCATCCGCCTGTCTACGGTACTGCAGCAGAATGTCCGTCCTGCTGTTATGTCTACATTTATTTTCTATGATATGGCTGGCAACTACATACGAATTGCATTTTGCTTTGTCAAAATGAGTTGGTATAACTCCAAGCGTTAAGCGAATCGCTTTTTTGGAATAACAATGTCGACTAGTAGACGTGTTGTCACCCTTTGTCTCTGGTGTAATTGCTTTCGAGTTTTGGTGGAGTTCGAGCTCTATCACCACTAAAACTGTGGGGTAATAATGTGGATATCACGTCCCCGGAACCAACACGCCTACCCATATACCTGGTAGTGGAAACCCCAGTGTCCTTCGAGAAAGCTCTTCAAGAACTTTGCTCGAGGAACTCGGGAGATTGTCATGTCTGGGTCCCGCCACGGAGCCTTCTCCTCCACTTTCCGCTGACGGATCCTCAGCGGCGGCTATTCTCCCTAGCGGATTATCCGCAGCGGGACTTAGCAAAGGCCCCGCTGATTGTCCTTTGACCCGAGCGTCACGAGAGCAACGATGATTGCTCGCCCCTCGGCTCTCACTCATCATATCTCCCTGTCTCATCCTGTCATCGGACTGCTGTCTCAGTCCCAGCTGCCCTACAATCTAACCGTCATAGTTCAACAGTATGACAAGAACACTCTGCTAACGCGGAGAGACGTGGGATCACGACCCGCCGGCGGTATCGACTACTTACTGGTAGGAATCTTATGAATTTCGACCAGAAAACACTGCTGGACAAAACATGTCAAGACTTAAGTGTTGTTGTGTGTTCTTGACTCTTTCTACCCGTCGACATCCACCACCACAGTGTCCGTGTCAATTTCCTCAATCCCTGAGAGATACAAGTTCTTCTTCTTCTGTGGTCACAGCAGTGCAGACTTCGTCTTCAAATTATTATGCCAAATTTCGAGGTGGAAACCAGGATACATACGGCCAAATAAATCCAGCACTTTTCATATATTATATCAAGAGCGGGAGAGGACAAGACGATTTACGAAAATAATTGAGATGCACCCACGACGGCGTACAGTAGTAGTACGGTAGTACGCACGTGGTATTAATAGATGCTCCTTCGTGTTCGTTCGTTCAGCACGATAATTAAATACAAAAAAATCCGTATGCGCCCAGCATGATGCATCGCAGATATTATGACTACTGCAGGTAGTACCGAGGTCGCGCCTCATTACCACCAGTTACTAATATTCACCGTGCCACCTTTTTCTGGTCGATACGGACCTCCCGCCCGCACCTAACCCTTTTGTTACGTAGAGTTGCCCCATAAAACTACCAACAAAGAACAGTATCAAGTATTGTCATCCGAGTTATACGTAGTCTACTACCTAGTACAAATTAATATGTCACGAGAGCGCGAAGCGCGAATCTTTTTTCCATGGGAACAAGGGGAAAAACTCACGAGAAGAGTGTTGTTAGTAGTATATACAGTATGAGTACAGTACGCGACAGCACTTACTTGAGAATCTCTTTTAAGACCGCAGTCCCGTTTTGGGGACAGACTACTTGAAATTTGTCTGGTTTGTCCCCAAAACGGAACTGCGGTCCTAAAGGGGTTAAGAGTGTCAGACCGGGAGTAACTTACGGAAGGTCAAGAATGTACAGGTAAGCATTCGTGCTGAATTCGAGGAGGATATAGTAGTAAGAAATTGGGAATTGCGAGGGGATGCGCAGGTAAGAATCTGGCTGAATGCACTGTACCCCTCTGTAAAATAAGAATCTGCCCAAACATTCGCCAACGTCACATCAGGCCCCACGCCAAACTGCTTCGGTTCCAAAACCGTCCTCACTAGGGTTGGTAATCATTTTAAATACGGCCTTGATTTGATTATTTCTTATTTCTTATTTCGGGTATGTTTGGCTTGATTAACAATGATTATTTGAATATAATCATCTGGTCATGATGAAATCAAGAAAGTAAAGGTTGATTGATCAATCATGGAGTGTTTGATCATTTATGGAGAAATGGAAGGAGTTATCATGCCGGGATATTATTTGGGGCGGCTACGACACCACCGCACCCGACCCGAGGGCACAACAACACGCCCAGCACGCAGTTACTGTCCATGGAGCAGCAAAGCCAGGGCAGTCGTGCCATCTGCAATCGGGTTGCGTCGGTTGGAGTCACGAGGAACGCCGGCAGACCCAAAAGCAGCGGCTCCGAAGCCCGCAGCAGCGTCGTCGAGACCCATATATATGTTGTTGGTTGTAGGAACTACCTCTCTGTTGCTTTTTGCACTTGGGATCAACACGTTGCGCACTGCTTCTGCGCACCCGCCATCGGCCAAACGCCATCTCCACGGTATGTGTATACCCATTCCCGGTGTACTGTGGCCCAAGCTACGTACCAGGGTATATAGTTTTCTCCAACCAGCATGATTTAGAGGGGGTGTTCCACACACTTTTCCATACACTAATAATTATGGTATATCCGCTGGGGCAGTTGTGTCGGTGGTCAGCGAGCTAGTGTCGGCCCAAGCCGCCTAAAGCAATTCGAACCGAGGGCACCCAAACCAAAATCCATTTTTACATTATTACCACTCCCCCCCCCCGAAAAGAGCACTAATATGAGGCGGAATAAAAAACCCTCATTGTAACCAGCGGGGCGCCTTTGTTAAAATTCATCACCCACACCTCTCGCCCCCCTCGAAAACAAAATAAACGGGGCAGATAAGAAAAACGCCTTATGTATTGCCTTACAGCTTGCAACCCACGAGACGTCTCAAACCATCAAGACATATTTAACGTATACCTACTACCTGGTAGAGTATAGGGACCCCCTTCAATGGTCATATATATGGCTAAGGCAAGCAACAACAAAAATGACTACGCCCCCCCCTCCCCCTTTCTCGAAAAGCAGCAGTACTTCGATATTGTTCAAAACATAGGAAGCAAGCCTACAGTAGTGTGGCCGACACTGTGTAGAGATTGGCATCTTCACTGATCTACTGCCCGGCTGATAGACTATTATTTTACCTACCCATCTTGGCACATTTGTCCAAAACATAAGTATTGATCGACAATACCACACATTTATTTGTCGTAACAAAAATAATAGGCTATACTGCACTAGAATCACCTGTGAACACATTCATCAAATACATAGGGGTCGATCGCCACGTCTCTGAACATACTGGTAAAAAAAATGGGTATCGATAGACAACTAAGCACATACTTCTGTTTCACCCTCCCACTGCAGGGGACAATAGGTTTCGATACGCAATACCCCAACCTTTCGGCCGACCAATAGGCATATTCAATACGCCATATTCCCCAAGGTGCCTGGCATTGTGGCGTGGCATGTTCGATAGGTTCGGGGCTATATTACACCTCCAGTTGGCATATATATATATATATATATATATATATATATAGCCTAAGAATCCACGCGGCGCTGTCCGTCGTTGTTGTTCATGAAGAGCTTGTCAAGCTTGAGGTGGATATTGTCGGGAAGGCAAGCACACACCCAGTATTAGTCTTCGCAACAAGGTGGCGTGAGGCTCGCCTAGACCGACATGTTTGTGTGTCGTGTAGGTTCTTACACCCAACAGGTTGACCCTTTTAGAACCGCAGTCCCGATTTGGGGACAAACTACTTGAAATTTGACTGGATTGTTCCCAAAATGAAACTGCAGTTCTAAAAGGGTTAAAATACCCTATTTAATAGACTATCGGACCAACAACAGGTAGGTGTGGGCGTTGATGGGGTATCGATACTATTTGAGAGCCACAATGGGTTGGTTTCGGGGTATATCGATATTTATTGAAAGCAACAATAGGGGCAGCGGCCACAGCCTTTTGTGCGTCCGGTAGTATTTTGAAGATGCCTATCGATTGTTATCTTGGACACCAATATTGTTTGAAAGTGATCCTCGAGATAGGCTATCGTACGAACAATACCTTCGCATCGCCGTATATATATCTATACGTACGTATTGATAAAATGGATAGGTTTGCCGTGATATCGATCGGTGTGCCTTTTGGTCAATTTAGTAGGCTTACAATAATGTCGACCCTAATACTACTTACTACTACTGCTCAATTACATAGGTCTGCAAGCGTTTCCATCCATCCATATTGACTTATTGCATCTCTTCAAGTAGGTTTGCAAAAGGGTATTGATAAATACTTATATTGAAAATAGAGGTACGTACGTTATCGATCGACAGTTTTTGCATTCCTATCCTAAAAACATTAGCCTGTTGCACGTGTACACATCCTCCTATTTTACTGAATATGTTGGTCAAATAAATACCAATTAAACATCAAGCCTTTATATTGTACCTATTTATCTGGACCTATATGAGCCAAATATATATGTGCCGATGGACAATGTCGCATCCATCTCTATACTAAGCACAAAAGCCTCGGTACCATTTCACCTAACAGAGGGGTAAACGAAGTAGGTATCGATCGACAAAACCATACACACCTACAGCAGTAGTACTATATGTTACCTGGTACCAGGGTATCCAATAGGCTATTGCGCAAAAATTCTCTGAACATTTTGATCAAACAAATAAATATACGTATCGATAGAGACTTGAACATATTGCGAATTCAATGGAACGGACCGGGGATCTTTAGCAAGAAAAGGGGTTTGTAAGGAGCACCTTTTCCAGGTCATATCGGTGACTACCCAGGTCGCGATCTCGCGCAGAGTACACCGATATAAGCTCGCCCTGCGGGTCCGCCAGGCCGCCAGGGGGAGAAGGGAGGAGGAGGGAGGACTACTTCCCATGGCGTGGGGGTGGAATGTAGATGCGGAGTAGGAAGCGTGGCGTATAGATACATGGTAGGTAAAATATCTCGGTAAATGGTGGGGGTGCAAGGGAGTACACGCAGGGAAGGAGAATTGGTTCGATGAAGTTAGTGGTATTCGATTAATTATGTCAGCTTTTTCATTTTGAATGAATAACGCTCTGCACATTGTCAGAAGGCGAATAATAAAATGGGTATCAATGGACTATATTCCACATACTTATGCCAAGAGCAGCAATGTATAGCCAATCGTACCTATTGCTTTGAACCGATGTTGGCCAAATAAATGAATATCCATAGACAAATCCATACGAAGTATTTATATACCTGGTATATCCTAACAACAATAATAATAGTCTATTTATTGCGTATCCCGCTCTGAAATTGCTGATCAAATATATATATCATGGCTATCGATAGACACACGTTTTTCACCTTCCTATTGCAGGGGGCAATATGTATCGATATTCAATACCCAACCTATTGACAGACCAATAGACATACCCAACAGGCCTAACCCTAACCCTAACCCTAACCCTAACCCTAACCCTATCTTGAAATTACGAAGCCAAATACCAGGTAGACGTTATAACGAAAAATAACCAACAATAATCACCAAATTTAGGTTTATTGATTAGTCATGATTCGTACGAAACGCTCCACCTCCGCTCCACTTGCGAAGTTACTTTTTATTTTGCAATATTCGCCGCCTAGCGGTAGATCAGAATTCACGCGATACCTGGTCCAGCGAGCAACCGCTGTCCATCTGCAAGCAACAACCCCCTGTCTGTTTAGCGTGTTCTACCTGTCTGCCAGCACCGTTCTGTGCGAAATCCACCTGGTAATCCC
The DNA here is from genome assembly GCA_031213475.1 of Nereocystis luetkeana. Lineage (NCBI taxonomy): Eukaryota > Phaeophyceae > Laminariales > Laminariaceae > Nereocystis > Nereocystis luetkeana. Next base: position 4,129,342 of record JARUPZ010000009.1, on the reverse strand, counting down.
ACAACCGGGATCAACCAAACCGCAGCTGCTGCTGCCCAAGTGACGTGCGTACTACCAACACGCACTCAACCAAAGAATATGAAGAATAACGCCTAATTCTCTCTATGACAACAAACATCAGATTATTATCATAACGGTTCCCGCGCTCTATAAAAAGAATAATATTGCCCTACATTTGAGATAATCAAACAATCACGGAAATATAATCAGGATTATGATTATAATGCAGAGTATTCTCGGAAGAATGAGAGAATGTGAGTTTTGTACGTACGTAAGAAGTTTAGCCAATCAGATGAATGCGATGTTTCACGGTAGCGTGAATCGTAGCCCTTGGTACATACACCTTGTCTGGTACGTAGCCGCAGCCTACACGCAACAGCGCAGTGAAGCAGAGGCAACGCTACAGGTTCAAGGTGTGATACAGACTAGTTTGAGTTGGGGATGTCCGACGAGAGCAAGTCGCCGGAGGCCGGTGCCAACGCGGTTACTGCGGCGCGAGGTGTGCAGGTTGCGTTGTTTGCTGCGCAAACACAAGACGAGGCGAATGCTCATGCTGCTGTAGCTGCTGTGCAAGCGGAGGTCGACGCACGCCGTGCTGGACGAGCCGAAGCCGAGGCTCGCCAGGCCACCGACGCTGCTGTGACCTCTCGCCAGGCCAACGATGCTGCTACTACTACTGCTGCTGCGGCTGCTACTCCTGCTGCTACGGCTAATCCTCCATCTATGCCGGCAGCCTCGGGGGGTGTGGTATCGACAGCTGACGTGCGGCATTGGCAAAACCAGGTGTCCTCCGAGTTTTCCCGCATGGATACGGAGATCCTCGGCGTCAAGTCATCTCTGGACAACGTGCTCCTGTCTGTTGCGAGCCTTCGGGACGCCGTCGCCGGCGGCGCATCCAAGACCGCCGACGTCGAGGTCCTGATTCAGCAGTTTGTGGACAACTTTGCCGACCGTGAGCCTTCCGTGCGAGACGGCGGGGATGCGAGGGAGCGGCACGTCCAGAAATCACAGCTGACTGACGACACGGCCCTGTGGAAGAAAATGTCGTCACGAAAACACTGGCTGCTTCGGGGACGCTTGCCTCCGAACCTCGGCGAGTCGACCGCAGATATTCAGTCATTTGTGGGTGAGAGCATCGACGTTACGGCGGGGGTGGCGGCTCAGCTTCGCGATGTCAGCAACTTTGACGTGAGCATGTATGGGCCACGTGCCGACCGCCCTGTCGACCACCTGGTGTTTGTCGCTGACCGCCTGGACTTTTTGCGCCAGGCTCTTATGGCGGTTCTTACAGTTGGACTCTCGGCTGACGTCGCCGACGACCGCGCGTGCCTGGACCGGCTGGCACCCGTCGACGTCTCGTTCACATCCGCGGCGGCCGGTCTTCGCCGGCATACTCTAAGCAGCATCCTTTTGCGTTACGGCTCCGCGTCGCGGGCTGTTATGAGCGACACGGTGAACGAAGACCTGCGCCTGTGGGTGAACGACCTCATGAGGTTCGCCCAGCAAGTTCGTCCGTTGACTGTTCCCCCTCAGTTCAACGCCGTGTTTAACGCGCCGCCTGTCCCAGCGTTTGGTCGTACACGCAACCTTTGCTCGTCCGGTGGCGAAGTCCTGAAGATCGTGGAAGCTCTCCAATTTCTACGCGACAGCAGTGATGGGGCACCCAAGCGGGGCCAAAGCCTCGCCCCTGCCAAGACGGGTCCGGCCAGAAAGAAGAGCGCCACGCTGTGCGGGATGTTCGCTTCCACGGGCCTATGCCGGTATTCAGACTGCAAGTTCGTGCATGCGAATACCCCGGCCAACTCTTCCTCTCCTGCAGCTCCTTTCGGCGGTGGATCGGCGGCTCCAGCTGGGGGAACGCGAGGTGGAGCGGCGGCGCAAGCTAGCGGGATGCGGGCTCTGGTGCTCCGCCCAGATGGTGGTCGCGGGGGGGCCGGGGGTGGTGGTGGCTCGGGTTCGGGATGAAGACACGGGCCCTTCCTGTCGGTTGGGCCAAGACCTGGGGGGGCGGCGGCGGTGCGGGCCGGTGGCGGAGAGGCGACGGCGCACGTCGCCAGTTGTGGAACGGGCACTCGGCCGGCCACTCGCGAAGGAGCGGGGGGGTTGCGTAGGCGCGCGTTAGGAGCTCTGGCGGGCGATGGCGGCGTCGGGCGTGATAGCGTCGCTGTGACTCCGGGTTCGGTTCCCTTCTCAGAGAAAGGTACGGGTGTGGGCGTGCGTGCGAGTTATTTGCCAGTTGACTCGGCGTATGTGCAAGGTGAGGTCGGCGACGTGCGTCTGGATGCGTTGCGAGTAGATGAGGTAGATGCGTGGCTTGCCGCTCGGGAGGTAGTGGTGCAAGCGGTGTCTGCGCGAGGCTCAGCGAGCCTCGATCAGGTCGCGTCACTCAGCTCCTCACTCTTGCGACAGTGTCAAGGCAGTGTAAGGCAGTGTTCACCTTTTTCTGTCCACCATCGGCTCCTCAATTTTCTCTCCGCATATTAACGTTGCTGTCGTACAGCACTGGTTTGGTGAGATCAAGAAATTCCCTCGTATTTCTTTGTTGCTTCGTGTGCTGGCGCCGGGCGCGCCTGTCGGCGTCGCACGGGGGGGGGATTTGACCACAGAAATCGAGTATGGTAATCACCCGGTCGTCGCCACGCATGCGGGGGATATCCACAATAAGATATGCGCAGACGTGGTGCACGGCCGAGCGGTGGTGTTTGATTTGCGATATGCAGACGAGATTCAGGGTCTTCGCCTTTCACCGCTGAGTGTCGTTCTCGAACCCAAATTAAGGATTAGTCACGATCTTACGTTTGCGCGCGAGGGCGGTCGGACCAGCGTTAATGATGAAACTGACTTTGACTCCGCATCATCGTGCGAGCTCGGCCACGTGCTTCGTGATGTGCCGTTACGGGTGCTGTTTTTGCGACAGACGCATGGTAGTCGCGCTCGAATCCTGTTGTGCCGTGTGGATGTCAAAGACGCTTTTCGGCAGGTTTTGGTTGATCCGGCAGGCGCGCCGAATTTTGGATACGTTTTCGGTGATCACGTTGTCGTGGATTTGCGCTTGCAGTCTGGTTGGCGCAATAGTCCTGGGTTTTGGGGGTTAATGGCATCTGCGCTCGAGCATGCTCATACCCACTCTACCTTTCAAGGCGCAGACGTTTCCCAACAAGGGGCTGCCGCCGTTGCGCACGTTGAACTCTCCCCGCCGCGGGGAGTTCGGGTCGTTGCTATCCCGCGTGAGTGTGGGCCCGTTCCTGGTTCAGGGGGCAACACCGGGAGCAATTGTTTTTTGTGAGGTACTACGTGGACGATGGCATTCTCGTCGAGTTGCAATGGTGGCCGGACGGCCGCCGTTGCTTGCGTGCTGTACAGTCACTGGCGTCGGACCACTTTCGCTTGTTGGGCGAACGTGGTGTTTCCGATCTATCCCGCGTGAGTGTGGGCCCGTTCCTGGTTCAGGGGGCAACACCGGGAGCAATTGTTTTTTGTGAGGTACTACGTGGACGATGGCATTCTCGTCGAGTTGCAATGGTGGCCGGACGGCCGCCGTTGCTTGCGTGCTGTACAGTCACTGGCGTCGGACCACTTTCGCTTGTTGGGCGAACGTGGTGTTTCCGATCCTCCCCTCCTGTCAGCCAAGAAAATTACTAATTGGGACACGCAACTGGAATTTTTGGGATGGATCATTGATACTGAGGCGCTTACGGTCACGTTGCCGCCCCATAAGCGCCTCAAGCTGCACAATATCCTCAAGGAGTGGCCCTCGTCTCGTGCATCTGCTTCTGCGAAGCAGGTGTCGCAGCTCGTTGGCTTCCTCATGCATGTTTCCTTTGCTGTACGTCCGGGGCGTTTTTTCGTTAACCGCTTGTTAGCTTCAGTTTGTATGCCGCGCATTGCCGCCGGAGCTAATTTTGATTGCCGTATGGCAAACCCCGGGCGGCGTCTTGCCCTGGGACCCGAGTTCCATGGTGACCTCGAGTTCTGGCGGTGGTTCGTTGAGGAAGGGTGGGACGCGCGCGGAGGAACCTTGTCGGCTCCGATGTATAATTTGCTTGAGCGCCCCCCTAGACGTACTCCTTTTTCGGACGCATCTAAAACCGCTGTCGGGGGTTTTTGCTTGGAAACTGGGGTGTATTGGCGATACGAGCTTGACGCAGGAGAGCGGTCTCGATTTTGTGGATCGAGTAAGTCCGTTGCAGATGAGAACGATATATCAATTAACGTTCTAGAATTGCTGGGCATGGTAGTTTCTGCATGGGTTCTCGTATCTGCGTGTGATGAACGTCCGTTCGCCATGGGGGACTGTGTGTTGTTACGTGGCGACAACGAAGCAGCCGTCGAGTGGGTGCGGCGTTGTCGAGGGGGAAAGGAGCCGAGATCTGGCGCATTAATGCGTCTCCTCGGGGTGTTCGAGTTTTCCTCTGGTTGGCACTTTGACGCAAAACACGTACGTGGAATTTTAACGTGGCCGCTGATGGTATCTCACGGTGGGATTGTGCCTCCGTCCTCGTTAATTTGCGTGATGTTCGACCCGACATTCCGTGGCAGGAGCAGGACCTGGGGGGTGCGGGCACATCTCTCTGTACTTCGGTGTTGGCCTCGAACTCATGCGAAACGCCATTGCGACCTCGTCTGAACACACTTATCAGGGGCATTTTGGCGCATGGGTAGACTTTCGGGTACGCTGTGACATGCCTGTATTCCTAGAGCGTGGCGGAGACAGCATGACTAACGTGTGGCATTTGTTCGAGTACGTAGCGTACGCTTTTGCCACTAAGAAATTGCGGTCGGCAACTATCGAGAGCCATTTGTCAGCGATCAAGTTTTTCCATCGAATTTCACGAGGGTTCGAACTGGACACTACCCATCCTGTTTTGGGTAATGCCCTCAAAGGAGCCGCTCGTTCGCGTGCCGACGCTGGTAACCAAGCAACCGTTCGTCGGCCTGTTTCGTGGGAAATGTTGATAGCGGGCGAAAAATTGATCTCCACATGGCGGACGGGGGGTCGTGTCTTGTGGCTTGCCCTCTGCGCTTCCTTTTGCTTTTTGACTCGCGCGTCAGAAATGTTTGCGGAAACTCGGTCGCGTGTGCATGAAACTTATTGCTTGCGACGGGCCGATGTAGCGTTTTTTTCGCGAGAATATTCAGCTTACCGCGTCGCAGTGGTCTTCTGCAGACCGCGTTGAGGTTAGGTTTCGCGGGTCGAAAGGGGACCAACTGCGGAAAGGGGCGGTTTTGACGCGCGTACGTTGTGGTCCGGCGTTGCGCGTGGGCGACGGTGGCGGTGCGGTCGATCTCATGATCGAATTGATGTCTTGCTATTTGTTTCTTCCCTCGTCGGCCCCACTTGCCGCCTTTGGTGTTGGTAATGGCAGATGGTCCATGTGGACACAGCAGCAAGCGACGGCAGCTCTGCGAAAAGTGGTTGCGTTGGCGGGCGTGCGTGCGGAGGAGTACGCTTTGCACTCTCTGAGGATTGGAGGCGCAACTCACTTGTCGGCGGGGGGGGCAACACCAGAGGTGTTGCAGCGTGAGGGCCGATGGGCGTCCGATGCGTACAAGACGTATGTTCGCAGTCATGGAAAGGATGCCAGTTGGGTAGCCGACGTGATGGCCCAGGAAGGAATTAGCGGTGGGATTCAGCCGGGCCAGGGCACAGAGTGGGGGCGGGTTAACTCACTCTTAGATTTGACTAGACAGAAGTGAAACTATGAAGAAGTGTGTTATTACATGCGTTCCCTATGGTATTGCAAGTCAGGGGGAAAGGGGCCGTGAGAGTACATCCGTAAATAGGGTCGACTCCCATTTGGGTCGATGGAAGCTGGCGTCGAGAGTTCTACGCCGCCAGTTGGGTTGGGAGTTGACTCGAGTATACGGATGTTAGCGTGGGGTTGCCGTTGGGGCAGCCCCGGGGGATCACCCCTTCTCCAACCCCCTTCTCCGGGCGGGGGGTTGCGCATTAATATAATACAACTTCGAAAGCAAAGTACAAAGCAGAGTATTCTCGGAAGAATGAGAGAATGTGAGTTTTGTACGTACGTAAGAAGTTTAGCCAATCAGATGAATGCGATGTTTCACGGTAGCGTGAATCGTAGCCCTTGGTACATACACCTTGTCTGGTACGTAGCCGCAGCCTACACGCAACAGCGCAGTGAAGCAGAGGCAACGCTACAGGTTCAAGGTGTGATACAGACTAGTTTGAGTTCCCACCCACCCGCCCGTGCTTTTGAGGGAGTCAGTGGGGGGGAGTTAAATGGTCGCAGTAACGTGTGTGTGTTTGTTGCTGTTTGTTAGACGTACCCGTTATGTTCGCTGGTGGTGCGACCGGGTGTCGTAGATTGCGCAAGTGGCGGCGGGGGCTAGTCGCATTGTTTGGCGTTTGTTTGTTCGATGCAAGTGGGGTTTCTTTTTATCATAATATGATGATGGTTTTTTTTTTTTGTTTTTCATATCATAATATGAGAGTGATAAAAACGTGGTGGTGCATTGGCTCGGATTTGCGCGCAATCTGAAAGTTTAGGAGAATGATTATAATCTATCATTTTCACGGTAAAAAACGTGATTAATCATGATTATTAATTTGCCTGTTGTAGTTGATTACAAACCCTAGTCCTCACAGGTGACGTGTTTTTCATATATTTTGTTCCTTCATAAAAATCCTTTCCCCTCTGCAAGATTGCAAAAACAAAATGCAACATATCCTCAAGACAAGAGCGAATCTACCGACGAGCGTCTATCCCGCAGATCCGGCCGTACCGCAGAAATTATCGCAAGCCGAAGAACGAGCCTGCGCAGCGTAAGGGGCACGCGTTCTCAGTAGACACGGAAGCTGGAGTGCGGGCTGCCCAGACACGAGATCCGAAGTAAGGGCCGTTTCAGCGGAAAGAACTGTTCCATTCTTACCAGGTGCCCTTGCCTTTCGTAAATGGGCAGTCGGAAGCGTGGGCCCCCGAGGGAAGTAAGCGCGTCTCCGTCGCGCAGCCTTTCAGTGGGCTGGAAAAGAGGCAGTGCACGATCTAACCTACCATTGGGCCGGGTGGGGAGCTCATGCGGTGCGGGATTATTTTTTGAGGCACAGGGAAGAGGATCTCCCAGGTTAAAAAATAAGGCCTACGACTCTGGCGTGGGTGTTTTTGTCCCAGAAAAAAACTCGCGTGGGCGGACAGCGACTACTGCACGGAGTGGGCAGAAAAATGCTTTCGTGAGGAGAGTCGTATGCAAGGCCGGGGTAGGGTGCCCGCGGAGCAATCGCTACTGACGCTGGATACCTAGCACTGACAGACAACGTACAGGTTTGAGGTATACATCAAGAAGGAGCGCAATTCGCTGGTGTTGCTTTTCCCTGAAAGCTGCACGGACGCACTGCAGCCCATCGATACAGGCCTTGGGGCATTCATCAAGGTCGAGGTTTTTTAAAGAAACTCGACCTATGGCTCGAGAATGGTGCGAGAGCAACGCGCAGAGTGTATCCGATCGACGCGTCTTGCTCACCAAGTGGGTCGCAACAGCCGTGGACACGGTCGGCAACCGTGCTGGCTACAGGTTTCGCCTGCCCGACAAGACAAGGAGCCTGATGACGGCAGACGGGACAGGTGACGAACGAATCAACCTGGAGGGGCTGACGGAGCCTTTTGGCGTTCATGGACGATGCAAGCGAGGACGAGGTGGTTGGCGCTGGGGGGGAGGGAGGCGGGAGGGGGGGGTGTGGGAGAAGTGGGGAGGAAATCAACGGGCAGAGAGCTGATGGAGAAAGTGACGGGGGTGGCCGCGGGAGTGGCGGCGGGGGGGGGGGGGGTGATGATAGCGGAGAGAAAGCGGATGGGTCAGGGGACGGGGACCAAAAGCAAGGAGGAGGGGAGCAGGATGAGGGTGATGGGGGCGGGGACGACAACGAGGACAGCGATGAGGTGGACGAGCATATATATAGTGAGGACGATAACGAGGACGGCGACGAGGAATACGAGGACAGCTTGGGTGAAGTTGATTGTATACGGGTTTCATTTTTTTGTGTTGTTGCATCTACTGTAGTCTCGTTACGTTCAGCTCTTCAAGGTGGTTTACTGTCCAGGTACCTAGATACAGCACAGTGTTAGTGGTGTTTAGTGGGTACTTACGACTTACAGCTTCGTGACATACAACTTACAGCATTGTACTGTGTGATTCTCTTCTCGAGAATAGTCCCAGAGTTTGACCCTTGAACAATGTGAAATACGACCCTCTTTTCATTTTCGTACGCCCCCACACTCTCAACGTATGGCCAGCATGAAGATGCTTCTGACAACGGGAAAGGGCCGCTGACTCTGATGGGCGACGAAGACGACATGTCACGGGAGGATGAGGCAATCGGGATGGTTATTCCGGGTGGGTTTCGTCTTTAAGAGTCGAGACCACCTGCTTTAGACAATTCTTCAGTGAAACGTGGTGTGTTAGTGAGACTAAGCATGGGGTGGTTTATTGGCCTGATCACTCGCGAGAGTCAGGATCGCGCGAAAGTAGTGTACGATAACCGTGTGCATCTTCTTGAAGAAGAAGACCAAAGCACGCGGAGCATGAAACTACCGTTATGTGCATACAGCTCAAAAACAAGCGCGGCGGTGGGTGCGTCGGTTTTTCTAGAGCGTCACGACAAAGAGCAGGCGGAGGGAGGCAGTCAGAGCAGGCGGGCAGAACCGTCAGCTGGGAGATTCACAAACAGGCGGGGTAAACCCGGCAGTCAGAAGCAGGGGGGAAGGTTTAACGCCCAAAACTTGCGAAACGTAGGCCATGTCGATTGAGTGGCTATATCCCCCATGTCCGAGTAGTGCTACAGCAGTGTCGTTGAAGGTGGGCAAGATGAAATTCGATGCCTGCAGAACCTGTAGAGCATTGTTTCTAACAAATACTTTAGGAATTATGAATGATCGATGCCATGTGGGAGACGAAATATTCATGATAACCGCTCAAGATACAAAGGTATACAACGCCTTTTCAAAACGAGAATTCAAATTTATTAGAAGAATTTGGCGTTATGCACCTGTTCGCCCAAAAATAAATTAGATATTTACATTCCAGCTCAAGGAGAGGAAATAAGACGAGAGACAAAAAAGGAAATTCGTGTGAGCTGTCGCGTACTATATACGAGGGCGTCGATTTTAGTTCGTGAGTAATTGTGTGTATCGGTGTGCGTGATTCGACATAAAAATATTTTCATTGGCCCCGGCCCGGTTTTTTAGTATCCACCGAACTCAAAACACACGGCACCAATGCCAGTTCCGTCAGGATCTACGCCCGCATACACGCTAACGAAACCTTCCCATGCTGGTGCGGTCGTTAGACGTTCAGAGAAACGTAAACCTGTGGGCCATGATAACAAAAAAAGAAGAACGAATACAACTCAAAACGTCATTTCTTTGTTTTTTACGTGCGAGCAATTTTATTTTAGTTCTACAAGTATCATACCGAATGAAATCTGAAAACCGATACCTGGTACTCTATGACGACTACTCGTAGGCAGCATGTACCCGCCCAGAGCAACATTCAGGCCGTGTCTTCGGATATATATATATATATATATATATATATATATATATATATATATGCTGCAGGTAGGTGGTGTTGTCAGGCTTTACCTCATACTGACGGGGGGATGAAGAAGCAGGAGAAGTTCTTTGAGATGTAGAGGTCATACAGCAGTACAGCAGCAGAAGTAGTAGTGGTAGCAGTAGTAGTAGTAGTAGTAGTAGTAGTGTGGTGGCACCAGCTTCGAGGAGATTTCTCTGTTGGACGCATATTATCAGGTCCGTTCTTTCGTTTTCAAATGATAAATGATGCCGAATTTCGGGTTGAGGAACCAGGAAAACAACAAAAGCTATACCTGGTATTCGATTGCATGTAGAAATACCAACCACCCGAGCGTACAGCGGCACTGGCCCTGGCCTCGTGTGCCATACTGACTGTTAGTTGCTGCTGATGGTGCTGCCGCCGCAACGTCTGCTGTTGTTGCTGTGCCGCTTCTGATGTTTTTTTTCCGCGATGAGCACGAGCCCAAACGTCACGGATATATACCACCGCGCACGTACGATGGTGTTCGTTCGTCTTGGTTCAGCAAAACACTTACTGCTACAACACTATTTTGCTTGCAATCCGACCACAGTCTGTGCAGCATGATCTTCAACGTTGACCACTCGAAGCATTCCTAAAAAAGGGAAACCACGAAAACAAAGGAAACCTATCGTATGATAATCATGTAACCAGGTATGCACAAGGTCTACCTCGTACCGTAGAACTACATATTTAGATCACAACCCCTGAGCGTGCCCGGTTGGTACATCCCTGGCCTCTCAGAGCTCCCACTTCCAAACCACCCCCTTTCAATACTTGCCGGACCTTTCCAGCAGTTCTTTGTTTTCTCCATTTATTTCTATTGGCACTCTCGGTCCTTTCTTCCTTTTTTCTTCTTTCGTTTCATGTGCGTGCGTGTACTCCGAGTACGGCACCGCGGGAGAGCCCGGCACCGTCGCGGGTGTCTGTGGATGCTGGCGGGTAGAAGGGAGGTTGTAAGGAGCGCGGTCGTCGCTTTCGTGCCTAGGCGTCGCGTGTGCCTCGAGACACGAGGGATGCATGAACGGGCTTTGTCTGGCTTCGATTTACGATTGTTGATAGAGTATGTACGAGTTTATCAAGGTCGTTCAGGAGGGCAAGATACGATTCAAGCGGTGCTTACTCTTGCGACCACTCCGAAGAAGTTGAAAGAAGGAGGTGCGCAGTTTGAACACAAACGTTATCGAGCTGGCGAAGGGAGGCCACGGTGAGCACTGGAGGCGGGCGACGGGGCTGATTGTATCAGCGAGTGATAAAAGCTTTACCCGGACCGAATCGGTGGCGAGGTGGTCGCGAGAGGGGCGGGCGGCGTACGAGGCTGATAGAGAAGCTCTTCTGTGCGATTTGTTTTATTTTCTTCTTTTCGACCGGGGACCGGGTGTAAGGTGTTCCAATCAGGCAGAACATTTATGCACGCGAGGGGATAGGGATGTTTTTTCTTTCGGAAAATTCGGTTTAATTTTCAATGTTTTTGCTGCTGTGCCGTGCTGTGCTTTCGCTTTCTTCGCACATACGAGTGCATACAGACGTACGTAGAGCATATCAAAATAAGAAAATTAGTACAGCAGGAGTACCCCCCCTGGGGTATGTACATACGTACAACATCCGCGACGCGAAGCGTATTATGTGGCGTCCGAGCTAACTTCGGAGCTGTTTTTTCCTGAAGCATGGCGGCGGGACTCTTGGCAATATCAAGTCGCCTGTTTGCAATTTTGATACCTAAAAAAACGAAATTCAATCGTGGACCTCTGTTCGCTTCGCATAAATTGATGTACCTGGTACTTTTTCCCTTCCTGAGCGAGCGTAGCGGGCGGCGTAGGCCACCCGCGGAGCGAAGCGCCTTGTATATACATACATATCTGCTTCTCGATTCGTATTCGCCCACCATGATGCACCGCAATATATATTACTGCCGGTACTGAGGTCGAGCTTCACTGCCACCAACGATACTACACACAGACTGTCAGCTGGAGTAGTACAATAATAATAGTAGTATTCGCCCTTTCTGTCTCTCCGCTTCCTGTTGTTGATTGTTTGTACTCGTAACCTAGAGCTTGGGTCAAACAGTACGTTCTCCTCCCGTCTCCCTGCCACTACGATGTAAAAAATTGGTAGATTTTTGAGATAAAATGAGAAACGCATTTAGAGTACTCGCGAACGGCCTTTTTAAGATATATTCCCCTGGTATATCTATCCTCCGGCGGTTTGGAAAAAATAAAGCTTAATTAAGCTCACCACACTTGCACGTAACCGTCATGCAATTATATTTGTAAATTCAGTGAAAAATGGGGCACAGACGAAACGTATTACGCAGCTGCTAAGCTTGCGAAGCTGAGTATCGACCATTAGATCAGTCGAACTCACAGCTGCTTGCTGTCGCATTTAATAATTTAATTGAGAAATTGAGTATAAATCAAAGAGCAACTCTCATTCTATGACCCAGTTACGTTAACGGTGATAATTGGGAGCGTGGCACACCCCCTCTTGAAGGGGTTAAACTCTCAACTGCATTAAGCAACTATCAATACGTACAACGTTGGCCGTTAGAATATACCAGGTATGCTTGTACCGTGTCCGAGCACTATTGTTAGTCTTGGAATCGTCCCACTCCTACTGTTAGGCTTGTCATTCTTATCGGAGAGTGTGTTTTCCATGTATTATTGGAGATGTGGATCAATATATGGAGGCGTTCTGTCACTAATATTATTCGGGAAATTCTCCAGAAACAGAAGCAAAAAACAACTAGTTCACGTACTTGGCAGAACATAAAAGTTCGGAAATTTGGATCCTTGCATAATTGCGCGAAAAAAATGTTCAACTATTTATGGGGGAAAAGCTGTCCTTACCCTTAGCGCAATTATAGCGCAGATACCTTGCATGTGTACGGGTACTCGTACATTTTTAATGTGACTGTATGGGTACGGGTGTGTGGGTGTGGGTTGATTGGTGCATCGTTTGACTTGTCGGGTGGTTCGCCTCACCAGCTCCAACACCACACCCACAACCAACATTTACTTTTTCAGCGTTGCACAAAGAAAGGCGAAACACAGAACATGGCGAGCGCGGGGATCGAGGTTGTAGGTGGATGTCGGTTTTTGTTGGTGGGTGAGTATATCGGTTTTTTATGGCCTCATGCAGGATATACATGATGTAGATGAGGGAGACAAAATTTGGAGCTGTGGAATTCATTGAATGTGTGCGTCAATATCTGAACAAAAATATGTCCGAGGTTGCACGGAGCTTGCCACCAGCAGGATTTTTTTCAACAATGTCCGTTTCATGTCTATAGTAGTACAGGGGGGGACAAAGGGGGCTTCGCCGCGGCGGGCTGACGCCCGCTCGTGTCTCCGCGCAGGCCCGTAGTGGCCGAGGGCGTACCGGTATGCAAAGATGCTGCTGGGACAGGGCTTTCAAGGGGTGTCTTGAAAAAAAAAAGTTTTGAGGGAAGAGAAACTATCCACTGCAGACGCGAAAAGAACAAAACTCGCCGTCCACCAGCCGGCGCAACCACGCACTACTCTTTCGTACGGCAGCAAGCACCACTACAAAGTTCCCAAGCACGTACGAGACGCTCCGCGTCCGTTCTTTATTACCTGGGATATACTCCGTATACATATTCGAAACAGTTGAGCAACAGCTGACCGAGTTAATCGACAGTAGTATGAAGCGCCGTTGATTAGGTTGGTACAGCAAGCTCAGCAGCAGCAAGCAGCAGCATAACAGCGTGCATGTACGGATCATTACCAACAGCGTGCTGGCACGAGATAACCTCGGAGACGACAAACATCAATAGCGAGACGGTAATGGTACAGCGTTCGGAGCAGGTGGGTCCGCCGTTCAACTATATATAAAGAGCGGAGAAACATCACCGATGGGGGTTGGCTTGCATAATTACCGTGCTCACGGGGGTCGGCAGCAAATAAATGTATTTCAGACATACTAGAAGCAGCAGCAGTAGCACCAGAACTACACATCAACAGCCCATACATAGCAGAAGTGGCAGAACAGCGGCGGCAGTATCAGAAGTACCACACCATGCACACCCGAGGCTGCCCTTGGCACAACAGTCGAGGCGGGGGAGCCCGGTGGCGCAAGAGGAAATGCATACGAGTACATAAAAGTCATACGTAATTCCTGGGGAGACTGCGCGAGCAGCAGCAGCAACACAACAACAGAGCAGCTGCACGAAGCAGGAGCAGCAGAGCAGTAGCAACAGAGCAGCAGCAGCTGAGCAGCAGCAGCAGAGCAGCAGCAGCAGAGCAGCAGCAGAGCACCAGCAGAGCAGCGGCAGCACCGGCAGCAGCAGCACCAGTACCACGTCACGCACGACCGAGACCGCCCTCGTCACAGCAGTCGAGGCAGGGGAGCACGGTGGGGCACGGCAAAGTCTTTGCCTCGGGTAAAAACACACAACTTGTAGTTATCATACGCTCATAAAAGCAAGGTTGATGCACTGATACATAAGAAGTCAAAAGCGAATAATATAAACCAAAGGTGAAGGTGTGAATCGAACCTCCAATGCGTTTTATTTATCGACAGCACATTGTCAGCTTATTATGGACGTTGACATACATATCTACTGTGATGTGCAGTCACTTCACATGAATGAGCTTAATAGGAGTATCTTATGATAGACGCGGAGAAATACGATATGCGGCGAAACTTGAGTCTGTTCTTTTCTGCCGACGCACTGTATTCAACTTACATCTATCATACTGATCGTAACGCAGGGTAGCTAGCTTACCATCATAGGTATCAGGTAACGTTCCATAGAACGTTACAAGTACGCTAGAACGTTACAGGGATATTGCCAGGAACGCTTCAGGGAACCTTGACGGGCTGCTGAAGAATAAACCTGCCCGTAGCCTGAGCATTGTCTCATGATCAGGTGATGGCATCGCCCACCTCGATAATTTCTTCCATTCCATCCCCATTCGTTTCCTTGGCTCTCCTCCACTCTTCCCTCTTCTCCTCTTGATCTCTGAGATCAAGATTCCTTCTATAATGGCCACATAAGCGCCAATTTCAAACCATCTTCTTTCTTCCTCAGAACAAGTGATCATGAAAGACACTTCGGTGCCACCTCTGCCATCTCTCTTCACAGAGTCAGAGCCTCGACACATGCATTATTCCTTCAGGTCATGACACTCCAGGTTATGAGCCTTCCTTCATGTTATGAGCTTCGACTTCTAGTCGACACATCGACCGGCACCAAGGAACGGAACGACATCTCCATCGTTTCGTCAAGTTCAACAGGAATTACGAAGAACGTTCTTCCGGTTCTCAAGTGCGGAGGAAAATAGTTTTTTTGTTCTCCAACAACCACAAGACCAGCACTGACCTGGCGACATCTACATCGAATTTCGTCAAGTTGTTTTTACAGGGGTACCTCATAGGGGACTGCTTTCACGCTCCCATGCGCGAAGCAGGTAAGGGGACTACTGGTGCGCATTCACGCGCGTAGCACGTACGAGACGAGTATGGAGACCGGTTTCACGCTTCCACGCGCGGAACTCGTATCCGTACGTATAACATTGTTTTCGCGCTGCAAGCGCAAAATAAGTCACGCGACCAATTTTGTGTCATCACACGCAACACTTTGTTCTCAATACTGCTTTGGAGCTGTAAGCGTCGAACACGTAACATAACTATTTCTGCTCATCACACGCGAAGCTAGTTTTCGGACTGCTTCCACGCTATAAAGCACGAAGAACGTTACAAGACTGTTTCTACGCCATCACAAGCAAAGTTAGTTTCAAGGCAGTTTTCACGCCATCGAGCGCAAAGTACGGTAAACCCACTTCTTCAAGTGCATTGTTCAAGACCTACACGCGCTGTAATACACGCAGCCAGGTCTTTGACGAATCAGCTACTCAGCGTAGTATCGGGAGCATCTATTTCCAGCAACGGCTTTCACGCTCCAAGCGGGGGGCACGAATTTAGACTCGGAATTAATATTCGGAAAATACTCAGACGCAACGGGTTTTCGCTCATTATGACATAGCGGAAGGGCGTCTATGGATGCGTGTACGAGTAGCAGTAGCAATGATCTGCTCACACTGCACAAACCCAGGTTATCGAGTTCAAAATTGCTCCGCGCGCATGAACTTGATGGGGAAATTGATACTCCTTACACACAAGCACTTAGTGTGTAACCTGCACCGGAAGAATCCACACTTACTTCAAGAGTGCGTACATCGTTCAACAGCTGGGGAGCAAACATGGCACTACTAGCCATCACAGCTACGGTCAACTAAACGGCCGATTCAACGTCGCAGACTACACGTCATCCACAGCGATGGAGGTACACCGCCCAGCTGCGTCTACTCCATCAGCTTCTTCGACTACTGCTGTGACTACCACGACTACTTCGCGAGTAGGTCTTGAACAATGCACTTGAAGAAGTGGTTTCTACGCAACACACGAGGCACCATCTCCATGATCGAACCAACGCCCGCCTTATCTATCAACGGACGTACGGGTGGATCAGAGATCGAGACATTCCGACGGCAACTTCTTCACCAGCAAATAATTCAATTATTGTTTTTCAAAACGGACCACCACAGGATCTGACACCACATCCAGCCGAGCCAACTCATCATGATCGTCGGAGCTACATGGGCTATCATCGTCACCAGCAGCATAACTTCACAACTATTTCTCCAAGCGATTTTGTTCTGGGCTCTTCTACTTCCTGAACATGAAGATCATCACGAGCAGCAACACCAACTACGACGCAGAATTGCGCCATGAAGCAGGAGATCCTCCAGCAATACGCGCCAGGTTATTTCTTACTGATTTTCTTTTTTCGCTTGGGTGGGGAAGGTTTACGTTTGCATAGCTTTATTTCGAGTACGTATCATACATACAAGCTCAGAACATGCTGAATGTACTGAACAATTCAGTACGTTTACGTCTACAGTTTCCAACTTTTCTGATTTTTTTGGTATCCGTCCAGGGGGCGCGTAGGACAGAGCAGACGGGTTAACACTTTTTTTTCTAGGGTATACATCGCTGGTAATCACACCACGATTTGTTTTATTCTATGATTTTCGCCTGCAATAGGTACTACTCTGTAGCCATACGAGTTACTGTAACACGAGAAATACCTACGTACGTATACACTGGACAACACGTCCCAGTTTTCTCAATATTTCGTACCTGGTACTATTTTGCAGTGTAATTTTCTGAGTATCTGGTTTCTACACCGTAAGCTTAAGCTACTACTGACTGACATCACGGGGGCGTGTCAGCATATGGACGTTGACATCCATATCTACTGTGATGTGCAGTCACTTCACACAAGCTTACTAAGAGAATCTTAGATAGATGCGGAGAAATACGATATGCATCGAAACTTGAGTTTGTTCTTTCTTGCCGACGCACTGTATTCAAGTTACCTCTATCATACTGATCGTAACGCAGGCTAGCTAGCTTACCATCATAGGTATCAGGTAACGTTCCATAGAACGTTACGAGTACGCTACATAGAACGTTGCAGGGACATTGCTAGGAAGGATTCAGGGAACCTTGACTTGCTGCTGTAGAATAAACCTGCCCGTAGCATGGGCCTTGTCTCGTGATCACGTGATGGCATCGCCCACCTCGATAATTTCTTCCATTCCATCCCCATTCCTTTACTCGCCTCTCCTCGACTCTTCCCTCTTCTCCATTTGATCTCTGAGATCAAGATTCCTTCTATCATGGCCACATAAGCGCCAATTTCAGACCATCTTCTTTCTTCATCACAAGTGATCTTCACAGACACTTCGGTGCCACCTCTGCCATATATCTGTCCTCACAGAGCAAGAGCCTCGACACATTATTCCTTCAGGTCATGACCCTCCAGGTTATGAGCCTACTTTCACACATCTGGCACGTCGTTTTTTTACGCAATCTGAAACATAACGCAAGAGCAGTAGAGTAGCTTGTGGTACTGGTACGACTGCATATATATACGGCAGTACTGCTGTAAAACGCCATGTGGTCTGATACCTGTACGACGGCAGAAGGTACGCGTGCTGCGACAAAGGAACGTACGTGTACTGGTCCCCTTTCAGCTGGCTCTAAGATCTATTGGTCAGCAGTGTACGGCACACTGCAGTCAGTAACTACTGTACGTACTCCCAGTATGTTTTGTACGAACGCTGCTGCATACGATACTTAAACGAACGATTTCTTTATGTTGTACTCGAGTCGACGAACATATCAGGGATGTTAGGTACAGAGCAAAACCTGCCGCATACATTGCGGATGGTACGCGTGCATCGGCCAATGCCGCTAACAACAACGAACACTACAGTAGTACTGAGCGTACAGCGCGGATCTTCCACATGCGCACAGTACCCTGCCTGCTGCTGCTGTCTGCGCACTGTGCTGAGCACACCTGGAGCAGTTGCAGTATTGGATCACACACAGATTTATGCGCAGTACGAGCATCGATTCGCGCAAGGTGTGCTCACTCAACTACTGTCTCTATGTTTTGTACGAACGCTGCTGTACACGATGCTTATACGAGCGACTTGTTTTTGTTGAAGTCGAGTCGACGGACATTTCGGGGATTATCCGTACTGAGAAACAAATGACGCACACATTACGGAATGTACCCGTGCATAGGATAAAGCTGCTGACAACAACAACGAACACTACAGTAGTAGTGAGCGTACAGGGCGGTTCTTCCACATGCGCATCGTACCCTGCTTGCTGCAGTCGTTGGCGCACTGCGCTGAGCACAGCTGGAGCAATGGCAATGTTGGAACACACACAGCAACATACGCAGTACGATCAATACGCGGAAGATGTGCCCACTGCTGCTGCTGATGGTCAGCAGGGTTGTGGTCCTATAGGAAGCTGGAGGTGAGCACGCTCTGTGGACTGATGCTATTGTTGCCTGGGCGGTGGTTCGTGCTTCGTGCAACAACACAGAAAAATGGACTGGGATATACGTCAGCCTGGGTTAGTACGTCACGACAACAATCTGGCACAATGTTCATGGTGGAATACTCCGACAAACAGAACCAGCCTCAACAACACTGCGCACATGGGTGTGTCGCACACCCACGGCGTGTGGGCGGCAGCTTTGGAACGAGGGGATTAGTGCATGTTGTCTGTTATGTACCAAAAGGGGCCTCGCGGCGGCGAGCTGACGCCCGCCGGCGGCTCCGCGTATGCGCGTATTGGCTGAAGCAGTACGGATATGCAATTCGAGGCCGTTAGTGCGACAGCCGTACTGCCATGGGGTGCATTCTAAAGAAAAATTGAGTGAAAAGAAAGAAAACGTTGGAAACAGAAGGAAAAAATATAATCCATCCGCCATCGGGCACACCATACCAACACATAATTTGTTCGTACAGCAGCAAGCAGCACTGCAAAGTGCTGCGTACGGGACTCTCGGTGTCCGTACTATATACTTGGTTTGCAGATAGCCACAAAACAGTTAGTTGAGCGGCAACAACAGTCGATCGAGCAAATCAGCTGTACGAAGCGCCGGCGATTACGTTGATGCAGGAAACTCAGCAGCAGCAAGCAGAAGCTGTATAGCGTACAGGTACATGCCGCAAAAAACCTACGTTAGCAGGAGGCTTCCGCCGAGATGCCGAACAAAGTATCAATTGCGAGACGTTACTACTGCAGCTTCCGAAGCTGATGAATTAGTATTTCAGCTTTAAAATGCGGATTACATCACCGAGAGGGGGTGAATTGAATATTAACCATGGTCACGGGGGTCAGCAGCAAAAACAGATCGCAGGCATAGCAAGACAGCAGCGTAGACGTACATAGCAGCAGCCCCAGAGTAGCGGCCTAACAGCGGCAGGAGCAGCCGCAGTAGCCAGGAACCACAGTATTTAAATGAT
Organism: Nereocystis luetkeana; assembly: GCA_031213475.1. NCBI lineage: Eukaryota > Phaeophyceae > Laminariales > Laminariaceae > Nereocystis > Nereocystis luetkeana. The sequence continues at coordinate 4,109,918 of JARUPZ010000009.1, read as the reverse complement.
GTTTTGACGGGTCACAGGAAGTACCGACGGGGCAAGGGTAGGCCGTCAACCGAAATCTGGGATAAATCACGTATTTGTAGTCTTCAGACTTGGGTTTTGATAATTCTACTCGTCGAACTCAATATCGACCACTCGATTGGTCCACGGAACTCAGTATCGACCACTCATACATATGGTACAACTCACACCTGACGTATTGGTGATGTTTCTCGCACCCCGTCTGGGCAATGCGACAGCGTTGCAGAGGCCGTCTCTACAGCAATCGGCACGACGATGAAAGGTGTAAGCATACACTCGAGGGTCAGCAACGAAACATGGCGAAGGGTGAGCGTAACGCGCACATACAGGCATACGTACACGCGTTCATAACTTCATTTTTTCTTGGCGGTTACATAATAGTACAAAATGCCTCGACAACACAACCAAAACTCCACGATGTATGTGATGTTGTCGGTCAGTGCTGCTGTGGGTACAAAATTGTGTTCGTAGACACAGGTTTGCACCTCCACCACCGTACCGCTTGTCCCGCGGCGTAGCCTCGTTCGATTCGATCGACAAGAAATAATAAGTCCTCTCTGTCTTACAGAGTCTGGTCGCCCGGCGTGCACAGCAGCCAAAGAGGCTCGTGACGTTCGTTCCGCGCCCATATGCTAGCCTACGAATTTTAACATTTTTGCGCTAAATTCGTGTTTTCACGCGTAAAATGGGTCGAATCTGAATTTCGATACTAGTTTCTTCAACGCCCAACCCTCAACGCATAAGCAACGGCGGAGGATGAGACCGGCCACCCCCGCCATGAGCTGTCAAAAGCCGCGAAAGATGCTGCCTCTTCCGTTTCGGCCAATTGAGAAGAGGTCCGATTTGGGTGCTGGCATCGTGAACAAACAAATTTTACCGTCACGAGCGAGCATAGGTCACCGCTGACGGTGCATTTGCCGCTTCTTTATGGACAGCCGTCAACCACATCCCAATGATCAAAACTATCATTTTTCAGAAGAAGGCTTGACGGGGCAAATGTAGGCCTGACGGGGCAAGGGTAGGTCCCAAATCGTCCGCCAGGAGACTGTGCCAAATCCAGCATCGGACACTCTACTGCCGGCAGCGAGCGGCTAGTTTGGCGGGGTGGCGGGATAGAGAGACTTGTTGTAAATCAACAATCGACCAATCAACTGGTCCAACTCACAGCTGACCTACTTACACATAGGCCAACCGGCAGCCAGAGCACGGCCCAAGCACGCCCGAGGCCGCCACCGACACCGTCGGGGTCGGGGATCACGATGATACAGTTTCGTCCCGTGAGGTGAACATCATGTCGTGCTAGGACGGACAACGCAACAACATACGTCTAAGAAAGGCTGAGGAGCGCTAAGAGCAGAGGGTCAACAATAAATATCCTACATATAGAACCATTTACATTTAGGTATGAATCTTGAGCGTGCTCGGTAGGTACATCCCTAGCCTCTCAGAGCTCCCACCTTGAAATCGCCTCCTTTTATTGCTCGCGGGACCTTTTTCCTGCAGTTCTTTGTTTTCTCCATTTCTCTTGGCAGTCTCGTTCCTTTCTTCCCTTTTTCTTCTTTCGTATCGTGTCCGTCCTTGTACTCCGAGTACGGCACCGCGGGAGAGCCCGGCGTCGTCGCGGGTGTCAGCGGGTGCCAGCGGGTAGAGGGGGGGTTAGTAGGAGGAGCGCGATCCCCGCTTTCGTGCCTAGGCGTCGTGTGTGCCTCGAGACACGAGGGATGCATGAACGGGCTTTGTCGGGCCTCCATTCATGATTTTTGATACTGTATGTACCCATTAAAAGGGTCGTTCGGGATCGCAAGACAATTTTCAAGCGGTTCTTAATTTGGCGACACGTTGGAGTTGAAAGAGGGAGCTGTGCAGTTTGAACACCAAAGTTATCGATCTGGCGAACGACGGACACGGTGAGCACCGGGCTTCCCGCGAGGCGGGCGACGGGGCTGGTTGTGGCAGAGAGTGATAAAAGCTTTACCCGGACCGAATCGGTGGCGAGGTAGTCGCATGAGGGGCGGGCGGCGTACGAGGCTGAGAGAGAAGCTCTGCTGTTCATTTTTTTTTTCCTTCTTCAACTGGTGCAAGGTGTTCCAATCAGTCGAAAAAATATTCCACGAGAAGGGACGGGGATTGTGTTTTCTTTCCATATTTTCGATTTCATTTTCATTGTTTTTGCTGTGCTGCTGTGCCTTGCTGTTTCAGCTTTTTTCGTACATACGAGTACAGACATAGAGCATATCAAAAGAAGAATATATGTAGTACCCTACCTGGGGTATGTACGTACGTACAACATCCGCGACACGAAGCGTATGTGGCGTCCGAGCTGGCGTCGGAGCTGTTTTTTCCTAAAGCATGGTGGCGGGTCTCTTGGCAATATCAAGTCCCCGGTTCACAATTTCAATCATGAATGAAGGTGTCAATTCGATGGTGGACCTCTGTTCACTTCGCATAAATTCATGTACTTTTTTCCTTCCTGAGCGAGCGTAGCGGGCGGCGTAGGCCGCCCGCGCAGCGAAGCGCCTTGTATAGATAACTATAAATACAGTACAAATGAAACACAAAATACCAGCTCGCAGAAGAGTATTATAATCGACCCAATTCATTATGCAGGATACGTTTAATAATGAACCGGTATGTAAGATGTTGTTGCGGCTTGCATGCTTGTCCATGCTTCAATTCTATTTCAGCTGTAGTACGTCGTATGTCTTATATTTTTACAGTTTTTTCGTGTTGCTTCATTGGCTGTACAAGAGTTGGTCACCCATCATATGCGAAGAAGGAGCAGTTAATTTGGTTGCGACGCTTAAAACCCCCCCCCGAACTGTTTTGTTACACGTTGTATCATTGCAACGGATACATACGATAGACACGCGCAACCGTAGCGAAGCGAAATTACACTCACAAAGTAACGAGAGTTGATACTTTCGGAAAGGTATATATTCAAGTAGGGTATGACACTTTCAGGTGAATTCAGCGAGAGTACATTGGAACATGGTTATTGAGTAGTCCGAGTCGATCGTTAAATGTAATATGTTTGAGTGTGTCACCTCAATCGAGGGGTCGTATTGAGGATAACAACCATGCTATTCAGGTGTAGGTAGTAGTTCATATCGTGCCACTGATCGGAATCATAGTCACCTGTAGCGAACGGGCCACATCATCAGTAGTAGTAAAAAGGGCTACAGCACTACTAGCCGTGCGGTAATTTTCATGCTTATCTAGCATGTATGCAGTGTCCCTACTGTTTCGTATGTGCGGCCGTACCCCAAGGGGTTATTCGAGCTAGACTTTTTAAAGTTCCGTTTCTTTGCGAAAGGTCATGAAGCATTTTTAGTCGCGTGTTATCAAAAGAGATCTCCCTGGTCGACCGACCATGCACTCGCTCACTAATCCACGTTGCAATCGGAATGTTTTCCCCCCTATTTTCACGATTTTCCGAATACACTTTTCGTCCAAAGAATGGGATGCTAGAACTAGTTTCTGGAATTCTGCCCTCGGATAAATTTCAGATTTTGGAAATGCTTTGTGTTCTCCCGTATTTTTCTGTTTCTCCTGGGACACCAAACAAAGGAAATCCGGGAAAATGATTTTGAGTAGTCACCGTCCTTAGTGTCGAGAAATACAAGGCAATACTCCAATGATCGACGGCCCTGCGTAAACGCAAGTGTTGGTTTTGTTCTTTCCCTCCCACTTACATTATGTGTCCTCTATCTTTCCTCTCTCCTCCCTAGCTGTAGCTAAGACCCGGGGTCTCATAGAAGGCTCTGTCACCCCCCCCGCCCCCGCTTGGAAAAGTGATGTCTTCTGACCTATGTAAGGGTAAAATATCGATCGATTACCCTGCCCAGGGTAGATCCATCACCCTCCTCCTCGGAACGGGGGCGTTTTGTGACGTGCGTAACGGCACCGTATACGCCCGTCCGTGAATCTATATGGTTGTTATACTAGTATATATATACAGTGCAAGGGGAACAAATGCGCTGTTCGTAGTGCTCACGTAGTCGGTGCAGGGCTAGGCGTGTTGCGAATTTTGGGAGCTCAACGCAGGAAATATGCATGCTTATGTGCTGAGCATTCCACGGGTTGTGACATGTTTTTCCGCCACTTCGCTTTGTTGCTTCTTCTTCCCATACTTCCTTTTCTTGTATTTTACGTGGGCAATATGTAAGCATATAAATGTATATATAAATACATAGCTCCCGAGGCCTCTACACCATGAGTGCCCGTCCGCGAACTGACTTCGACTAAGCCCATCATATCAATGAGTGCCCCCGAAACGGTAGGGCCTGTTCGAATTGGACATACTTGCTGGTGGGGGCTACGCCGCGAGAGCGTCTCCCCTGCTCGAGGACGAGTGGGAGATTTGCGTTTTTTCGCATGTACCGTCTAGAGGCCGAGCTACGCGGCAATGCCGACAACGCGGTCGGCAGGGGCAGGGCCGCTGAAGCGATATCTATGGGCGACAAGAAACCAAAGCGCGTACCGGGGGGGGTGAGGGACGATACCGGTGGGCCCGGCCTGTCCGGAAGACGTTTGAGCGCACTAGAACATCCTACAAAATTGAATTCAAACCGAAAGCAGATATGAATAACTATAAACGTTGCACCTTTGATGCGATACCACGTGCACCTTATCTATCTCACCGACGAAATCTAAATAGACGTACTACATACCTTGTATATATTTGCTAGGTGGGGGTACATTTCCACGGGTTATACAAGTAAGCGAACCGCGCAAATAACGTGCTGTTGGTGAATCTATAAAGCTTTGCTTGCTAGCCAAACGATGAAATTCGAGTTATCGTCTGTCCATGTGGAGATGACCACGCTCAGAGGTTGAAACTCCATCAGAGCTGGCGCCAAACAGCGGCGCGAATTGCGCGCCGCGGCGAGCCCTCTACAACAGCAAAATGTCGAGGACACGAGAGCAGCAAACACCGGGTCAGTGATGAGAGCTATCGCAATACAACGAGCAGAGCTTACGGTGGATCAAGCCTAGCCCGTCTGCTTGCTTTCGGGGTGTGCCAGCCCTTGAAAAATTCAACAAATATGCCCATACACCCATACATGCTTCCTAAGACTTGCACATCTCCAACCTAGAATCGATGATCACGTCATCATCAGAGATACCGTTCAATGCATATACATTGCCGACTCAGAGACTACAACACGTGTGCTTTACTGGTTGGGAAGTGTATGCTTTGCGTGTTTTTTTTTTTTTTCTTGAACAGGACCTGTACCATGCTTATCCCGTATATCATTTCGTCACGGCAGGTAAGGACCTAGATGATCTAGACCATGACGATTTGTCCGACGAGCGGGGCCTTGTTGGAATCTCTCCGGTGCCTTGATCAAATATATATAGGTGGGAAGGAATTAGTACGGCTGTAGTGACTGCAGCCGGAGACTTTTCCGTGGGGCCTAACCCGACGGAGAATACTCCGGCCTCCGTTTCGCTTTTGGGAAACGCAACAGCTTGCCCCATGGACATACACCGACTCACCTGGGCTGTACCTAGTAGCTTGCTGTAACCCTAACCCTAAGGCCAGCGGAGTAAACCTGCACAAAGTACAGTACCGCCAGAAATAACAACTGGACAGTGGACGGTCCTTCGGCAGAATAAGCCAGCAGCAGCATACACAACCACTACAGTACACACATCATATACATCATACAGGGTTCTCCTACGGGACGTGAGTAACGTGAAATCCCGGGGGTGTCTCAGGGCGGGAAGGGAGTGACAGGGAACACACGAGAGCCACGGGTTAGCGAGTAGGTCGAAAGTGTAGTAAAAGGCAGAAACTGAGTACTCTACTCTTTTTTGGAGCGATACACCAGCTGATTTTACAGTCTCTACGAAAACAGCAGCTAAGCTGCTGACTCGTGACAACAGCGGTTGAACTCCCAAAAAATGTCAATAGAAGACCCAGCTGGAATGATGTACAGGTATAATATACGATGCAGGGCATCATGATAAAAAATGAAGTTGTACCGATTTGTTTCTCTTTGCGTGCCAGGTATATATATATTATCGATAACTAACTGTAGAAAACAGTATACTCAGGGTTACGGCAGCAGACTCCTGGCACCATCAGCACTATACTATTAGTACTATTACCACCTACTTATACTCCTAGTCCTCCTCCTCCTCCTCCTCCTCCTCCTACTACTACTACTACTACTACTACTACCACTGCTACTACTACTACTACTACTACTACAACTTTTGATATACCACTGCTATTTTTACTACAACTACGACGACTAAGACCGAATTTTCATGAAACGGCAAACAGTTGCATAATATTATAGAAGGATCTATGGGTTAAGGAAGCACTACACTGAGGCTATACACCACTACTCTCCGGACACGCAACACTAATACCTGCCGAAATACAGTACCACTACTCTTGAGTACTACTTACGGGGGACCATAGTTAATAGGACCTATGGTCTACACAAAAACCTATATATTGACCTTTTTTTACTCACAATATTTGGTCCTATTTACTATGGTCCCCCGTAATACTTACTTGCTCTACTCTCTCTACTGCCCTTAATACTACAGTAGTAGTACTACTACTGATACTGAACTACTGCATCACAACTACAACTAAACTACGATTATTACCAGTATTCATACTGTATCCGCTAGTATCACTGCTGTTATCGTTATTATGGCGTTGTGTTGAGTATCACATATTTTTTTAGATGCCCCCCTCCCGCTCGCACATACCACCAGACAGCTAGCAATCGAACCTTTGTTGAACAGAAAAGTAAAATACACACACTCCTACCTATATGGGCTCTTCGCAGTGTAAAGGACGACGAAGTACTACCCAGCAGGCTAGGCATGGCCACGAACCCACCGCCGATCGCCCTCTTGCTGCCTATCACGACACGGAACCACGAGTTGTCCTTGGCAACCACAGCGCATACCGCATTTCCTACTGGGTAGTCAAACATGACCCTAAACACATGCGGACCAAGGAAGCTCACGACCGATTTGTCGGCTCCATGAGCGCGCACCTGAATGGGGGTAACCCCTGCGAGTGCTCCCCTCCAGCAGTCTCGGACGAACTGCTGCAGGAACCTTCAGACACGCGAGAACAGGAGGAGGCGTACTTTCTGACAAGGGATCACCGCATGGAGCCGAGGGGCGGCACTCAAGTAACCAAGGTGCCGTTCCCCGCGGACTGCCGAAAAATGCAAGTCTATGCGTTTTTCAGGGGTGAGAACCAGTGGCGACTCTTCCACGACAAGGTGTATTCCATCTGGTTGTTCAGGAAGGTTTTTACCTTCATCGCTGCAGATGCCGACATGAGCCCCTGCATCAGCGTCCCGTCGACTACATAAACTCGTCACTATCACCGTGGACGGTGAGAGCAACGACGAACGGTGTTGGAGTATTGTAAGTACCGGGTAGGACATGCACAGCGTAGCGCTACCGAGCGGGTAGTGCACTTACACCCGTCACTTTCTGCTGGTATGCACCATCCCTCCCCAAAAATGAAAGGAACATCAGTATTTCACTGTACTACGCAAACTTCGTGATATACTATAGTGTTCCAGTCATATAGTGGTACTGACGGTTGGGGGTTCCTGCCACTCGATGCACAGCAGTACGCACAGAGTACCGCACGGTAAAGTTAAACAAAAAACATCTACTGGTCCAGCCTGGTCTGACTTTTTGACGTGATTGAAGGGAGCTCCGTTCTTCACGAAGGTATGAAAAAAAAAGAAAGGTACTGTGCCGTACAGGAGCGGCTTCAGAATTGTTTTTTCCCTACTAGAAGTAATGCCTACCAGGTATGTTCAATGGCGGATCTCCCTACCGCTGTTGAACTGTTGTCATCTTGGTGTACCTGGTATGGTTCAGCACGGACAAACTAGTATGTCTGGAGCGCGTCTGATGACGAGTTGGCGAAACGGTGCCTTTTTTTCCCTCGCCGAGACTCCCTTTTAGACACTCGCGATAGGAATACTACGCTGAAAACCAATTAGGTGGTGGGCATCTGGTACCGGTGTGGTTTGTAGTACTTGCGCGAGTCCGAGCATGAGACTCGCTCCGGACTTCTGCTGACTGTATTGCAACGCCTACCGTTACTAGTACAGCAGTTGACTTTTCCTCCGATGATCGATGCGATATACCTGGTATTAGCGAATTCGTAGCCTACGCAAAATTATAAATACCTGGGGGCAGCGAGTCCGTAGCGTACGATAACATTCATAATGTATGTATGTGTGTAGAGCACTCTCAGACACGGGCATACCCCGGAACGCGGTGTGGTCCACAAATCGCATGAACTTGCGAAGACGAGTTTCGAAGATATTCTCGAATTGACCGCGAAGCTTCTCGTATGAGGCTTGAAACGTTTGATGTACCAGGCATCCAGCTGGTGTTGTTGGGCTTCTTCATTTAGATTATACGACCCAGTTCGCTCAACGTTTTTTTTCCGTTGACAGCGCTGCCTTAATATAGACACTAAACGGGGGCAAAGGCGGCATCAGGCCAAATGTCTCGTACCAGGGTTCCGCTGTGCGCTTCCGCTTCCAAAAATACACTAACAACTATTTTCCCTTCGATGAAACGACCGCACAGCAGTGCACCTTGGCCAGAGGCAGGCGGGTGCCTTCCGACCAACAAGTTCTCTGCTCGGGAGTCTATCCTGTCGCTATTCCGCGGATCGAACCCCAACAACTACGGGCCATATTCTGTAGTATTGTACTTGACAAAGAAAAGCCTTGAAACGAGTCCTTCCTGTCTCCCAATTCCCATACCAAAAATGCTGCGTCTGGCCCGAGTTGACGCGCTCACCATACTACTGGTATCTGCTACCTGGTATGTGATACCTGGTACAAGATATGACTGCATGTAACCGCAGCGTGTGTATCGTATACGGTATCTCTTGGATCGAGTATCCCGATCTCCACTGGTAATAGCCCATGCCGTTAGGAAAAAGGAACCGTGTACTGCGAATACATCCCGGACTGCACTGGAACACTGTGTTCGCCAGGCACCCCCATACGATCAAAGGAACGCTTGTACCCTCAGAAATAGGTGGTCAAGTACCCGCGCGCAGACGTTTCGGCAACATGTATACACGGCTCAAAATTAGAGTAAAGGATTTGCAAACATGATCCACGTTACGTAGTTAGTTGTAGACTAGATGTTGCAAATGCACAAGAATCCTGAGCTCTTTCGCTCTTGTTTGCCCTTTGATGGGCTCAACAACTTCCCTCCAAGCATGGAAATGTAGTTTTGCCTCCCGCAGCATCTTCATCGACGACTACTCTAGCGATGTAGCATCCACGGGGAACAACAGCAATATACGAATGAAGGCTATATCTGACTCGATGACCTAGTGATTGTGCTAGGCCCCCTTGCGCGAAAGGAATTATTTTTAATTTTTACCAGGTAGCTAGTATTTTTCGCTGCTCGCTCGCACCTTCGAGCACACGAAAACACTCCGTGAGTCGTTTCTGGCGGCCTAAGACTGGTTTCTGGCGCACTAGACGCCCTCACACACCCCGTCAGGAGCATCCCTCTGTTTCGCGGGCTGCAGTCGCCTGTGAGCAGCTGTAGCTGTCCGTAAGTGATGTGCTACCGTTCAGTTAAGAGCCGTTTTAGTAATATTTTGTGCACCCAAAATAGATATCGACCGATTTCGACCACTGTAGCTAAGTCAACGTTCAGGCCTACCCGCGCGAGATCGTTCTCGAGAAACACAAAAGCTTCTGTCATGAACCTATTTGAAGGCGCGGTCACTCTCCGGTAACCACGAACCAGCCCAAGCTCTACACGCAGCGTCATATAAAAGGGATGTTTTTTTCTGTTATGATAAAATATTTTGATATTATTTATTTAGAGGGGCCGGAAACCCAGGGACCAAGACATACTTGCGTGTCTGCGTGGCCTTCAAAAAACACGCCAAATGATATATATATGGCGACAACAAACCGATCGACATGAACTCCACAGCACAGGCAGTATTCACACACGAGTTACCGGATGTGCCTGCTGATTCCTGTGTACCCGTGTAGACGAGACCGTTCGCTTATTATTCTTTTTTACCTTCGAAGCCCGATTCCTGGCGCCGTTCGCTAGCTGGGAATGTTACCGTATCGCCGTCTCGGTCTGTCAATCAGAACACAACGAACGGCCATACACACAAACACCCTTGATCATTTGCTGGCGTTCATTTCCCATAGCCGCGCTATCAGTTATATTCCCTGCCGCCCCCTTCACCCTGCCCTATCTCACCTTTTTTTCCCGTACCGTCAAGTGTGACTTTCTCAAACTTATTTCGAATGAGTTACATGGCGATGCCCATAACCGCTCTTCTTACGAGATATATTATATATTTATATATATGTATATATATATAAACAATAACACACATGTTTGACGCTAACACATATATATATATGTATGTGTGATATGTGTACAAGGTTTGGCTCGGCGCCATGGTATCACAAACCTCTGCTGCTGTCAGCTGCCGGTAGCTTGCCACTGCACCACAGGACACACAAGTATTGTCGTCGTAGGAGAATTGATTTCAACTGTGGCTATATACCCCTACCGTTTTGGTGGTGTTGGTGCTTGTTGCTGCTGCTTGCTTTGAAAATTCACCGCCAGGAATTACGGGGACCATAGTAAAAGGGGCCTACGGTACACATCAAAACCTTAATATTTTCCCTTTTTCAATGTCAATATTTGGTCCTATTAACTATGGTCCCCCGTGATAATTGTTCCTATTTCCGTTTGTTTGAAGATTTTCGCAAAATGCACTACTCTGGATTAATATACACCAGTACAAGGACCGCCCATAGTGTTGTTGATATTCACTACAGTAGTAGTAGTAACAGTTCGTCTCATTGTGCCCACGGTGGCTTGGTGGGTGGTCCGCGTGACTATCAAGATCAATTTCGTGAGTTCAAGTCTCACCGAGTGCATGCTCGTATGGAATTTTACTTGCATATATATAAATGATTAGCGGAAAGCGCGAGAGCGTGAGTTAGCTATATTCGATGGAAATCGACGAGCAGTGGAAACGCTGAACCCTATGCGCGACAAAAAATATATATGCACGTACCGAGGGGGAGAAAGGATGACACCTACCTGTGACCACGGCTTGTCCAGAAGATCGCAGAGGGTAAAACCTCCTACGACGTGGGCTGGAAAGTACAAGTGATGATTTAAAAAAAAAAAAAGGTTCCCAGTCGGCGGTATGCAGCTGGTTCCATACATTGCGTCGGTGAGTCTGACCCGAACGGAATCCGGCCCAAACAAGGCCCAGCAACAGAATCGATATAACCTGATTTCGAGCCTTTCTTTGTGGACCCAGTTGGCCTAAGGTATTACGGGTGACCAGTTTAAATGCCATGGTAGGACCTACAGTGAATACAAAAACCTGTATATTTCTTTTTTTGACTTTAAAACAATATTTGGTCCTATTGACTGCTGTGGTCCCCCGTAATAGTAGTGGCATTGGGGGCACTATATACGAGCAACGTATCGCCCGCACGGGGAGAAGAGGATAGCGGTGCCGGATGTCTGAAGAAGGATTTTGACAAAGCGTGATAGGTTGTATCGTCTCTGGCACCGTTGAGACCAGGCGAGAACCTTCCGACTCTGGGGTGAACTTCTAGAGATAGATACAGTTTTGTGTTAAGTGCACCGCTGACAAGATCTCTCTTGTTTTTCTGCCTCTGCCCGTTGTTACAAGAACAAATATCTGCAGATTGAAACCTGCAAAAAAGTCTGAACATTTCATCCGGACCCGGAGCAAACACAGCAGGAGTGATAATGTAGTACCATCAGAAGCGGGGGCATATTCCCAAGCAATTTATGTATGGCGAAGCAGAAGTTGTGCCTTGGCGTGGGGTGAGGGCTAGGTTGCGTTTCAGTCCTCCGTAACCCTGTAAACGAGCCCAGCAAAAACACATCTGCCAGGATCTCCAACACGCACACCTCTAGGAGATACGGTGAACAACGGCGTCCATATTGCCTGCGACCTGTAGGCTCTATAACGGCAGCAGATTGGATATATATGAGGTATTGATAGTAGGCACGTATACCGGGCTCGCCGGTATCATGATAATATACGACGAAAAACAAAAGGACACTTTACCAGACGGGAAACTATTCTAAAAACAATGGTAAAAGAGCGGAGAGAGCGAGCACGAAAAATGTGAAGATCGTCCCATCGTCGTCCCAATCTCCATTCCGTTTATTTCATTTACCAGGTGTTTTGTTTTCGAATCTGTATGTTTTCCGGGTGCCCAAGAATGCATTTGTGTGTCTGCAGAAATGAATACCCGTCAACATCTGAAAACCCCTCCAGGCACCCGCTTGTAACGGGTACCCGCGAGGTAAATTCGTGCCCACCGGCACATATGAACTAAATTCCCCGATCTCACACACGATATTTTTCTGAAACTTAGGAAATTGCCGACGGACTTTCAAACTGCAGTGGTATCGTGCATGACACGCTTTGTAGGGAACGAAAGCGAGCCGAGATTGGCCGCAAACTATCAGAATCCGACCGTCTGAGAACGAAGGAGTAATAATGATAGGAATGCTACGTACGATAGAGATGCCCCCAGGAGTTTGTGGGGATGTACCTACCCTGAATAGCTCCAAACAGCACAATGTGTTACCTACTGACCTATAATAGGGTTAAAGTATTGGTCGATTATTTAGCCAAGGGTACTCAGCCAGCTCAGGGTAATCCTTACAATAATACCCCTGCCATCTCCTTTGAACGACGGGATATTCGAAGGGACAAAACGACAAAAAATGACCATAGTTTGAACTACTCGCTTCGTTTCAACGCCCGGGGAACCATATTCTGTCAGAAATATTGTTGCACCAAAAGGGCGGTACCTAACGTAAGTAGAACACGCCTACTACCACTACGGTAGACCACGCTTTTACAAAAAAGAGGACTCCAAGCCTTCTCGGCCACGTGATCTCTGTTTCTCGCATGCAGTCAATGTAGGCTATAAAGAGCTGGGAATTGTTCAGCACGTTCTCAAAAAAATACTTACGTTTTGTCACTTATTTTTCACTTCATTGTACTCAACCGCTTCACGCTCAGCAATCTACTACGGAATTTTTTCGCTTGTACGATATTTTGCTCATTTTGCGTTTATTAGCTTTTTTGCCTGATTGCTGATCGTGCCAAACGTTTTCCTCGGGAAAATAAGCAGAAGCCCCGGAAAACAAAACGTCAATTCGTTTTGTTTCAAGCGGTGTGGCAGGCTCTCTTTCGCTCTTTTTCACCGATTCGTTGAAGTTGTTGTGGTTTGCAGCCCTCACAACACACAGCTCGCCAGAGCTCGAGACAACGAGAACCATCATGCTCTCGATATACCGACCGTCCTCGGCATAGGGATCCAGGCCGATTGGAGATGCCCCAAGTTCTGGAGGACCGAGTTCTGGAGGTGGTGATGGAAGTGATGGTGGAGGTGGCGGCGGTGGAGGGTCCCGGACAATTGAAGGGGGGTAGACCTCAGAAACGTAACCCGCTCTGGCCCTGCCCGGCAAAAACACCCTGCAGAGTATACATCCTTCGCAACACCATAAAGAGCAGCACCAGTAAGCGCCATTGGGGCACCGGGGAGAACACGAAGCTCTGTGGTATCTGCGAGGGGGGCACTGGAAGTTCGCCATCGGTTGTTGTTTCACTCGACAAGTTTGACTTTTGTCTTTTTCGCGCTTGATTCTAAGCACCTGCCCCGCGCTCAGCGAGTCTACGACGAATGATTGTCGCCTCTACGTACGATGTTCGCCTTCTTCTTTGCGTTCTTTGTTACTTTCTCCCTCGAACCTGCCTCAATATTAAAGTCCTCACACGAATCCCCGAGGCAAAATGAAAATCTCAATGAATATTCAACATCGTATAAGTTCCGAACCAAATTCAAGCTTCAAAATCATCGACAACATTTATTCGAGATATAGAAAAAATAGGGACGCTCAAAACTGGACTACGAATCGAAAATCAGTAAAAAAATGAGCGAAAGAGCCAATACCATTAACACACTATTTATTTGCTAAATATTTATAAAAACAATCCTGAAAACCAAACGAGAAAATGGGAGTAGGTTTAGCAATGTGGGAGAAGGGATCTTTCGGGATGTTTTTGACTCGAAAATTGCCTCGGGCGGTCTGCACTTTTGAATCTTCGTCCGTAATTGAAAATTTTCCTGGTTCCATGAAAACGCGGTGCAGCCGCGTTTATGCAGCCGCGTTAATGGGCGGTTTCGGCCCGTTTCGGTAGCGGTTTGGGGTCAGGGTTAGGGTTAGGATTAGGGTTAAGATTAGGATTAGAGTCAGGGGTTCGGTTGGGTTTCCGCCCGCACATTGATCCCAACAAAAATTAACTCCCCTGAACAACCTACCACCCGATAGATGCTTCTCCCAGATTGTAATGGGACCTCGAAATGGGAGCTCAATTCGCACGCACTCGGCTCGGAATCCGAATATCATCAGGACTGAGCGAGATAGCCTTTTAGCCGTGCATCCCTGCTCTAAGGCGACTTAAGCAGGGTCCCGCGGCTTCTGGCGGAGCGCGTCCTGGAGATGGCAGTTGAAATGTGGCGGTGAAGGAGCGCCCAGGACGGTTGTGGGTGGAGAAGCTCAAAGCGGAACACGTACGGCGTTGTACGCATACATGTGACATCCGAGTTGCTTTTTTATGAAGTATGGCGACGGGACTCTTGGCATTGTCAAGTTTCCATTTTACAGCTACAATAAAATGATGGAACTACTATCAATCAGGATCTATGTCCGCTTTGCATAATTTGAATGTACTTTTCCCTCCTGATCGAGCGTGGCGACCGACGCATGCCGCCCGCGGAGCAAAGCGCATTGCAGCACTTACAACGTTCCGTTCGATACAGGTCAGTGGAAGCCTTCGAAAAACAATAATCGAACACTCACACTGCGCAACAGTAGGCCACTAAATATGGGCCCACAAGATTTTGAAATAACCTACAGGTAGTGCATACCAGGTAGGTGTGAACATAGAGGGAGCCAGAGGTCGAAACGGACAACGCCGAGACAAGTTACCTTTTGCCTTCCTTGAGTGAGAACGAGTATGGCAAGCAAGGCAATTGTTTCTACAGTAGACCACGTTGCAGTAAAACATACCGGTCTGTATCAGGTACGTGTATGTGGCCTGTACTCTATGACTAATTTCAACACCTCGCCGTTCTACATATGCAAGGTACAAGGTACTCCATACATACATGCGGCCTATTTCTAGAGTTATCTGTAAAGAGATTAACAAGTACACATTGAGGCAACGGGTGGTGATACACCAAAAGAAGCGACGGCGACGTGCCGTATCTGTAACGGCTGGATAGCTCACGTTGTAGTATATACGAGAAAACATGATAGCTCGCCCCGTACAATAATGAAAAGGGGCGTGAAGATTGCTTTGGACTTCGGTGCCTGGCAGTTTTTGCTGGTGATTTCGGGGGGTTGTTGGCAACAATGTACCGGGTTCAAGGTTACCAAACCACCCGCATAGCTCCATGAGTATTTGCAATGAAGCGATGGTCTGCACGCCCACGGATTGCGCGTTTGGGCACGACATTATCTGACTAACGGGACCCAATGACTGATACACGAGAAATTGCTGTCGGAATGCGAGTACAGTCAGTTTTGCTCCTCTATTTCTCACGATACACAGAGGTCACGGGGACTGTTCCTTTGTTTAAAAAAAACTTGAAAAACAGCAGCTTTTTATGAGATTAATAGCTCCCCATGACGGTAAAAGCATGGTAATCATTATCCTGCCGTACGCTAGGTATTACGAATTACCAGGTAGTATCATCCTATTTTTGTTTTGTTGTATTCATTAAACCTACATCACAGAGCAGCACAGGGGGTAGGCTCGCCGACGAAGGATATGGCAGTCGCCAGTACTTTTGTACAAATACACAAAGACGATTATATGAAGCAGCCTAACACAGGGAAAAGAACATCACGAGCCGATCCTCAAGATGCTGTGGCACGGTATAACAAGGGTCAAACAACCTGACACCGTCACAGTCGTAGAAAAACGCCGCGTCTAATCTACGCGGAGCCGTTTACACTAACCCTTCCGGGCACCACGGCCCCAAACGCAACGCAACGCAAACAAACCCAAGCGAAGATGCTGTAGAACGCTTGCTACGCAAAGCCCAATGCCGATGCAGAGAGGCAGAATGAGCAAAACGAATCCGATTAGAAAATCGCTGCATCTAAACTACGTGGGATCGGTTTCCTTTCCCCCCTCCGACGCAAGGGCCCCTATAGGTCGGAATGGCAGCCGCGTTGACGAGAGACCCTGCGCTAGGATCCAACCTCTGCCGTTCGCGCCAGGTTTGAAGTCGTCGGCTCCGCCGTTGCGATCCAAAACGAAATCGCGCTCGCGGCCGAAAACGCGCTGGCGGCCGGAATAACTGTCGCTGGTTTGGACATAAACGCACCACCGTGCATTACCCTTAGAGAATGTAGTAGTACCGACCAGTCCATAGCAACATCTATCTGGAGTCAACAAAAGGCTTCTGGTGTCGCTCCTGCCTTAAACTTCGCCCCTTCGCCCACTGCAGAGCAACAACGCGCGTCAGCATTTCTCGAACTTGTTTTGATATGAGAGCCTGCTTTTTGGATGAGGCGCCCGCTGTAGTATCCCTTCGGTGACCTCGGAGAGAATTTACAACACAAAGCGATATCTCCATCTACGGCCACTGTGCGATTGGGGGATATTACAATTGTTGGTGAACGAGTTAGAAAGCACGGAGTGGCACGGTGTCAGCATATGGACGTTGAGATCCATATACTCATCCATTATGCAGTCAATACGCACCGATACGAGTATACGAATATCTTAGTGTGGATATCGAGTAGGCACAGCACGCCGTAAGATTTACGAGGTCGTTTATTGCTTGTAGTTCAATTTAGATTATGTTCAACATTCCTCTGTCGAGGCGTTTACAATACGCGTGTAAGCGAGGCAACTGCCTTACCATAAGAATGCTCCAATATGAATGTTGCTCCGTGACGGACTATCCGCCAGCACGCTAACTAGTGGATTAACTCAACTTGAACCGCCCATATAGTGGGCGCTATTCTGTGATGTTCCATATGATGATAAGGTGAACAACTGCCCGTAGAATTGGCATTGTTCTATGATAAGGGCAACTTCAACAGCCCGTATGGTGGGCATTGTTATATGATAAAGTCAACTTCAACTGCCCGTAGAGTGGGCATTGTTCCAGGATGATCAGGTGAAGGTCAGCTCTACCTCGATCACTCCACCTTCTCTTACTCATCCTCTTTTTCTCCTCTCCGCTCCTTTTCTTTTTCGCCACTAAGCGCCCTTTGTTCAAACCATCTTCTTCGCTCATCACAAGTGATCTGCACAGACGCTTCGGTGCCACCTCCGCCATCTCTCTTCACAGAAACAGAGCCTCGACACATGCATTAATATTTCACAGAGGTCCGGGGGAGACATGACCCCACGCCTACTTCCGTATCATCACGCTGTTAAAACAGGGCTCATACCTCGAAAGTGTTTTTTTTGTCGATATCTCGGGGTCCCAAACGGTGAACATCACCCACCAGTGCGTAGTGCCGTAGGAAGAGAATCGACGCGCCGGCCTGCAAACGTGACTACCATCCACCCATGTGCACCGCTTGGTCGGCTTGGCCCTTATACTCGCCTGTTCGAATTCGCATGGGTACTCTAGAAGTTGCGTCACAAGACGACAGCCCTTTAATGGTCGACGATGTGGAATTGGACCGCAAGACAGTCTTTTGAGACCCCCCGCCACCAGCCAAAAACTCATCGCGCTCTCTGTTCACAGCTGCACCAACATTACCTCCGACAGTACTGATGTTGTCGGGCCAACGAAAACGAATAATTAACTTCTGCTAGCCGCCAAGAATATCAGCATCTGACAGGGTAAGACCTATGCCAATGGAAACGCGAAATTGAAAAGTTTATTTTTCAAATATATGGCTTTGAAACAACAGCCGAAAAATCTCGTACCGCCGCTGTAGGGGAAAAAGAGAAAAATGTTTGATTTTTTCTTTTTTATCCCCCAACGGCTGCAGGCGGCGCAATTTGTATTTTTCTAGTCGCAAATTGTCAACACGGTGATCGAAACTAGCTCGTGCGACGATCGACCCTCGTGCGACGATCGACCCTCGATCTCGACATAGAGTCAGCCCACGGCCAACCCACTCGGTATCTGGCAAGCCCAACGAGTATAGATGACGGCCTCGAAGATATCAGGCGGATCCGTGATCTAGGGGGCGAGAGCTTGCCGGCGGCGTCGTAGGGTATCCTCCCAAACCTAAAAAAAAAACTATTTTTTGCCATTCGAGACGGATGGAGAAGTTTTGTCTTCTGTTTTGTGCACACCAGCGGCCAAATGTTTTTTTATCACACGCCTGGTCAGCTCCCGCCACATGACACCGGCCATGGTGTGAAGACGATGACCCTAGGGTGGGTCGGAGCACCTAACGAGCGCACTCCGTTCAGAATTCGTGACGCAATCGTTGGTTTTGTTGATCGATATCTGTCGAGGACTCGGAATCTCGCCGCCTCGAACGAAAGATCGGCCTGAGTTTTTCTCAAGCCGATGTTGGCCCAACATCGGCCCCAGATTTGCTTTTTTCGGGCTTTTCCAAAAGTTAGGAACTTTTTTCTTTTTTTAGGTGGCCCATAGGCAGCGTGTTCTGATTTTGTTTGGCGGGTATCTTTGAAAAATCAAACTTTTTATTGCAACTTGGCTGTACCATTCGCATAGGTCTAACCACCACAAAAATAGACTGAAAGGTTTTCACAGATCTCTAGTGAGTGAACATCGTCCGCAATCACGCTTGTTCGGTCACACGTTCTAAATTTCTTCACAATCATGTTTCCCTTTGGCCACCGTGAACCATCCTCGGCCGGTCAAACCGGTGTTGCGGATGATTTTCCTTACTTCACCGCGAAAGAGACGATTGAAAGTCGCAACGTACCCGAACTATATTGGGAGCGAACGCGAAACGTATAACGTTCGAGTACGAGAAAAATAAACCAAAACATGTACGAAGATAAAATTACGCACAAAAAGACAGGTAACACCGCAGGGAGATACCCCGGTATAAATCACGAGGGAGAGTACACACGGGTACCCGCGATAAACACGTCGCTCCCAGCGCAGTTTTACCTAGCACTCCACCTCTCGAGTCACACGAATGCTAGTTTAAGCAGTCTGCTATCCCCCATCTCCTTTATCCACTACTTAGCTGCAAACGTGCACGCGGTCTTCCTTATCGTAAACATAAACGTATATCAAAAGATCTGAGAAGTCATCGCTTCAGGCATGTCACCCTCCGACCACCCGTTCATGCATGATGTATTGATACGGCAATGACTTGTTCGTATACCTATATATTAAGTCTGATAGTCTCTTCCTCGCTATCGCGATTTTCTCCCATCCCGGCGTACGTCGCTCGATGGGCATCTTGCATGCATCTACTCTCTCCGTCCTGTGATGTACGATATTGATACTTACTTCTTATTATCCACCATATATGATACTCGCGTGTTAGATGCGCGACATACATCTCCCTTCTGCCCGTAGGTTTGCTCAATATAAACCACGCATGCGCCTATCTCCCCGCTCTGGTCGCTTAAACATCTACTTCATCCGCTATTTTACAGCTGTGCTGAGTACGGTCAACAATTTCCCTCATAAAACTTGTGCTCGTTTTTTGACGGAGTGTCCTTACCCTTGAAACGATTGCGTTGTTGCCCTATCCCGTCTCATCAATTTATGGCATGACAAGCGTCGAGGCTCTAGACTACAAATACTAGCGTGTAAATTACAGCAGAAAATATGCTAATACGTCCTACCATTAAAAACAACGACTAGTTTCTCATTGGACACTGAACTGAATATATAGTATGCATATCGCACATAGTTTAGGTCGTAGTTGCCAAGTCTCAACAATGTACACCGTGGGAGTCGCCGTACCTTTTCCCGCATTTCCCCGCACCATCGACACCCGCCACGACGTACCAGGTATGCCCCATAATCGACCCCCCCGGGAATGCGGCAACTCGACTTTTTGTGTGCTTGCAGCAGCCATTTTTTAGAACACCGGAAACTGAACATTTTGGAGGCGTAACGGCAAACATACCGCGTGCGTGATAATCCTTTGCCAAACCCGGCCAGTTCGCACCGAGCCCCACTTGCTAGAGACAATGAACAGGTATAAAGGGGCAATGTTGTTCTAACCGTTACCCATAAAAGGCCATCAAAATAAAATATAGAAGGATACGTCCATTTTTGGACTTTCCGGTAAGACACCACGACGTAACTTCCGGCGTAGAATTACGAATCAACGTGTTTGTGCGGCAGCTTTGCGTTCACCAATGCGTCCTGTGCGCATCGCCCGGATACTCATTGGTTCCTACAGCACAGTTGTAGGTCTTGGGCCTGCTCGACGGGGAGTCGATGAAGAAAGCGATAACCACCGGCCGCGCCAGTGCCTCAAGGGGAGCACATAATCTGCTGGTTGCCCAGCCACCACCGTAATCAAACGGCAAATTTCCCACGCCCGCTGAAGTCCGGCCTCTTGGTTTGTGTTGGATCTTGAAGGCGACGACGCGCACCTGCACGCCCATCGATATCGGTCAGCGCCGAGGTTCCAGCGAAGGGAACATTCAAGTTTGAGAGCAACACCATCTTAGATAGCGGGGGGACGGGAATGGGTGGAGGGAACGCACGACTAACCTGCCTCGAACCTAACTGGACGGTGTGCGTGCGTAGGATGTATGCGTGAAACGTACGGGCAGTCGTGTGAGCTACGGGAGCTGAAACTCCCCGCAGATCCATTTATCCACGGGGGTGAGTGGGACAACAGGGGTAGGAGCTTCATTTTCATTTTTTGTTTTCCACTGCCATTCCCAACTGGGCAACTGACCCCATATCGGCTCACCACTGAATCGATTTACCAAAATTAGCGATCTTTACCGATGTAGGCGTTGGGAGTTTTCGTCAACCATTGCGCTTGTTTGCGTTGGGGTAGAAGGAAAATCAAGCGAGGAGCTTCGAACACTTTAGAGGACCACCTCTACAAAGCAAGCACACTTCTGTAGGAGAACACCACCACATTCGTCGCGGTCTAGGTCCGGTGTTGGTGTTCCTTCGCAAAATTGATCCTTCGTTACGTGAAGACAGAGACACCGATACCGCTGCCCGACCGCGTGAGGCAGTGGAACATTTGAGATTTCAGTACCATTATTGACGCAGTCTTTTCACCAATTCCCCTTTCACGGCTACACGCTGTTACTGTGGAGGATGGTGGGGCTACTTCTGTACTTGGAATCAGTACGGGGTCTTTTGCCATTTGGGGAAACGGGATGGACTCTCGAATTTCTACTGTGGCACTGCGTGCTTGGGCATTGCGTTTGGAACCGTAAGTATTGGTCGGGGTACTATCTGATGTACTAGGGGGATGGCTCACGTAAACCGGCGCCTCTCAAACGTTCCGGCGGAGTCGCGACATACATCGGGGCACGTAGGCGTGAGCGATTTTACAGCGTGTGCCGCTCACGAAGCCTCGACGTTTGTCACTGTGTGTCTAATGCCCTCCCTTTTTTGTTCGACGAACGCGTCACGGTTCAAACCTTCATTAGATGCCCGTGATGAGCTGCTTGAACCTCTTCCCGAGCGGACCGTCCACCCGGTAGTCTTCTTCCTGCCCGCCAATGGCTTCAAGACCGGACATGATCTCCGCCCCGTGCTGATCGATCGTCGGCACGGTAGTCTCGCCAATAATACCTTGCATGGTGTCATCGCGAGTGATGCCCTTAAACCCGAGGTTCATCTGGAAAGTGGTGTGGTCTGGGATATCGAAGGTGTCCGTGGGGTCCCTCTCCGGCAGCTGGTGCAGTTTGCCGTGGTTGAGGCGCAAGGTGAGGCTCGGGGAAATAAGCTGGAAGGAGACGTGGTCTGACTGGTGAGTGAACAAGCTGTCGTGCTCCGCGGCCATGGACACGTATTCCTCGCATTCGTTCGGGTTTGTCGCGGAGGGGTCGCCTGCAATCCAACGGTCCATGGTCGGAATGTCTGATAGACGGCGCCCCGCTTGAGCGGCAAGAAGACCCGCCTCGCGAACTTTTTGTTGCCAGTACCTCTCAAAGCCGAAGGGCCGGCACTCTCCAGGTATGTTAGCCGCCGCGAAGGAGACGCCCGGCCCAAGTTGTTTCTTTCCGGGGCTGGTCACGCTTACGCCATCGAGTAGCACTGTCAAGGCACCGTCACCTATGCATGGCTGACCGTCCGCAGGGCAGCTGGTGTCGAGTACGCTTGGGTTCGTGACGAAGATGATAATGCTGTGTTCGACGCCGTTTTTATCCTCGGTTTGAACGCTGATGCCGGTAATGTAAGTCACCCCGGGAAGGTCGGCTATGGGTGCTGTGACCCTCATGTTAACCTGGTCCGTGTCCCGCACCGAGAGCAGCGCGTACCAGCTGTTCGACTGCCCGGTAAAGTCGAACTTCTGCCCCGCTAGTCCAACGAGATGGGGGTCTCCATGGACGTTGGCGGCCAAGCCTGAACAAAACGGAACAGGGACCAAACGGTAGGTATAGTTCAAATGGCGTTCATCATCGGCTAGCTTTAACTACGTCGACGTCATTGGTGGACTCTGTAAACTGCCTGTCTCGCTTGGACCATTATGTGATTCCCGTCCAACATATGGCACTTAATATCTACAACGCGACTTGTTTGGAATGAACGCAGACCACAATTATTTATTTTTTTCGTGATTCTCAGACGACCCACGATCGCAGCTGGTTTCGTCCACGTAGGCTTCGAGTGTGACGGAGGTACGCGTTCGAGAGCACACTCTTCCGACTGTTTGCTGGGAGTTAGTGTTGGAAAGACTAAGGTGCGCCCGTAGGCATAAACACATGTAACATTACTGACGCCACCGTTAACGTGGAGCACATATTTTCAAGCCGCTGATACCTGCATGTATCAAGCGAAGTCTTCACCTGGGCACGCGTCCGCGCAATTCTGGGCAACCCATAGACACATCTTCTCCGCAGAGATGATACCGTACCCTGCTTCTGGCCCAAATGTCTCCGGTGCACCACCGGCGTCGGATGTAGCATCGATAGTGTACTGGTAATCGGTCAACATCTCCATGACATCGTCGTAGGTTACCACCTGAACCGTTTCATGAAACCAGCGGCGAGAATATGCGGCAATTTAGCCTGCGTCTGGAGTATTGGAAGTTTTGTTTTTTGCAACTCAATAAAAGGGCATAATGTACGGCTCGACAGTGGAAAAGCTTTCGCGCTTCGAACGCAAAACGCATAACACATAAGGGCGCAATAATCATGCTTCGTCCAGACAACGTTCAACACATAGTAACTTGAAGTCTCGAACATAAAGTATGATCTCTAGTAATTTTACAGCTGTCTACCGCATTCAGGATTCCACGATTGGCCGAGGTAATCTTGTTACCCTGGGGAAGCACGCTGCCCTAATGATCGTCGCGATGGCTGCAGCGACTGGCGCGGAAGCGGAGATCCCGAAGAGGGGATTGGATCCTGCGTTCCGATTACCGGTGGGAAACGGCGAGCAGGAAGGGACATCGTCATAAGATCGAAGGTATGGAGTTACAGGACGCGGCGCGGGCATTCTTCGTGTTCCGGAAAATTCGTTCCACCAGGGACATCTAGGACCATGCCGTGTCCTGTAGTGTCAATCAAACAAATTAATACTTCCAACTCCGAAAAGGGGCTCGAAATATTCATGGCAGAGGTCAGATCGAG
Organism: Nereocystis luetkeana; assembly: GCA_031213475.1. Taxonomy (NCBI): domain Eukaryota; class Phaeophyceae; order Laminariales; family Laminariaceae; genus Nereocystis; species Nereocystis luetkeana. The sequence goes on along the minus strand of JARUPZ010000009.1, from coordinate 4,086,064 downwards.
CAACGCGAGTACTTCGCGAGATCGTGCTTTGAAGCCTTGTACGAGGCTGTGCCCACCCGTGGTAAAGAACCTCAGGACGGCCTATTGCCCTGAACCGCAGCCCATGAAGCACAAACACATGTTCGTGATACGTTTTGGTTGTTGTTTCGATAGAGCAGTTTCACGATGTCAACCGTCCTACGCCTTTCCAAGAGGGATGTAGCACACTCTGGGTCTAGAGCGCATTAATTCAGCTAGTTTTGAGTTCTCAAGCCGCTTCGACAATGCAGCCCGAACTAAACCTCATCGACGAACCTTCTGTAGACGTTGGAAGACCATCAGCGGCAGTCGTCACAGGATGGTTTCGCTCCACGAAACTCTGGCCGTCGGCTACGATGCACGGCCCACGGGGAGAATTCGACCGCACGGGTGCTGGTTCAGGGTCAGCGAACGCGCCATCGTCGCCAGTTGCGCTTGTCTGTGGGATTGGGAGCCAGGTTTAGTACCAGTAGAGATGGACGTGTGTACCAACCCATGGCGTGACAATAGTATCGTTCACGATGGTGTCATGCTTAGCCGACAATATTTGTCGTCAATGCCTTCAACTGCTCGCGCTCTGTCACGGAAGTATTCATAGCCAGTGGGAATCGTAGCGCGCGGTCGGAACGCGTGCTCTGGCTCCCGCCAATAGTCAGCAAACGGAACTCTATTTCCTGGAAGACCGTACGATAGACAAAACCTTTGACTTGCTGGCATCGCGATCAATTGGTATCGGAGAGCGACAACTAACGCACGAAGTGCTTCACCAAAGTGAGGAGGCAAACATGCAGTGGCCTGCGCAGGTCACACAGGTTTCAGCGAATTCACTCACATATCCTATGGTGGCGACGCTCAATGCGTTTGTGGCGCACGCGTGGCCAAACATGGAACCAGATGTAGCCCCGGTAAGGTGGTTACTCGCAGATACAAGCTGCATATTCATTGCTGCGAATGGTTCGATGCCGCCTTGATGAATAGACAAAAATGTTTGCTGCACACGACCACAAAGGAACCATCGACGAGGAGGGTATTTTCTACAGTCAGTTTTACCTCACGCCAAGGGGGGTCACCATGTACGAATGGTTAAATGTGAGGTGCCGCGAGACAGAGCGACCACGCGTACATGTCACGCATACATTCCGGTTGGAATTCGTGAGTTGTCCTGCTATTGTTCGCCAAAAACACTCTGTACGACTAAGAATATTCCGTCCAGTACACAGTGTTTATGACCAAAAGAGGTCATACGACCCCTTGCAAAGCGCGTCGCTCTACGGGTGGAGTTGACACCTTGCGAACGTCCTTTATCATTTCACGCAGTCAGAACTTGTCGAAGTTGAAGGCGATCATGTTGTGTGGTACGCAAACCTCTCAAAAGCCTAATATCGTTACATGTGACTTGTTTTATCGGGGAGGCACATGACTTACACTGCAAACAATGTATCCCCTCCGTGTGGACGACTTACACAGCAAACAACACACACGCTCCGTGTGGTGATGGACTAAGTTTGCCATTCTTTAGAACCGCGCTACCACTGGTGGTCCTGAACGAACGATTTTTATTCTGGCCGATTCTAGTTCGTTCTCCACGGGTGTTACAAGCGGTACTTCGGCATACATACGGGGAAAAACCAACACGGAATGACTCACAAGCATACGACGCTATGTTCCAACCTAGAGTTCGGCTGACCCATCGACAGCGAGCCTGGTACTTTCGTGAACACCTAAACATGCTACAGACGAATTCACTGACTGTGCGTATACGCTCCACCTAAAGACGAGACCAAATCATACGATTCGTATGCATACTCTTTTGGTGGCGATCCCTGTTTTGTGTACCATTACCTGATTGGCGGATAGATTTACGCGGACTGTCGCCACCCCTGCCGGCTGTTTGACCCGGGCATATCAAGACAGACGGACGCGAAAGACGACGGGTGTTTTTTGGACGACAGGTGTATAGACGAGCACAGCGTATTTATAGAAACAATCGTCACTTTGAAGCGTGGTGATACTAAACAGACCAGAGAGGGAATATTCAAAAGGGTGTGTGAGCTTGCGCTGACCATATCGCCAGATCAAACGTGGTTTGTGTAGTCTCTGCGTCGGAACAGGAGTGCATTCTGCGGTCACAGACGTGGAGCTAATTGCTGAACAATATATTGTGTGAGAGTATTCGGCTGAGGAATGTGCGCTCATCTGCTCCAATGCGAAATTATCACGCCAGGTGTGAGGGCAAACTATCCTTCATGCACAGTGCACCGTGTTGTAATAATGACGAAACCCGAACACGATCCAAGGAAGAACGTTTCCGTTTTTGACACGGAAGGTGGAAACCGATACTCACAGACTGAACCATTGCCGTATTTGTGAATACGTTGTCAGCGGACCGCTGCCACAAAGCAAGTGTCATTCCGCGAGCGACTCCTCCTTCCTCGTCCCATTTTAAAAGCACGTAAAATGAGAACGGCAGTGTTATTTCGAAGAAATACCTGGCAAGGGAAGAGAAACGAACGACAAGGAATAGCGTGTCTCTGATTAAGTAGCATTTTGGAACGGGGAGGTCACACAAGGACGCGTGATACAAGCCTACTTCGAGCCACGCACCCGCGATGAAATGCACCATCAATATGTAACGCAAAGCTATACTTGTTCGGCACTCTGCTTGGATCCGTTCTGTGCCACAGCACCATATGGATGCGACTGTAACAACAAGTTGTTCTACTCACACAGGCTGATATGATGGTAGGAGTAGTATTGTGCTCATATGGAATCATGCGGAGCGTGACGTCTACAAGCGGATGGTGTGGTAGCCCCTGGTGCCTGCCTCAACCACACGACTCACAACGATCACTATCGAAATGACAACACGACGCTGCGAAGGTGTGTTGCTAACCTCATCAGTAAGCAAGGTTAGACGAAACCCTTACCTTGATGTGGCCATATCCGCTGGATCAAAAACGTGTGCACCGACGCCGGCGACGCAAGGCGCCGTGGTAACACCTGGAAATAAGTCTTGCTGGCACTCGAAGTTCTGCGGGTAAATGCGGGACGACGCAAGACAGAGTTTGGCAGCATATGAGCGCAACGATTGACTCGAAACGAACACAACCACTGTCAAATAGTCACCGATGACATCAGGACCGTCAGCCCCCGGCGCCGAGCACCGTGAACCAGAAGAGCCTAATTTGGTTGGACTGCACCCCGGTAGCTCTAGCGACTAAGGCAATACTACAATTTAGTCGGTTAAGGCTTTGGTTCTTCGCTTTACGATGTGCCTGATTCGGCCGCTCCTGACTTCTTTGGTGAATGGAAGCCAGCACAGCTTCCATAGCAGTATCGGTAGCATCAGTAGAGGTGGTCGCCTCGGCTAGGGTCCAGGGGCCAGCGTCAGGATCAACAGAGCCCTAACCATCAATGACCGAGGCGACTTCGTCCATTGTGCTAACGATACCGTTCCCTCTCACATTTCGCTGACGTGCGCGGCAGCTGTGTTTTTCGAACTTGTCCATGTGAGGGGTTCAGCTATGTTTTGAGACGAGCTGAAGTAAGTCGTTGATAAGCTGCCAAAGTACTGCCCACCTCAAGACCTACTTTATCTAGTACCTGAAGACTGTCGATACAGTATATGCTGGGCGGGCGCCCAGATCTACCCACACATGCTATATACGAATAGTTGTGGCAAGGCTAGGCCGTGGTTTCCACGATACACAATTTATTTGTTCGAACCTTACCGACACAAAGCGGAGTCCAGTTCCGAGGCTTGTCCCGCCTGTAAAGTACAACGTGTTATGGTCTTGAGTTGCTGCGTCGACTGCATTGGCAATAACCCCATCGTGGAAGCTTGGCCTGACACGACGACACAGAACCACAGTCAGGCTCGGACTTCCGACACGTGTTCCAAGGACGCCTACGCGGTCTACGATGAAATCGGTAACACGCGTCGACCAGACGTTGTCTGCCTGCGCGAACTCTTCAAAGTTAAAATCTAGCAAGCTTTTTTGGGATCTGACACTGTGTTCGCAATCTTCACATTGTGGTTTTTAGGTGTCTTCGTTTTCATGCCTACGCCATGATACTCTTCGACGGTGCAAGCGGGCTAGCAGCACGATTCGAATACAGTTGTTGGGCGAGATGAACATCGTTTGGAGCATGGATGCTTGGAAGAAAAAGGATTCACCCGTACAGTAGAGTTCGCCTTACCGCTTCTGATCTAACTGGCGGAAAACCAACATCATGTTGCTTCCTCCGTCCTGACGTGTTAGAAAGCAAAAACAAGAATTGCTACGCAGACCACTGCGGTAGATAGGCTAAGCACGCGAGTGACACGGTCGCCAAACACCGTATACTTACTCAAAACTGTATGCAATATTATCGACGATCACGTCGCATTGCTCCTCTCCAGCCAAGAGGAGGATGTCATCAGCGAATGCCTGAGGATAAAAGCGAGAAGTGGTCAACATATATATGTTGTTGGAAACTTAGTAGCATTGGCGGATTCACTTACACACACATGTGAATGCTTGCGGAACCTGCTTAATTTACTCGTTCTTCCATTCATTGGCAAACAGTCATATGTACATCAAGCAACCTGCAAGGAAGCTACTTATCTTACCCATATATATCTTGTAACTGGGAGACACACATGTATGTGGTGTAACATGCTGGTATGAGATGTGGGATGTTTCTTGACGCAATATGGAATATGCATCGGACACGTGTAGGTTTGCGTGCAAGGTCGGCAATATCCTGGGCAAACGATCGTGCCATCCTTGCCATCATGTGATCAAGCATTCATTCGGTTTCGTCAGAAGACAGTACTCACAAAACGCAGGAACGCCGGCTCTGCCGGAGACACAGTCGTGTATACACTACTTGAAAAAATGATTCGTACGTCAACGGCGTCGAGCGGCACCGCAGGTGTTTCGTGAGTGGCATGTACATCAGCCTAGGATAATATATAGATAAGGAGTCCAGAAGTATAGCGACATGCTAACATCCGGCTTGCAGGTACGAAGAGGCTTAGACAAAACTTTCAACCCCCCCGGCGTAATCATGGGATTCCAACCACTAAAAACCTTTTTAAATTTTACGGGAGCGATCCGACCCAAGTCGGAGAGGGACGAAACCCTAGGGCGGAACGTTTATCTCCTCGATATAATGAATGAGACATAACATCAGTCGTGTCGAGTAGAGGGAAGAGCTCGCTTTGGGGCCGAGGGTCTCACAGTAGTTGCGTCTACTACGCTACTGCTGTACGAGTAAGGAGAAGTAAGAAGGGCGAATACGTCAAATAATGGGACGGAAAAAGGTGCATGCACTGAATTATCTAGTGGTATACAAATAATGCTCGAAACATAAACAATTTTCGGGCATTAAATTGGTACACAAACCTAAATCCTTGAACCATACGAGGTACTTACTAGTTTGGTTTCCAATTTTCTGCATTTAATGTTCCGAGTTTTTGTTTTTTTCTACCTGGTAGGTTAGCTTTGATATTCTTTTGTTGTTTTCCGGAATGGGGACTCATTTGGTTCGGTCGCGACAGGAAGTCTATTGTTGGGGAACACTTGGTTGAGGGTTTCGTGAAATTCTGCTCTGGGGTTTAGAGGTAGGCGACAGCAGTGGAGAAGTATGGGATATGTTCGGGGACGGAGGATCAACCAAGAATGCGTTGTTAACCACATGCACGTGGGCGCACCGGCAGGATACACATCGTACAACTTGCCATAGAGTAAGGGACTCGCAACCGTATTATTTCAAAGTGGCAGTCTTGTTGATGCAAATATACAAGAATCGGGAGCTTGTCGACCCTTTTGGATCCTTTCTTAGGCTAAACGAAATACCGCCTTTCCCGGGAATGACACATTTCGACCCGCGGGCTCAAGGGGACAACCCTTGGATACTTACCAGGGTATTATCAGTTGTAAGTCGCCTGGAAAAGATTACTTATTTCGGGTTACCGATTTCCGGTCGGTAACTATTGGGAGTGCCCACATACTCGGTGCAGGGATTATATCGTGTTTGAATATGTTTGCTGTTGACGTGGCCCATGTAACCACGCGGCGTGCCCCTATGGCCTCGGTCGAGAAGAGAAAATATAATACTCGTACAATAAACCTAGCACAACACACACCAGGTTGGGTCAATACCGTTATGTCAGAGACCCCACCACATAAACCACACACAGGAGGTAAGCCGCACCAAGATTGCCACCGGTTGCACCGCTGCCACTCACCTATAGACAGGCCGTATCGTTATAATCAAAGCCTGGGCCGTGTCATTAACATCAGCGACGAGGAGCAGCTCCACCCCTCCAGTCGCGAGGTATAAAAAATAAGGCCCCGATACATACTCCGAAATAAATACCACAAAACTTGAAAGCCCCAATATCCGCAGACCTATATCAAGCTACCGCATACCACAAACAGATGTGTAATGGTATTGAAGAGTTCCACGCAGGAGATATGCCTTTTTCTGGGTCGAGTGTTCAAAGGGTGGTGACATATTTTTTCTGTTAAATATACCTGATCATGTTCCTTATCTTTCTTGTCTTGTGATCTAAGTGGAATATATATATATATATATATCCAATTTTTTCTCATCTTTTGTTTGCTCATCCCATTTAATATCTTCGCCCATACTCTCCTCTCTCTCCTTCCAACTCCTAACTCAGATCCGGGGTCACATAGCAGGCTCTTCTACCCTCTTCCCGCTACGGTACGTGCCGTCATTTTTATCGCGAGAGGATTTCAGCCTTTTCTTCCCTCGTCGACTCGCATCGAAGAGTGTCTACCCACGCTGCAAGGCGCTCTAAACAATTGAATCCTTTTTTATTTAGATTTTTGCAAATAATGTATAAAGTCCGACCCACCTGGGGCTCGAACCCAGGACTCAAACACAAGTAGAATTCGACGTTAACCACTCGAACCACCGGGGCGACCGGGTGGATATAAATACATATATATATATATATATATATATATATATTATATATGATACGTCTATCCTGTGGGGTTTGTACCACACGATCGCCAGTCTACTCAGGCCCGGCCCATCATATCTGTGAGTGCTGCGGGCACGCTAGCGTTTTTATTTTGTTTCTATGCTGTTTTGCTAGTACGGCCGAGGGTCGCAGAGGAGACTGCGTCGGACAGTCGATTACGTGGAACATGGAACGAAAGAGAGAGTAAAATACAGGATGTTAGTGAAATGCTTCGGAATGTTTATTTCGGACCATGCAGAGGCAGTTACCCGTGGGACAAAGCGAAATTCTCTTCTAAGTCGCCCGATTGTCGCGGCTGGAGGGGTTTTCCCGAACGTGAGAGATCAGCCATATATATGTCGCACAGGGCGCAAAAGTCACAACAATCGAGGACAACACGGGAGGTGCAGAGGCAGTTGCTCTTTGAGACTGAGTTGAATCATATTTTACCCTTGCCGATCATCGCCGAGGCGGGAGGGATTCTCCCGCGCGAGAGAGAGAGCGCATCAGAAAAAAGGCACGCCCCAAGAACGGGCGCCTGCTTAACTGGCAAGAGCCGTCGCCCACGATAACAGGTAGGCCAACATGAGAGGTTGAGTAAGCGATGCGCATCAGACCAAGTATCGTTGTCGTGCTTGAACTCGAGGAGGAGCTTTCAGGCGAATCCGGTGCGGAAAACATCCACGGCGAAGAGGGGACCCCCGCGACTGTGGAGGGGTTTCCGGAGTCGGAGACGGAAACAGGGAGACGGACAGCAGGGCGGAATGGGGCCTTGGTGGGAAAGCTCGGATGGGTGGCTGAGGGTCGCAAAGCACGCTGCGTCGGAGGGCGACACCGCAACGAAAGGTATAGAAGACCGAGAGTGGAAGCTGGGAATCTGATGAGGAGTTAGTTCTTGTTCTTAGTTGTTGTTTTTTTCGTGTTGGTTCGATGATTTTCTTCTACTTTACCGTACACGTATCGGGTTTAGGCCGACCGTTCGAGATATTATTGGTTTGTTGTTGCCAACAGTATGTTTCCGTGGACTGCTGATTCCTTGTCCCCCCCTTTCCGGCTACTGATCCCACCACCTCGCCCGGCCCCCCAATTGCTCTAAATCTAGAAGGGTAGACTTGGTGTACCGACGATGCTGTAGAACAAGCCACCATATACTAGACATGTAATACCGTTGTGTCTCTACGAGCACAAAGGCCACATAGACCAGACATAAACACCATGAAAACTACACCTCTAACACCGACCCACCGGAGCAGCAGACACAATGCTCTAGACACAAAGCAACACCTATTATCTCATACCAAACACACACCATATTTAGACATGACATCACTCAGTTAACCTTTTGTTGTTCCAATACAGAAACACGAAAAAACAGAGTTGGACATGGAACCATTGAACAATCCAGGTTTTTCACCCTTTTGAATACGTATACGGGATTCAGACATAACAAAATCAACCAAAGTGTTAGTATTCCCCATCATACCAAAACTCAAATCGGAGATAGACATGAAATTACTCACCCCACCTTTTTTTGCTTATACCCAACCACAAACCCGATGGTGAGATATAACTCAACTCAGCTGAACAGTTGTTTCCCCAGGTCAGAACACGTACCAGGGATAGACATGAATAAACACAAAGTGAATACGTACCAGGTTTATAGTTTCTCCCATGTCCTGATGCTCGTAGTAAATGCATGAAACATAGACCAGACAACCAGCATGACGGCGGACCACCTCACATCCACACACATTGACACAGCATGGTCACTCCGGAATTTTCAATTTTCATGAACATCGGGTCTGGTGGTAACATACGCGTAAAACGTCGTCGCTTTCCGCCGAACGGTTTATCCCTGGTCGGACAGCATCCCTAAATCATCTGACATCAGGTGCGCGTATCCTACGCCAGGCAGAGGGGAGGGGTGGAGGATGCATGACATTCAGCCAAGACCTCCAATACTCATGACCAAACCACTTTACAAACGACCGACCACATGACCAAACAGAAGGAGTACCACGAGGTACGTACTACTGGAGATATCTTGACATTTTTAATGATAGAAACAGCTATATTTTATTTGGGCGGGGGTCGTTGACCAAGCTTTAGACAACGAAAGTCTACTGCGCACTAGTGTGGTAGCTACCAGTAAAGGGACACCGACATACGCCGGAGACAGCATGTACGGTGCATCATTGCCCGCAGGGCCCGATAAAGCCACGAGGAACGACGTGTGATGACGGCAGTGGTGGAGGTGGCGGAGGTGTGCACACGCTTATCGAGGGAGGGGTCCGCACGCGAGCCCTTGTACGGGGCCTTCCGATGTGTGAGCGAGACTTTGTGTTATGCAACCCGCCCTTGAAGTTTCCCTGGTAAACACGACCTCTTTGGAGTAACGTAACCCTGGTATACGTAACAGCAGCGGGGAAATACGATAGAAAATGCGATCGTGGGACTCCCAGATCCTCTGACACAAGATGGGGGCACTTGTGTAGAGGGTGCTTGCCTTGGCTTCAGGCATCCACGACACTGCTTAGGGTGCTGCGCCAGAAAAGTACCTCGAAGACACACGAACTTCAACGAGTACAAGGTTTGAGAAGTCCAAGCTATTTAAACACTTCCCGATTCCTAATAAATATGAATACCGACACGCTGGAGATATATCGGACGAGAATACGGGAAACGCGGAGAGGCAGAGTAGGTAGGAATGTAGTTATCGTCAGGGTAAAGTACTAGTGGCCCCGATACTTGGAGTTCCAAGCGACGTGACGACGCGTTTCCGATAGAGGTCGCACGTTTCCGCGAAATGGTTGTTGTATGACGGGGCTCCTCAACCCAAAATCGTCGGAATACCAATGTTGTTTCGAACAATGACCCCATTCTATACGTACGTGAGCCACGGGATTATTTGTCGGGATGCAATTAATTTTCGTTTTTTTTGCTGAAGTCCGTGTTAGGGTGAGGTATGGAGCTCCTTAAGTGAGGAGCGTCAGAAAGAGTAAGGTGCACCGCTATCGTATAATTAATGCCTGTGACGAGGATTGCATTTAGGAGGAACTGCGACGGAGAAGGACTGTACTGCTTTGCATCAGGGAATGAATGTAGAACGAGAGAGAGAACACTCTTGAGTCACGCCAAAGCCGAACGCGAGCCTGGAGAGATCGAGGGCGAACATAAAATGCATGTCGGCATGGGTTACAATAGGATGGAGAGTATGTGTATAACTGATGAGAAACCTCAGACGTAGTCTTAGGGTGAACGAAGGTAGGGGAAGGTTGGAAACAGTACATACATGGCTGAAAAGGAATCGGGGTAACCCGTTTAGGCGTAGAGCAAAGAGGCAAACCCAGCAAGGAAACAGGAAGGAAGCTCAAAGAAAAGATATTACGGGAGACCATAGTTAACAGGAAGGACCTATGGTACACATAAAAACCTATATGTTCAACCATTTTTACTAAACATATTTGGTCCTGTTGACCATGGCCCCCCGTAATTGCAGAAATACTCATGGCGACGACGGGGACTGGATAATGTAAGGAAAATTAGGCTGGCAGTAGGATCATGGAACGTATGTGGATTCTCCACGGAAGAGGGCAAAATGATTTGAATTGCCAAACGAGTTAGTAAGAACGACCTAGACATAGTGATAATTCAAGAGTCGTGGAAATAATACATCGTGGATAATCATGGAACGTTCGACAGTGCGCATGGATGGGGAAAACCAGAAAGACAGGGAATAATAGCAAGAATTGGGGGGGGCAGCGGGCGTAGGTTACCTAGTCAACTAGTACCTGTGTGTGCCATAATAGACGTGATCAAAGACACTAACTTTCCCGAAAGCATGTGTTCAAAAATACCAGGGGAGCGGGGAGAGAATTATTAATTCGTAGCTAACATCTTTGGGCCCCCGGAGTCTAGTAATAGTATCTATCTAAGATACAGAGAGGAAGTTTAGAGAAGTAGCAGTAGATGTACAGAATAACCAAAGGCAAGAAAACATTGTACCAGTGGTAATATATATTGAAGAATTGGGAAGGCAAATAACCTGAACGAGATTATTCGACGACTTCGGGAAGGGCAAAAAATAGGAATGAGGTAGAGATGTTATCGCACTCGGGCAATTGGGGCAAATCGGAGAACGGGCTGGGCTACGTCACTTAGCGCCGCAGCGGAAGACGTGGGGTATAATCTGCGGGTAAGCGTTTGTCATTTATCGTAGAGGGCTTTGTCAGAGTTTAAAATTAATGGGGACCACATGCCGCCTCCAAGGGTTCCGTGGTGGGTTGCCACATCACTGGCAGGTTGTTTTAGCGCGTCGCCGAACGTGCCTTGCCTGCAGTAGAACCAACTATAAATCCGGGGATTCGTTAGGTAGAAGCGAAGTGTAGGTTTCCGCAGGAAACCGGCGTTTGTGAGGAGAGTTGAATTCGAGTAACGGAAGAGTTTTTATAAGGCCGGCGCACAAGTTGGTGACGTACGCGTCCAATCTCCAGTCGAAGTCTCTTCAGCGCAGAGACACACAGGCGTTAACGACACAGTAAACACGTCAGAGCCAAAATGTTCTAGACAGTGCATACAAATTAGGGAAGGCTCTAACGCTGACATTTCAGTAGTGGGAAATGGAAGTATGAAGAGAACGGAAGCACATGAATGCTCAACGGAGATACGGACTCCTGATCACTGTCTAAGAAGGACCCGCCAGCCCGTAGACAGGAGATATCAAACATAGGCGAGGTAGGAATTGTTCATGTGTCGAACAGCAGTAGAAGAAGTGAAAGGAAAACGGGAAGAACTTCGAGCATATACGGAAACAAATGCAGACCAATTATACGACCTGTTGGAAACAATAGGCGCAACAAGGAATTATTTAGGCAGGGGGTATGCAGGAGCTAGGACATCAGAAGGACGAGAACAGTTTGTCAAGACCACAGCAAATACGGTATTGGGCAAGAAGTTGTTGATGGTATGCGACCGGGAAGCCAAAAAGAGGGATGATGATGTAAAAAGGCCGCAACAGTAAGGAGAAGGGCAACCGCAAAACATACATCCAACATTACTACGAGAGAATGGGAGGAATATGGTGTAGGTAGACTAAATGTCCAACTTATGGTCGAGACTAAGAGGCAATGAATGAGGATAGGCGTAGAAACTTAAGCCAATGAAGGCTTCGAGGACTGGATGAACCAGGTGTGGGCAAGCATAAAGGGGATACCTCGCAAACAAGCTGAAAACGCAGACACTGGAATGAGTTACATGAAGAGCACATGACGGAAAAATAGTTGGTACAACGCAGGGGCAAGAGGAAGTATAGTAGAGCATTACCTTGAGCTGAAAACGCCCGCAGCCAACGAATCGTACGACAAATAATTCGAAACGGAACTCTACGCGTGGTTAGATGGGAACGTCGATTCATCCGAAAATGAAAAGAGTGGTTCTGAGGGAGTACAGGGAGAGTTCTCAAGCGAAGAAGTAAAAAACTGTGTAGCTAAACTTAAGCATAGACTGGCAGCAGGAGCAGGCTAAATCGTGAATATGTTTTGGACGTAGCGGGAAGAAGGAATAGGAACCACGAGGTGTAACTCCATAATATTATGAAAAAAACTTGTACGCCCCTAATAGGTGGGGATAAGGAGTACCAGTAAACGTTTTTATGAAAGAAAGGAAATAAGGCCGACCTCAAGACCTAGAGAGGCATAGCGCTTATGCGTAGCACACTACTGTATGTATGTAGTAAAAAAATTGAGTACGATATTGAACTTTAGCATGGGAATATTGGTGGAGAAGGGACACAAATAATAAGGCGAATGCCGAGCAGGGTGTAGGTCAAACCCTAGCTGCGTAGACCATGTAGACACATTAGATAACATCACTCAAGGTAAGAAATACACGGGGTTAACAACGTAAATATATATTTCTAGAGGTGCAAAAACACTACCAGGTACGACACAGAGTTTTGAGAAATAGACTACTATGGAAACGGCCATGGGGATTAGGGACCCGAGAATGGATGTGGCCAATATTACGGAATGAGCAAGAAGTGCGGTAAACGTGGACAGGGAAATATTGAAGTATGTTTATTTTTTTATGAGGAATCGCACAGGGGTTTACGTTATCACCGAATCGGTTCAATATACATACCAGGTATAAGGTATATCTCAACGATCTGATAATAGCAATCGATGAAGCAAATCAGGGAGGCACGGTGGGGGGGCAAATTGTGTGGGAATTGATGTTTGCGAATGACTTCGTGAAGATATCCTTAGCACCCGAAAGACTCCAGAAACTGATAGAGAAGGCGCTACCTGCAGATTACACCAGAGAATGGAGGGTGACGGCGAACGTCAACAAGTGCGGAATATTACGGGGGACCAGAGTTAATAACACCAAATATTGTTGGTAAAATTAATTGGTGAAAATTATATATATACTTTTTTGTGTATCCTATTAACTATGGTCCCCCGAATAGTTGTTTTTAACGAAGATACGGTAAAGACGGTACTCTTCAGTTGGCGGTGGGGAGAAGATGAACTGCGGCTAATCGTAGATCAGTATACGTGCGTTGTAGTTGAGATCTAAAGCGACTGCCCTCGGGACTCACACTTAGCAAATGATTACAAACGGATGCAGGACAGGTAGGCAATATGGACGCGATCCTAACACAGTGGAACTGTGACACTAGGATCAAGAGATGTATCCTGATGAGGGTGATGGTACCAACTATAGGTATGCAGGAGAAGTACGGCAAACGGACGCAAAGCACGTGAAGCAGCTGGAAAGTACTGGTGACAGCAGCTAAAGTCACGCTCAAGCACGACTAGTCAAATGGGAGGTCTCCAGTTTTTTTCATATTTCTGGTTGTGTTGTACGAAGGCTAACTCATTCCGTGCTTCGGATTACCGCGTCTGTTCTAAGGCAGTATTTGCTGGCATCGTAGATATGATCTCGAATCGCTTGATGTTTACCCCAAGTTTGTTGTCGTGGTAATGTACAAAGGCTCTGCCGCAAATCGTGAATTGATGATTACGGAATGGACGAGGCTTCCTGCCCCCGAGACCTGTATTATGCCAGCTTCGAGGTTTTGAATGCACCCTTGGTCTGGTCATGCGCTGCCCCTACGACATACACGTGCAGTCATACCAGTTGCCACGAGAACGGGGAGGTGTTGGACAACTCATTCGCGGTAAACGCTGACGTGCATACATGGAACGGCAGTTCATCCACGGAGCAGGAGACATAGTATTGTAGAGGATCTGCGCTGCCACAACAGGGGACATCGATATATCTCGTGTAACGTTTGCCACCTTGTACCCCGTCGACACATCCTGTCGACCATGCACATCTATTTGCACGAGCTATTTCCTACAGACGTGCAATTTCCACTCGCCTGTTGTCCCAAGGAGGCCGTATTAAATTTGTAAGTTGCGCCACTTGCGATGCCGAAGGCAGTCTCGATCATAGCGGCCCCTTCAAACAAAAAACGCGCGTGAACATTCGCAGCCGAGGATATGAACTGCATCAAGTCGAAAACGTGTTTTCATGTAGACACAAAGGTAGTCCGCAATCTGCACGATTTGCAGAGTTCGCGTGTTTTCGTTATTGGTCATATATATTGCCTATCGGTCATCGAACGTCTTTGCGCCGGTTTTATGTACAAAGTGTAGGATCCCCCCTCCTACATGGGGGGGGAAGATTTGGGCCTACAGGGTTCAGGGCTCTTCAGGCGTGTGTGTCCTTCACGTTGAACCGTACTTCCTTCCCGTAGACATCCGGCACAACAACCAGTTTCCATGCCAACCCTTCCATTGTAGACAGTGGCAGTATCTGGGCACGAAATTGCGCCACAGCGCACCTAGCCGTGTCCCATTGAAGTGCACATTATCTCGCCTTGGTGCTTGCTTGACCGTTTTTGTGACCGGAATCACGGTATATATGTGTTGACCAACATGTCATCACACTCGGACGTCGGCAACTCGTTTCCAGACAATGTTTTTAGGCTGCTTGGACTATTTCGTGGTCGTCATATCATATGCCGGGCCTGGACGATGGACTGCTTAACGTATAACACGGTCACTGCAATAATAGCCCGTGTTCACTGACCAAACTAATATTTTGGGTACATTGCACGAAGCATGATGGGCATGGACAGCTTTACGCAGATGCTCGCATTTAAGTTTGGTCTACACCTCGAGAACTGTGTACTCAGAGTATCGAGTGCAGATGGTACGGCTAGTACTGAGGTAAGTGTAGTACTAGCGACTGGAGCACCACTAGTAACGAGGGTAGGAGCAGTACTGACGGTTTCGATACTAGACAGAGTGAGCGGTACAGAGCCCCGAGTACAAGCAGATCCCGCCGTACAAGCCCTTTAAACATCAACAAAGCATGCCTTGAATTGAACCCGGGTACACTGCAGCATTCTAATGCAACTCCCCCGTTTACAGTTTTGGCCCTCAATACCCCACGGTTTTGAACCCTATGCTATGCTGCTGATACAGCTGCAACTAACGGTGTGAACGCCTAAGCTAGCAATCGCTACACGTATAGACAGTACGCACACCTGAAACACTTCGGGGAATAATGTGTGAACAGCAGCACAGTATCCCTAATCATTTGAACATCAGGCGGTACTAAATAAAATCGGAGCTCAATCAGTATGAGGAGAAACGTGTATCCACAGTATGGCACCAAGAAATACTACCAGCGTAGAAGTATCCGTCGCACACAGACGCGCAGCACCCGCATTGACTCGTCTCGAAACATACAAGAACTTACAATACCTCCTGTATATCCCCCCCGAAAGGCACGGATCAATATGTTCTCTGTAATGTTTGCATCATCGGTCTAGGCTTGCATGTACGATCGTAGATCATACCAACACGCCCTTACTGTTCCTATTATTACGGAACTTCGTTCCTACGTTTCGACGTAGTATCGTCGACAGCCCGACAAAGAACCCCTACTCCCCTTCTACCGCAACCCATCTACCAGGGCCCTTTCTGTAGAGCCTACAGCGCATACGGGCAAGCAGAGCAATCAGAGCCCGCAGAGCCAGGAACAACCGACGTTTTCCGACGTTTCGACAGCGAAAGGCATGGCAACAGCACCTTGCCAGTTCCCACTAAACGTGTACACTGTACGATGGCAACACCATCGCTACCTCACCTGCGAGAAATCGCATTTCTTGGGCGACATCAAAGGCATCGTCAAGAGTCTGGTCAAACCGTGTCGAAAAAAGCTACCGAGTTTCGTGCAACATTTTTCTACCCATTTTCACGTTACACGGGTATCTTCACCTACCAAGTTTGGTCCTCACCTCTGTCGTTATTGCTGGCAACCGGAAACTCCTGAAACAAAACGTGATAATAAGGAACAATGGCAGAGCAGTTTTATGAGATGGCACCAAGATGTATTAAGTTCGGTTCCACGGCGTTGAATTTCTCTTGGCGACGACACATTTAGAGTGAAGCCAATTGTAACATCCACACTAGGGTTATCCCCATACACTCGCTCAGGATGTTCTCTTGCTGGAAAGTATAAAGTGCTATAAACTGTATGATGAAACCAACTGACGTGTCAAATATCGCCATGCAACAACTGTGCGTACGATGCGTGCCACTTCTAGGGGGCACAGCATGAAACAAATGAGCTTACCCAAATTGGAGGGCTCTACCCCCGTGTATTTTAATGAAAGCACGAACGTGGTTGAATGTGTGCGCGAAACAATGGTGAAATATTCCGAATCCTAAAGATACGCATACACAGTACTCGCAAACTCGTGGATACCCATGGTAAATCCGAAACGCTTCGAGGCGTTTCATCTTCGATACCCCCGACCGTTTGGGCCTGAAATTTCCGCCACTCCGTACATGGGGGCAAATCCCCGTCTTGAGATAACTGGCATTGTCTAGATAATTCAGCAAAGGAATATGTCTGATCGAGATCATTTAGCTCACGTGGTAGGGCGCGATTCACATATTGTGGATAATCTGACAGAGGCTTGCTAGCACTGCGCACATCCTTGACAACACCTCAGAGCAGCAGGTTTCGATGTACTTCATCTACAGTAGATCGTGTTTAAGCCCTACTCCCGCAAGCTCGCAGATCCGTATAGCATTACCTTAATGACTTCGACGTCAGGGAGGTCCCCAGATGCTTGCAGGGCAGCGGCTGTCCCCCCAAGGTCGAAACTGCTACTCATAACGCAAAGCGTTTGGTCTTCGCCCGTCGTTCTACTGCAAGAAAGGTCCTGGAGTCCTTGGATTAGCTCGCCAACCTGTACGAGGGAGTTTGCAGAGATTGGAATTCGACATCGCACCAAGCAAGGGACTCCGAGATCACTGTACGGGGGTGCACGTGAATAGGAGCGGTTGATTGGCCGGCCAAGACCCCGTACGTTGAACACATTTTTTTTTGTTTTCGGTTTGGCAACAGATTGGCGATTTCAAAACCTCTAGTACATCAGCATTATTTCGACAAGGAACATTCGGTGCTATACATGCCGTTTTGGTAATCACGTGCCTTGTGAACTACAGCAGCCTCGCTCGTAGCATCCTGCAGGCGCCTGGCGATCGCCGAGGGGGGCTCGATTAAATCCTCCGCCAGAAGCACGCGCCCTGCCGTGGTAACCTCTGGATCGTTGCAAATGACTGCATGGAATAAATGAGCACCGGACGCTTGTGTGGGCATAAAATATGGGCAACGTGACGTATGGGCACGCATGTGGTATGCAAAGAAGCTAAGCATACTCGTCACGAATGTCACGAACGATGCGTCGAAACGCCAGCATAGCCGTTGGAACTCTCGTCGCTCTCTGGGGCTGGGCGATGTGACCGCCCAGACACGGCGCTGTTAAAAATGCATCCAGCTTCCACGCGGTATATACACTAGTTATTCTAAGGTACAATACACAGGGCACAATTATGTTTTCGATGCACAAGTGTTTGCTGGTGGAAACTCTGCGGCGATCACGAAAACGCCTATAGTCCAGGAAACAATTAATACACGCATGTTTGAAGCGTTTCACGAGGAAACAGGTGTAGCTTTCGCAAGGTTGGTTTGTTGCTTCCAACACAAGACCGCTCCTCACTGGGGCGGTGTGTCCACCATAGGAGAGATGTGCTCGATCTCACGCATTGCCGTAGTCGTATGATCATAGACCCTAGCATTTCTACGATGCCGGGACGGAGCAGGCGGGTTTTCACCGACCAGGCAGACATTGCTTGCACAAAGCACGCTGCGCCGGTGTGTGTCCGGTGAGTCGAATGAAGGGTGAGCTGCATTTTGCTAAGAACCGCGTGTAAGGCGGACTTTCCTGCATGTGGATGAAAGCGTCAGTGAGGCAATGTAATTTCCCATGTACCCGGATGGGGGAGGGGGGTGGGGGCTTCTTACCCCCTCCCCATTGCGGGTATACCTACGGCGGGCATACATGTGCTTGCCTTCGAGGTCCTCGGCACCCTCGCATGAAAGCGTCGCTGTGTGCTCAGTCTCGCTCAAAATTTCTCCGGGAGAATTGTCGAAAACGTTTGAATTCCAGTCCTTCGTTTATCGGGGGTGGAGGGAGGCCGACGGGGAAAAAATTCATGTTTCGACATTGACTTCATTCACTTCATACAGGGGCTTGGGTTGGTCAAACACGCGTTGTTCCACCCCATATACTATCCGTATGCTAGCATTCCCCGCGCCTAGAACTCAGCTTGAACACGTTTTGGTGGTAATGTCTGTGTGCTCAACCACCCCGACCATCAAAACTTAGGCTGACAAGGTAGGCCAAATCGAAGAAAAAACCCCACGCTGCAGTGTTGTGCACCCAGCCCTCTACGACTGAAACCACAATATATCACAAGCTCTGAACGCGAAATACGGAACACGTAGTACCTACAAATATCTTCTCAAGTAGACAGGCGAGACTTGTTTGCAGCCAATACGTGCAAATTCGGGCTCTCTCTTCAACGTTTCACGTACCTTTGGAGTGGTCAGCTCAACCAGTCCCATTTCCGGCTGTAGTAGGCATTCGACATAAACATGTTCCGCGTCAGCATCCTTGGTCGACCCTTCAGCTTTCATGAATGCCCACATATCAAGGGAGAGCTTCTGGTGACAAGGCTCGTTTTCTGATGCCCAGGAGGACCTGTTGTCGTATAGGGGTAGGTGTTGGGCAGTTCATATACGTCCATTACATGTTTTGACTAATGGTGGATTTTGATTTTAGCGCTTTGTCGATAAATGAAATGCAAGTTGTGCAATACATCAACCACTCCCTGTTACTATTTCCTCGATTCCTTTCAAGCGGCCTGATCAAGACACTTGCCTAGGGCCACCCGTTCAACACGTGTCATAGTGACGCCAACCTCGAATATTTTGGGTCTGAATCACGACGCGAGCTTTTGCCTCATATTCCTTGACGTGTATACCACTTCGCAGTATTTGATGAGATTGATTGCGCGTCATGCGATGACACGCGAGGCAGACACTTACGGAGGGCTCAACATCAAATCAGCGTGAGTATTTCTCAGGACACCACGCATGCGAAGGAGGGCGGGGAAGTGCGTACGAAACACAGGCGCAGGGTGGCACGGGCGAAGGCAAGGCATAAATATGTCAAGTAGATACTATGCGGTTCTGTGTAGTGGCGACAAACTTACTCGATCCGATGTTCGTGCACTGTCTCGACAGCCAACTGGAACAACTCGCACTGGGCTGGTGCAACTCGCACTGGACTGGTACTACAAAAGTGGAATAACAGGCAATTATTGTGTTTGCAGGCTTGAGCTATCAGATCTGTTGTTTAACAGAACTCCCCGGGCATGATACGGTTGTTAGCCACGTAGCACCAACAAACAAGTGCTCAATTCCAATTCCGAGTGGGCTTCATGCCGATTAGCTCGAGCGGTGTTATACCCTGCAGTGCTCTCGATACCCATTTTGCTCAAGGACTACGTTCCTTAGTGTCGTCAACTGCAGACCTGTACCTGCATCTCACGAAAGTCACCGTGGTCGGGTAAAATGCTTCTCGTGGGGGGAGAGATGACAACCTTTCGTCGTTGAGGGGCTCGTTATTCCGTCACCGTTGTGTACGAAGGCCGTTAGTTCCAGTCCAACCTGTTACAACCATGTAGTGTACCACGACCACGCAGAACATTCACAGTGGCCACGACGGAGACTAATGGGGTGAACATCAAGGGGGACTGCACCTCACGGCAAAGTAGGTTGTGGCGTTACATGATGATTCGCCGATCTCCAGCTGCCCAAACGTACTCTGCGTCCCAAAGAGGAAGACTATAGAGGCTCCTGCTAGAGATGCAGTAGGTAAATTCATCGCCTCCTCGGGTGTTGAGACTCCGCGGGATCAGGTCGCACCTATTGCCCACTATCCGTAACGCACGCGAATAGGAAAGAGAAGTTAACGCTCGGCATATTATTAGGAAACATGGAGTCGTGATGTTAAGCTCGTTCAGCGTAAAAACACATAACTAATATATATAGGCCCCAGGCAGTTCAGGCATACCGCCCAAAATTATCCCAAGATACCAATATCCACACCAGGGTATGGGAGATGGACCCTACACAAGTGGGCACTGGCAGTCCTTACACGCTGGTTCAAGCTTCTTATTTCCCCAAATTACGTAAGCGTCCGATATTCACGCTTTGTTTGGGAGGCAAACCCTGAAGTTTGGCCCAAATGTTCTCTAAGCCCCTATCGACCCGTTACCGTCCCCCTGGTCTACATATATTTGTTTGAATATTTTTGTGAGGAATTGGGTCTCACGGGATCATAAAGTCTCGGCGATGAAACACAAACAAGACGTATTTATCAATGGTTCGGAAGGGGCATTATGTAACACGTGTGCAAGCGTGCAGGGTTCTTCTCTTAAACACTCGACGGACATTGGGACCTTTATGCGAATCACGTGCAGATCCCGTCATCGCCTCGTAATTACTTAGGTACAGTTCTGAGTCGATTTCGGGTTATAACCATGGGTTTATGTTGAGCATATATATATATGCTGTCAGATGTTCGTGCAACCATCTCTTGAACCACCTGAACGCGTCTCCTACCCAAACTAGAATGGAAAACAAGTACTCCTACCGAGACGCCCGACTCCCGTAGACCTCATTGAAGGCCTGTAATTGATCTAGTCACATTTTTCGACAGAAGCGCCAGTGCTAGGTTCGTAGGAACAAAGCTGTCTATGACACCCTCTTATACACTTGATGTCCTTTACTTAGTGTGATATCAGTGACATTTGGGTTGCTATTGCATGGGGAGTTTTTAGTCTTGCCAAATTTGCGGCATTGTACTTGGACCAATCCGTATATATACTTATATATTTACACAATATGGGTGGTGAGGATATAATCAGATTTTATATTGAGAGGGCTTCCGAACGTTCCAATCTCTTGGAATACTTCCCAAAAAGGTACAAGCGTGTCTACTCTGCCGACACTAATGTAGGCTGACTGAGAAAATAATTACGAACATCCCTCCCTGCTCGCTGAACACGCCAGACGAAAATCTATTCTTAGCCAAACTATACAACACCGCATATTATAATAAAGAAAGGGGGACACGGTCGGCGCGGAAGGATCGTACGTTGGGACATGTTTTTCATTATTTATAGTTCTGAGCTAGCATCAGCATGAGCGAGTTCTCGCACTATATCCAATTCGGCGTTTTAAAACAAATTGCTGTGCCAGCTAGCAAAGAGCCGGGAGTGAACCCGATCGCGTGAAGAAGCACGAGGTACGAGTTTGCCATTTCTGTTTGAGTTGGAGTTGGTGATCGTGATTTGCCTGCATCTCGATACTGTAAACCTGCTTCTTCCAGATGATGAACGCTGTGGTGCACCCACACCAAACGCCTACCAGGTATTGTGAAGTATCATCGTGTTCCTCGAGAAACGTGATTTGACCCATCCACCCTGAACCAACGACCTCTGTGCCGACAGAGGCTGCAGTGTAAGTGCGCATTTGTCATACAGATAATTTCGTTGTTTGTTTAGTAGGCCCCGTACTGTTGCCTTTCAAATTAAGGAACACAAGTTTGATTTTCTCAGACGTAAGACATAGTGTAACGTGCTCACTCGTAGCAATGGTCGCCCTGAGCAGGGCCAACTGATATGCGCTCAGTCCGGGAGTTGGTTATATTTTCGCTATGCTATTGTCATACAGATAATTTCGGTGTTTGTTTAGTAGGCCCCGTACTGTTGCCTTTCAAATTAAGGAACACAAGTTTGATTTTCTCAGACGTAAGACATAGTGTAATTTGCTCACTCGTAGCAACGGTCGCCCTGAGCAGGGCCAACTAATATGCGCTCAGTCCGGGAGTTGGTTATATTTTCGCTATGCTCGAGCGTGACGCGTCCCGTGAGGTTATACTAGCTGCAGCAGAAAACTATGAGGGGTAGACAACGCCATCACTATTTTCGGGCTGGTTTGGTTTGGGTTTTTTCACACCATCTGTCATCGTCGCGTTTTTATGTTCGGCTGTTTCCTCAGTCGTGACCGGGGCCACATACTGTAATTCGCTCTCCCCACGCTCCTCACAGTTGTCCACACGCCTTGCACTCTACACGAACTAAATTATTCCATTTTTTTCCTGTCTACACGCGCCGGGCGATACACGCCGTGACAGTCACTCTTAGCAGTTGGCGTGTTGCAATAGATAAAACCCCTTACTACCCATATGCAACCCC
Organism: Nereocystis luetkeana; assembly: GCA_031213475.1. Classification (NCBI taxonomy): domain Eukaryota; class Phaeophyceae; order Laminariales; family Laminariaceae; genus Nereocystis; species Nereocystis luetkeana. Next base: position 4,063,369 of record JARUPZ010000009.1, on the reverse strand, counting down.
CCGGAACGCTATACAATCGTATTCGAGGTTAACCAGTAGACCACTCAGGCGATTGCACTTGCATCATGTCCTCGAGAAGCTGTCTCTGGGGATGTATGGTAGACCTCTTCGGTGTTGCCGACGCAATGGCAACAGGCTTCGAACCAAAAATCGAGCAATCGAGTTTATACATGACGAAAGCACGAACACGCGATGGAGACTCTCGACGGTGCACGCGGATCTGAATCCCCTCCATGCTGGACGGCTGGGGATAGCGGTGTTTTTTGTGGTGAGTTTTGCTCGTCTCTCACTCTCACACGCCTGCACAGCCTGCTCCAAAAAATACTCAAGATATGTGGCTGTGATAATACAAATTTTCCTGCTCCTATTTCAAGGTTTCGATATGTTGTTCGTATATTTACATATATGTTCGTTGAGTTATGTTTTTTGAAAGCGAGGTGAACACTGAAGAAACTAGAAATATTTTTAATATATACAACGCCCCTAACTACGCCGAATACACGCACTTTTTCTGGGCCGAACCACTCACTTACACACTGCTTGGGACATATTCTCCTGTCCAGCAGTAAGTAGCTGAAGAGATATTGGTAATAGTGAAGCTGATTAAAACCGCAGACGGCTCGAAGCCAAACTGATGAGGAACCCTGTGTTACAGTAGATAGAGGATTAGTATGAAGCAGATCGGCACGGTCAGGTTCAAAGACGCGTGTCTGTAGCATACGCCGTTGAGACTGATCCCGCCGGATGGATCGTCTAGGCTAAAGTAAAGGGTGGTGGTAAGAACTACATTAAGGGCGCTCCTTACCCTGCGTGTACAACACGCGTAACGGCATATATATATATCAGCGCTAGGGGTTAAGGGTGAGAAGTAAAAAAAAAGTGGCAATACATAATATATATATAACCATATATATAATATATATATATATATATATATAGGACAGCTATGATAATGTTTGTAGGCGAAAACGTGCACCGGCAGTATGTACTGTCTGCCGCCGTGCGTAAACTAGGTACCGGTGCTAACCCCGATGGTCGTCCTTAAAAGCCAAAGCTGATACCGAGCAAATAAATACTAAATATCGCCAAGCTCGTGGCGCCTCTGCGCGCGCAGCGTTTTCGACTCCAAGCGAGCGGCGATGACACACCAATGCCGAGCGCGCTCGGCAAGTCGAAAGCATACATCGTGTCAGCTCTCAAGGGGCCCAAGAAGGATATTTGTCTCGCATTTTACCCAATCAACCAGACATCATACTGTTGGCACCACGAGTCAGTGCTGTCATCAACACCCTGTTACACTCGATGCCCCCCCCCCGTAGTGCGGTAGTTCGTGCCGGTATAGTGCTGGAATGTAGTTGATACAACCTTGGGTTGGCGTCATTGGGCAGAAATAGCAAAATGACCGAGCGAAGTTCACTTTTGCAAAAAATAAAACCAACAAACTGCTCTTAATTCTCAAAGGTTATGCCATGTTGAGTCTGCGGTTTCCGGGTAAGGGTATAGAAGCCCATCGTAGAGAACAGAAGTTCCGGTGAATGTACGGAAGCCATACAGCCACTCACAGCAGTTTGTAACAGACAAATCGGAAAAATGGGAACGAAGCCTAAAATGAGACCCAAGCCTTATCTCCAGAACCATGTGGTGTATCAGATACCCAAAATGATCCTGAGAAACCCCCTGGCCAGCCCTGTGAGAGGAGCTCGTCAGAACGGTCATGCTCCATCTCGTGCCTTCGGGTGGGCGCAAAAAGCGATATGCGCTGGCTCTATTGTGATTTCTCTAGATGCTGGCTACCGCGGCGATGCCGAGGACTTCCAGCCTGAGCGACAGCTCATTCGAAGGCTGCTGTACAGCCCCACAGGACTGTCAACTTTTTTTCTTGGAGTTGTACACAATTGGTTTGCTTTCTAAAAAAAAACGTCCGTTATCATTTTTTGTTTCGTTCCCATATTTCCGATTTGTCTGTTAGTTCCGGGTGGGTGTATGTCCTCTACAAAAGGTCGTTTTTACGTGATGTACCTTGAGAGGGGTACTACGGTTCACCTGAAAATAGAACGAGCCTTCAAGCACAGATCCCAAGGTCGATCATTGACTGACATGAACGTTCACAACGAACGTCCCCGGAGTGCCCAATGTACGGGTCACAAAGTACTCGGGTTGAGGAACGTACTAGGCCCGTGGTTTTTGTTTACGTTGTAGTATCGACAGCACTGATGAAAGAAAACCGAACACATTCTGAGAAACGAATCGACGGAACCAGACGGCGCGACCAAAAATTCTTAAACCACAAAGAAAGCCCGCACAAAACAAAACGCGAAAATGGGTCAAAACCGTTAGGTGATCGGAAATAATGATAGGTAAGAGTACACGTTCGTAACGAACTGAAAGAAATCAAGATTCTTGACTTTTTGGCATGCCAAAATATCACGATCCGTGACATATCAATTCAAACGAAAAAGGCCGAAAAACGTCACGTTTCGTCATATTTTCAATTTTTCAAAATTCCGATATCTCAAACCCAACGGTTTGTGCGGGTGGAACCAACTCTCGCGAGTGGGGCGCGTCCAGGACGAGCCGGGCCGACCGCGCCTGGTCCGGCCGGTGGCATATTCGAATCACGGGCCGAAGCCTGACCCAGCCTGCGAGATTCCTATTTTACCGACCGTCGGCCAAGCCCGGTTCGCGACGTTCCATCTCGCAGGGTCTCTGTCCGGCCTGGTCTGTGACATCTTCCCGTCATTTTCGCGTTTGTCTTCAACCTGTGGCTCCTCCTCCTTGAAATTTAGAGGCCACAACCTGCTCGTTCGCCCGCGCCCAGCGGTATGTTTGGGTAGCTGCCCGGTGCCCACAAGCGGCGTACGAAGAAGAGACTGCCAAGCCCCTATACCGACCTTAGGATACCGTTGGTGCGCGTGGGTTGCGTAGTGCCTTGATCAGGCGCGATTGAAGACACGACGAATGTCACGAATTGATTTTGTTTTTTTTAGGGAAAAGCTTAGAAAAATGGCGTCTTGAAAAGTGATTATTTTTGTCGTGGTTCACGGACCTTGTTTTTGTTTTCTCTTTGATTGTTTCTTTCCGTTTCACTATTTCATAGATTGCGTATGTCGTGCCTGTCGTATCTAGTATGATGACATGGCTTTGCATTGCCCACTGCAGTGCATACTGCACACGTGGCAACGTAGTATCTCTGTGGCGTAGCTTTGTGACCACAGAACTTGTATTTCTTCTAGGATTGAAGAATCGGCACGGACACTGGTTGTGCTGGATGTCGACGGGTAGAAAGAACGGTTTAATGTGAAGAACACACACACACACGACAAAAAAATCACTATTCACGACAAAAATATCACGAATCGTGCTTTTTTTTGTTCGATAGGAACGCCCCTAAAGTACAGCGCAAGCATGAACCTGGGAAAGTCAGCAACATGAATACGATCAACACGCACAGCAACTGCTTACAGGTAATGTTCTTGTGTGGTCTACAGCGTTTTGTTGTTTATTTCGTTTTCAGGTCCCACTTGGTGGCTGGCATCGCACAAATACGACGACATGTATTATTGGTCAACACATGTTCTCCACGCGAAAACCAAGGAAAACATGCTAAATAATATAGCAAACATTATGCAACTTCGGCACGTTCGGAAAGACAAGTTATCTGCATAATAAAAATATATAATATACGTGTACCACATGCATACTATATGTTTTCATGAGTTCCGTCGCCTTTTCAGCAATACCTCGAGATGAAAAGCTGCACATATGCTCCGAGCATACTCGATACTCCGAGCATACTCGGAGTATCGAGCAATTTTCGTACTCCGAGTACTAGAGTACTGGTGGCCGATATACTTGGAGTAGCTAGAGTATGAGCAGTGCTGAAGGCCCAAATATTCCGAGTACTGAGAGAAAGAGCAGTATTTATACTCGAGAACAAGCAGTACACCGGGTACAAACATCTAAATGACTCGGAGTACTCCGAGTATCGCGAGTGTAGAACCCAGGAACTCTTCAACATCCGAGTAAAATACTCCGAGTAATACCCTAACCCGGATTACCTTTGAGTATAAAACCTTGAAATACTACCAGTATTAGTCGTCCCTCGGGATATCAAACGCTGAAATACTCTGGGTATTGAAGTACTAGCAGTATATAATGCCCAAATACTGCGAGTACTCAAAGTAAGAGCAGTACAGGATCACTGAAAACTTCAAGTGGAACGAGTATTTCAGAGTAACGAACCACAATAAATTCGGAGTACAGCAGTAACTCAGAGTATCGAGCCCCAACATACACGGAGAGCAAGCAGAATTGAGAGTGATCATACCTGAAATACTTCGAGTACGAGCAGTACCCCGGAGTATCGAACCCTGAAATACTCCGAGTACACGAAGTACCTGAAGTCATTTATCTCCGATACTCGCTGCTTTACTCCAAGGTACTCGGAGCATCTGTGGAAAACTGCAAACATAAAAACTACAACAAAGCTTTGGTCCAAACTTTCATCGACATAAACTCGACTAGCTTCCGATGCAAACATTGCAGATAGATGACAAATTTCGTTTGGTATTACGTCAATGTTTTTGGGATTTCAGCACGCCGTATGTTGTACTTATTTTAGAAGAAAAATAAGATCAAACGCTGCAAGAATACCCACTATAAACATACTAACGCCAGCGCCACGCGTGATGTAAAGTTCACAAAAGAACGTCAAAAAGTACATATTCGAGGCGTGGTTGATACCTTGCCGATGCGTTGCGGTATACGTTTTCCCGTCGCCGAAACGTGACAAGCAGTAAGGTTATGGTTTTGCCTTAACGTTCCTCATCGTACGCAAAGAGTCACCAGTGTACCTGTGGCCGCAACGCGATATATATGTCAGACGTGCCGGGTACGTTGTATATCACTCGGGTATATACGTTACAAAATGCCGGCGTCGACGGTGGCTTGGTAGATGGTCCGCGCGCCTGTCAAGATCAAATCAATTGTGCAGGTTCGAATCTCGCCAAAGAACATGCTCGTACGGGCTTTTTGTTGCATAAACAAAAAATGATTAGCGGAAAACATGGAAGCGTGAGTTAGATACATTCGATAATAATCGACGAGCAGTGGGAATACTAAACCCTATGCGCGACCATAAAGATAGGCACGTACCAGGGGGGAGAAGGGCAGACACCTACCTGTGACCATGGCTTGTCCATCAGGTCGTCGAGGGTAAAACCTCCCGCGAGTTAGGCTGGAAGGCAAAAATGACGTTAGAAAAAAAAACAAAAATGACTGCGTACGTACGTGTATGGGATGTTGTCTCCGTACCAGGCGGGTTTTTCGTTGCACGGGCGTACAGAACTCTAAGCGTTCGGGTATGGGGACGTGTACGTATGAATACCGTCCAGATCGGAGCACCCACGGTCAACACAACACAACACAACACGAGTACTGGATTGAGTCTTTTGGAGAGCGATTCCCAATATATTTAAGGTACAATCCCTCCAGATCATGACTCGACACCAAATACGGCATAGCCCCAGCACCAATGCTCAGGCTATCTACCGACCAACTTATGGGTAGAACAAGAATCATTGCTGTGTTCGCGTTACGAAGAAAAATTGCGCAGCAGCGAGAACTTTGATAATTCTAAAGCTCCAATGTTTTCTTTTCGCCCTGCTGTGAACACGTAGGTCGCTACAGGCGGTGGAACTATTATAGAGACCCCGGTAGGTGTTCCTGCTGGTGTTCGGCGTTGTCGTCAGAAATTCGATGTCGAACAGCGTCAGCAGTCTGAAACACATTTACCTTTATTTCAAAGCCGTACATAAAAATAAGTAGAAGAGGTTAGTGTGCGGAATCGTTGTTGTTAAGTCGGAGACATGTATGTGTGGGTGATGAGAACGGTGTCGGATCGATCCGGCCCCTGACCCAAAAAGTGCTTCTTACAGTATGATCTACTCTCTCAAAAACTGCAGTGAGTGAGAGAGACGGTTCAAGCCTTATAACCGAAGGAGTGTATGTTAGGCAGGGAGTCGTGACATTTCAAAATACTCCCATCACAAAGAGTGGCGCAATTCGAGAAGAAAATGTCATATATACAAGGACCGCAGTGCTCTTATGTATAATTGTACCGACGGAGCCCTATACGATATACCTTATAATTCACAACCAGAAGCTTTCTCGGTACTACTCTGAAATCATTGATGACGCGTGCCAGATGTCGACGGCTCAAAAAAGTACGTTTCGAACAAGGGGCTCCGCCAGCAGCATCGGGAAGGCTGCCGACAAAACTCAGACCCGCAGCTTTATTAACCCTTTTGGAAACGCAGCCTCGTTTTTTGGACAAACGATTTACAACAGTTGAGTCGTGTTTCCCCAAATCAGGGCTGCCGCCCTAATGGCCGATCTGAACGAGGATGCTTTTCCAGGTTTGTTCAGTCTTTTCTCGATTTTGTTTTTTTGAAGCCGAAAACCTCGAACCCCGATAAAGGACGTCTATAAGAGTGTTATTTTCAGGAAATTTGAGTACGAGGCTGTAGAGGATGAGGCAGCTTTACCGCTCGAGGCATGCCACCACTCGCTAGCGCACCAGCTGCACAAGAGTCTTTCCCAAGACTATTCGCAAGTAATGGCCGAGCGTAAAAGGCGCATTAGATTTTTTGTGCGATGGTGGCAGAGAGTTTAAGGTGACTCCGCCGGGGTGGCTGGCCGACTGAGGTCGATGAGGGCAATAATAGCTGAAACGTTATCTCGTTGGGCGTTGAGGCATGACGACTCGGTGATGGACTCCACTCGCAAAGGCATCGACATTTAGTTGCCTACGAGTCAGGCCGATTGCAGTGATACAACCACAAGGGTAGTTCCCGCGAGTGTAGCTGCTTTAGTGACGGTCCTGTGCGGCGAACTAAAACTTCGCCATCAATTTGAGGCACGTACTCGAGGAGATTAAACCCTCCCTGAACATGGTGAATCACCGGCATTTGAGGGAAATAATATTCCGAATCAACCCTAAAATGATTGAGGGCAAACACTAATTTATTTTGAACGTCAGTTTTCAATGCCGAGGGTCGGTTAATAGGAAACGATTATTCTCTGACGCAAATGAAAACACCCTCTAACGCGAAATATATGCACGAAGCTTTTTCCAGCATAAGAAGCGGCAGCAGCAATATATATACCGCTGTGACAGGCAAATGTCCAATCGATGCGTGATCGCCGTCCGTGGGTTTCTGCTGTAGGTTAAATAGATGTTCAGCCGACGCTCTCCTTGCAACACACGACCCTCGGGGCAAGGCATAAAACAGAACCCCGTAAGAGATACAGCATCCAATGGAGGTGATGATGCTCAATAATACCCGATTATGGGTGGAAAGCTTTGCATGCCCAACAGGCGACCATTCTTCTTACGGACCGAAAATAAGCCAAGGCCACGAACAAAGTTTTCTGTAAAGCAGAATACATACGTGCGCTATGAACGATAAACAAGCCATTATACATAATACGAGCACAAAACATTCCCCCCCGAGGTCGTTCACAAACAAAAAGTACCAGCCAAAATAACGTCGAAAACCGTAGAAGAATCGATTCAAACAGATGAGACTACCTCAACCCCAAGACTTACCATGGTACTATAGTGCAGGAGGAAAAAACAAAAATACTTACCGGGCACCAAAAACGAAAAAGGAAAACGCCAAGGATAAACCGTGACGAAATAGATGGCTTCGAACACAACGACGAAAACTACACGGAATATTGCAGGGTTAGGTTCTTCTGTAGGGTACCTACAGAACCATACTCGGGGTATTTACCCGGGAAATACCCTACAGAGAACCTCTGTAAGGTCTGTAAAACATTTATTCCGGTACACGGAACTTCTGTAAGTTCTGTACGACCTTCATACACGTACCCGGAATTTCTGTAAGTTCTGTACGCCCCGTTTCACTATTTGATACAGACAAATCGGAAATATGGGAACGAAACAAAAAATTAGAACGGACGTTTTTTTTTAGAAAGCAAACCAATTGTGTACAACTCCAAGAAAAAAAGTTGACAGTCCTGTGGGGCTGTACAGCAGCCTTCGAATGAGCTGTCGCTCCGGCTGGAGGTCCTCGGCATCGCCGCGGTAGACAGCATCTAGAGAAATAAATCACAATAGAGCCAGCGTATATCGCTTTTTGCGCCTACCCGAAGGCACGAGATGGAGCATGACCGTTCAGACGAGCTCCTCTCACAGGGCTGGCCAAGGGGTTTCGCAGGATCATTTTGGTTATCTGATACACCACATGATTCTGGAGATACGGCTTGGTTCTCGTTTTGGGCTTCGTTCCCATTTTTCGGATTTGTCTGTGGTATACCCGGGGTGCCGGTACAACGTTTTTTTTGAACCTGCCCGGAAATTCTGTAAGCTCTGTAAGATCTGCGTCACAATATCCGGGGAAACGGTATACCGTCGGCACAATACCCGGGGGGCTGGTACAGATTAGGATGGCTTTGAGGAGCAAAGGTGTCGGGAGGCAAGACTTTCGCCCCTTGACAGACAGCAGCTTTGCCTTGACATGCCGTGACCGACACCAAATTACTTGGTTTTAGTGTTGAACCCTTCGGCCCTACACCCTTGACAGCGCAGGTTTTGCCTAGCTTGACATGTCTCCCGACATATTTTTGTTGAAGAGTTATGTTATGGGTTCTGACGTCATGTGTCATCACTGACACACACCAAAAACGAAATGACGATATATATATATATATATCTCATCCCATTCATTGTCTTCACACACCTCCTTCTCTCTCTCCTTCCCACTCGTAACTCAGATCCGGGGTCACATAGCAGGCTCTTCTCCCCCCTTCCCGCTGCGGTACGTGCCTTCATTTTTATCGCGAGAAGATTTCAGCCTTTTCTTCCCTCGTCGACTCGCATCGAATTGTGCCTCCCCTCGCTGCAAGGCGCTCTCAACAATTGAATCCTTTATTTATTTTATTTTTTTATTTTTAGCAAATAAAGTCAAAGTCCGACCCACCTGGGGCTCGAACCCAGGACTCAAACAAGTAGAATTCGAGGTTAACCACTTGAACCACCAGGGCGACCGGCTTCAACAACTCGTACATTCGACGTAGATATATCTATACATATTACATCCATATACATACATGGTTTGATGCGTATAGAAAATTTTCAATAATATCACAACCAGCGCAACTTAGGATACGCACATACATACGTAGAAGTTTCGGGTTTTCACTCCCACACTATATATTCTATTGATTTGTATCAAATAAATGATAATGGGATGTAGAGTACCAGCACTCATTTCACGCATAGCCGTAGTCGAAGGGGGGTGGTTCAAAGCCGATTTTAATTTTAATTTTTTTTCGTCTATTATATTCCACAAAAAATCTGAAGCAACGCACGCTGTTACACCGACAGTTGAGCGCGATTTCAGAGCTTGCGGTAACCTCATCGTTCCAAGCCGGAGTCGCACCGACACGTACTGGGTGGAGATGGGGATGCTCCTCAAGGCCAACGTCGAGCACATCTCCGATTACGGGGCCATCCCCATGATCGCTGCAAAAGATATTCGAGCATGTCTCCCGGCGCGGTTCACCGGGAACAACGTTGAGTTTGTGGCGGCTGAAGACGACTTTGACGCACTGAACAATCCTGCGGCATCAGCTACTCAAGACATATGGGTATAGACGAAGGTTGACACAGTCTGGGTGGCGGAGGCTGCTGTTCTTGCTGCAGAAGCACACTGTAGATTAGTATTAGCCTGTTATATTATTCGGCAGCCTAGATGGTGGGACTCAACACCGCTGTGTGTAATAATAAATTTTAATACATTAGGAGTTGTGATTGGCATGGCTTCATTTTTAGTTGTTTTTTTTGGTCGGTTTTGGAAGGACTTTCGGGCTTCCCATTTATTTGAGGTTGAATCAATAATAATAGTAGTATTACAAGGTTTTGTTCTCGTGGAACGGTGTACAAGTACCTTGATTTGTGAAGTAATTTTTTGACCGCGGATGTCGTTCCCGTAAAGTTGAAACGGTCCTCGCCGTGAAAATCGTGAAAGACATCTAAAACAGAAATGAGCTACACTGGTACGTGCATAGCATATACGCGGTATTGCCGGTATAGTGTGTCATGTTTGCAGTACACCAATCGCAGTATTTCAAATTGCCTTGTATGTATTTGTTTGAGAAGTAAAATCGTTTTTTTTTCGCCACCGTGATTTTGGTATTTATTTACCAGGGTTTCACCCGGAACTTCCGTAAGTTGTGTACGCCCATACCACAATTTGAACTTCTGTGCGTACTGTACGCCCGGGCGACATTATGAAATTCTGAGACTTCCGTACGCCCGTGTCACAATATATATCCGGAACTTCTGCGAGTTCTGTGCGAACTTCATACCCGTACCAGGAACTTCTGTAAGTTCTGTGCGACTGAGCCACAATACCTGGAGTACCGGTACACCATTTGTATATCTGCCTGTAACTTCTGTGAGTTCTGTAAGCCCGGCCCACAACACTCGGAACTTCTGTGGGTTCTGTAAGGGTTTTATACCCTAAACCGGAAGTTCTGCGTAAGTTCTGTAAGACACTCTTTCATACCCTAGCCCTAAATCCACAAACCCTGCAGAATATGACATCCTATTTATAGTACGCTCGAACATAGTTCAATACTACTGCTGTAGAACTACTACTACTGTACAGTAGTACTAGTAGTAACTACAAATATAAATATTACTACTACTACTGGTACTACTACTCCTACTCCTACTACTACTACTACAATTACTACTCCTAAAACTACTCCTCCTTCTGAGAAAGTATTAATATTTATAATAATAATGAGGAATAATAATTTTTACTACAACAACTGTTAACAGCCGAATGGATATCGTCCGCAGTGGCCTACTATTAACAATAGTAGGCTGCACTCGCGAATATTAAGATTCACGCGACTTCATCTCTCAAAGTGTTGGTATAAACAGAAGGACCTTTTTTCTTGCATTCGAAACTGATTTGCAGAGAGCGCGAGAGCGTGAGGTTGCGACAATCAAATATAATTGACGAACCGTGAGAATGCGTGAATGCTTTGGCGTTATACCCCCTTGGAGACACAACCTGTCTGCTTGTGAGTTCAACGTTTCTTTGTCGATAATAGCGTCATATATATGTACCAGTATTACGGGGTCGCATATTAGACCCGTGTTACGATAGAGGTAGATCATTTCCGCTTTATTATGTTTCTGAAAGACGAGGTTCCATGACGCCAAATCGTCGGGATGTCAATCTTGTTTTTTTTTTAAATGTTTTGTAGACTTGGGCCATGGGATTCATCTCCGCGATGCATTTTGATTTTTTGTGAGAGTCTGTTTTCGGGCGAGGTATGGCGCTCCTTGAATGAGGAGCCTAAGAAAAAATAGGGTGAACCTCTGTCGTAGAACGCCTCATTACATAAAACCTACGGTAGACACAAAAACTATATCTTGGTGTTCTTCATAATATTTGGTCACATTTATACTTGGTCACATTTACCATGGTCCCCTGTATGAACAATTTTGTAGTTTCATGCTCGAGAGTACTGAGGCCCGAGTACCTGCGAACTCGATAGTAACGAATACCCGGAGAATCGTGTTTTCATCCCTGACAACAGAAGGGATGACCACGTTTCGTCCTATGTACCACCTTTCCCTTTGCAGTACATGGTACAAATGAGCAAGAACGTTCGTAAATATACCTCGCATATATATACAATATACCATTTTTTTAATATATATACACATATATATATATAAATATATTATATTTATATAGATATATATATATTATATAATATAGATTTATATAGATATATCGATGCGAAACAGCATCATCAGCACAGGCACGTAATATCTGTACACAACATCGAGGTACACATTTGAGTGCTGTACACTGCGCTTGACGGCGGACCGGTATAGCGCCATGAACCCACAACAACATGCCAGCACCGCGAATCATTCCTTCCAGTTCCATCGGAGAACGCGCTGTGTGGCTACTCGTTTCCACTCTTTCGGAACCGTCCGAGCGCTTATCTCCAAGATAGGGTTGTCCTTGACAGCGAGGTGGACGGGGCTCAAGTCCCTTAGGGTGGCTTAGCCTGATACAGTGCGTAAGGCAGTTAGTTGCCAGTGGTCTTCCAGGCATGTAAACGGCCTCCTCGTATTATTATAGGGATACAACCGGCCTTGCTTGCTGGTAGTGGCTGTGGGTGTCGTGGCCTTGAGCGGAATAGTTTTTTGGGGGATAACTTCTTTAGGGTTTGGTGTAAGCTCTGATAAGGATAATTATTATCCAAGAGCGTTTTTTCTGAAAAATTCAAGGTAGAATAGGGAAAAAAATAGGTATGTTTCAATATACGGAGGCGTTCTGTCACTGTTGGCGGAATTCTTCAGACCTAAAAAAAATAGTGTGTTTTATTCAACACATTTAGTTGGAAAAAGAACCACGAAAATATTCAGGGTTAAAACAATAAGCGGAGAAAGAGTAGAAAATAATGGAAAAGAGCTCCCCGATATGAAATGACCCTAAGCTGGGTGTGCTTGACGAAAAACTATGAAACGAACTGAAAAAAATGGAAACACGCAAATAAATATAGGCTTAAAGAATTCTGCAAGTAAAATAGATGTAGGCATTTATTTCCCAAGTGAGAGCTCTCAAAGGCCAGGGAGGTGTTTAAGGCCCATCTTCACGAGGACGTTTTTTTGGGACACTTCGCCAATCTGTTATTTGTTTTGTTTGATTTATTTGCATCTGGTCGGTCAAAATATGAATCATCAAGCAGGCATTATGACATTTATTTGATTTAAACATATCAAACAAACAAAACGAATTTGACAATAACTCGGTATGGGCTTCTTTTACTCTTTGTGCTACTCAAATTGGGAAGTTCGTCCAACTCCACGTGGCATGTTCCTGAAACCCAAACAAGACATGCAAACTTGAGCCGTGTCGTCGACTGCTTCACAGGTGAGATCCACCATTCCCGACAGACAGGGCCGCCGGAGCAGCCGCAGCGCGAGGTCCGACGGCCCCTAGCACAGAGTAGACTATCCGCGGCGCCTCAAAACTTTACAAGGCCGTCGAAACCCCAGTTTTGCATCCCCCTTTGCCTCGCAAACCACACGAGCACCGACCAGGTCACGACTTTGCCCAGAAGTTCGATTACCGTATCTTGGTCGCTGCTGCCTACACGGGGCCTCGGAGCTGCGCCGGCCACCCAAGACGTCCGAAGAGCGATCGCCTCTTCGGCGATGCTTCAAGAAACAATCGGCCGCGGACAGCGGCGCCCGGAGGAGGACGCGTGCCGTCGCTTGCCTCGTTCGTTTCCCTCTGGTGTTCATTGACCCCTGTGCGTATTCGATTTTTTTCAGATACGCTATATATTCCTCGAAAGGACCGACAGGCAATTTTTTCACGAAATTATATTCAAATCAAATCGAAGTATGTTTTTTTTTTATTATCATGAAAGATGTATCTCGTTCAGACGGGCCCTTACCGAGCCGGCTCTGAAATATATTTATAACTGGTACCGAGGGCGCACGCAGACTGGAATATCATACACCTAGACCCTCCCCCCCCCGGAGGTACCTAGAAAACAAAATTTGACATATTTTTATTTTTAGTATGATTTGTGTCGCAGTACTCCTGAGGTACTGAAGAGGCGTACGTACTATTAATACTACTAGTATAAAGGCATCGTTCCCCCCACTCGACAACCTGGCACCTGGTATCAATATACTAGGTACCCGGTATATACCATAAAAAAAAATTACACCTGATTGTAGTAGTTTTCTGTTCAGCTGCTTGATTGTCCACTGCGTCGTCGTGTGGTTTAACGGGAATACCTAACTTAATCGTTCCGTTCTACGGCCGAGTTAGAGACGTGTCGCCATGTATTATCCGAGTGTCCAGGACATATTTTCGCCGGTTTTCCGACAGTGACGTACACGACAAATACAGACGCAGGTGGGCAGGCGGGGTGCATTGACACCAGGCGCGGTTAGGGGTTCGTTTCACCGATAGATTGTCGCTGGTGAAGTATACACGGATACGGAAGATACCAGGTACTTAATTTATAGAACTACCTATCGGGAAACACCTGGTATCTTTTATCTAACCTACTCCATCTGCAAATGTGAATGAACGGTGATTTATTTGCCCCAACGCGACTGGCGCCGGCAATAATAGCAAAACGCGCACTCTGCAGTGGTCGTAACTACGCAGCCAGACGCAGCTGTAGCCCAGAGGTTAGCGTTCGCCGCCCCACAACAGTATTAATAAGAGTATTATGGTGGAAGCCCTTGTATCAACCAGGGGGATGACGGCTCTCTATCGTCCCCTGCTTTCAGTTTTGTATAGATATTGGTTAGATGTAGAGGGAGGGGACGGGAGCAGGTACCCCCCTCCCCCTTTCGGGAAGGCCCGAGTTGAACAATTCGATGTGAGGTGTCGGGAAATATTCTGCGTGCGCCCCTGCTGGTACATACTACAAGGCGCTCCGAGTATCGGGCGGTTCGCTTCGGGGAACTGCCGGTTCTACCCACTGCGCTGACTCACGATGACGAGCTGAGCAAAACGTGGTAAACAGCTGAAGGCGTAAACAGGGGACTCGCAAGTGCCAACAGCTCATGCTCCATGCGGCAAACCATCTATTACGGGGCGCCCAGGGTATACAACTCGCCGATACGACAAATACGAGGACGGAAATAATAGGCCTCGTCAACAAAATCAGAAAATATCGATGACTGCTGCTTTCGTCATGATGTGGTCGCCCTTCGTGGGTCATCTTGTGTTGACCTACACAGCCGTTCTCAGTCACTGTGGTCGCTTCCTGGCGATAGACCAATCGGCCCGCGCCCTGTCACGTGTTGTTGTTGACACCCCCTTTCTGTCGGTTCAATTTCTACCCCGTACCAGTATATAAAACAAAAGCCCCTCGCACTTGCGGTTCTGATCTGAACATCAGACATGATCGCCCTGGGCGAGGTTAATCCGTCTCTTCCGCCCTAGCCGACGCTTCAGATACCTCCTCCCTCATGTCGTCGAAGTCAGCATCCTTCCGGCAAAGTTAGACTGAGCCGTAGTTTGGCCGGTGGTGGCCCCTGCGTCCGCGCACGCACATCCCGATTAAGCATCGCTCCTCTGCGGATGCCGCTTAAAGAATCCGTGGCGAATCGTAGGCGTCCACGCCTGACGCACCGCGAAACACCCAACCCTACTCCAACGCCGAAATCTCGCAGCCACATGCAGCAGGAATGATCTATCACTCCGTGAGGGTGAGGCCGGCCACACACACACCAGAAAGACCTACCCCCACTTGCTCTAAGACTGGTGGGGTGTGCCTCGCAGCATGCCTATCGAGGCAGCATAAGGAACGGAGGTATGCACCCGTTGCGTTACGAACCTTTACTTCTTCGAACGTGAGGGACCGAACAGACTCGAAGCGGTCACGAGCACCCGTGAACTCATCTTGAGGCGAGCACCGGGTACTATTAGTGACCTTTAATAGCCCGAAAACGCATCACCAAGGGTCGATCGGGACGACAGGTATTATGATTCTTATCGAGTACGCGCCTCTGTTGGCTCGCAACATCATCGTCCATCCAGCACAGAAACGTCACTACAGCAGCTGCGCTGGCAGAGCCCATCCGTGCGGTGGCCCCGCTGGCATCGTCCTGACTCGTAGGCAGGCGTCGGCGCCTAGGAGAGTGGAACCCGTCACGAACTCGTCACGCCACAACCCTCAACGCGACAAAGTCTCAGGTATTGCCCTCACTTAGCTTAGTCGGTCGGCCATATCGGTGCGGTCAAATTGTGAACTCATCCACGAGAGCCAAGGAAGCTCTTGCGCCGTTTGGGTTCAGCGATGACTCGCCAATGGCCTTAGGAACGAACCTTGTCGGCCATGCATGCTCGCGAGTGTTGGCACACTTCGAGCGGTGGGGCTGCCGGATCCTCTAAAAAGTTGTGCCTAAATTTCGTGAAACTCCCTCAAAACGTCAAGCCGTCATTTTTCGGAGTCGAAATGTTTGGGTTTTCCCCGAAAATATTTCGGGATAATACTGAAAAAAACTGAAAAACACTCCTCGCTATGCTTGTTGGCGTTGTTTGTTGGCGGGTTTCCCGGTACTTGTTGAGCGCGGGTACAGGCAGAGGTAGAACCCTAGAATGCTGAAACCACTTTCACTCTTTAAACGAAGGCGCATACCGGCGGGGGGCGGAGCAACCAACCCTACGGCCTACACAAAAGGAGCACGAAAGTCGAGAGTGGAGGTGATAATGAAAAATAAGAAACGTAACTCGTTTGGTGACCACTACATCCCGTAAAAAAGACTACTCGAAGCGAATTACTACGTACGTATACACGTGCTCTGAACTTTTTTGTTCATCGTTATCTGGTGTATACATTTCTGGCTAGTATGTAGTATCACCACAATTGCTTCCGAGATCAACCTTTAGGAGGTTTTGATTCTCAGCGATCTCTCCTGGACAAGCGGTGGTCATCGGTATCGTTCTTCCCCCCCCTCAGTATGTGCTTTCGTCCTTCCGCACATACAGGTTTCGGCATTCACACGGCTGGTCAATATTCATCGGATTTGCTGATCGACGCTCTCGCGCTTTCCCCTAATCAATTTATATCGAACAAAATAGTTATGTAAGAACTCGGTTAGACTCGAGCCTACAAAAGGAAGCATACATAGTAGTCACGCGGACACCCTAGTAAGCCACAGGGGACTTTCCCACCTCCTACTTTCGCGATAAGTAGATGTAATGTGACCGATACGAGAATCAGAAGACGAGTACGTATGTGTCTATTATTCAACTGACCGAACTCACCGACGCCTTGTTTTGTTAATTCATTACATTTGAGTGCTGTCGCCAATAAAATAAAGGGGGGAGGGGCGAAACAAATATAGACTCAAGCAAAGTAGCTCTGAGGTCACAAGACCACATCGAAGATAAACTACATCGCCTCAAACGCAGCATGGAGGGTGGACAAAGTGGTGTACTATAATAAGCAAGTACTGTAAATTGTTATTGCACGGCCAACGAAAGGGGTTGGCGTGCTTATTCCGCAAGTTCTTAGAAGTGTGTGTACTCGTAACCATTTTTTGTAGTTGTTCGGGTGTGTTGTATGATGAGTCGAAACAGCGCATACCTATCTTTTTGTCTCTGTTCAACACCCCCTCCTGGTTGAAATCTGCTAATATCTGCGTCTTCCCTTGAATGATTTCTTTACTGATTACTTGTCTCGTCCTCCATAGATTGTGGATGTCGGCCTGTCATATTCAGTAGAATAACTTAAGGCATTGCATAAGTGCGGTAGCCGTATTTAGGGATGAATTCGAGTCTAGATATTTCACCGCACATACTACTGCAACCTCAACTTTAGGACGGCAGTCACGTTTTGGGGGCAAACTATTCAATTTCCAAGTTCCTCGCTCACAAAACGGGACTGCAGTTCTTAAAGGGCGACGTACGACCCTCACCGCAGGGTGCAGGTTCAACATCGTTGACGGCGCCGTGTGCGTTGTGGACTGCTGCTGAGAAGCTGATGTCGCCCTGCTGTCGATGCTGCTCGTTGTAGCTGGAGGCGTGAGCGGCTATCAAAATAGAAGCGGTTTTTGCCAAAATCACGTATATATACCTGGCCACTTTTCGGCCAAATCAGTTATAGTCTAAAAACAAGTACCAGTACAAAACACAAGCCAGGAGCCTTGCTATTGGTCAAGCTAGCATTGTAACTTATTTTGGCTCCAAAATGCCAAGGTCATTTCTATCGGAGACCTTTTATTTTAAATTTCCGACGTTTTTCTCGCGCAAGCTTTCAATATTCCATATTTATTTTCCTGTTTTTTTCCCACAAATATTGGAATGTTAACGAACTTGATATTTTTGCTTCTTCTGGAGAGTTTCACGAAAAGTGACAAAACGCCTCCGTATATCGATACATATCTCCAATAATTTCCAAACACGGAAATTCTAGGAAACTCGCTCTCCGATCAGATAAATTACCTGTATTTATCTACTCTGTCTAGCTTTCAACTGATTTCGGCCAACTTTCAGCCAATCAGAGAGGCCATACGTTCACTGTTTTTTCTCAGAGTGTATGCGTCTGCCCTCACTCGGTTGAAATTCTTCAGTATTAACGTATAAACTCTGTACTCGTGCATCGTACGTAAAAGTACGCATTTACACATGTATGCATGCGTACGCTGGTTTCACTTTTTCTTATTTGGACCTATGCCAATGGAAACGCGAAGTCAAAAGTTTTTTTTCAAATATATTGCTTCAAGAAAACAGGCGAAAACATTCACGTGCCGCCGCTGTGGGAAAAAAAGAGAAAAATATTTGATTTTGTTTTTTCCCCCAACGGCTGCAGGCGGCGCAAATTGTGTTTTTCCGGTTGCAAATTGTCAACACGGTGATCGAAACCAGCTCGTGCGACGATCGACGCTCGATCTCCACATGGACTCAGCCCACGGCCAACCCGCTCGGTATCTTGCAAGGCCAACGAATAGAGATGACGGCCTCGAATATACCAGGTGGATCCATGGTCTAGGGCGCGAGAGCTTGCCGGCGGCGTCCTACGGTATCCTCCCAAACCAGAATAAAAGTCTATTTTTTCCAATTCGAGACAGATGGAGAAGTTTTGTCTCCTGTTCTGTGCAAACCAGCGGCCAAATATGTTTTTGTCATGCGCTTGGTCAGCTCCCGCCACATGACACCGGCCATGGTGTGAAGACGGTGACCCTAGGGTTCGCCTGATATCTTCGAGGCCGTCATCTATACTCGTTGGGCTCGTCAGATACCGAGTGGGTTGGCCGTGGGCTGAGTCTATGTCGAGATCGAGCGTCGATCGTCGCACGAGCTGGTTTCGATCACCGTGTTGACAATTTGCGACCAGAAAAACACAAATTGCGCCGCCTGCAGCCGTTGGGGGAAAAAAAATGAAAAATAAAACATTTTTCCCTTTTTTTCCCACAGCGGCGGTACGAGAATTTTTTCAGCTGTTTTTTTAAAGCCATATATGTGGGGAGGACCCCCAGGTTCGACTCGACATCTATGGCACTTCCCTTTTTTAAGAGGGTAGCGTGTAGGACACGCCAGGTTTTGGTATAGGATCGGTACGGACGACCCACGAAACAACCATCAACGATGACGGAGAGGAAGAGTGTGTGTGCAAGGCACGGGCCTTGCATTTCAATCTGCAGTGACTACTTGTCACGGGGCAATGTCACTGCTGACGACATCTCTGCTGACAACAACAATTAGTCCAGGAATATGGGTGACCACAGTCGTACAATAAGATACGGATATCCACGACCTCGGCGAATGGTGGAGCCTCCGCGGGACAATAACCATGCGACGGCCTGGTCGAGAACCTGGAACCCACATCGCCCCCCAATGTTTGAACGCGTAGTACTGGAGAACCCAGTACCACCTTTGAACATTTAAGAAGAGTGACAGGTTTGTGGTTTTCTACTACTCAAGGCATTTTACAGCAGTAGTTGATGTATAGGCGTCGCACTTACTTGTTCGTCTGATCATGCCACTCTCTGCGTAGTAAAAACCACGGGCTTGTATGATCATGATTTGACTTCCAAGTGTGTCACTCATATACTACGAAATGCCAACTACTAGTAGTGGACGTGTTAGTGTCCTTCGCATGCACGCTTGCATGGTTCAGGATTGACATACACCACGAAAATGAAACCTTTTATAACGCACGATGGCATACGGAACCACGTGTAACTAACCATGGGATACAAACCCACGTATCAGGTATACAACGGTATATAAAACCAGGTACAACGAGTGAGTTATGGCATACAAAACCATGAATACAATGGTATACGAAACCATGTATAACAAGTTATGGCATACGAAACCATGTATACTATGTATGGTGCACGGAACCATGCATACTTACTATGGTATCAAAACCATGTATACTATGGTGTACGGAACCATATATTCTTACGATGGTATACAAAACCATTCAAACCATGGAATACAAAATAACGTACCAGGTACAGTAGTATGTGTACTATGGTATACGGAACCATGTATATAGATTGATATACAAAATCACCTATTCCATGTATGGTTTAAGAATCGTGTATGTATACTATGGTATACTGAACCATGAATACATAATGATGGTGTATACGGAACCATCAATACTAGGGTATACGAAACCATGTATTACAAGTGATTGATGGTATACAAAACCATGGTGTACAACACCTTGTATCGCTGGCAATGGTATACAAAACCATTCATACCAAACAATGGTATGTTGCATTTAATGGTATACGAAACCAGTCATACCGAACAATGGTATGTGCCTTTGACAATGTTCAGAGCTTTTCTCGACGTTGTACAGTGTGTATATGATACGATTGCTTGCAAGCTTTGGTACTCACAAACTGAAGAGAAATATAGTTGTGCTGAACGACGATTTCGTCAAAGGGTTTGTGCATGCAGAGTGCGCAACGGACGATACAAACGTTTGGGTTGATCAACCTTTTTTAAAACGATAAAAAAAAACTGCATGTCTTGACGACGGTGTGGTTGTAACAATAACGGTGCAGTATAACGGACTGCGGTGCATGGTGAACGATACGACGACGACATGTCTCCTCGGTCGAAAAAGGCATCATCGACTACCAGAGCAAGAACATGCTTTTGATTCAGTGAATAATACTGGAATCGACTTATACCGAGTTGATAGTATACAACTATCTATACAGTTAACGATGTGTATAAGAGACGTGCTGACAGTCATCAACGGTTGACTGCAGCCAGAGCACTCACAATAATGCAGTAGAACGAGCGGGGACTCTTAATGTGCCAGATTAGGATATTTTACTTCGGAGTGTGCAGTTCACGCGCTCGACTGCCTGCCCTCAGTTAAAATCCAACGGAACGATTCCGACACTAGAGAATACATTATCCATGTATCCGGGAATCCCTAGTGTCTCGCACAAATAGGCAGATGAAAAGCACACCGTGTCTCTTTCACCCAAAACGATTACGCAAATAACACCGTTCATTACTTGATTGAGTAACCACACACATGCATACTTTAAAGTATGTGAGCACTGTGCGCGGCTACTGTAGTGGTCAAATAACCCAGTCATAATGCATGAGTGTATACTCTTGGTATAAGCACACCCTTGCATATTATATAACTACTAGTTGAACGTTTTCTCCCACTTGTACGCCTCAAGCTCTATAGCAAATCACCACGAAAAAAATGCTATCATTTCGCGTGGGGCACATTCACACGAAGTAACAAAACACAACCACACTGGTATCTCAACGATATACCGGGACACTGGCTGTAGGGGTTCAGCACTTAGGCGTCTAACCATGACTTGGTTCGTGGGCACTACTCCACAAACGACATCTGATAAACTCTCCCAAGCAACCACAACACAACTACACGTGAGGTTGCGAATCACGTGTTAAAAGGCCCACTCACTACAGAACGATTGACATCCGGCCGGATATTTTTTAATGGTAGTGGGGTGTGGTGCGACGGTGCTGACAACAAGTACTCCCAGGGGCTATAGCAACGTCGACAAAAAACGGTACTGGGGCTTGTTTCAGGGTGACGAGGCGACAACGTCTCGCTTACGTGTGGGGCAATCAAATGCATGCGGATCTTCAGCTAAGATTCTCGTACGATACGCTCTGATCATCTCATGACAATGTGGCACGATATTGCCATGTATGTGTCCAAATACCCAACCTACGGTAGACGGTTTATCTTTCACAAGAAAGTGGTATTGGAAATTAGGCGGCGAGGCTTTACCAGGGCCACGCTTATGACTTTCAATATAATAGCTTCAATAGCATACAGGCCGATGTGCACGGTGAGCACAAAGCCATCTGGATTAGGTACCGGCAACGTTGTCCCCAAAAAGAACTCGTTCAGTGGTGAAAAATCAGGTACTGGGCTAGACGCGTCATTAAGGTCTGCCTTCATACGACCTAAATGAAGTGATGTTTCCGCAAGTTCAACATCCCTCGCAACACGATAAATTACGGGTGATTGTTGGCAACGCACAGTATACGGACCACGCCAGGGACTAATAAGTTTGGGGTTGGGTCCATCAGCAACGGTATAGGGGCGGTGTACAAACACTTGTGATCTCCCTGCTGATATTGCGGAAATTACATTTTCTCGTTAGATTCTGTCTGCTTATCGGTACGTTCCTGTAAATTGCGACAAGCAATATCGTAAGCGAGTTGCAGGTTTCCAAAGGTACGACGGGAATTTTCGAGTCGTGTACCAGAACCAGACGTATACGGGACGCTGAGAATAATGTCAACGGGTATCAAAGCTCTACTACGGCCAAACATTAAAAAATGTGGGGTTTCTTCGAGCGTTTAGTGGATGCTGTGTTGTGCGCGAGCTGAATAAACGGTAGTAATTCTGCCCAATTTTCGTATTTAACGTTTACTACGTACATCGCGAACATGTTGTGCAAAATACTATGCACACGCTCTAAGACGGAGTTGTCTGGGGGCGGTACGCTGACGTGTGCGTCTTTCTGAACCGAAATACGGATTGCGACTCCTTGACCAGTTCATTTCCAAACTCGCTGCCTTGGTCCGAATGCAAGGTTTCTGGAGCGGTGAAAATAACGGAACACGCGTTCTACAAGAATACGGGAGATGGTGACGGCTGAGTTGTCACTAATCGCGACCAACACGAGACAACGAGTCATCATGTGCATTGTGGTCAATCACGGACATGATGTACTTTGAGTTATTCGACAACGAATTGTACTCGACCAGGCCAGGTTGTACATCTGAAACAAACGGAAAACAAAACGATGCTCAACGTATATATACGTCAGAGGACCGGAATACGTCTTGCGATGTTGGTACGAAAAATAGCATCGAAGTGCGTGGCTACATCTCAGATAGATTATGTGCACATAGACAGCCACTGAATCACAGTCTCGGGTTTAATGAACGTAGCTTCCAAAGCTAGATGACCACCGAACGCTGGTAGATCACCGTACGAATCATTCCCGGAAAGTGGTGGGTGCACAATTGTGTCACCGAACGAACTACGCTCTTCTTACAGATATATACGACAATAACGATTGGAATAACGTGGTTTCGTTCTAACGGCTCCTGGCTCATCGTGTACTAGACTTAATCGTTGGAAATGGGAACGGTAACAACTGTTTTCACCTATTATCCGATGTACAGATCGAACTCAACACATTGTGTTTCCAGAACCTTACTGGGTTCATCAACGAAAACCACGGAAACAGCGACAACGCTGAATGCGGAACAGCGACAACGCTGTATGAGAAGCCACCGAAACAGCGACAACATTGAACGCGAAACAGCGACAACGCTGTATAAGTAACAGGAACGATGCTGTGTAAGAGGAACAGCGACAACACTGTATGAGGAATAAGCGACAACGCTGTTTAAGAAACATCAGTAATGACGCTTATCAGCGAATTGTTCGCTCTACGAGGATGCACAAAATCCACGGCATCGAGGTGCGAGAGGAGCCTTGAATGGTGCGTGTGGCTAGCCGAACGGTAGAGTCTTTCCCTCACACGCTGCGGGAATACAACTTAGGGCCGCCACTCAAGCACGTTTCATTCTCCACTACGCCAACGCTCGGTATAACTATATGTATAGGGTACAAACAATATTCCCTACTACTGTCTGCTGAACGGTAAAGTTGGAAGAACGATCATCCAACGATTTAGCATACTAAAAATATTCATGTCTAATTGTGATATGGATGGGTCAGGAGGTTGATCGGCACTCTCGCCGTAACGTCCTTCCCAAAAGAGTACGATCTCTAAAAAGCGAATGCGACAACGGTTTCATATCACTACACGACATATGTATCTACGATACCTGACTCGAGTAATCTGGATCTTGAACACGGGAGCCATCATCAGTGAACGTTTGATGTGGGCGAACGCGACATTTGATGCGTTGTCCAGGCTTGGCTTTCCAATACGTACCCGGGTGGTAACGTCCTTATGTACCGGCGAGTTCAGCGAGCGGTGCGGTTACTTCGGCGTACTTTGACAACGAACTGCCTTAAGAAATTCACCACACCTAAAACGAAACGAAAATCGTTGGTGCAAATAAATGGGGTTTGACAGCTTTTCGAGGGCTTGCCACGATTCCCCCAACCGGTATACTCTTCGAGCAGGAATAACGTGGCCTAGATATACGATAGAGTTAGAACCATCCGTTAATTTCGACGGCTACTAGTTGTTTGCAGAGTTAATTATTAACACGATCGCCAAAGATTGAAAGTTTAGAGTTGTGGACCAAACACGGGAGTCGTCCACGACGATTTGCGCCTCGACAATATGGCTCAACGATAATTGTGCCATTTTCCGTAGACTCACAGATCATTCATCACTACGAACACGAACACAAAGTGTAAGTGTGTAGGAAAGTGCTTGCCACAAAAATGTGGTAGAATAGCTGTGCTCGGGGGTAACGATAACCAGCCAGTAAGCGCTCTGTACAACAGTCGCGCTGATGGAACTGGGCACCGCCGACCATCGCGATGTTGTACTCGAGAAAACGGGGGGAGGGGAACACTGGTTCGCCCGTGACACACTTTTTTTTGTCAAGCTCCGCTCGAGACAACAAAAAAATACGAGATCATAGTTGCGCAGATATCTGTTACGGTTCGGTTGACCGTTTCAGGAGTTATGATGACATAGAGGCGTTTTCATATTGTAGCTCCGTTCCGGACGGAAGGTTTCATCCCCCTTCCGTCTCACTCAGTTCCCGCGACCATCACCACGGTCACGGAACAAGCAATCACTTACCATCTAGCCATCTCCAGTTGGAGCCTCTTCACAGAAGAACCACAAGCTCGCCCTACTCTCCTGGAGACCTAGGAGCGCACCTCTCGACTCGGTCGGACTCAAGCTCTGCTCTGTCACTGAGGTTGGTCATTGATGTCTCGTCTTTGTGTTCTCTTTTTGGGTTATGCATCTCTGAGGGGTAACCTGTGGTCCACAGCTGCCACTCCTACAAACTATTGCAGAACCCTACATGTGTTGCCTTGTGACAATGACTTAAGACCTCAGCCCAGGCGGCCAGCTTTCCGTTTCATGGTGTTCAGTCCCTGTACATGCTGCGCGCTTACTGCACGGGTTTGCATTTCCCGTGCCGGAACGAGCGGCGGCCTTCGCGCCTCCGACCTGTTCCTTTCGATTTTATTTTTTATCTTGAGTAACTTTTTTGGTAGCTGCGGGTGGCAGCGTTTTATTGTTTTTTTTTTTTTTGTGTGTTGCACCTCGCCTTTCCTTTGCCTCTACGGGGGGTACACGCGCTGATAGCGCTCTTCCTGCAAGCAACTCTGACCCACCGCTGACCACATGCAACCATGGACCACGTGGAAACTCAACCCCACTGGTACCTACTACGGGGTAGGCTGTATCACGGATTCAGCAGCAGCAGTACAGCGCGTCCCGCGCGTACGATAACACCCATGACTCTGAACGGGTGCTCATTATTTAGGGGGTCTGTACTCAATTAATTATTTTATTTCGGTGGGGAATGCCTGAGTACCTGGTATAATTCATGATGCATGACACAACCAGGAAGCGACTTGCTCCCTGGCGCGTGTCCACATCGATAATTCTCACTCTGGTACCCTGAGTTTGCGTGCTTGGCTCGACGTGTATTGAACAAATGGCGCAGGTGGGAGCTGGCAGCGCACTTGTCAGACCCCCATCACCTTTTCCACACAGCAGCCAAAATAAAGAATGAATGCAAAATAAGCGTAAGCCTGACGATGATGCGGGGTTTGAGAGCGCGAGTGTCCAAGTGCGCTCGCTGAGACTCTCAGGCTCGTGTTCCACAAGCCAGCTGCTGTCACGTACGTCGTTACTGCCGTCGCTTGCCGTCACGTGCTTGTGTGCTGCCCTTACCACGTGCGTGTATGTTGCCGCTGCCGTCGCCGCTTCGCCACGTTTCGTTGCTGCTGTTATCTGTGAAATAAAAATGCCTCACGGCTAACGCAACATACTAATTTAAGGTACGTCCTTTTCCATCCCCCTTTCTTAGTTATTGTTCTGGCAAGTTAGAGGTCGATAAGCATCCCTGCAAACCTTGCAAGCCACGTTTTTCATTTTTATGTGTCTTGGTAATAAGGTTATACCTGTGAGTCAGATCATTTTTAATAGACTACAGCAGTAGGCAAAATTACGTACGTACGAGTGTACACTGTGGTATTGCATGTCGACCTCTCCATCTCTCTTCAGTAGGTTCACGGTACCGGCCTACCGCTGTTGTACGGCGATGTTACTGCTGTACTGCATTTTGGCCACCACAACCGCTGCTGTACTGCGATTTTGCGGCTGTGTACTGCGATTTTGCTTTTTCGTTTGCCGCCGTTGGTATTTTTTTTTACTCTGATCATTATTTATTTTTGTTCACTTTTGCTATTCATTTTAATGTCTTAACAAAACCGTGTGCGCTGCTGTACTGCGATTTTGCTGCTGTACTGCGATTTTGCTACCGCCCGACTGACTACTGCTGTGCCGTGATTTCGCGCCACTGCCTTAGTACGGTTATGCGTGGTTTTCTCGCTGATCCTATGCTAATTTCCTGTACTGCTGTACTGCGGTGTGTCTGTTAACGGTATGTTCTTTCTTCTTCTGCACGCTTTGCCGCTGTTGTTCTTTTTTTTACTCAGATCATTATTTATTTTTGTTCACTTTTGCTATTCATTTTAATGTCTTAACAACACCGTGTGCGCTGCTGTACTGCGATTTTGCTGCTGTACTGCGATTTTGCTACCGCCCAACTGACTACTGCTGTGCCGTGATTTCGCGCCGCTGCCTTAGTACGGTTATGCGTGGTTTTCTCGCTGATCCTATGCTAATTTCCTGTACTGCTGTACTGCGGTGTGTCTGTTAACGGTATGTTCTTTCGTCTTCTGCACGTTTTGCCGCTGTTGTTATTTTTTTACTCTGATCATTATTATTTTTGTTCACTTTTATTATTTTTTCACTTTTGATTTTTCGCCACTGTACTACTGTGCCGTGATTTCACGCCACGGGAGTACGGTTATGCCGAGATTTCTCGCTGATCCTATGCTAATTTCCTCACTCTTGTCGTAATAAATGGGTCTGCACTTGAACGACATCCAAGTCTATTGAGTCTGCGCCTGTCCTGGTTACATTACTGTACTACTGTGCCGTGATTTTACGCCACTGTCGTAATAACCGGATGGGTCTGCGGTCGAAGGACGACCACGTCTTTTGAGTCTGCGCCTTTCCCGGATGCATTACGGTACTGCTGTGCCGTTATGGTCTTGAACCGAGCCTCCACAAGGTCTGCCCCTATCCTACCTACTACCTAGCATGCGTTCTGTTTTATTGGAGATGGGTCTGTGCCTTGTGGGGACGTGGTTACGGTCTCTGATCCGAGCCTCCATAGGGTCTGTGCCTCCCCTACCTGTATTTGTCAAATATACTATAGAAGAGATAGATATGTGCCTCGTGGGAGCGGTGTTGTCTCTTCACCCGTCGTGGAAGACAGAGACGAAGTTCCACGAGGTCTGTGCCTGTCCTACCTACACGGTCTGTTAGTATGCTGACTACAATTTTACTTCGTTTATTTTGTGGGCGTACAGCTGCTGAGCGTATCCAGTGTATGCACTTGCCACCTGGAATACAATTCGTTGTCGATCCGCTTATTCATTACAGGTGTGAGTCGCACTCAACATCTTACTCTGCTTCAGTTGGCTTATACTGATTTTCACGCTTGTATCGGTGCTGATATCTGCGCTTATCTCATTATGCTGCTCTGCTGCTGGTTGTACTGATTTTCCCGCTTTTATTGGAGTTGATATTTGTACTATTTTCTATGCTCCGTCATCGCAACATGTTCCTGCAACGAAGGGCGAGCGGGAGACAGAAACGGCCGGATGCATTATGATTTTCCTATCTCACCTTGTTGGCGCATGCATAACATATATATGGGTTTGTCTGAGCCTGAGAGGACCATTGTTGCCGTCTCCATCCGGCAGAGAGATAACAACGAGGTCTCTCTGGAATACTAATATGTTCGGCTGATCTGTACCGCCGATTTCAACACGTTGTGCGGGCAGCAGGAGATTAACACACTCTCGTATACCGCGTACATGTATATATGTGCTTACCGGCAGCTATTCTGCTGACGTCCCGTGTTCCACTGCTGCTGTACTCGTCCTATATCTTATCTTGACATTCGCTTATCATTTGCCTGTCTGCGTATCGGCTGCCCTCGCCGTACGCCGCTCGTCAAACCCGCGACGCTTTGCTCTGCGTCGCTGGGAACGCAGCACATCTTGTTGTATGTTTTGTGTTCGTTGTGTTCGCTTCATTTCTCGGATAGAGAGTGGATGCCCAGATTGGTTGGGTCTGCGCCTATTGGGACCGTTGTTGCTGCCTCCCATGCTCAAGGGAGACGGCAACCAGGCCCCTCTAGGCCTGTGCCTTAGCCACGGGGCTTATACCTGTTTTTTTTCTTTTGGTTTCTTTTTATCCGCCTTCTTTTGTTTGTCCGCTCGTTGTTTGTTTCTTTAGACGGGGTGAATGAACTGAATGGTCGGGTCTGTACCTATTGGGACCTTTGTTGCTGTCGCCCATGCTGAAGGGAGACAGCAACCAGGCCCCTCTAGGTCCGAGCCTTGCCACGGGGCTTGCTGCCTGTTTTTATTTAGTTCTTTGTCGTTCGTCCGTTTTGTGGCTGTCATGTTTGATCTTGTTGTTTATTCTGTTCGCTAAAGTGGATAGTTCGGTCGTTTGTTTGCTGGTGTGTTTGTTGCAAACCCGCATGCCCGTGCACCCGACTGCGCTGGCTATGAACTTTACTGACACCCGTACTCTGTCGCATGTGTCCAGCAGTTTACCTGCGTCCCGTGTTCGCTGTGTATGTTCGTGTTCATCGTAGTTACTTTGTTCCTTACCGCTTTGTTGTTCTCTCTTTAAATGTTGGCCGTGAAAAGGACACATCAAGGAGGATCTTGCACTGAC
This sequence comes from Nereocystis luetkeana, assembly GCA_031213475.1. NCBI lineage: Eukaryota > Phaeophyceae > Laminariales > Laminariaceae > Nereocystis > Nereocystis luetkeana. The sequence goes on along the minus strand of JARUPZ010000009.1, from coordinate 4,034,292 downwards.
ATGTATGTGTCTTTTTGCCTTTGCTTGACTGTTAGGCTCTCCAGTTCTCTTCCTCCCCTTCGCCTCGTTTTTCGCTTCCATTCTCGTTGACGGGGGGAGGGCGACGCGTTCGTCGGAAGCCTGCGACGGCATGACATCTCCCATGTCCCGGTGTCTTGCTCGTCCACAGCTTGCTGCACCGCTCCCTTGCTCCGACGCGGTGCGTTCCCTCGCTTCGGTGTCTTGCCTGTTCGCCGCTCGCTGCGCCGCTCCCTCGCTCCGACGCCGTGCGTTAGCCCGTTCCAGTGTCTTGTTCGCCCGCCGCCCGCGGTGTCGTTCCCCCGCTACGACGCCGTGCATTTCCTCGCTCCAGCGTCTTGCTCGTCCGTCGTTTGCTCGCTCGGAAGCCGTGTCCGTGCTCTGCTCTATCGCCCCGATGCCTTGATCGTACTGCCCAACGACCAGATCTTGAAGGAGTCGACCAGCCGCTATATGGAGCTGTTGAAAGAGGTGCTTTCAGCAGGGGGTGAGGTTCCGCTGTCGTCGGGTAGGAGGACGCCGGTCATCCACCGGGCGGTCGAGGTACTCACCAATCCGGCATCCCTCGCGAGAAGGCAACGGAACGACGCTCATCTGGGTCAGGAGTCGACCAGCCGCTATATGGAGCTGTTGAAAGAGGTGCTTTCAGCAGGGGGGCAGGTTCCGCTGTCGTCGGGTAGGAGGACGCCGGTCATCCATCGGGCGGTCGAGGTACTCACCAATCCGGCATCCCTCGCGAGACGGCAACGGAACGACGCTCATCTGGGTCAGGTTAGCAAGCGTCTGCGGGAGGATAGCAATGCGAACGCCGCGGAAGTAGATGAGACTGGGTATAGTCTAGACGAGAACGATGGAATCAGGTTTGCCGACGGAAAAGGTAGGAACCTGCCAGCCATACCCGAATCCATGGTTGCCGATGTACTCGCGTTGGTACACACTCTGCATGGTCACTCTGGAGTAGGAGCCACGTTAGCGCTAGTCTTTAGAGCACTTTCACTGGCCTTCAGTCATTCGCGACACGCGACAATACGTGTTGTCATGCGGGTGCAGGAGACGTAAACGACCCAACAGCAGACGCGTCGCAATGTTTCCCGGACGCGCACTAGAACCGTGGGATGAACTACAGATGGATATCCCGAAAATAGACACGCCTTCCCTTTCAGGTAACAAGTACGTTCTGCTGGTAGTGGTTCGAGCCTCCAAGTTCCCTTTCGGTATCCCTCTAGAAACTAAGCAAGCAATAGGCGTAGCACGAGCGCTTACCAAGCTGTGCCTAACGTTTGGTGTACCCAAGACAGTACGTTGCGACGGCGGCAGAGAGTTCAGAGCAGAAGTAGTGACACACTTATGCCGTTGGATGAATGCGGACATAAAGTTCGGCCCAGCCGACCACCCGCGAGGACAGGGTTCTGTAGAGAGACTAGGAGGTTGGTTGCAGGAGCTATGAAGAGCTATGTAGATCGTGGCCCGAGAGGTGGGACGAGTACGTATCACCGGCAATATGGATCAAACGCACTCTACCAGACGTGTCACTGCCTTCTAACATGACACCTTTCGAGTTGTTGTTCGGTCGCAATCCTCGCACGTCTTTAGACTCTTTGGTACCCCTGTCAGAAGAGACAGATCAGAGCGGCGGCCTGGACAACTTCGTGGAGCGCCGCAGACAGAACCTCCGAGAAGTCCGCCTGGCGCTCGAGAAGCGCGACAGCCAAAGAGTAACGGCGCGGGCCCGAGCCAACGCTGCCATCTCGAGACCATCAGCCGGAGTTATCGCTGAGAAGGGTAGCCTCGTGCTGGTGCGCGAGTCCGATAGCAGCAAACACCGCGACAGCAGAGGGAAGAAGCTGCAGCACGACCACTACACAGGCCCTTGGAGGGTCACGGAAGTATTACAGACAGGCCTAAGCGTACAAGTAACGAAGCGAGGCAGAAAACAACGTACCCGAAATGTATCCACCGCAGATGTGAAGCCGTACCACCTCTGACCTCTGACACTAAGACACTCGATAGCAGACGAGTTTGCACAGTATGCGTGGGGCGCGGATTTCAAACTGCCAGTTGAAGGAGTCAATTCGCCAGTGTTAGACTCGCTCGTGAGCTGCCGCAGATCGACCACTGCCTCCGGCACCACTAGATGGGAGTACAAGGGGAGATCGAGAGAGGGAGTAGAGACAGGATGGCGAACTGGGAATGACGTGTTACAGAGTTTTACACCCTTGCAGTTGGACGGTTTCATCGCACTCTGGCACTTGTACAACCCCGACCCTACTAAAGACACGACCCCAGTCTCAGTCACCCCTCGTACACCCGCCCTTCGTCGCCGCGAAGCCTTGACGCTGTTTCCGATAGGGTATACCATCTGGAAGGACTTTATCGGTGGGTTGCGACTGCAGGGGCAAGTGTGCGATTACAGAGACCTCTACTGGCGAGTGCGCTACACCGATAACAACTGGGAAGAACTGACCCGTCGCGAGATGGAACGGTTGCAGGACTGAAACGATCCACGCTCTGCATGGACGAAGATCTGCTCCTTCATCCGGCAATTCCGGCGAGTATCTTCCCCTGCGAAGACCTTCCCCTGCGAAGATCTTCCCCTGCAAACATCTCTCTAATTCATCTAGTGTTTCTGCTTGCTTTTGGTGTGTCGTGTTTCAACCGAAGAGGCCGTGTTGGTTCTTTTCCGTGTAATTCTCGTGGTTTTCGATTTTATTTAGCTAGTGTTTCTGCTTACTTTTGGTGTGTCGTGTTTCAACCGAAGAGGCCGTGTTGGTTCTTTTCCGTTTAGTTCTCGTGGTTTTCGATTTTGTTATTTATCTCGTGTTTCAACCGAAGAGGCCGTGTTGGTTATTTTCCGTTTAGTTCTCGTGGTTTTCGATTTTGTTTATCTCGTGTTTCAACCGAAGAGGCCGTGTTGGTTCTTTTCCGTTTAAGTTCTCGTGGTTTTCGATTTTATTTATCTCGTGTTTCAACCGAAGAGGCCGTGTTGGTTCTTTTCCGTTTAGTTCTCGTGGTTGTCGATTTTAGTTATCTCGTGTTTCAACCGAAGAGGCCGTGTTGGTTCTTTTCCGTTTAGTTCTCGTGGTTTTCGATTTTATTTATCTCGTGTTTCAACCGAAGAGGCCGTGTTGGTTCTTTTCCGTTTAGTTCTCGTGGTTTTCGATTTTAGTCTTGCCGTGTAGGCTAGCCTACAGTTTTAACCGAGGAGGCGGAGTTGCCTTCCCTGTTGTGTTCGATTTTCGTTGAATTGTTGAGGACACAATAGAAGCGATTTATATGCTTAGGCGTTAGGGGACACTGCGCTTATTTCATCGCTGAATGAGCGTGGGGGGACTTTAGCCATAGAATAGTGGTCGGGCAACCAAACACGCAGTGAAAAAGCAAGGGTAGGGGTTTTTCTCGGGGATTTCCCTTTGATGGCCTTTGCGATTTCGGTTTGGTTGATTATCCCTGAGGCCGGTATTTGTGTTAAAGGGCTTTGCGGCTTTTTAAACTTGGTTATAGTCACAAGATTGCGATAGCATAATGCTCATTCCGTCATTCGCATTATGCTAGGGGGCATGTTACGGTTCGGTTGACCGTTTCAGGAGTTATGATGACATAGAGGCGTTTTCATATTGTAGCTCTGTTCCGGACGGAAGGTTTCATCCCCCTTCCGTCTCACTCAGTTCCCGCGACCATCAACACGGTCACGGAACAAGCAATCACTTACCATCTAGCCATCTCCAGTTGGAGCCTCTTCACAGAAGAACCACAAGCTCGCCCTACTCTCCTGGAGACCTAGGAGCGCACCTCTCGACTCGGTCGGACTCAAGCTCTGCTCTGTCACTGAGGTTGGTCATTGATGTCTCGTCTTTGTGTTCTCCTTTTGGGTTATGCATCTCTGAGGGGTAACCTGTGGTCCACAGCTGCCACTCCTACAAACTATTGCAGAGCCCTACATGTGTTGCCTTGTGACAATGACTTAAGACCTCAGCCCAGGCGGCCAGCTTTCCGTTTCATATCTCAAGTGAGTTGCTGACTATTGATCATCAAGAACGTGGAGTCAACAAGTGCTTTAGACAACGTTGCTACGACTTCAGCTCACACAGCTGCAATTATTCCGGTCGGTGCTATCGGCGATTCTGCTGCTGTGACGGTCTGCACGAGCAATCAATGGAGGAGGAGACGCTGCCCAACTGTTGCAGCGCTACGGGCTTCAGGAGTCGCCCAGGTGGGCGACAGGGTATTCTGTGATGTACGTTGACTGACCTGACCAGTGACGCACGGAGGGTGCATCGTGTAAGGCAGCGATAAAGCCGTAGGATGGCTCGCTGTCATATCGATGTAGGTATACAATGGAGTGTCCCCGGCGGGGGAGGCCATTGTCTGGGTCATGGAAACCCCGTATCGGCTGTAATGGTCGATGCGGGTGCTCTCTGGCCCTACCTGGGGTTAGTCAATCCCACCAAAGAACGAAAGAAACAAGTCAAACCATATCCTGTTCACACACCGTGCATGATTATCGCCTATCACGTGCCTGTCTGTTAACCACGCGTCGCACCTGCTGAGTAATATCAACACTCAACTCTCGTGGCGTCTGGCCACCCCGTGGCCAGAGAGGATTTAGGAGCGAGGTACGGAGGAAATCCCCATGAGGACTCTCTCAACGAACGACAACAGCTGGCTATCGAGGTGAGACCGAGCCGATAGCGGTACACAGGAGGAGGCAGCTGTAACATGATGAACCCAGGCCGATGACAGAGAGAGGGGGAGATTGGAGCGCAAGGTCATGAGCTCTGGCGGGGACACGAGAGATCCGTACCCAGGGAATTTGTTCGGCCCCGAGCACCTGAGCCCGAGTTTTCTCCCGGGCGGAACGAGGGCCCGAATAACTGGGCCCGAGAGTCCTCCTGGGCGGAATGAGGCCCAAACATCGGGGCCCGAGTTTTCCTTGGGTGGAATCAGTGTCTCTGCCCGAGCTTTTCCGGGATGGAATCTGATGGGTGGCCAAGTGTCGAGCCCCGAGTTCTGTCCGGGATGATGGAGTCTGATGGGTACCAGCGGCGAGGGATACACGTAAAAACTACGATAGAGTACATATACTTCGTATTCGGGTAGCACTACTGCTGTTTATAGCAGTAACCATGCATAACGTATCAGGAAACAGTAGTCACGACAGGTAGCCACCATCGCATACTCGCGATAAGGCAGCACCAAAAAAAAAAGGCCACGAATCTCTCCGTCCTGACCCTCGATTTGTTTTTTGTTCCCGCGCACGCCTTGACGATTGTTTGCAGCCGGCCTTCGCCTCAGGTGTAACTCTCGTTTTTTTGCGGCCGTTCTCCGCCTCAGGCGTCACTCTCGATTTTTTTTGTTTTCGGCCCCGCACATCTCGTCTGTGTTTTTTTGGTGCGGCCGGTTTTTTTTCTTGCTGTGCGGTACTCCTCGAGGAAAAAAATGGGGGGGGTCGGCTGTATTCATTTAGACTACCATGGCAATACGTATGCGTACAACTCTAATAATCAGCCCAACCTGAGCGACAGCAGTATTTTCGTGGTCACATGTCACATGTAACTGCTGTTTGTTGAAGTATACCTCGCTGCTGGTATCGAAACAGGGAGTACTTTTGAATATCGTTGCGGGAGGAGCGCTTTCCGTAGATGGTTCTAAGTTTGAAGTTGTACGCAGGAACCGATAACCCACCATGCCCCGAGCACTGAGTAATAGCTGCCTGGAGCAAAGGCGCCTCAACTTGAAAATTACACAGAAAAGCCGCATCCCCGTCTACAATACCATCAGTAGTCTATACACTACCTGGTACGCAGTTTCACACGATGCTCAAAAAGATGAGAAGATGGTATACCAGGGTATATTATACGACGAGTTGCATCACCTTACGTACACGACTAATAATATGAATATCAACGATAGTACATGTAATGTGGACAAAAGATAGGAAACCATACTCCTACTACTACTGCTCTACTCTGTACCTGGAGTTTTTTTTTAAAAATTTTTTCTACCCCGAACAGGGTGAGCTCTTGATACACGGTTAAGCATACAGGGGGGGTGGCTCGCAGTATGTATGCTTTGGACAACATCAATAAAGGGCGTTTATGGGCTATATATAATACTACACACTCCCGTAAAACTGTACCAGGTACCTGGTAGGCCGTATGGCAAAATCCTTAGGGACCATTTCGTACATCTCTCTTCCCATCTTTTCGAGTCATGATAACGCGTTGAAAAGCGACATATCAGGATGTACCACACACACCGTATGCACACGAGTACCAGGTATCTGGGATTCATACGGGGCATACTACGGTGATGAAGCTCGGTAGAAATGACGAGTTTTAGTCGAAGGCCACATATCATACGTGGAGGATGTATCCACAGTATACCAGGTATACAGTATTCATACCACTATCAATATGACCGTTCATGGGACTGAAGGTCGCACGGCAAAAGCTCTCTAGATCCTTGGGTCCATCGCTCCTCTTTCTTTCACAAGCGTGGAGACGTTTAACTTTGGCCCCACACATCCCTACACACGTACGGGATGAGTGTCCCCTACTACCGGAGCAAAGTAACGTTGTTGGGAAGCTGTTCAGCTGTGCAGTGTACGGCATGTTACTATTCGGGGGTAGATGAAAGCTATGTTGAAACAACTGAGGGCACACAACGAGAGTCATAGCGGGTTGTTATGGTCTCCAAGTACCCGATACGCTGGAATTCCACTTGTTTCACCCGTTCGGGTCTTCACACCCGGTACGTTGGCATTTCACTGGCTTTCCCTGGTCTTTTGACCCGGTACGTGGCCATAGGAAACAACCATACTCACTAGCTTTCGCGCACATAATTAGTCCGTCAATTATAAGAAAGAAGAACGGACAACCCAGGCGATGGGAATGTTTGCAAAACTGTGATATTATGAGGTGATCGTGCTCTTTGTATAATCCCAAGTTCTATTTTGCATACTATGTTCTAGCTTCCGCGCAAATAATTAGTCCGTCAATTATAAGAAATAAGAACGGACAACCCAGGCGATGGGAATGTTTGCAAAACTGTGATATGAGGTGATCGTGTTCTTTCTATAATCCCACGTATGTTATGGGATACTCGTTATATGCATATATCCACATGTTTTCGGTGTTGCCTGCCTTGTAGGACGGTGATTCGTGTGATACGCTGTTATGTATTCACGCTGCCGATGGTGCTCTGCCTGTTGTTTCGTAAGGCTTCGAAGATACTCGTCTGGTCAATGCATGCAGGCATACTCGTTGCTCGTGCTCGTGCTCGTATGTTCGCTCGTTTTTCATGATCGCACACACATGCATGTTCGTTAATAAATGTCTGCATGCGATTGACCACATAATGTCTTCAAGACGAAATGCAACCGACAGGTGTCGATACAAGCCATAGGTGCCGTACGTACTAATACACGCATGCTCTCGTGGACCGTTTGCTCGGTTAAGTGATGACGGAAACTAACAATGTCGAGCCTTACGCTGTTTGGGCGTACATAACCACCCTTTAGAACAATGAACCCCTGGACAACAACGTGCATTGTCGGCTGGCAAACATGGAACTTTCGATAAATCCACGTATATGGTGATGACTGTGGTGTAGTTTGTAACCACAGGAAAAATCTCTCTCTAGGATCAAATAAAAGGCACGGACACTGGTTGTGCTGGATGTCGACGGGTAGAAAGAATGGTTTAAGGCGAAGAACACATACACAATACGTGCAGAGTACGAGTCGAACACATACGGCCGCATTACCTTATTCATCCCGACTGCTGTAAAGTATGTATATTTTCTTCATTCAGCATACCGAGCTGGTATCACATCACACTGGATACGGCAGGCACGACGCACGCATTCCGTCCAAGAGCAGAGAGAGATAGCAGTGCGACACCAACGAATAAATAAAACCTATCAACCTAGTGGCACCGGGCATATTAGTACTGGTAGTTACAAACCACCCGGCACTAGATTATCGACTACCAGGATGTCGACAAAGCAGTTTGTGTCACAGAATCGGGGATCACACACATAAATAGTTGCAATCCCGTGATCACAGCGCCCGATTACTGGGGGATGCGTGAACAGTTACTTGATAGTATCATGCACGAATATTTGAAAACCGTGAAAACAGGCGTTTGTTTTACATTCGTGCTGAAAAGACCTCGGAGCGCTGGCCTCTATCCGGAGCGCTTTGCCTGTAGCAAGGGTGTCTGCTCTTCCAGAGCAAATACATGCATCCTAAGCAGTGGGTACGAGATACACAATGCAAATCAAACTGAGGAGAGAAAACCTGGTAGTTTCCGATAGGAAAACAAAGCCCCTCCCCAGCGCGCATACTCACGCGCCGTCTTAGCTGCTGACGCAGTGAACGGAGAATCAAACGAGCTTGACTTTGTTCAAGTATCTGACATGGTTCCCAATGACGATTGGGCATCTTCACCGTTTGAGTACTGCACTCCTGTACATGTACATAGGGTTGACCCTAATTTTCAAGTGCTTCGTCCCCGCATGGGGAGGGCAATTCTATCTAGGCGAGGCCACATATGCCCAATGCCCAAACTAAAGGTTCCCCTCATTTGCGAACGCGATCGTGAAGTGGTTGCGCGTACCACGCACCTGTTGTGTCGTCCGTCTCCAAGCATCGAGCGATCCGCCTGATCGGAGAAGAACGGTTGTAGGAATTCTAAATTGCATGACTAATGCTGGAAAACATGATGTAGGCATGGTGTAACCGAGCAGGATACCTTCCTATTTGACTCTTCAAGATTAGTGGCCCAGTGTTGGAGACACGAAGCGAAAGGTGGGATTGGGATGCCAATAAGCAGTAGGTAGTTTCCGTGCTGGGGGGGTGTTTGAGTTTTAGAACGAAAGGGTCTCACCAGTGGACACTGTTCGGACTGGGGGGGTGGCGTGAAGGTGGCGTGAACGTCAGTGCCTTCAAACGACTTACTTACTCGGAGTCATGTCAGTACCTTCAAACGTGGCGTGCACGTCAGTACCTTCAAACGACTTACTTACTCGGAGGCACGTCAGTGCCTTCAAACGACTTACTTGCTCGGAGCCATGTCAGTACCTTCAAACGTGGCGTGAACGGCAGTGCCTCCAAACGGCTTACTTACGCGGAGTCACGTCAGTACTTCGGGGGTTGGCGTGAAGGTGGCGTGAACGTCAGTGCCTTGAAACGACTTACTTACTCGGAGCCATGTCAGTACCTTTAAACGTGGCGTGCACGTCAGTACCTTCAAACGACTTACTTACTCGGAGTCACGTCAGTACTTTCAAACGTGGCGTGAATGTCAGTGCCTTCAAACGACTTACTTACTCGGAGGCACGTCAGTGAAGGTGGCGTGAACGTCAGTGCCCTCAAACGACTTACTTACTCGGAGTCATGTCAGTACCTTCAAACGTGGCGTGAACGTCAGTGCCTTCAAACGACTTACTTACTCGGAGGCACGTCAGTGAAGGTGGCGTGAACGTCAGTGCCCTCAAACGACTTACTTACTCGGAGTCATGTCAGTACCTTCAAACGTGGCGTGAACGTCAGTGCCTTCCGACGACTTACTTACTCGGAGTCACGTCAGTACCTTCTAACGTTGCGTGAATGTCAGGGCCCTCAAACGATCTGCTTACTCGGAGTCACGTCAGTACTTGAGGGGGTGGCGTGAACGTCTGAACCTTCAAACGACTTACTTTCTTGGAGTCAAACGTCAGTATCTTCAAAAGACCACACTAGGGGTTCACCAAACGTTCCCGAGCGAAGTTTCACACAGAGCTGCAAAGATGAGTTTCGACGAAATCCTCGATTGCATAGCTGGTGTTGGGGTATTGGCAGCCAAACTCAAGATCTTCCATGAGCGGCCGAACCACATGAGGCTCGAATTCGTCCAATCTCGTGGCGCAGAGGCAGCAGATGTTCTGGAGGCTGAGAGGGATACTCAAGAGACGGCAGGGGAAAACGAGCCCCAGAAGAGCGCGGGACGACGCCGCAACTCAGAGGAGTTCCTCGGGTGAGCAGAAGCTGGGGGTCAACAGGGTCTTGATCAAGGAGGCGGCCAGCAAACGCGGAAGGGAACGCATCCACGCGAATCGGGCGCACGAGCATTGGACCGGGGGGTAGCGAATCACTTCCGTCGAGCAGCCCGGTCTGAGCTATCAAGCGTCTATGAGAGGACGCCGGATCAGGGGTCGGGTAGGTTTGTGTGTACCCCGTTACATAAGCGGCAAAGGATGCTAAAGCATTGTACCATTTTCAAGTTAGATGCACGGAGCCGCAGTCGCAGTCGTGACCGCCGTAGCTGCCACCACCGCCGTAGCAGGAGTGCCACGCAGGAGCGCAACCGCAGTAGCAGCAACCGAGCACGGCAACGGGAACCGGCAGAACGGGGGGGCAATCAGGTCCACCACCTCCGCCGCCGCGGAGGGAGCGCAAACAGCCGGCCCAGCAGGAGAAGGAGGAAGAGGTGGAACAGCGTCAGGCGCAGCAACTGTGTCATCATCAGCAGCAGCAGCAACTGCAGCCGCCGCAGAAGCCGAAACAGCAGCAGCGACCGTCAGAAGGAAAAGCGGAAGGCGTAGGAGCCTCGTCACGAGCATCGGGGATGTCCGTACGTGGCCGAAGCTCGTTAATCGTCGAATGGATAAGGAAGGACGCGGCAGCCGGTTCGTCGGGGATATGGAGGAGGAGTTGCCCACGCTGTTACCGGGTAGTGGCCGGGATACCCGCTGTGCACCGACGATAGTTATGCGTCGGGCAGGGGGGGTGTTGCAGCGCTACGGGCTTCAGGAGTCGCCCAGGTGGGCGACAGGGTATTCTGTGATGTACGTTGACTGACCTGACCAGTGACGCACGGAGGGTGCATCGTGTAAGGCAGCGATAAAGCCGTAGGATGGCTCGCTGTCATATCGATGTAGGTATACAATGGAGTGTCCCCGGCGGGGGAGGCCATTGTCTGGGTCATGGAAACCCCGTATCGGCTGTAATGGTCGATGCGGGTGCTCTCTGGCCCTACCTGGGGTTAGTCAATCCCACCAAAGAACGAAAGAAACAAGTCAAACCATATCCTGTTCACACACCGTGCATGATTATCGCCTATCACGTGCCTGTCTGTTAACCACGCGTCGCACCTGCTGAGTAATATCAACACTCAACTCTCGTGGCGTCTGGCCACCCCGTGGCCAGAGAGGATTTAGGAGCGAGGTACGGAGGAAATCCCCATGAGGACTCTCTCAACGAACGACAACAGCTGGCTATCGAGGTGAGACCGAGCCGATAGCGGTACACAGGAGGAGGCAGCTGTAACACAACCCCTTGACGACAAGTTTGACGATCTCTACGCCTATTATACACGTACGTACAGGGTAAGATACACGGAAGATAGATTAGCAATATTATTGGTATAGCAACGACACCATCTATTGCTAGCCATGTGGAAACGGTGCGAGTTACGATAGCTCGCTCTTCGCGAAACATGTCATTTTCAGAGAGCACTCGCGGTTGAAATTACTGCGTAATAAGTAGTGGGCCAACGATGGCTGCGCCACATATGATCATAATTTCACAAAAATTCGGCATTTTGATTGTACTTCAGCACATTTTTTCATGGGCTACTGAAAGTGAGACGACTGGTGCTGTACAGCGAGGAGTATCGCCAAACGTAACGGATAGTGACATAAAATGCCACGAAATATGACCTCTACTGAAAAGCCAGACACCCCCCAAAGAAGTAACAATTACCCGTGCTGCCCCCCCGCACGAAGGGTGAGAGAGCACATCGACAGTACTACTCACGATAACGAATACAACCACCGCGCTGCTGCGGGCCAGCGACGGCACGCAAGCAAAAATGATACGTAACGATCGTACCCACTCCATCTGTGCTTGGACGCATTTTACATGTATGTATACGTGTATGTGTTGTGTTTCCTCGTATGACTCATACAATGAGTAAGAAAATTACGAAATTAACCACAACACCGAAGAAACAGAAGATATTTAACAAGTCCAGTGAACCAATGATATGCACCTCCTGCCTCACAAGCAGACAGAGCGCTATTATATTGGTGGACGAACCTAAAACGTTTTTTTTTGTCGGTGATTGTACGAAGAACCAGCGCTTATGCTGCGTAGCGTTAGCGCTCCAGGTGGGTTCACAGAGGATTTTGTGGACAAACTCCCACCTGAAATCGACAAAAAAACGAAAAATATCTACTCACACTGTAGACAGAACGAAACGAACGTGTTTGTTTCCCTGATACGTACAGCAGAAGAAACAAACAACAGACTCGTAGTATACGATAGATCTACTCGCCACCGAAGGCTTACCAACAACGTGGTTGGAGCATACCGTATACCAGAGCACGGGTAGAACCACAGCCCACAGCGATTGGAGAGAGTTCTTCGCTTGTCAAGGATGAGAGCGGCGAAGGGCTTCTTCAATAGTTCGCAACGATGAGAGGGGTAGTTTATTTACTCTGTCCACGAAACACTGACTCGTGTCCTCTTTCATTTTTGTTTTCGTGTTTTCTTCGTACGATGTGAAGAAACAATACCGAACAACCTCTCGTGTTTTCACGAGAAAACAAGAACTGCCACTGGCGCGAGCCTTCGTCGACGTCAAATAATGTGGGGAGGACCCCCAGGTTCGACTCGACATCTATGGCACTTCCCTTTCTTAAGAGGGTAGCGTGTAGGAAATGCCAGGTTTTGGTATAGGATCGGTACGGACGATCCCACGAAACAACCATCAACGATGATGGAGAGGAAGAGTGTGTGTGCAAGGCACGGGCCTTGCATTCCAATCTGCACTGACTACTTGTCACGGGGCAATGTCACTGCTGACGACATCTCTGCTGACAACAACAATTAGTCCAGGAATATGGGTGACCACAGTCGTACAATAAGATACGGATATCCACGACCTCGGCGAATGGTGGGGCCTCCGCGGGACAATAACCATGCGACGGCCTGGTCGAGAACCTGGAACCCACATATATTTGAAAAAAATATTTTGAACTTCGCGTTTCTATTGGAATTGGCATAGATAGGTCTTAGCCCAACATCGGCCCCAGATTTGCCTTTTTCGGGCTTTTCCAAAAGTTTTTTTTTTTTTTTACGTGGCCCATAGGAAGCGTGTTCTGAATTGTTTTGGCGGGTATCTTTGAAATTCAAACTTTTTATTGAAATTTCGCTGTCACACTGGCATAGATCTTAGGGGTGTGCGTTTCAGTTATTCAATAGTTGTTGTTGTGATGTGGAATCCGCACGGACACTGGTTGTGTTGGATGTCGACTGGTAGAAAGAACTGTTCAATGTGAAAAACACACACTCTCTGTGTGCGTTTTCTATGGCCACAGCAACAGTCGATATATATACAGCACCATGGTCTTTGTCTGCACCACCCCGCGTCGAGGTGGTCTCAGGTTTGGTGAGACAAGTTCATTTCGTGCAAATCAGAAGCGGTTCCGCGAGCACGGTCTACAAGATTTAAAGCTGTCAACGGGGGGGGGGCGCCAGATACTCTTGGTGCCCCCGCCGAGGCGAAACGAACGAAGCCTATTAAGAGTGTACAACCTAAACAAAGCAAAACAATGCAAATTTCGGAGGCCATGTGGCACGCTTTATGCTTTACGCATTCTTTTCTACCGAACTTTTTCATGGACAGAACACCGCTCGAGGCGGGCGTTTTTACTTGGTTTCAGTATTTAACTGATTTTGGCACAAACGGATCTCAGGTATTATTATACCTGAGTTTGGCATTTATTTGCCCTATAAAAAAACCAGCCTCAGTTCGATTTTCAGTTTCTCATTGGCAGGCCGGTACTACAGTTGTTGCTGTTGGTCTCACATTAACTCTCTGACTAAGGAGTCCGTGGTCACACAAATAAATGTGAGGGAGCCCTAGGAAGATCCGAAAAACAACAAAACATCGAAATTTGGCTGCCTAAAAATACACGTGACGAAGAAGCGCAAACAATATAAAACCAATGTGCAAACTGAACTATGACATGGCCGCGGGTATATCCTCTCAACTACCAGGTATGACATAACAGAGTATCCCCGTTCCCACCACTAACCAACTCGTGGCGGCGGACTACAACAGCGGATGCCGTCTGAAGTTCTGCCTGAACCGTACGAAACGCACTGTAGTCGTGGAAACGAAAGAGGAACACACCTGCCTGCTATCTGGAATGCTGTCAGAGTGAAGACTCGGGGATATGCAGTGAAAAAAAGAGCAATCGAACCTTACTCCCACACGAATATCTACGATCGCCATCTCTTCCTTGTCTGTCTGACACAAAAAGGTGCAGCACAGCAGTGATGATACCACGTCCCTGATAATTGCGTAGGTTATTCCCCATGAAGGGTATACAACTCGTCAAACAAGTACCGGGAATACTATTCTGCCTCGTGAAAAACAATACCAGGAAAAAACAAACTATGGCTGCTTCTTCTCTCGTGACGATAGTGTGCGTGCAGATCATGGGTCTCCGTGCACCGTCTTCCTGCCGCTCTTCATGGCCGCATCATCGCCTTGGCCCAATCCACGCGCTTCTTTACGCGTGCACTCGTTGCCATTCCCTTCCAGTCGTTTCTCTTTCTCCGTCATCCTGAAAAACAAAATTCTCCTCCCACTTGCGGTTCTGATCTGAAAAATATAAATTCTCGCGCAGAGGGAGGTATATCCGTCTCCTCCCCGCACGTCGACGCTCAGTCTCCCTTCTCCCTCGTCGTCGAATCCAGCCTCCTGCCGGCGCAATAATAGACTGTTCCGTAGTGTGGCCTGTGGTGGCGCCTACCTCCGCGCACGGACACCCCGATTGAGCATTGCTGCTATGCCGCAGCTGCCTAAAAAAGACGCGCGAATCGTAGGTCTTTGTGCCTGACGCACCACGTACGACCCAACTCTACCGCCGCCTGAGCCTCGCGGCCACAGGCAGCAGCAAGAAGGTATCACTCCTTGAGGGTGAGTCCGGCCTTACACCCGCCAGAAAGACCTACCCCACTCGCTATTAATTAACCTGATAGGGCATGACTCGCAGCATTCCTTGCCGAGGCAGCGAGGGGAACGGAGAGTATGTAATCATGTCATCATACGGGGTATTGCATACGAAACGCATACGCTACACGCCCCAGCTGCCGGTCCAGAACCATTCCTTCACAGAGGAAAAAACAAATACCAGGTACAACGTAACGTATCAAGAAATCAGGTGACGGCGATGATACCGTATACCGTGGGTAGGCGAAAGTTTGGCGCGAGTCGTCGAGGCGAGAAAGCCCCCAATACTAGTTATTGGTGCTAATGAGGCGCGACCTCGGTAATACCTGCAGTAAGTAGACAAGTATATATCTGCGATGCATCATAATGGGCGCATACGGATTATTTTGTATTGTTGTGCTGAAGGAACGAATATGAAGAAACATCTACCACGTACGTACTACTGTACTACTGCTCTCCGCCGTCGTGGGTGCATCTCAATATTTTTCGAAAATATTGTTATTGGCCTCTCCTGCTCTTGATATATAAAAAATCCCTGGATTTAGTCGGGTGTATCCTCGTTTCCACCTCGAAATCCGACATAATAATTTGAAGACGAAATCGGCACTGCTGTGACCACAGAACTTGTATATCTCAGGGATTGAGGAATCGGCACGGACACTGCTTGGGCTGCTGGATGTTGACGGGTAGAAAGAGTCACAGGCAGTTTCCTATGCGGTTCGATTTCGAGCTTCAGATTTGTGTTTTCCGATCTCAAAAACGAATGACCCTGCCGGAATCCGACGACCTGGGTCATCAGAGTTTTAAATCGATAAATGGCATGCTCTCTAAATTAAAGATGTTATCCATGACGGCAAACAGCAGCAGCAGAACGATCGATGAGTTGGACGGTGACAAAGCGGTCTAGTGACGTTGCTTCGGGCCCGACGCTCGGGCGGTGGGCGGCCCGTCCCTCCGTGGCCAGACTACAGTCGTCTGGCGCCGGCTCGGGCCTACAGACCAAGAGAAGCGCACTCGGCACGCACCTACCTCTCCGTCGATACGTACGAGTACTCGTAGACTACACTGCTGTACAGTAGCAGCAGCAGTTATTCACAAAACGAAACACAAAATACCAAGACAGGTTGGCTCTAGCGCACTCGCCACGAGTCTTTGACGCCAGAACAGAGGCAGCCAGCCTTGGCTCGCACACTAGGATCCTACGCGCAGGGCAGCGCACCCAGGGCGTCTCTTCGCGGCGCCAAACCACAAAAACAGGAGTTGGTCTCGGCGTTTGCTCGAATTTCTACACACCCAATAAATCTGATTTTTCCGCATACTATAACGAAGGCTGTTTCGATTTGCCAAGTTCACATGTGAAAATGCAATCGTGTCAAAATCCTGGGAGTAAGTTCAGCACAATACCTGGGAGTAAGTTGAGGACGAAAAATCTGCATTTCACATGTTTTGTCCTACAGAAAGAGCTTCTTTTTCGTGACAAATGCCACCACAATTTTACATGGACAGATGTACGACATCTACAGCAGCAGTGCGCCTCCCGCATCGTAACAGCAGCAGCAGTAGTAGTAAGACACACGAGGCAAGGGTCAGCGTCGTCGTACGCTCGGCTTATGTCGGTTTAACCCCTTATTATGGAGCCCTTTGTACACCGTACTCGATGTTGTCTGTTTCGTTCCTGGTTCCACACTCATAATTTGAAGACGAGAAATCTACAACCTGACATGACATGCATGTTTCTAACAGAGGTTCTCGTAGCAGGTGCCACCACTACTACTGACTGCTGTACAACATCTACAGCAGATGTTCTCCTGCTTCTCCGTCCCCTCATCAGAGGGAGGGTAGGCCTGACAATATCACCTGCAGCACATGGCCCGAACGTTGCTGTTAACAGACAGGCGAAGTCTGCCTATGACTACTCCTAGTTGGGTTTCGTTAGTTATAACGTACTTGGTACCAGGTACCAGGTAGGTAGAAGAAAGAGCTAACAAAACAAAACCGTCTGCCTGCTGTGGACAGGCCCAGTCTGTCTGCTGGGGAGTGCTGCGGACAGGCTCAATCTGCCTGCTGTGGATAGGCCCAGTCTGCCTGCTGTGGACAGGTCCAGTCTGCCTGCTGTGGACAAGCACAGTCTGCCTGCTGTGGGCAGGCACAGCGTGAATGCTGTGGGCAGGGACAGTCTGCCTGCTGTTGGCACAGGTAAAAAAAAAACGGTATGATTTTGTATTTTTAACACTGCCCAGCGCCGACATGCGCCTACAGACGTTGCCGCACCTAGCTCGACGAACTGTGAACGATTTTCCACCCCACGAGGGCGAGAAAGTGTCTCGCGTGTGTGTGCGTGCGCAGAGCCCGCGGGGACTGGATGTGGTGGCGTGTGTGTCGAGCGCGGTGGTGGAAGGTGGAGCAAAAATATGTTGAATCACACACACCAACTCACACACACACACCAACTCACACACACACACACACACAGCAAAACTCAAAACAAGGCACCCTACCCTCGTACGCGAGCCGTAATGAAGAGGCTTTTTTTTCCTTTTTTAAAAACCAAGTAAAAAAAGGCTCGCTTCGCTCGCTCGCTTTTTTTTTTTGTTTTTTTTTCCATCCCCTTTATTATCTACCCACATCTTCTTCTCTCTGCTTCTAACTCGTAGCTCAGATCCGGGGTCACATAGCAGGCTCTTCTACCCCCTTCCCGCTACGGTACGTGCCTTCATTTTTATCGCGAGAAGATTTCAGCCTTTTCTTCCCTCGTCGACTCGCATCGAACTGTGCGTGCCCACGCTGCGAGGCGCTCTCAACAATTGAATCCTTTTTTATTTTTGCGAATAAAGTCAAAGTCCGACCCACCTGGGGCCTGGGGCTCGAACCCAGGACTCAAACAAGTAGAATTCGAGGTTAACCACTTGAACCACCGGGGCGACCGGCATTTCATTACTAGTAATTGGCGGTAATGAGGCGCGACCTCGGTAATACCTGCAGTAGTCATATCTGCGATGCATCATGCTGGGCGCATACGGATTATTTTGTATTGGGCTGAACGAACGAACACGAAGGAATATCTACCACGTACGGACTACTGCTGTATTACTGAACGCCGTCGTGGGTGCATCTCAATAATTTTCGTAAATAAATGTTCTCGGCCTCTCCTGGCTCTTGATATGAAGAAGTACTGGATTTGGTCGTGTGTATCCTGGTTTCCACCTCGAAATCCGGCAAAATAATTTGAAGACGAAATCTGCACTGCTGGAAAAAAAAGCACACACACAGAACTTGTATCTCTCACAGGGATTGATTGAGGAATCGGCACGGACACTGCTGTGGTGCTGGATGTCGACGGGTAGAAAGAGTCAAGAACACACAACACTCGACAGATTTTGCCCAGCAGATTGTTTTCTGGTTGAAATTCAGCACAATAAAAATCTGCATCTCACATGTTTTGTCCAACGGAACGAGCTTCTTTTTCGCAACAACAGGTGTCATCGCAACTTTACTTGGACTGATGAACGACGGTACCTCCGTTCTCCTCGCTGCCTCGACAAGGAATGCCGCGAGGCATGCTCTATCAGGCTAATAGCGAGTGGGGTAGGTCTCTCTGGCGGGTGTAAGGCCGGACTCACCCTCAAGGAGTGATACCTTCTTGCTGCTGCCTGTGGCCGCGAGGCTCAGGCGGCAGTAGAGTTGGGTCGTACGTGGTGCGTCAGGCACGGGGACCTACGATTCGCGCATCTTTTTTAGGCAGCTGCGGCAGAGCAGCAATGCTCAATCGGGGTGTCCGTGCGCGGAGGAAGGCGCCACCAGAGGCCACACTACGGCACAGTCTATTGCGCCGGCAGGAAGCTGGATTCGACGACGAGGGAGGAGGGAGACTGAGCGTCGACGTGCGGGGAAGAGACGGATTGACCTCCCCCTGCGCGAGAATTTATATTTTTCAGATCAGAACCGCATGTGCGAGGTGCATTTTGTTTTTCAGGATGACGGAGAAAGGGAATCGACCGGAAGGGAATGGCAACGAGTGCACGCGCAAAGGGGCGGGTGGATTGGGCCAAGGCGATGATGCGGCCATGAAGAGCGGCAGGAAGACGGTGCACGGTGACCCATGATCTGCGCGCACACTGTCATCAGGATAGAAGTAGTCATAGTTTGTTTTTTCCTGGTATTGTTTTTCACGACGCAGAAAAGTATCTACCGGTACTTGTTATTAACGTCGTCACTGGTATTTGTAGTTTAACGAGTTGTATTATACCCTTCATGGGGAATAACCTACGCAATTATCAGGGACGTGGTATCATCACTGTGCTGCACCTTTTTGTGTCAGACAGTCCAGGAAGAGATGGCGATCGTTGATATTCGTGTGGTAGTAAGGTTCGATTGCTCTTTTTTTCACTGCATATCCCCGAGTCTTCACTCTGACAGAACTCCAGGTAGCAGGCAGATGTGTTCCCCTTTCGTTTTCACGACTACCGTGCGTTTCGTACGGTGCAGGCAGCACTTCAGACAGCATCCGCTGTAGTCCGCAGCCACGAGTTGGTTAGAGGTGGGAACGGGGGTAACTCTATGTTATAGTTGCGAGGATACACCCGCGGCCATGTTTGTACAGTTTACACATTGGTTTTATCTCGTGTGCGCTTTCTTCGTCTCGTGTGTTTTGAGGGAGCCGATTTTGTTTTTTCGGATCTTCCTAGGGCTCCAGCACCTTTGTGTGACCACGGACTCCGTCAGAGAGTTTATGTGAGAACAACAACAACAACAACGACATCTACAGCAGCAGTGCGCCTCCCGCACCATAACAGCAGCAGCATCAGCAGCAGTAGCAGTAGGACACACGAGGCCAGGGTCAGCGTCGCCGTACGCTCGGCTTGTCGGTCTCGCCCTTGCACCCTTTGCACGCGTACATATACACATACGTACTGTAGTACGTACCCTGCACTCGGTATTTGATATGTTCCTGCTTCCCACCTCGAGAGTCGGCATACTATTTTCGAGACGACAACACGGACATGGCATGCCCAAAAGGGCTTCCCGTAGCAGGTGCCACAACTACTGCAGCTGTGCAACATCTACATCAGAGCTTCTCCAGCAGCAAAACAGCAGCAGAGGTAAACAGCAGCAGAGGTAGCAGTAGGATCACCGAGGCCAGGGTCAGCGTCGCAGTACGCTCGGCTTGTGCCCTTTGAACACCGTACTCGATGTTATGTGTGTGGTTCCTGATTCCACTCTCCTAATTTGAAGACGAAATATCTACAACCCGATATGACATACCATGGTACCAGGTACATGTATCCAACAGAGGTTCTCGTAGCAGGTGCCACCACTACTACTGACTGCTGTACAACTACAGCAGATCTTCTCCTGTTTCTCCATCCCCTCGTCAGTAGGAGGGTAGGCCTGACAATATCACCTGCAGCACATGGCCCGAACGTTGCTGTGGACAGACAGGCGAAGTCTGCCTATGACTACTCGTAGTTGGGTTTCGTTAGCTATTACGTAGGTAGAAGAAAGCTAAAAAAAACGAAGCCGTCTGCCTGCTGTGGACAGGCCCAGTCTGCCTGCTGTTGAGTGCTGCGGACAGGCTCAATCCTACTGCTGTGGATAGGCCAAGTCTGCCTGCTGTGGACAGGCACAGTCTGCCCGCTGTGGACAAGCATAGTCAGCCTGCTGTGGGTAGGCACAGTGTGCATGCTGTGGACAGGCACAGTCTGCCTGCTGCTGTCTGCTGATGTTGGCACAGGCACAAAAACCGATATGATTTTGTATCTTGAACACGGCCCCGCACAGACATGTGCCTACACACGTTGTCGCACATAGCTCGACGAACTGTGAACGATTTTCCACCCCACCAGGACGAGAAAGTGTCTTGCGTGTGTGTGCGTGCACAGAGCCCACCGGGACTGGATTTGGTCGCGTGTGCGTCGAGCGTGGTGGTGAAAGGTGGACCAAAAAATGTTGAATTTCACACACCAACTCACACACACACAGCAAAAATCAAAACAGGCACCCTACCCTCGTACCCGAGCCGTTATGAAAAGGCTATTTTTTCCTTGTTTAAAAACCAAGTAAAAAAAGGCTCGCTTCGCTCGCTCGCCTCATTAGAAGTAAGGTATTCTTTCATTTTCGCGATTCAATCCCAAGCCACGAACCGCAGTGGGGAGGGTGGAGAAGAGCGTGCTGTGTGATCCCGAAACTCGGATCTGAGAGACGACCTTTACTGGAGACATGAAAACAACAGGCAGATAATATATATGGACAAAGGGAACTGAACAGAAGAACACAACAAAACAAAAGGGAAAACTCACCAAATCGAAACCAGTAAGTATGTGTGCACGATGTAGCTGTAGTTTTTTTGTCCATCAAGGTCCTTGAATGCGAGCAGCACGGTCCGTTGCCCCCTAGACTGATGGCGAGGAGTTTGTGTGCCTTGGAAGAGGCGAACGAGGTTGGGTTAATCTTCTGGTCGTGGTGCGGGGTATCTTTAGGGATGTTCTTGACTTGAAAACTGCGTAACGTGGTCTGCACTTCGGAATCGTCGTCCGCAATTGAATTTTTTCCTGGTTCGATGCACCGCGATGAATCCGCGTTCATGGCGAGTTTTGGCCCGTTTTGGCTGCGGTTTGGGGTCAGGGTTAGGGTTAGGGCTAGGGTTAGGGTTAGAGTCAGGGGTGGGGTGGGTCTTCGCGGGTACCTTTATCCCAACAGGCACCAAACACACTTGAACAGCGTACCAAACTAAATATCGTTTCTCCCA
This sequence comes from Nereocystis luetkeana, assembly GCA_031213475.1. Classification (NCBI taxonomy): domain Eukaryota; class Phaeophyceae; order Laminariales; family Laminariaceae; genus Nereocystis; species Nereocystis luetkeana. Next base: position 4,012,524 of record JARUPZ010000009.1, on the reverse strand, counting down.
GATTGTTCAAGGCCCTCCGGAGGCGGTGTGCTGGCGACGGACCAACACTATTTCATATATAGTGACTGACGCCGCGATGATGTAAGTATCTGCGGACCAGCTGATTCAAATGGTAACCGAAATCTCCCCCATTCCTATTTTCCGACTTTCTACAAGATATTGGTTGTTGTCATGTCAACGTTTTTCCAGGGGGGGGGGCGGGGGTTGCCAGAATCACGTGTGTATGCTCTATGCTTGGCCAGGTTTGGGCCTAAATCAGTTCCACACTAATAACAAGTGTGAAACACACGCCAGAACCCCTGCTACGGGCCAGACTCCCATCGGTCGTACCTCGTTTTTACTCGAAAACACCGGGGATATCTGGTTGCGTCTGCTCTGTCTAGCATTTACAACTGATTTTGGAAAATATTTAAACGATCAGAGAAGCGGTACCACGTGCGCAAACCTTTGTTTCTCTGCTTATTACTCGTCTGCGGTCCCTCGGTAGGAATTATTTTGTCTAAACTTGGATTTATGAATACACACGTACCAGGTTTGCTGTTTTCACTTCTTCTATATTAAGGGTGGGCCATGTCTTTCAGTTGTAATGATGTGCGCACTCTGTTGACATCACATCACGGCGGACACACAAGGTACTTCGTCTGCCCCACCCCGCGTCAAGGTGGTTTCAGGTTTGTTACGTACGGCAAACTAGGTTTGTGCCGAGCAGGAATGTTCCACTAGGACAACAGCGGGGAAGCGCCAGAATAGACACACTTGTCGCTACCCCCGTTGCTGACAAAACGAAGCCTGGTGACCCTTGGCAGGACCTAGGTGCTAGTTTGGGGCCCATGGTACCTACTGATGTACACCTGCAGGTAGGCCATACATAGAAAACAACAGAGTTAACATCATGACAACTGAGTGATGAGACACATCGTACACCAACGCTTTAGGAGGCATGTCAAGCAATGAAAAAAGTGCGCCATCAAGGGTTAATGTATACCTGGTATATATATGGCAGAGGGTTTTGCTCCAAAACCTATAATAGTAGTTTTTTGTCAATCGAGGAACATCGAGGCAAAGTTGCTGTCTGTCTATAAGGGTGAAAAGGCCGTCTCTTGACATATTTGTCGTACACCCCAAAACAAAATTGAAATCACCGTACGTGCGTATTCATGTTTACGTGAGCACGTAAAAACACAGAGCGTGTATACGTGTGTAAGCATAAATGAGTACGTACGACACAAGTAATATAGGGCATAATAAGGGAGCTATTAACGTCCCCGGTGGCTTGGTAGGGGGTCCGCGTGCCGATCAAGATCAAATTCGCGTGGTCAAGCCTCACCAAGTGCATTCTCTTTGGGGCTTTTTCGTGCATGAAAAATTGATTAGCGGGAAGCGCGAGAGCGTGAGTTAAGACGGATCTTATGCAATTTGTTATGAGGTGCTTTTTTTACTGTTTACGGAGACGTCGGGGTATCTGGTCCCCTATCTCATCATATTCTTTCAAAATCACGTCTTATGGGGCCTGTTTGGTGGGGGGAAAAATCCTCCGAGAGTTTGGGTCAGGGACTATGGGTAGTGGTCGAGAAGTTTATATAGATTGCTCGCGCGAAGCGCTAAAAAAAAATAAGGCGTTTTTCTCGGGCGAGCTATAATACGAAACACTTAGTAATAGTGAGAAAAAAAAAGAAACAGGAATGCTGGTTCAGCCCGAATTTCTTATTCGGGAAAGGTGATTTCAATACTGACTTCAGTACAACGGAACGGCTCTGAAATTTCCTATTTTCCTACCATTGTTGACTATAAATTATTACAGGGGGCCCCTTTACGTGTGTTCTGGTAGAGGGCAAGATTATTATTTTGTTTAAAATGTTAAAAGTCGGCTTCAAGCAATAGCCCATATCTACTCGAGACAAAATCCGATTGCAAAACGGTTTTTCACGTTGGATGACCTGGCACTGTTCGGATAGAACGGCAATGCCGGTATATTTGATGCATATGAAGGGTTGTGGGGGTGTCGTCACAAAGATGGGCAACGAAAAACTCGAAAATACATTCCTTACGACTGAAGCTAGCTGCTCTAGAGTTTGACCTCTGAGGGCCGATCCTAGCGGGGGCAAAAAAACGAAAAACAAAACGAAATAAAACGAACAGACGTTCGTTTTTCGCAAAAAACAGCACATTGAGTCCTAACGAGAAAAAAAACGAAAAAAAAAAGAAGCAAAAAGAAGAAGCCGAGTCAAATATTTACGCGGTACAATTTTTCAGAGTGACTCAACCACCACAGCACGTGATTACCGGCGATAGCGATCGACAGCGACGGTGGATAGACACAAACTCGCACGCGTGAGGCACCGTCCACAGCAGGCAGTTCTCGTGGTCCAACCCGCTCCCTCCGGAGTGTTCTAGAGTTTGTGTATCGGCCATCGCTGTTTGATAGCAAGCCTTTGAATTTTGAGTGGGACTCATGTCGAAATATTACCGCCACAGCCACTTCCTGACCCCCCGGTTTCTTGCGAGGGCAGCCCATGGTGATTCCCTACCCCATATATATGTTCTCGCGCCGTCAGCAGGCAAGCCGCGTGGCAGCCACATGCATTACCTCGGCCATCGTGCGCTTGCCAATCGGTCGTAGAACATTTATCGGAACTTCATCCCAACGCTTCGAGCTCCTCCTATGTTCCTCTTCGACCCTGGGTATCCCATATTTTCAATTATTTGGCACCCATTTCGTTTTTCAAGTCCCACGAGGACTTGAACAAAAAAAACGAACCGTGAAAACGGAGGTATCGGGATCTCCACTTCTAACCTTTTTCATTTTACCAAATTAAACTCACGTGCCCTTCAGTTCTGCTCTTCGTTTTTTGTATTTCGTTTATTTTGCCCCCGTCAGGACCGGCCCTGACAACACAGAACGATCATACATACATGAGATACTCACCGCAACGTGTCCGAAGGAAGAGATATCTCGTACAATATAGTACTATGTTAAAAACATGGAGACATGGAGAATTGTCTGGCAGTGTGATGACGAAGTTCACTGCATTCTAGACAACACATACAACGCAGAGTTACGTCGCCCTCGACCTTCTCAAAGAAAACATACTGCAATACACGGAAAACGCCGAGAGGTATCTTAAGAAGTAGACGATATCTATCGAAAAACGTATCTACAGCAGCAGCCAGGGCTCCACTAAATCCTGCACGTCAGCCCGTATTTAACGTCAGTGGCAACTAAAGACAATCGCCTCTGCGACCACGCCAGCCATATTTAGATTCCTCGTACGCCCAATGGGAACATCCGAGGAGGAACTTCGATTTTCTTCTGCGTTCGTTTCCCGTCCCTGGGCGGGAGTCAGCAGGCACGATACGTCCTTGCTCGCCCAAATATGGGCCCAGAGTCGATCTGAGACCATCAACCCTTGCGTTGTGCGCACTCCTGGCAACCTCCGGATTTCTTCATCGGTGTACGACCGTCCTTCCCTCCGCCCACCCCCCCCCCGGCGATATCCACCCGCAATGCGAGGACTCACGTCTCCGCCCCTGCCCCCACCGTCCCGGCCGCGACCATGGGTGGCGCCAACGAATCCCGCATTAAGGGGTTGAGAGTAAACATTCAAGGCGTGGTCACGACAGTGCTTAAACTCTTGGGCGGTGCTTGCTGCATCATCCTCCTGACGACCCCGCGGCGATTTTCATGATCGGGAGCCATGCGCATTTCGCGGACACCGAAGCTTTGGAGTTGGCTGGCTATCTTCCGTTTGATGGAAAAGACGAAGATGGTGCAAAGTTACCGGCGGTAGCCCTGAATATGATGGACGCAACAAGAAGGCAAGAAAAGTGTTGCCGCAACAGCGGTGGTTGGTTGAGGCCCGAAAATGTCTTCGAAGCGTTTCCGCCGATTAAAATGAGCAGCCGATCTTGTACATCCGAAAGGTACGCACATTTGACCCAGTTTACATATCACAATATAGAAGTTATATTACTACGATAGTGCCGCTATCTATTTGTTCAAGAAAGCTAGCTAGCCTTAGCACGATTCGTAACCGAGAGCACGCTGCCAACACACGCACCGAAGGTAACAAGCCTCTACATGTTGTTTCAATAGTTATACAAGCATCTACACGCGCCGCTCACCTGTATATCCCTGTCGCCCGGCCGCGTTAGACCCGCGACGTTGTCGTCCTGACCAAGAGCGAGCCCGATCCACTCGTTGCCTGCTCTGGCTCCACCTGCAGCGTCGTCACCTTCAGCATCAGCACTAACTGGCAAATGATTAGAAATTTTTTCGGTCCACGCCAGACGAGCGTATGTGACAGTGAAACCAATGTCTCAATCTCACGCAAGGGCTACACAGTATCGTTCGCTTGCATCAGAAATGTCAGACTCCATCATCCGCGAAAAAACGTAGAATGTTTACACGCTGCCGCCATCCTTACGCCAGAGCCCCAGCAAACGACCAATGACTCATCTGCTCCCGTTGCGGTGTTCCCGGTAGGAAGGCCCCCGTTGTTGAAGGCGCCAGTGACTCCGCACCATCGTTCAGCGGCAGCTTGTAAGATTCCGCCTGCGGATGATATATACGCCCTGCAACGCTATATCATCGAAAGCGGCAGGTTCAGCAGACTCTGGCCGTCTTTGGTCTTGGCGTACCCCCCCCCCCTCTCCCTCAACAAACCCTCCTCCTTCCTGGGCAGCACGCTCGCCTGCGCGGCTGCATCAAACCCCTCGGCACCGTCTGCTGCGATTTCCTGCGGGTGGGAGGTAGGGCGCCGGTTCGGGGCTCTGCGCCCTGGCCTGTGGCAGTGGATACCGTATGCTGTTCCGTGCAACGCTTGCTCGTCGCTTGCCCGGTCTTTCATTACACAGGTATTGGCGGCGACCTGGCGTAACGGACGAAAGCGCCTAGTAATGTTTCCCTCGTGCTCTTTACCGCTCCCCACAGCCCGACCAGCTGCGTCCGGGCTTCCCCGTGATGGAGAGCTTCACGCGCGGAAAGTAGCTGATGCTGTACAGGCATACCTGTTTCGCGGACAGGGCGTGGACGAGATATGTTTGGCGGAGAGTGGCGTGGACGAGGACGGGAAGGACGAGGATACTTCTGTGTGTAGCACTAGAGGGGCGCTGAGCGTTATGATTACGTATTGCAGTACCAACATTTTCGATGATAGAGCTGTAACCGGCCACCGTATTGCCTCCAAACTTTTCAAATCAGGCGCCAGGTCCTCTGTTTCAGGGAACTCAGAGGCAAGGAGATGGCACACTTCGAGCCGACGATCGCTTTGCGCAGAACGACCGAGGTGGAGGTATAATATAACCTTAGTCCTGTTGTGTGTCGTTGTGACGAGCGCTCGTGCTGCGGTATAACGGAATGGCGCTGTTCGGCAGCTGCTTTCCCAGCAGGCATGCCGTCATAGTGGCGTGTTATCGAGAAGAGTATATGCTACCAATTTCAACTTAGCGAGCAGGTGCAAGTACGAGGTATTCGCCGCTTCTACGCCGCAGTTGTTCAAAACCTGCGCAGCATCCGTTTTGATGGCGGTACTACTGTAGTCAGCGCAAGGGGTCCATCGAGCAGAAAGGCGGTCGCCGTCCAAGTTGGTGCCAAAACAAAAGAGTGCAGGTATTCCTGCCACAAAAAAAGGGACACAGGAAAAAATGTACCCAGATATTAGTTGTAATGGCACTAACTCGTGGTTGGCGACGCTCACCTTAGTCTACCTTCGAGAGCAGTCGGGAACGTCTCCTTTGGGAACCCAGAAGGAACCCTCTGCAAATGGAAGAGGAAGGGCGTGCCGTGCTAGGGGGGTGCATTGATGGCCGCTACTTTCTGCTCCCCGAGTCGACCGTCTCCCACCCGCGTCTACACCAAGGACCTTCTTCTTTTCCACCCGCCTGGTCGCTCTTACGAAGCACATGGACAGCAGCAGCGGCGGCGGGGGGACCGAAGACGATAGTCGGCAGGGACTCCATCCCCAGCTTTCGGAGAAGGAGGGCCAGCTGGATCACGGCGGTCAGCTCGTTCTCCATGTACTAGCGGATCCCCGTTGCCTCCTGACGTATTGGGCGGTCAGCACAGGAGTCATCTGGGGGTGGGTTCAGCAAGCGAGACGGACGACGGACGACGGACGACCGGTAGAGGCGACGTCGAGTTTTGTAGAAAAATGAACCTTCGTCACTCGTTCCGACGAAACAGGCAAGTCTGCTCTTGACCACCGTCAAAACACTGCTAAGTTGGTATCAATAGTTGTTTTGCTCTGCTCTGGATCAAGGATGTACCATAAGAACGGAGTAACACAACCCGCAGTTCACCTGTGAGTACAACAGAATGGGCGGCTCCAAGCCGTTGCCCGGTAGATCCTGAGCCCGGTCTCGTAGGAGAGCTCGAGTTGCTTGGGGGGCTACTTCCTGCTGCTACTGCTGTCTGGTCTGCTGCTGCTGCTGTTGTTGCTGCTGCTGATGTGGTGGTTGGTGTTGTTGCTCCTGCTGCTTGGTGTTGATGGTGCTGGCTGGCACTGGTGCTTCTGTCTAGAGCAGTATCATAGTATTAATAGTAGCACGGCCTTCCCCTTGAAGTCGGCTGCTTTGCGAGTGCTGCTGCTGGAGGACGTTGGTACTCCTCCTGGCACTGGCTCTCCTCTTCGGCATCTATCTGGAGCCTGACACAGAGAGCTCTGACTGCTCGGTCTGCTGCAGCTGCTGCTGCTGCCACTGCTGCTGTGCTGCTCCTGTGCCGCTACTGCTCTGCCGCTCATGATGTAGGCCACGATGTGTTGTCGCCCCGAGGAAGGTGCCGCTCGTACAAAAAAGTTGACAGTCCAGTGATTTCGGGGTGACTTCGGCGGGATTTCGGCCTCTTGACCAATAGACATCGTCGCAATCAAAAGTCGTAACCTATCTCGCTCGGTAAATACCTCATAAAATCGGGCATTGACCAATAATAATGCGTCGTAATCAAGTAAAATCCCCTACTTTTTGTCGCTCTGCCGAGATTTTATCACTCATGAAATTCGATGAAATGATTTTCTTTGGCAGCCTTTTCTGATCAATTCTGAAAGTAAGTGACAAAAATTGATTTTGCACAAGACCTCGGTGGTATTTTACAATTTTGTTGAGGTTATAGACTGGGTTCATGACGGGTCACGACGCTACATGCTTGGTTACGCTTGTACGCAGCTGGGCTCCTACACTTGTGCATCGGCCACCACGGAGAGAGAGGGCATATCAGTACCTTGGCCACCATCGTGTCCCTTGCGGCCGCCTTACTGCAGCTGCTCCCGTAGGCAAAACAACTTTGGAAACAAATACGACGAGACTACAGCAGCAGCAGCATCGAAACAATCGAAGGTTTTTTTTCGGACTACGACCGCCGCAAGCAGCTCATCATGCTCCGCGAGGGCGAGAGTTCCTTGCTGGTCTATAGACTAGCGACTAGCAAAAACCCCTTACGCAGCTTCCCAGGGGGTGCCACATTCCGCTGCTTCCTTCGAAGAGCTGGGGGTGAAGGTCGATCGCCCAACCCGGCGTGAGCGACTCTCGTTCGTGTCGTGGTCCACGTGGAGTTCGAAATGTCGGTTATGTTTTTATTTTAGCTCTCCTATGAAATAAATAAAATCACGACAAGACGGCACATGGCGCACAGATCTGGTGTGGCTTTTTGCCGGTGGAAAATCCGACTTCCTTCCTTCTTCGATACCTAAAAAAAAAAGCATTCGACCCAGCCTTAGCTACATTCGATGGAAACCGACGAGCAGTAGGAATGCTGAACCCTATGCGCGATAGAAAATGAAGGCACCTACCGGGGGGGTGAAGGATAGAATCCTGTGACCACGGCTTGTCCAGGAGCCCGTTGAGGGCAAAACCTCTCACGAGTTAGGCTGGGAAGAAAAAGTGACAATGAAAAAAATATATGTATGGTACATATTATAATGAGGCGAGCGAGCAAAGCGAACCTTTCTTTACATGGTTTTTAAGCAAGGATAAAAAACATCTTCATAACGGCTCGGGTACGAGGGTGGGGTGCCTTGTTTTGAGTTTTTCTGTATGTATGTGTGTGTGAGAGTTGGTGTGTGTAATTCAACATTTGTTTGGTCCACCTTTCACCACCACGCTCGACGCAGCCACCAAATCCAGTCCCGGCGGGCGGTGTGCACGCACACACACGCAAGACACTTTCTCGTCCTGGTGGGGTGGAACATCGTTCACAGTCCGTCGAGCTAGGTGCGACAACGTGTGTAGGCACATGTCTGTGCTGGGCCGTGTTCAAAATACAAACTCATAACGGTTTTTGTGCCTGTGCCAAAAGCAGGCAGACTGTGCCTGTCCACAGCATGCACACTGTGCCTGCCCACAGGCAGACTATGCCTGTCCACAGCAGGCAGACTGTGCCTGCCCACAGCAGGCAGACTGGGCCTGTCCACAGCATGAAGATTGAGCCTGTCCGCAGCACTTAACAGCAGGCAGACTGGGCCTGTCCACAGCAGGCAGACGGCTTTGATTTTTTAGCTCTTTCTTCTACCTACGAAATAACTAACGAAACCCAGCTACGAGTAGTCATAGGCAGACTTGGCCTGTCTGTCCAAGGCAACGTTCGGGCCATGTGCTGCAGGTGATATTGTCAGGCCTACCCTTCTACTGACGAGGGGACAGAGAGGCAGGAGAAGATCTGCTGCAGTTGTACAGCAGTCAGTAGTATTGGTGGCACCTGCTACGAGAACCTCTGTTGGATACATGTATGTCATATCAGAGGTTGTAGATATTTCGTCTTCAAAATATGAGGGTGGAATCAGGAACCACACACACAACATCGAGTACGGTGTACAAAGGGCACAAGCCGAGCGTACTGCGACGCTGACCCTGGCCTCGTGGATCCTACTGCTACCTCTGCTGCTGTTTTGCTGCTGGAGAAGCTCTGATGTAGATGTTGCACAGCTGCAGTGGTTGTGGCACCTGCTACGAGAAGCTCTTTTGGGCATGCCATGTCCGTGTTGTCGTCTCCAAAATATGATGCCGACTTTCGAGGAAACAGATGAAAAAAGAGTGCAGGGTACATACTACAGTACGTATGTGTATATGTACGCGTGCAAAGGGTGCAAGGGTTAGACCGACAAGCCGAGCGTACGGCGACGCGGACCTTGGCCTCGCGTGTCCTACTGCTATTGCTTCTACTGCTGTTATGCTGCGGGAGGCGCACTGCTGCTGTAGATGTCGTACATTAGTCCAAGTAAAGTTGTGGTGATACCTGTTGCGAAAAAACTCTTTCTGCTGGACAAAACATGTTAGATGCAGATTTTTTTTGTGCTGAATTTCAACCAGAAAACACTCTGCTGGACACAACATGTCGAGTGTTGTGTGTTCTTGACTCCTTCTACCCGTCGACATCCATCACCACAGCCGTGTCCGTGCCTATTCCTCAATCCCTGAGGATACAAGTGCTGTGGTCACAGCAGTGCAGATTTCGTATTTTAATTATTATGCCGGATTTCGAGGTGGTAACCAGGATACACACGACCAAATCCAGTACTTTTCATATCAAGAGGCAGGAGAGGCCAAGAACACTTACGAAAATTATTGAGATGCACCCACCTCGTCGCTTAGACTGTCGCTTGAAGATGAACCATCCATAGACGAGATGACAGAAGCACTTAAGGGGATGTCGAATTGGAAAGCTGTCGGGCCAGATGGTCTCCCGGTCGAACTCCTAAACATTGACCACCCGGCATTCGCCCAGTGCTTTCACAACACCCTTGTCAATGTTTGGTTAACAGGAGAAGTCCCTCAGCAATGAAAAGATGCGATCATCAAGGTCCTTCACAAAAAGAAGGATCGAACTGACTGCAACAACTATAGAGGGATTTCGCTTGTTGCCCACGCAGGCAAAGTGTTGTTGAAAATCGTCGCGTCCCGCCTCAGCAAGTACTGCGAGACCGAGGAACTACTCCCCGAGGAACAGTGCGGCTTCCGCCCCGCACGATCAACGATTGATATGTTATCGTCGTGCGCCGGCTGCAAGAGCTCAGACGACAGAGGAAAATCCCTTTATAGGTGTGCTTCATTGATCTGCAGAAAGCGTACGACTCTGTCGACTGAGAGCTGTTATGGAAGGTACTCACTCGCTTTGGTGTACCAACCAAGATGCTGAGAATTATCCGTAATTTACACGATGGCATGCGGGCTTGCGTTCGTACTGATGACGGCGAACTCTTCGAATGGTTTCATGTCACGCAGGGGCTGCGGCAAGGCTGTGTACCATCACCGTTACTGTTCAACGTGTTCTTCGTTGCTGCGTTACACGTCGCACTAGTACGCTTCAGCGAAGACGAAGCCATTGTAAGGGATTTGGTCCAACTCAGTGAAGCTGGAGTAGTTCGAACAGAGAAGGAGAGGCCATTGGTGTGCGTCCGAAGGTCTGTATGGGGCATGTTGTACGCCGATGATGCAGGAATTGTCTCGAAGTCGGCTGAAGAGCTCGCAAAAATGATGACAGTCATCGTGACCGTCTTCGAAGCAGCAGGCCTCACGGTGTTGGGAACGAAGACTGAGACAATGGTCTTACAAACACCAGACCGGACAACCCTCGCACCACCGCTCGTCATCGAAGCGGCAGGCCAGAGTTACAAGCAGACGTCCCTGTTATTATACCTCGGCGGCTTTATCCACGAAAACGCTCCGCTCACGCTCGAAATCGACCGACGGATCCGCCTCATGCGAGCATGCCTCAAACGGTTCGCCCCGGAGTTGTGTGATAGGACGACCGCCCCCCTTAGCCTTAAAGTCCGAATGAAGAAGGCCGAGGTGATCGAGACCCTGCTGTATGGTGTTCGAATATGATTGTTCAGTATTTTGACGGTTTCATGACTATTCGGTATGTTGGCTGATATGAATTACTTGATGGTTCCTTCTGTGGGTGTACGTGATACCCACACGACCACTTCCATCTGTATCTACTCTGCCGGGAGAATAATACTTTAAAAGCTGAAGCACCATCTTTCTTCGCCTGGGACTTATCAACACTCTAGAGTTCGCAACGTTGAGAACCTAGCCTCATGGGGGACGAATTAGAAGATCTTCGGACGATAGTATGAGAGCAGGGCCTCGCCCTCGAGGGGCTGCAGCGAGCAGCCGCAGAATCGGAGGAGCGTCGGCGGTCGAATCACGCCGAGGTCCTAGAGATATTGGCACAGATGGGGTCCGGTAGACAGCAACAGCTTTCTACCGCAGTTGGAGCAGGGAGATATGCTTCAACTCCAGCTTCGGAACAATCCGACGTTGGAAACGGGAACCGGCAGAGTGAACGCGTTCCCGAGGGAGCTGGCCACTTTGGTGGAAGAGGGGAAGACTGCGGTAATAACCCTACAGGTGAGCAGCCCTCTGACGTGTCGGGTGGACTTCGAGGTCAGGTGTTTTTGGGACAGCCTTAAATGGTGATCCCTGTGCTGAAAGGCAAGGATGATTTTGAAGTTTTCTGTAAACAGATGAAGGTTTACACGAAGCTCCATGGTTTCGAGTCTGTCTTTGACAACGACGAATACGTCGAGATTGGGGCCGAGGGGAGCGACAAGATTTCCCTCATGGCCCCGGGAGTGACAGCCTCCACGTGTAAGAAGCAGCTTATGGCATGGGTGTTTTTGTCGCAGGCTTTGGAGTCGAACGCTGACAGAGCTAGATTCCACAGGAGTACATCCCCAAGGAGGTGCTGGGAGGAGATCCTAGATAGGTACGACACCAAAACTAACGCCCAAAAGGGTACGTGTACGAGGGAGCTTTATAACTTCAATATTGGGAAGCAGGATAACGCCGTAGAAAAGTTCTACGAGATAGAAGACCTTCGGGTAAAGTTGCTCAATGCTGGAATGACGGTGGACGATGACACCCTCTACTCTTGTTTCGTATCTGCTCTCCCCTCTGCCGAGTACGCACTCGAGATCCGCGACCTTAATTTGAAACAGGTCTACGATCGAAACGAAATCCTCAACCTCGTGAGAAACCAATACGAAACACTACTTCCGAGTTTTGATAAGGGCAAGCGCAGCAACAGCCTCGCGCTCGTCAGCAAAGGAGGGCGTGGACATGGTGGTAAAGGAGGACAGGGAGGAGGACGGGGAAAGCCAGGGAGGAAGAAGGATTCGGTGAAATGCTGGCGATGCAGGGCTACAGGCCATTCCAGTGACAACTCCACCATCAGACTTTGTGGAAGGTGCGGTGGAAGGGGGCACGACAGCAGCACGTGCCCATCGCCGGCGGGCATGGAGAACGGATCGCAAGAGGGGGCGGAAGCTGTGTTGGCGCTGGTTGAGCATGCCGAAAAAACGACGGCGTTTTGAAGAGGGAGGCAAAAGCCCTGCGGTGGGAGCAGAACCGTAGGCGCCCGCGCGGGGAGTGGCGCGGGGGACAACAAGTCGTGCGAAATTTAATCGTGGGCACCTCACTGCGGGAAGATTGTGGTGGGGCTGGAAGCGCATGAGGTCGGACGGTGAGCTAGGCCGTGTGCACCCTGCCACCCATGTGGCATGGTCGGGAAAGCCGCGTACGAGATGCGCGCACTCGACTACGGTGCGGTTGTGGTCGAGGGAGCGGACGTGGGGGGAATCGGGTGCTGCTGCAGCAGTACTAGTAACGAAGGAGGGCACGACTGAATCGGCAGCAAGACACGTGACAAAGCAGTCGCGTGCACACGACGACAGCAGCAGCAAGAGGACAGCAGCAGCGGTAGGTCAGGAACAGCAGTAGCAGCAGCCGTGGAAGGTCAGCAGCAGCAGCAGCAGCGGGAGGTCGTGGATGAGGCAGGGGTGGTTGGATCGTCCGCTGGATTATTTATTTTGATCCGACAACACGCGGGGCGAGGGGGTATCGTTTGTACTCGTAATGGTAGGTTTTTTTATCCATTGCTGTTACACTTTGAAGGTTTTGTTTCGTTTTATGACGAGGGTAGAATACTCGTATCGCGAATTGATTGATCTCGAGGTTCATACGTACTGGATGATACGTACGAGCACGCAAGTGCTATGTGGGCTTTTCTGGATGATATCGTGAATAACCCCCGCCCCGCTCCCACCTGTTAATTGAAATGTTTTTTTCTGCTTTTTGGATAGAATGTTACTCCCTTATACGTCATCCACTGCGCTTCGTCTGTGTTTGGTGTGGACAGGCCCAGAAGAGCAACTGGACAAATACCATATATATAATACAGTAGTTTATTTTAATGGTTTGGAGGGAGTACGGGTCAATGGTGCATTTATGTTATGCGGTGTTGGTGGATACTGATTTTATTGGGTCTTCTTGCAGGAATTTGTCTTTGTTCTGTCTAGTGGTGACAGAACAAGGGAGGGTACGCATATTCATGAAGATTGGTTGTTCTATCACCGTTGTTTTTTTCCTAACTTGATGGGAGATAAAAATCTTTCTCGCGAGTTGGGAGATGAAATATTGTCGATATATATACCTGGTATGATTATTCATGATTGAGGGTGATGAAAATCTCGGTACACGAGTAAGTAGGAAGAAGCGTGAAGGTGCACTATTTTAGGGAACAAGGATAGCTAGTGAACTGAACCAGGAACAGGGAGTGTTTTTCTTTTTGGTTCTGACACAAACGGATATTGTTTCGGGAATAGAAAGCGCCGGGCAAACTCTATAGTGAAAGATATTTGATATCTCGCGATACCGCTACGATCTGAGAATTTATGGCGGGAGTAGGGGGCACAGGGAGACCTGTGTCCGGGGGGACGGGGTTCCTCGCGAGCTCTATCAGTTATATATCGCTTTAGTTTTAGTTTTTACGGCATTGAACTGTTGCAAAGGAGATCTGCAACAGGTTCATACGGGAGGGAGGGGTTTTTGTTTGTAAGGTACGGGTTTCCTCTTGAAATATTTTAGTTGTTTTTTTATCATGGAGATGAGTTTTATTCTGTTATCTTGAATTGCCATTGCTGTTTTGCTGAAAAAGCAAGGAGTCTGTTCGAATATGCTTGTTCAGTATATCGACGGTTTCATGACTATTCGGTATGTTGGCTGATATGAATTACTTGATGGTTCCTTCTGTGGGTGTACGTGATACCCACACGACCACTTCCATCTGTATCTACTCTGCCGGGAGAATAATACTATAAAAGCTGAAGCATCATCTTTCTTCGCCTGGGACTTATCAACATACGGGTGTTTGACGTGGACCCTCAGAGCGGAACACTTTGCCAAGCTTCGAACGGCTCACCACCAAGTCCTGTAGCGAGTCGTTGGCTTCCAGCGCCGACTTCGTACTGACCATGCCACCCTCTCGTACGCGAAGGCCCTCAAGATGACACGTTGCGAGAGCATCCAAACGACCATTCGTAAACGGCGGCTCTTCTTTGCGGGGGTCGTGGCACGCCAAAGCAAGGAGCGATTACCCAGTCGGGTAATGTTCGGGATGATAGCTGGCGGAGAGAACCCGAGACCAGGCGGACAGTGTAAGACTTGGCGTAGATGCATAGTCGAAGACCTCGGGGAGTTCCGAGCCACCGAAGGGTCAACGGAAATTGCCCCCTTGGTGTTTGGAGTTGAGACCGCGTTGTGGTCCACTGCAGCCAAAAATACGGGGAAGTGGTACCTGGGGATCCTTGAAGCGGCCGAACGGTTCATGATGAGTTGGCACGAGGCTGAGGCTGAGATGAGTAGGCAGCGCCGCGCATCCGCCGTGGATGGTGCCCAAGGAAACGGGGGTGGAGGGGGCAACAGGAGAAGTGGCAGAAAGCCCGACCAAGGGAATGCGGAGAGGGGGGGGAACACGCGGGGTAGAAGGGAAACGGCGGTAGACGAAAGTAGGAAGGAGATGGCAGACAGGGTAGCAAGGCACCAAGTCGACTAGGAAGTAAAACATGACCATACTACTAGTGCTACCAACTGGTGCAGCTGGTTCGAACGTGGTCTTCCCTCGGCTTCTCTTTTTGTTTTGTTATTTTCTTTCTTGCAATGACTCTCCGTGATATTCATTTCATTTTTCTCCTCCTTTTCTGATTGATAAGCCGTACTGAAGGAGCCGTGTGGCGTGGTTGGATGACGAACCTGCTCTGCTCGTTTTGTATTGTCTGACGTCAAGGGCCTGGGCATAGTTGACGAACGCAGGGCGGAGATGGCAGCCTGGGTAGCAAGGTACCAGGCGGACTAGCAGGGGGAACCTGGCTATACTACTCGTACCACAAACTGCTGCCGCCACCTGTAAGGTGCTCGGGGATTTGGTCTGCCTGTTATTTCCCCTTTGTTATGTTTCCTTGACATTTTTTTCCTTGGTTCTTTGTCTTACTCTATTTACAAGCAGTGGTGTTTTTTCTTAGTTACTTTTTCTTTTTCAAGTGTTGGCCACCTCGCCTGCGGGGGGGGGGGGCACGACAGATTGTTTCTCCTAGATTTTGCTTTCATTTTTTTTTTTCTCTTTCGATTTGTCTACCTTGATTTTGTTTTCTCTTTGATTGTTTCTTTTCGTTTCACTATCTCATATATTATTGCGTATGTCGTGCCTGTCGTATCTATTAATAGTATGATGACATGGCTTGGCATTGCCCACTGCAGTGCATACTGCACACGTGGCAACGTAGAATCTCTGTGGCGTAGCTTTGTGACTACAGAACTTGTATCTCTTCTAGGATTTGATTGGAGAATCGGCACGGACACTGATTGTGCTGGATTTCGACGGGTAGAAAGAACGGTTTAATGTGAAGAACACACACACACACCGGCGTACAGTAGGACGTACGTGGTAGATATTGCTTCGTGTTCGTTCGTTCAGCATAATACAAAGTACCTGGTAATCCGTATGCGCCCAGCATGACGCATCGCAGATATGACTACTGCAGGTATTACCGAGGCGCCTCATTACCACCAATTACTAGTAATGAGGCGAGCGAGCGAATCGAGCCATTTTTTACTTGTTTTTTAACCAAGGAAAAAAGGCTCTTTATAACGGCTCGGGTACAAGGGTAAGGTACCTTGTTTTGAGTTATTCTGTATGTGTGTGTGAGTTGGTGTGTGTAATTCATCAGTTTTTTGGTCCACCTTTCAGCACCGCGCTCGACGCGCACGGCCATAAATCCAGTCCCGGCGGGCTCTGTGCTCGCACACACACGCAAGACACTTTCTCGTCCTGGTGGAGTGGAAAATCGTTTACAGTTCGTCGAGCTAGGTGCGGCAACGTGTGTAGGCACATGTCTGTGCTGGGACGTGTTCAAAATACAAAGTCATAACCGTTTTTGTGCCTGTGCCAACAGCAGGCAGACTGTGCCTGTCCACAGCATGCACAATGTGCCTGCCAACAGCAGGCAGACTATGCCTGTCCACAACAGACAGACTGTGCCTGCCCACAGCAGGCAGACTGTGCCTGTCCACAGCAGGCAGACTGGGCCTGTCCACAGCAGCAGGCAGACTGGGACTATCCACAGCAGGCAGACGGCTTTGTTTTTTTAGCTTTTTCTATTTTTTTTGTTCTACCTACGTACCACGTGACAACGAAACCCAGCTACGAGTAGTCATAGGCTGATAGGCAGACTTCGCCTGTCTGTCCACAGCAACGTTCGGGCCATGTGCTGCAGGTGATATTGTCAGGCCTACCCTTCTACTGACGAGGGGACGAAGAAACAGGAGAATATCTGCTGTGTATGTTGTACAGCAGTCAGTAGTAGTGGTGGCACCTGTTGTTACGAGAACCTCTGTTGGATACATGTACCTGGTACCATGGTATGTCATATCAGGTTGTAGATATTTCGTCTTCAAATTATGAGGTGGGAGCAGGAACCAGAGACACAACATCGAGTACGGTGTACAAAGGGCTCAAGGGTTAAACGCACACAAGCCGAGCGTACTGCGACGCTGACCCTGGCCTCGTGGATCCTACTGTTACTGCTGCTGCTCTTTTTTGCGGATGATATGGTGGGATGTTGGTTGTGATAGTCTCCATGTATGTGTGTGTTCTTTCTACCCGTCGACATCCAGCACAACAACCAGTGTCGGTGCCGATCCTTCAATCCTATAAGAGATACAAGTTATGTGTTCACAAAACTACTCCACAGAGATATTACGTTGTCACGTATGCCGGTCGCCCCGGTGGTTCAAGTGGTTGACCTCGAATTCTACTGGTGTTTGAGTCCTGGGTTCGAGCCCCAGGAGGGTCGGACTTCTGACTATATTTGCAAAAATAAAAATAAAAAGGATTCAATTGTTCCTTGCCGCATTTTTATTTTTTTCTTTTATTTTTCCATCCCATTCATTATCTTCGCACATCTTCTTCTCTCTCTCCTTCCAACTCGTAACTCAGATCCGGGGTCACATAGCGGGCTCTTCTCCCCCCTTCCCGCTACGGTATGGGTAGGCACAATTCGATATGCGAGTCGACGAGGGAAGAAAAGGCTGAAATCTCTTCGCGATAAATATGCAGGCACCTACCGTAGCGGGAAGGGGGGAGAAGAGCCTGCTATGTGACCCCGGATCTGAGTTACGAGTAGGAAGGAGAGAGAGAAGAAGATTGGCGAAAAAAATAAATGGAATGAGCGATGCAGTAAGCACAGCAGTGGGCAATGCAATGCCGTGTTACTCTACTATTAATACTTACGACAGGCACGCCATACACATTCTATGAAGAGGGAAACAAAAGGAAACAATCAAATAGAAACCAAAAACAAAATACAAATCGAAAAAAAAAACTGAAAAATAGAAAGAAAAACTAGAAGAAACAATCTGTCGTGCCCCCCCTCCGGCAGGCGAGGTGGCCAATACTTGAAAAAGAACGATACGTAACATCGATTTTGATTCGTTGTATAATAGAGCTGCGCTTTAGTTCCGGAAATTGTTTCACTTTCTGTTCGTCAGTATTTTTTAGAACAAATATACACTACACAGCAGTAGTGTCGGATGACAAGCATGCTAAAATATTTGTTTACCCGAGCGACCGCAGAGACGCTTACGCGGAGACTATGCAGTCTACGTATGGCCTCTCTGATTGGTTCACATTTGGCCAAAGTCAGTTGAAAGCTACACAGGGTAGACAAAGTTAGTTAAGGTATTTATTAGCGTTGGATATCGAAACCAGAAAGGTTTTGGTACGATAGGGCCGAAATAACTCCGATAACGATAACGATAACGATAATTATAGTTACCGTACCGAAACACCCAAAAAGTCGATAACGATAACTGTAATGGAGGCATGCCCCGGCGCACAAAGCCCGCAATAAACGCCCCCCCATTTCACTTGTTGTAGCGTGATCCACACGAGACATTAGATGATTAGTGTCTCAAGCCTCACAACGTCTCTACCACGAGTTGCATAGAGGTCCTGCCGCTCTGCGCCGCACACGCCGACGAGTGCCGTGTTCTTATACCATGCAGCCAAAGTGCTTCCAAAGCGGTAGTAGATTGGCCGCCTCGTTCAATACTTACCTTGTATACACAATACTATTCCTATGCCTTTTTTTTTCACGGTGTTGGTCACCCACCAACCCTCAAATGGGAAACAAGCCCTGTTTTTTTGTTCGAGAGATGTATGACCGATACAAATATCTGGAAAACACAAATGAATCACAGCGACCGTAACTCGTCTGAAAAGGAAACAGACTCGTCTTCCGTTTGTCTGCAATAAAATTGTGCTAGTACGAGGGAAAATTTCAGATCGAAACTCGCAATATTGAGCGCAGAAAAAACAGCATTCTTAACTGTCGTATACACTTGTTATGGAATTTGCGTTTGGGCAATATCTCTAGATGGGTGGTGAACTGAGCCATGAAAATTAAATGTTGGCCTTTTCGAAGGGTCTTCGGCTAAGTCTACGCCAATTTTCGCCCTGATCGGGATAGCCGATTCTGTTTGAACACGCTTGCTGTATAACGTGGTCTATGTAACCGCGCGACGTGCCCATATGGCGTAGGTCGAGGAAAGAAAACACAATACTTGTAAAATAAGCCAAACACAACACACACCAGGTGGATCAATACCTCTCTGTCAAAGACTTCACCACATAAACCACACACAGGAAGTAAGCCGCACCAAGATTGTCACCGGCTGCACCACTCACATATAATAGACAGGCAGTATCGTTATCATCAAAGCCTGGGCCGTATCATTAACATCGGCGACTGCTCCCGGAGGAGCAGCTCCATCCCTCCATCCACGAGGCATTGTAGATAATGCCCCGATACATAATACGAAACCCCACAATAATACATGAAACCCCCAATATCCGTAGACATGTATCAAGCAACTGCATACCACAAACAACCCCCCTATTCGGTGCGCGATACGATAGGTCCTGAATATATTATCACCAATTGCCAGGTAAAACGGCATGCCCCAAATTCCATGAATAGATCATTGCAAAGGTAAAACGGCATCCCCAAATCCCATCCTTTATCGTTGCCAAAGTAAAACGGCAATCCCAAATTCCACACTTCAGGATCGCCAATGTAAGACGGCAATCCCGATACCAAATCTCTCTATGTCGATTCCAGTAGAGACCTCCTAAAATATATATAGACAGTAACTATGAGAGGAGAAAAAATCCAACAAACGTGAGTATGTTGGTAAAACCTTCAGACAAAATCAATAACACCGCCTTCACATAGATATCGTACCACCCTATAGCATCGGCCCCCCTGTTTTGCACTCTGGAAGAGCAGAACAACAGAACGTCTCTGATGTAGGACATCTCAAATCCAACTAAAATAACCCCCCTGCTATTAGTAGGTGCTCACTCCGGGAGTATGCAAAAGTCAACAACATACTGCATCTAAATTTAAAAGTTCTATGGATACTAGTAATTTTTGGTCCCCTGTACGTTGTGCATACTTAAGCAATAGCCAATGGGTACGGCACGATTCATCAAGACCATCGGCATACCCTATTGGCGTACTCACATTACTCAACGCACGAGTACATCCAAATACTTTCTCCAATTCCCTAAAAATCACTCTTCTCCGTTCTCATCACTCAATACCCCAAAATTTCCGAAACCAAGAAATAAATGAATGAAATCACCACAAATTCGATGAAAGCGGAACGCTTCTGTGGGCAAACGCTTCCTGAGGAAGTCAGCATGCCGCAATGCCGACGATACGTGGGCAATCACGAACTCCCCATCATCA
This sequence comes from Nereocystis luetkeana, assembly GCA_031213475.1. Classification (NCBI taxonomy): domain Eukaryota; class Phaeophyceae; order Laminariales; family Laminariaceae; genus Nereocystis; species Nereocystis luetkeana. The sequence goes on along the minus strand of JARUPZ010000009.1, from coordinate 3,992,443 downwards.
ACATTTTCCCGAAGGAAGTGATGGCGGACATCAATGTGCTTCCTGTTCGGAGTGGTCACAGGGTTTTTCGCTAAATGTATCGCCCCCTGGTTATCTTCCTTTACCGTGGTACATCCAACATTGCGGTCCGGAAAAATAAAACTCCAGATATAACGCATGAAGATCGCCTCGCGGAAACCGGTGGCCATCGCCACATACTCTGCCTCCGTGGATGAGAGGGTAGTGGAATTTTTGCGTCCTAGAGTAGAACGATACACAGGCACCAGCGCACATGATAACTCCACTAGAGACAGACCTCCGGTCATTGGCCTCGTGCGCGTAGTCCGCATCCACGTACAACTCCAACTGAACTCCATTACTCAGACCCCTCCGGAAAGTAATACCGTACGTACTCGTAGATTTGATGTACATAAAGATGTGCAACGCTGCCAGCCAATGTAATAACGTTGGTGCTCACGAGTATCTTGCCACCGCCTGAACCGCGTTAAGGATGTCCGGGCGGGCCTGATTCGCCAGCCACATCGAATGACCTACTTACGACCGAAAAGGCTCATCAACGTCTGGTTCATCCTTGTCAAACACCTCAAGCTTTAGGTCAACCACCGCAGCAATGCACTTGCCGCTGGTGATACCGAACTTCGCTACGGTGCTATCAGCGAAAACCTGCTGTGATATCGTCAATGTCTCTGCATCCCAGTCTCGAGAGAATCGGCAACCTGCGTACCATCGCAACTCCCCCAGGTTGTTGATAGGAACGAACTGGTTCAGGTCCTCACAAACCTGGTCACACCTACTCTTAAGCCCCATCGCAAATATGTCATCCACATGCACCACTACTACGATAGAAACGGCCCCCGCCTCCACCAAACGCATGCCACACGCATCAGCCTCACATTGCTCAACACCAAGACCCCTCATACCACGTACCAAGTGATGATGCCATTGCCGCGACGCCTGCTTCAAACCATACAGGCTGCGACATAACTTGACCACTTTGCCGGACATCGAACCGCACCCCTTGGGGAGGCGCATGTAGACGTCCTCGCTCAACTCTGACTGGACAAACGCCTGCTCGGCATCAAAATGGCATAAATCCAATCTCAACTCACACGCGACGGCAGCGAGCAAACGACTGCTCGCAACGGATGGGCACGGGGAATAAGTCTCGAAATATTCAACTCCTGCACGCTGTCCAAAGCCCCTCGCTACCAACCTGGCCTTTGCCCGCACTACTGTGCCAAATTCGTTAACCTTCCAAGAATAAACCCACTTAGCAGAGATCACGTTGATTCTGTTTCGTTGCTATGTGACTCTATCCTTCTCATCCACCGCAGTACTGAACGTCTTTGCGCGGTACAAACCGTCGAATTCAGTGTCCACGGCGTGGAACCACACGTCTCCGTGTTCATCCTCGCACGCTTCGTGATATGAGTCGGGCGTTACCAACTCACTCGCAGGGCATGAAGGAAGATCAGGGGCGGGCATGTGCGGCGGACACTGATCGGCGATGACCATGGCGATATTCTCCCGCGCAGATATCATCGAAACGAAGCCATGCTGCGTACCCAGGCCCCCTGTTGCCGCGACGCCGACCGCATCACCGCCGGCGATACCCGCGGTCGCTGGTGCTGCTGCACCGGCATCTCCGACATAGTGGGCGGAGGTGCGGGCGAGGAGTCTGGCGGTGCACTGGTTGCGGGTGGCGCAGGGGGAAGGGACACGGGCAAGGACCCCGTCGGTGCAACGGTCGCTGGCGTCGGCTCCTGCTGCTGCGGTACGGACGACGCAGCAGACAGGGGCGTGGGCGAAAACTCTGGCGTTACACCAGATGATGGCCTCGACGGCTGGTACCACACCTCGAAGCCCCGCGGCGCTTGCGGTTGCTGAGCTAGGTCACCGACAGCTCCCACCCTGGCCGGTGGCGGGGACCCGGTGATCGCGGTCCCTCTATCGAACGGTGCGCGCCGGTAGCTCCACGTCACATCGGTCGAGTAGCTCGCGATGCCGAATGGCGACAACATGATGTTGCTGCAATCCGAGGCGTGGTCGTTGCCGGAGTTCAGGTAGAAGCATGGCCCGCCCTTCGGCTCTGAATTGGCCGCCCGCTTGGTCTTGGGGCGTCCCGGCATCATGAGTGGAAGCACCGGGCCCCTGTAAGGCCTCTCGTGGAATTTCTCGAACGAGCACCTCATGTCGGGCTTGTCATCCACTCGCGCCATGAGGTTGAGCGCGTCGCACATCCACGTCCATGCTTCCGGCCACGTGCGATCGTAGTTGAGCGCCTTGGCCGGAACCTCCACCCCATCGAACATGGTCTGGAATTCCAAGAATGCAGCCTGGCCTCCTTCGGCAACAAGAGCTAGCTTGCGCTCCACCTGCCCGTTGCGCTTCGGACCGTCGACGGAGGTGAACTCGCGACGGATGTCGTTCTCGGTCATCAGCCTTTGGAACTCGGCGCTGGTGAATTCGGACGCGTTGTCCGTGCGAAGGCATTCAGGCTCCCCGTAGGCATTTACGGCGGCCATGAAAGCGCGGAAACCGAGGGTAACCGTGGCCGCGCTCTTGTCCGGCAGAAATACCGGCCAGCCCATGTTGGTGGCGTCGTCCACGATCATCAAACAGTACCGAGCGCCGCCCGATGACGTCGGCATGGGTCCTGCGAGGTCGGCGAACAGGCGCTGCATCCGCTTCTCAGCACGGGACGATGTGGATTTCGCGATGGCGTTGCGGATTCCTCTCCCCCCCGTGCACCAATCGCAATCCTCCAAACGTCCCGTCACCTTGATGCCCATTTGACGAGCAGTGTCGCGTAAAACGGCGTCGTGGGCGTGGCCAAGAAAACAATGCAGGTCGTTGACGTCTATCCATCTCTGCCCACCAGGCCTCAACACTGCAGCAGCAAGTGCGGGGGATGCCTCGTGCCTCGCTACTCGAGTGGCCTCGACGTAGTTACCGAAATTTTCCTTGCGGAAAGACACGCGTCCGTTAAGCATGTGTGCCCCGTTGTGGTCAAGGGTGATGACGTGTTCCTCTTGAATCCCGTTGAACGAGCAAAGGTCGAAGAGGATCCCAGGCCTTACGTCACATTCCTCAGAGTCACGGCTACGTCCTCCGCACAGTGCATCACTAGATCGACACAACCGAAAAACTCTACCTTCATGTTCTTTCCATCGCCTATGATCAAAAACATCTCATCGGGGGTAAGAGGTCTCGGGTTGTAAAAGAATGTACAATCACGAGTGCAATGGATTGAGGCAGCACTATCTCCAATCAGAATCTTACTCCCAGGCCTTGTTGGCCTCACAAGACCACCACCAACAGAAAGAGCATACCACTTGCCTAAAGACATCAAATGCGCCACGAGGGGAGTGGGCCACTTGTCCTGCTGATCGCTGCTGGACGTCGCTTGGCTTTCGATAGTCGAGGAAAGCGGTCCGCCCTCGTGAGCTTCCCCGGCTACACCACTCGGCTCTGGCTGACCTTGCACTCCGCCGCCCACACCGCCCCCGTTTCAGTTTGATTCGCCGCCGCCCTTACCGCCCCCATCCCAGTACGGATCGCAGCCGCCCACACCGCCCCCGCCCCATTTCGGTTCGCCACCGCCCATACCGCCCCCGCCCCATTTTGGTTCGCCGCCGCCCACATCGCCCCCGTCCCACTGCTGTACGCCTCCGCCCACACCGCCCTCTCCAATTCGTCGTCATGAACTACGAAGCCAGTTTGGTGCAGAGGCCGAGCTCCCGGTTGTGATGGTGCACTGCTGTAGTGGTGTTGAGGTGCCGGAGAGCCATACGGAGGGGCCGCGACAATGTTTGCATGCATACGGGTAAGTGGGGCAGTGCGGCATTGCCTGGCCATATGACCAAAAGCGCCACAAGTGCTGCAGACCCCCGAGAAGGGTTTGGCGCTCGACAAATCGCGGAATAATGTCCGACAGTACCACACCGGTCACACTTGTACGTTTCTCCCATTAACGCTCCTGGAGGCGGAGGGGTTCGGGCTGATACCACCCCCTTCCGGTGTTGCCTGCCCCAGCAGCGACCCCCGACCTCTGCGGCTGCAGTTGCTGCTGCTGCGGATGAGGTGGGTGCGGCTGCTGGTAACTATGGCCTTCACCCCCACGTTGCTGCTGTTGGCCTCCCCCCAGCTGACGCTGCCGCTGCTGCTGCTGCTGCTGCTGCGGCGCGGTGCCACTGTATTGCCGCTGCTGCTGTTGCTGTGGCTGTTGTTGTCCATACGACCGCTGCTGCTGCTGCTGCTGCTGCTGCTGCTGTTCATGCTGCCGCCGCTGCTGCTGCTGTGGCTGTTGCTGTCCATACGACCGCTGCTGCTGCTGCTGTCCAAACTGCCTTTCCTGCTGCTGCTGTCCATACTGCCTTTGCTGCTGCTCCTGTGGCCCGCCGCCTTATACCTGCCGTGAAAACCCCCACCAATGGCGAGGGCGTGAGGATTCGCCAACGGCGCTGGAGCCATTGACGCGACCGCCGCTAACTTCCGCTCCTCCAACTCCTTCGTCTTGCGGTTAGCGTGGGCGTTGCGGACGATTTCCTCCATCTCCGGTCGCGTGATACCGGGCCCAAGCAAACTAGTACGCTGCTCCACGTCCTAAAACTCGGACGGAAGACGACGTGTGAGTATGCGACTAACATCGCGGTCCGACTTGCGGATACCCAATGCGGACAAGGCATTGAGTTTCCCCTCGGCACGGGCGAAGAACAGCTTTGGGTCCTCATCTCCCTGCTTTCCGATACTCTCGAACTCTTTTTCGAGCTGATCCCTCTCGGCATCACCCTGTGGCTGATACCAATCCATCACAGCCTTCCATGCTCCCTCCACCGACCCAGCGGCATGCATGCGTTCCTCCACAGGCTGTCCTTGCATAGCTTCCATAAGGAATTCCCATGCCTTCTCGGACTTCTCGACTCTCTGCTACCCATGGAGGCAAATCGACCGGTTTCGCTCCTCCATCCCTCCTAAACCTTCGGCTATCCGAATGGGGTCGCTCCTGGGCTCAAGTGCCCCGATCAGACCCCGCGCCGTCAAAAACGTTTGGTTACTGTGTGACCACAAATGCAGCTGACTGCGCCCATCAAACTTGGGTACCCGCATGCCATTTTGCGACGACAAGATGAGCGCCGGAGGAGTCTGGTTACGGTAGTCTGGCTCCGGCACAGGCTGCCCAACACTTGCATGCGCCCCTGTCTGCTGTATGGGCCGCCCGCTCCTCCCAGCGGTATCCCCCTGATCCGCTGCCTCAGCTGACATCCTTAGCGCTCTCTCCGTTGCCACCGTCGCGTCTCGCTCAGCCAGATTGGTCGTCACCTCCGCAAGTTGCTGCCGAAGCATCTCGATCTCGTCCGCCATAACAGCAACCCTTCAGCAAACTCCGGGCCCGGAAACACGATATCGTGTTTTGAATACGCTTGCTGTATAACGTGGTCTATGTAACCGCGCGGCGTGCCCCTATGGCGTAGGTCGAGGAGATAAAACAAAATACTTGTACAATATGCCAAACACAACCCACACCAGGTGGATCAATACCTTTCTGTCAAAGACCCCACCACATAAACCACACACAAGAGGTAATCCACACCAAGATTGTCACCGGCTGCACCACTCACATATAGACAGGCAGTATAGTTATCATCAAAGCCTGGGCCGCATCATTATTTAACATCAGCGACTACTCCCGGAAGAGCAGCTCCATCGCTCCATCCACGAGGCATTGTATATAATGCCCCGATACATAATACGAAACCCACAATACATGAAACCCCCATTATCCGTAGACCTGTACCAAGCTACCGCATACCACAAACAGATTTCAATACGAATTTCGTGTTGAACTGTTGGTAGTTTGGAGTTTTGGTCGATATCTTGCCGAGATCTCGTCCAATAACAAACACGCATTTTCTTTACTCTTGTTTGGCACATTGTGGGAGCTAGTGCCTCCAATTGTCAAGTCCTAATTCGCAGTGGCTCATGAGATACGGATGGTTTACTGCTTTTTCGACCTACCCAGCTCGTACACATATTATATAGGTGATTGATGTCGGGTGCGAAAAATGGAAAGGTTTGTTTTAGATCCGTTTTCTGAGTTGTTTAAGATTTAGCGGTTACTATTCGGTGCGCTGTTTCCTGTTCGCGCGCCTCACTTTGCTCGCCCCTCCCGTCTCTGCCAGGGATAGCCGAGGCCGAGCTCGCGTCGTCTCCCGGGGATGGCTGCAGTTTTCTCTATATTTTCCGAGAAGAGTTTAACCGATGTCAACTATCTAATCGTACTGTACATATATAAAAGGTTACCCTTCGGAACATGGGTGGCATGAAATCCGGGGTGAGTCACAAGTTGAAACGGGAGACGCATGTAAAACCTTTGCATCTCTTTTCAGAGTAAAAAATATCTCGGAGTGAACTGAGTCATGGGCTACTGATTTCTTGCTAAAAGCGAAGAGTTACGGTAGTAGTCTAGTCTTCGATGCTCTCGCATGTCTTGGCGTATACCTGGTAGGAGACATGGACAACTACTGTATTGCTCAAAGGAAAAAGCGTGATACTCAAAAGGAAATTGACAGGGTTTGTATCACCCAGGTATTTATCGCCTGGGTGAGATCTATATCATCGATAGATATGTGATCCTTGATGATCTGAACACCTTCACTGGGTGGGGTCTGCATGATCTGCATAAACTTCACACACATCTTATTCGAACATACATCTGCCGTGGTTAGCTGATCAATAGTTTAGCGTGGGTGGATCCTCATGATATGAAGGTTGTGTACGATCTGCAGGGTCTGCATAACGCAGATGTATCCCTTTTTTTTGGCGGTTGAGATCTGCTTTGTCTTGATTTTTGCACTAAGTACTTAGTTGCGTGCGGGGTGGGGTGATCTGAACGCCATTGATTTGAGCATGATGTGGAGGATCTGCATGAATGATCCGAAGGACCGATTATTTACACACTCCAACTAGTTTGCCTGGGAAGACAGCTATGTTCCGTATAATCTCCTCTTGTGTGCCAGGTGGGATCTGGCTGATCTCAGGGATCTGTCTGGTCACAATTTTCCTAATTGTATGTGTACCTGAGTAGAATTTGTGTTATCTGTACAATCAGTATAAATTGACTGGGGTGGGATCTGTTCGATCTTCAGATCTGTACATCTTTAGCGAGATAGGGTCTGTGATATCTGAATAGTCTGCATATGGTGACCGGCGGTTGTCATTGATATGAGGATCTGTATATTCTGCATGATGTGCATGATCTACCTTAGTGGAATCTGTGTGATCTGGATGATCTGTACACATTAACCGAGCTGCGGTCTGTACGTTTTGCAGGATCTGTATGATCTGCAGGATTCTTGTATGATCTGCAAGATCTGTAAATGCTGGATACTTCACCCTTATTTCAGCGTGTGTTTAGCAACATCAGAAGCAGCAAGATAAACAACCGCGTGGCACATGCAAAAATAGGATAACGGTAGCGACAATAAAAACATCCTGTGCCAGCAACAACAGTAGTAGCAGCCACACCGCGATTGTGTGTAGTAGCAGTAGCAACAGCAACAACAGGAGCAAAATAATGACAAGAAAACTGCGTGACATGGGCACATTGTACAAAGGGCAGTGAACACTCCGCTACTACGTTTACATGCAAGGCTATACGTAGCACGAAGCTCAGAGAAATATATGATCAATCGCACCTAGATACTAATAATAAATAAACAATTGCGAGGTATTTACGTGGTGGGTAAAGCGTGTTCTCGAATGTCTTGTGGCCATGTGGTCACGAGCACACGAACACTCAGCAGCATCATCAGCAGCAGCAACACTAAGCAGCACTCGAGCAACAACACCCGATTCGAGCAGCACTCGTACGCCTGGTGTTGGTTAAGTTGTACTGATGCGTATTGCTCGAGCAGCGCTCGAGCGCACGAGCATGATGAGTAGGTTTCCAAGCATGGCCTCTTACACCGCAAAAACCAGACACGGGACCACGAGATCACTCGATTGCTCAATCGCAACGAGAACGAGAGACAAACACGAGCACGGCGTGGGGAATCTGTCACGGTCACACGAGCACCCAGCATCATCATCATCATCATCATCAGCAGCAGCAGCAGCAGCAGCAGCACCCAGCGGCACTCGAAAAATACTCGCCTCGGGCAGCACTCGTACGCCTGTTGTCGAGGTTGCTGTACCACTGCGTACTGCTCGAGCATGAGCTCGACTATTAATAACATAGCGGGCAACGCAATACGTGATACGAAGACCAGACAAATAAACGACGAATCGCACCGAGATAAATGTATATGAAATCCTTCTCGACCGCTGTGAGCGAACCTTAAAATTCCGATTTTGTCTTCAACTTTGCCTCGGATTCCGGACGCCTTCGCTTCGCTGCCTTCGCTCTTGCTTTTTCGACCGCGTTCCTCGAGCGTCGCGCGAGTCGGCCTCCGACGGGTGTTCTACTGTGCGCGCGTCTCGGAGTCTCGAACCCACCGACGAGCGGGGCGACCCCGAACTTGAGGGATATTTGCTGGAAAAAGGAGACACGGGCGTTCTTTTTCTGTGGTCCTGGAAGTTTGTGTAGGTGTTGTTACAACGAGAAGAGCTTGTTGTGACAGGCTTCATCCTGTATTAGTAGATTTTTACTCTCCGGGGGTCGATCTCTCAGACTTGCTGAGGCTATCGCTTTCTACCGACTGCCTTGCTTTGCGCGCCGTCGCCACCGGCCTGTTCGAACCCCTCGGTCCTGCCTTTCTCGGTGGCTCCCTTCCGTTGCCCCTGTTTCTTCGCCAGACGACTACACGCGCCTTCTCGGCGTTCCGCGCAATTCTTGGTACCAGATCGTTGCATATCCCGGTGATTTTGATTGGTTGTTTTTTTTAGAGTAAAAATTTGATATCTCGGCACATCTTCTCTTTTTCCCCTACTATTGTTCTAAACGGTACACGGGTGGCCCGTGTACTCAGGATCTTAATGATTGAAGGGTTCATAATTTGTTCGGAGGATTTGTTTTTGGTTCAAACTGACAGTCCCGGTTTTGACCACGAACTCGAAAAATATTTGCTGCGGGGAGGATACACGGAGCTCTATCTTCAGTTTGAGCGAAGCCTTCGCTTCCGATTAAGTCTCGAACTTTGTCTGGGACTCCGGACGCCTTCGCTTCCCTGCCTTCATGCTGGCTTCTTCGACCTCTATTGAAGGGTTCTGCCGCCTTCGTGCTTGCTTTTTTTACATCTTTCCTCGATGGTCGCGCTCGCCGGCCTCCAACGAACGGGTGTTCTCCCATGCGCGCGTCTCGCAGTCTCGCGCTGCCGACTAGCGCTTCGACCCCGAACTCGAGGGATATTTGCTGCGGAGAGGACACACAGAGCTTCTATACTCTGTTGTCCTGGAAACTTATTTTGCTTTTGTTTTAAAAAGGCTCCAAGGGTGGGACGCGTGTCAGTTGTATACTCAGGATCTGAGCGATCCAAGGGTTCATAATTTGTTCGGAGGAATTCTTATTGGTACACGCTGACTGCCTCGTTTTCATATGCGAGATCTACGCACGTGTGAACTGCAGTCAGTTATGGACTCGGAATCTGAACGACTGAAGGTTCATTGACTCTTTGTTCAGAGGATTTTGTTATTGGTGCAAACTGGCAGCCCCCTTTTCGTGTGCGAGATCTACATATTGGCAGTCTCGTGTGTTCTTGGGTGCTACATATTTGTACGTTTACGTATTTTTTATCACTGTATACATGACAGACTTCATCTTATCCCATTTTCTCTCGGAATTCGATCTGTCGGCCTTGCGGATGCTACCGCTTTCTCCCGACTGCCTTCCTTCGCGGGCCACCATTGGCCTGATCGACCATCTCGGTCTTGCCTTACTCGTTGGCTGGCTTTCATTACCCCTCTCTTTTCGACGGACGACTGCACGCGCCTTCTCGGGGTATCGCACCGTTTTTCGTACCAGATCGTTGTGTGTTATCCCGGTGATTGCTGTGTTGTTGGTGTTTTAGAACTCGGCACGTCTGCTGTTTCCGCCGGTGAATACTGTGTTGGGATTCAGAATGAGAATACTACCCATGTCGTCAGCAGTAGTGCGAGTACTTTGCGGTTGTTTTGTCTTTCCGATCGACATCAGCTATCAGGTATCCTGTAGGAGCTCGATACTGCTCATCAAACTTGCAGTATCTCGACCGCTGCCTTCTATTCCTCTTCTCGCAATAATTTTTGCGTATACTGCAAGTTGCTGTCTGCTGCGATGCCGTGCATACCGCTGCTGCTGCTGCTGCTGCTGCTGCTGGTGTTGCGGCTGGGTCTGCACAGCAGCAGCAGCTGCAGCAACCGCACGCAGCAGCAGCGATGCCTGCTACTACTCCTGCTGCTGCTGTTGCTACTATATTTTATGCTTTGTTGCAGCTCATATCGCTTTCGTGTGCGGGAGAGGTCATCAGCTCTGCACAAGCGCCGTTGGAGGTAGATACACAGCTTCCCTTAGAAAGGGGTGATATAGGCGAGGGTATTGGGTACATTGGAACTGGGCAGCAAAAGGGCAGCAATACTACAGTATCTACAGTATATATCATCGTGAACAAAATTAAAGCAATCTAAGTCCTGTGAGAAACCCCTCGGAAATGAGCTGATTTCTGCCCCCGACAGCGGCACAGCACCACCTTACCTGAGGCACTTTTTTGTTGGGACTTTGTTGGGCGGAATAAATCCAACCAATAAAGTCAATTTAAGGCGGTTACACTCGAGCTAATAGGATCAATCAAACACGAGCTTTGTAGGGATTCTGTTGGGACAAACGTCTGCGATTGTCACTCGATCTCGCGGCGTGCCGAGCGCCGCCGCCGGCAGAGAGAGAGAGGCCAAGAGAGAGGCGCCGAGAAAGAGGCGCCGAGAAGGAGGGGCTGCAGAAACCGCACCTCCTGGCGGCCCAACACGATGCTGGTATGGTGGTGTATGTACGCTGGGGTGCGGATGCCTGCCTGCCAACAGCAGATTCGTGGGGCCTGTCCTGTGCTGCTGCCTCACCCTTCAGCAGCGCGTGGCGTGGTTTGGCTTTACGCCCGTGCTGTGGTATGGCTTGTGCCGCATACCTCGTGCTTACCGCCGCGCAAGGCGATTTGGGTGCCGGGGCTGGTTTTTGATCTGTTCCCTGTCATATTTCTTATCGAGGAAGCGGCGCCAGCACCTACCTTCACGCTGAACCCCAACCTTCCAGTACGACGACTAGCGGCTGCGCAAGACGCGGCGGCCCGCGGTAGGCGAGGGCGCCCAAAAAGGGGCAAGAACAAGGCTGGCTCGTTAAAGTCTGGTCCAAACGCCAGGACGGTCTCGGAAGAAGAAGCCGTAAAAAGTGCGCCAAGTATCACCAGCATGTGGTCCCCGAGTGCCAGTATAGCATCGCCAAGTGGGAGCACACCATCGCCGACTATGAACGCACCATCGCGGCGAATTAGCGCTCAATCTCCGAGCGCGCCCAACAGCAACAGTGTAGCAGGGCGTGACAGTGCAAGCAGCAGTAGAGGCAGCAGTGGTGAGGCCGGTAGCGGTCGAGCTCATGGTCATGGCGGCATCGGTGGTGGCGGCAGCGGTAGTGGCAGCAGCGGTGGTAGCGGCAGCGCTGGTGGAAGTGGTGGAAGAAGCGGTGGTGGATCTGCGAGGGACAGCATACCGCAATTGTCAGCGCGGCACGGATTCATCGATGCGATCAAGAGCAAAATCAAAGCAAGCAGGGAACACGAGAATCGAAGAATGAAGTGGATCTCCGAGTTCCCTTACACCGGAGGATGGTCGCACCCTTCTCTACCTGCGCAAAAAAAAAACGGATGTGGGCGTGAGTGTGAGTTGGTCTGTGGTAAATTGGTGATAACGGTATTTATCGGCAGGTTTTCCGTGTGTAATAATACAGAAGTAATCCCCTCTCCAGAACTACTGCAGTAGTGTTAGTCTTGAGTACCAGGTACGTCAAAAAGTCTCGGCTGCTACGAGTGCTGCTGCCGTGTACTGATATCTGACATCATAAAGTATTGTACGTATCATAGGTATCATACGTAGCTCCGAGCAACCTGGCACAGCGTGATGGTGCAGATATTGTGCTCGTTTTTATTGAGCATCACGCAGTGATAGCGGCCATCCTATTCGAATTGGTCGCTTGCGTTTCCTGGCACCAACCTCGTATTCTTAGCTTCGCTATGTATTACTACCACGCACCCTGGGAGGGTAAAGTCCAAACGTTGCAGACGCTGCTTGTAGGGCTTGTAGGAAGAACAGTAGTAAAACGAGTAACAGCAGTGACAGATCATCGAGCCTCTTGACTCTGCACCAGGTCTCTCATCTGTCGACCCCTTCTGCCTCAAGAAGGTGTTCGTATGGGTCCCTGGGTTTATCTGGGACGAGATCGAGCACGTACCCTGTCCGCATGGTGGTGAGAGTGGGCAGCCGAATGGGTGGAACTGCGAGGCACGCCGAGTCGTTTCGGAGGAGGATGTTTGGTACGTGATCGGATTCAGGTGTGACTATTTTAGACTGTACCTCAATGTTGCAACTGCTTTTCTTATACGCGACAGTCTGTGTCCAGTCTCCACTTGTTTGGTTTGCATTCTTGATATATCCGTACGTTTTGCGTGGTACACTGAAGTATCGCTCGCGCATTGTGCTTCGCGCTCGTGGTGGTAGGTACTCTTGCAAACGGTGCACCGAAGCCAACCAGACGAGAGAGATGGAGGAACGCACAACCATCGCCTTCATCACTTGGGATGCGACCGTTTTTGGCGAAGATGGACGACCTCGTGTCTATGGAGTTTCCGTTTGTCCTGACCAAGAAAGCCGCTATATCTAAGGGCGTAGTTCACCGCATATCAGACGATCTCTTGGAGGGGAAGGGCTTTGCAGCGACTTCGAAGTCTCTTCAGAAGGCGTACAAAGCGACGTACATGAAACACTTCCGTCAGTACGTGCCGTAGGTGAATCGCCATAAAGCCCAGCTGCAGGGGATTAATGGGAAGGATGCTGAAATGGGCGAGATCCGGATGTTTGGCCTCGTCGGAAATCCTTCGGCGATCAACATCAACTATCCATCGCCCCACTATTTGCGAGACATCTGGAACAAGTGGTTCTACGAAATTCCAGCTATACAGGTCTGGATGACGTTTTATGTACTTTGCTGACCGTACTCATCTTATCTTGATAATTTGGTGGCCCGAAAAAGAGCAAAACCAACACTGCTGTATATTATTTCGATACAGAGTAAGCGGTCCAGTGGTTACTCTCGGATACTGCTGGATGAGTTGATTTCGTGATTTCAATCTCACCGTTCGAATTTATATATGATATGTATATACTTGCCAAATTTTGTGCCTGGTAGGAATCAACTGCCGAGAGAGCGTAGCGTGGGCAGGTGCAGCTCGACGCCAGTCGACGACGGAAGAAAGGGCTAAAGTATTCTCGTAAAAGAACGCAAGGCACGAACCGTAGTGGGGAGGAGGGAGGAGGAGAGCCTGCTTTGTGACCCCGGGTCTGAGTTATTGCTAGGAGGTAGAGAGAAAAGAAGGGCGAATATAGTAAATAGGCAGGGGAGCAAAGGGGAAAAGGAGCGTACTACTCACTCATAATATAACACGACTTCACCATTTTATATGCTGCCAAACTGGGAAAGAAACCCCCCCTCCTTCCTTAAATGCTGTTTGTAGTATGCGTTAGCTTGATACGGGCCTGCGGATACTGGGGGTTTCATATGTTGTGGGGTTTCGTATTATGTATCGGGGCATTATTTAGTATGCCTCGTGGATGGAGAGAGGGAGCTGCTCCTACGGGAGTAGTCGATGATGTTTATGATACGGCACAGGCTTTGGTGTAAATGATACTGCCTGTCTATATGTGAGTGGTGCAGCCGGTGCCAATCTTGGTGCGGCTTACATCCTGTGTGTGGTTCATGTGGTGGGGTCTTTGACAGAAAGGTATTGATCCACCTGGTGTGTGTTGTCTTTGGCTTATTGTAACTAGTATTATACTTGCTCCTCCTCAACGATCATGGTGTAGACCACGCGTGTATCACGTGCACGCGTCCGACAGCTACTGTGATCAAACACGATATCGTGACTCAGGGCCCGGAGGACGCTGAAGGGTTTCACTGTGTTAGAGGATAGCACTTACTGGTGGAAGGGCGTCTGTGGTGGTATGGCGCAAATGGAGGAGCTGCTTGGTATGGAGGCGCAGCAGGAACGACGGTATGGAGGTGACGCGCGACCGCAACACCAGCAGCACGACTTTGGTAGACAACAGCAGCAACGCTGGGGTGGAGGCCAGAGTTATCAGCAGCACCATCATCAGCGGCAGTATGGAGGCCGAGGGTAGCAACAGCCTCGGCCTCAGCAGCAGCACCTCGGTGGGCAACAGCAGCAACGCTGGGGTGGAGACCAGAGTTATCAGCAGCAGAATCATCGGCGGCAGTATGGAGGCCGAGGGCAGCAACAGCCTCAGACTCAACAGCAGCAACGCTGGGGTGGAGGCCAGAGTTATCACAATCAGCAGCAGCAGCAGCAGCAGCAACGACGGCAGCCACATGCTGCTTCGGAGTGGTGCACTGGGGCGTCTGGTAAGACCAAATCGCGTGTAGTATCAGCCTGAGTCCCCTCCGCCTGCAGGAGCGTCGATGTACGGATCCTACATGTGCGCACGGTGTGGCACCCGAGGATATAGGGATGTGATTTGCCGTGCACCCCACAGTGTGTGCGACGACTTCATCTTTCATGGTCGCATGGCCTGGCAGTGTATCACTGCCCAGCCTGCTGTCGTCTACGCGCCGAACTACTTCAGTACGCCGCAGGCTGGAACGCCGGCGCCCCAGCAGCCACGGGTGGAGCCGACAGCGACGAGCTCGGTAACGAGCTACTCAACCGATGTTGTGTGGAGTTGCCGACGCGAGCCTCCACCGAACGAGATCCTTGATGCTGAAGAGCCGCGTGTAACGTCTGTGCTGCAGCAGGATTACCATGAGGTCGTGGACCTTGGTGTTGCGTTGTCCGACGTGATGGATCTCGGTAATGCTAAGCCTGAGGAGGTGGAGCTTGGGGTTACTTTGTCCGACATCGTGGAGCTCGGTGATACTAGGCCCGTGGTGAAGCTTGGTTTTGCCTTGTCCGAGGTGGTGGAGCTTAGTCTTGCTGTGCCCGAGGTGGACCTTGGTGTTGCTGTTTCCGAAGTGCTTGAACTTGGTTATGCTGAGCCTGAGGTCGCTATGCTTGGTGTTGCTGTGTCCGAAGTGCTGGAGCTCGGTGATGCTGAGCCTGAGGTCGTGAAGCTTGGTGTCACTGTGTCCGAAGTGGTGGGCCTTGATTATGCTGAGCCTGGATTGGTGGAGCTTGGTGTTGCTGTGTCCGAGGTGCGCAACTCCAATCAGAAGGGGGGGTTAACGTACCCCTTCGACCGGGGAAAACTCACATGGTTGAGACTGGCACCGAGAGGCTGGGAATACGGATCTGGCTCGGTTTGGGGGGGGTATGGTTGCGGATGGGGAGACGGGGATTACGAGGGGGCGGGGACTAGCAGCGGCAGCAGCAGCGGCAATGGAGATTTCCCGTTCGACCCTGGGAAACAGGCATGTAATACGTTTCCAGTGTCGCCCACTTTAGTTTTGGTGGACTGGATCTTTTTTGTTTGTCCTTTCTTGTTTGTCCTTTTCTGTGCTTTCTTTGTGTTTGTCTGGTATGTTTTCAAATGAAGTGTGCAATATTGCGGAAGGTGTGGTGTACCTGGTACCTGGTTGGTATGTCTTTTATGACAGAAGCCCAGAGGGTACGAGGGAACCGTACCACGTCTGCTACCTGATTCCATACTGCTGTGTCTACCCAGGCAGCGAGTTGTAATGGCAAAATGGGCGTACCTGCGTTGCCAATTACCCACTTGATTATGAGGAAGACCAACTATAAATAGAAATCGGTACTGACGTTGTCTTGTCACTATGGTTTAGAATGGAATCGTGAGGGGGGGTGTGATGGCATGATTCTACTCGTAGACATAGTGCAGAATGATGTGACCCGTTATCTACCGAGTAACCTCAGTTTATGGCACGAACTGGCTTGAGTTCTGATCGGCGGCCAGTTTTGGCCAAGTTAAACTGGCCAAGAGCGAAACAACACTTTAAGGATGCTGGAAGACAGTGAGACGCGAGCGAGCGAATCGGTTTAGGTGCACAACGATAAGGGCCAACCCGGTGGTTACGCAGACGGAACTGTTGTAGTCATCATTTACGTGGCGTAAATGGGCATGTAATATTGTCGCTCACTGACGAATGTATCAAGGATTGGATCCAGGGTTTGGTTCACGCGTTCAATGCTGTCGTTGCCAATAGGGTGATAGGATCTTGTAGCAAAACGCGAGCGGTCTCGTAGCTTGCAGCTTGCTGGAGACACCTTGGCTCATGGCTATAGGCCTCTGATGAAACGTTGACAATCGGGGCATACCCAAAACGGTTTTCGCTCGTCAATCACAATGTCAGTGGCACTACATGTTGTAATTTCGGTCACACAAACAGCGAAATTGAACGCGCGCCCGCCAACTAGTCGGTGGAAAGGAGAGTGGATGAATTGCTCCTCTGCGAAACCTGGAAGGGGCAGAAGTATTGCATGCTAATCTCAATTCCAGGCCAGGACGGTGAAGCTAGAGAAAAAATGGGTCGGTGCGCTGTCGGGCGAGGCGACATGTGTCACAGGAGGCAATATCGAAAACACCATATTGTGTTCACGTTCATGCCTAGCGAAGGGCAAGTATAGCCAATCCCTCGTAGGATACCCAATATTCCTCGTACGCACTATGCGGATATACGAGGACACGCATGATCGCGTCATATGGCCCTTTTATCTCTCTTGTATAATAATTAGCAGAATAAACGCAAAGATATTGCAGCATAAACCAAATCCGAAAAAGTAGTCAAAACCCGCAGTGCCGAAAAAACACACCGAATAATTAAACAAACACAGCGAGCATTGTCACGAGACTATCGTAGGCTGGAGATAATCAATATTGGGCGGCAATCGAACACAAAGTCACCCACGAGTGCTACAGGACACAACCTAATGCCCAAAACACGTCTCAAGCGACTCCCGTGGGTGGCACGGGGTGTGCGAGGCTGCTATACGTCACTACAACAACATCGTAAGACGAGTTTCCATGAGAGGGTGACGATTAGTTAAGGATACTCTATAAAGATAATGTACAGACACGAGTGAGCCTAGCTGAACTAAAACATCATGGTGTCCGGAACGAAGTTTGGGTGTGGCTTCTGTCTTTGACGCGAACTGCGACCCCAAGCTGCGACCGTGGCCGTTCTCAGGGTACCCACTGTTCGGATACCCGTTGTTTTCCTCAGCAGGTGGCACTTGGTGTGGCCGCGATGCTGCCAGCGTGTGCCTTTATTCTGACGTGAGGCGTACTGTGATGCGCTTTTTAGTGCAAAACTGACGAACAAAACAAGAGCAACGAGGCGTCGACGGACGCCGTACGCACCAGGAAATCATCTTCAGAAAATGGATATGTACAATGGCGTCAGCTAGCTCAAAACGGGAATCTAAAACCATGGCCCGTTCAAGTTAGAAACTCTAGTGTTGTCGTGATAATATACCTGGGTACACTATGAAGGCATATGCACGCACTTGGTATGGCAGATGAACTGCATACTGAGATGTTTTGTGACCTTTGTCACTCGAAAATGGGGTGGTGTAAGCTAGTGAAGTGTCATGCTTTGCTTCTGTTGTACTCCAGTAGTATGTACACACCATGCTTCAAAACAAATGTAGAAAGATTGTCTACAACGGCCCACATACGCCGTTCATGGGGAGCTCCGATTATGTGGGTTTTGGCTTCTTGTGGGGAGGTGTACCCGTCTGCAGGTGAAGTGCAATCGTTCAGGTGCGGGTTGGGTTTGGCTGGTTCAGTCTACAGCAAATCGTGACATTTTTTTATCTCTGAAATCACCTCACTCAGTTGAGATGTAGGCCTCTGTTGAGAAAACGCAGAGAGTCATTCCGAAAGGAGCTGCACACTCTGTTGCAAGATATATTCGAAGCTGTAGAACTCGTTTCGTGCTTCGGCTCAAACCAGCCAAAGGTCCTAACACAGCGCTTATGTGCCGGAATTTTAGGTTCTGGTAAATAATCTACAGATTTGAGTCAACCGCGCAAACCCGAGGACGAGGGGCGGCTAGAGATCCACCGCGGCTTTGTAGATAGCGCAATGGCGCTCGACGTGCCAGCAGACACCGGATACCTGGTACCTGGTACATAGTCACCGCGAGGATGCCCTCGACTGTAGCGTATATTTCATTATGTGTTTCACGACGATATACCGGAATCAATGCCACACCCATCCAACTCAAAGTCACTGTGAGGGTGTGTAATCTATAATTCATGTTATATACGAGGTTCTTCTCTCCCGACCTTCGAGACAGCCCTCAGCGCGTGTCCCGATCTACCCAGAAAAAAACAAGGATGGTACCCACGGCGTGAACGGTTACATATGAAGCCATTGTGGTCACCGCGAAGGCGAGCTCGTCGTAAACAGTCCCAACTATACGAAGTCTAAGAGATGACGACTTTCTTAATGGCGTTATCCACAAACAAGCCATCTGACTGCGACGACCCTTTCGCATTGCGGAAGGAACCTCCACCCGAAACCTTCCAAAACAGAAGGGTAGAGCGCGTTTCATTGAATCGGCCGTCCACGTGGCTGCAAAACCTTTAGACGAAGGGTACTAGGGCAAGAAGGTGAAGTCCAGGGACGCCATTATATTTTTAACAAATTGCTCTGATAGAGCACCACAAGGGAGGCGGAGAATCCAAGAACAATCGTCGTTGGTGACGAGCACGGCTGCGCAAGACACCATGCATACAAATAAAACAAAGGGTTCGACGTATTCGGGAGGCCAGCAAGCATACACGAAGCATACGTTAATGAACCCCATCTGCGATGACCTTAATGGTTTAGCAAATCATCGAAGACTCAGTCGGGATAGCTGGTGGTGCCAACGAAATCACAAAATATACAGGAAAAGGCACCACGATCAACGAATTCCCCGATCCGTGCAATGACTGAAGTACCATTGTTTCGGCGAATACTCTTCTCACTGTGGGACGGGCGGGGGGGGGGGGTTCTGAGGTTAGTGTTGGGGTTAGGCAAGGACCGCGGTAGTCAAGCCATCAGTGAAACCTTCTGCACCTACCCCCCAGTCCGGATATATATTGATTGTTTGGGCATAAACATAGATATTTCAGCGTTTTTTATTTGCATGGACCGAGAATTACCAGGCATCGTACCACGTACGTAGCTGATGCAACTATACTCGTACTGCTTATGAACAGCACACTGCAGTCGGCACTTTCCGACAGCGTCACCTGCATTAATTGTGTCGATTCCGACGACGAGTGCTGCCAGGCGCTTCCCACGAGAGATAGGTGCTTGCGCTGCTCTGTCTCTCCATTGTAGCATTGTGCTCGAAGTCACGCTCTGTTGGCAGACCTTGGGCCATGTTCTTGCCAGTCTCTAGACCAGTCCACTCCTTCCAACTTTCCGGTTTGAGATCGTTTCTCGCTTCGACCGGTTGTGCCAGCCATTCTTCAGTCAACATCTGGCCTAGGATGAAGCCGGCTTGCGATTTCCCCCACTTCACCGTTCGTACCAGCAGAGCAGACGAGATGGGAGAGAGCAGAGCTGGGCCGGGACGACGGTCCTGCTTTCTCGAGCAATTTTTTGTCCCCTATTGGGAACGCTTCCGCGTGTTTGCGAAACGTACCGTAAATCCTCCCCATACGTCATTCAATGCTGAAAAACTATTACTTCGTTATAAAGCACCGGGCGCGGCCCCTTAAGTAACGTTGCCAGGTATACATATGTCATACATATTTGTTCCATTATTTATGAACTTCTTTCTTTGCTCGCTTTCATAAGATATGTAGTCGCGCCTAGTAGGACGACATGGCATATCACTACAGTCTGTCTTTTCTGCCTACCGCCTATCTGTAGTCAGTGTTTGTGGTATTTCTGTGTACCTCTGTGACCACAGCCCTCGTATCTATAGAACTGGAGAATAGGCACGCACATTGATTGTGCTAAATATATGCGGGTAGAAAAAAGGGTTGAATGCCGTGAACACACACACAAAACAACATTTCTCCAGAGCTGACGCGCTGACCATGTCATATTCGCGGGCTTAGAGGGCGTGCAGTAGTTTGTAGGCAACCTTCATGTCTGAGGCGGCCGGTCGATCCGACGCATATTTCATCACTCTAAATACCCTAGCGCGAACGACTCCCCACACCCATTTTACCTACAGACGAGTTTGAAAGCTGGTTGTTTCTCACGCTGCTGATACTGATGTATCTCAGGTTCCAACCACAACGAACAGCAAACATACGAGGACCTACCTGGACCTCTACTGCATAGTTTGACCGTCTGTGGCGTCTTAGACGGTCACAGAAGAGTGAATACACCGAACAGGAACTCCGAAATGGCGAACTTTCTTGCTCCCGGGCAAATTCGTTTCGGGAGGTAAACATATAGCAATGCCTGCCCCTTGCATATTCAAGGGCCTGACCACCGCCTGGATACCACACTTCACACCCTATACGCTTGTTTGGAAAACGATCCAAGGCTTTAAGTGGCAATACAGCCGTGCCGTATTCGTGGAAGAGACATACTATATATCGTTGCTGTACAGACGTATTTTTCGAAAAACTCGAGTACTCTTATTAATAAAAGTTGTTTAGGGGTTTCGACAGAAGGGGCCCCTTCACCCCTTTGCGACACCGCAACTAGTGAAGTTCAGGCTGTCAACCGTGCACGACCAGATCGAGCGTCCCGAAGTGCGCGTGGGGTCAACTGGTGCCAGCAGCGTAACAACTCCTTGTAGTGAAACTCGACCCCCAAATGGTATCACCCCTCAATTACGCAGCAGTGGGCGCTGCTCTTATAGACCTGTTTGCCGGCCTTGTTTTCTAGTCATCTTATCCCCTCTAAATATCAAGGACACAGCACATATTTCACACCGCTGTCAAAAATAGATACCAGGAATGAACGTATACCTGGTAGATATAATACATATATATATTGTTGTTGTTGATGTTGTCGCCACATTAATCTCTGGCGAATGAGTCCGTGGTCACACAAAGGTAGGTGCTGGAGCCCTAGTAAGATTCGAAAAAACCCAAATATCGAAAATCGGCTGCCTAAAAATACACGAGACGAAGAAAGCGCACACAAGATAACACCCATGTATGTGCAACTGAACTAACATGGCCGCGGGTGTGTCCTCTCAACTATAATGTAACAGAGTATCCCCGTTCCCACCACTAACCAAGTTGTGGCTTCTTACTACAGCGGCTGCTGTTTGAAGTGCTGCCTGCACCGTACGAAACGCAAAGTAGTCGTGAACACGAAAGAGGAACACACCAGCCTGCTTTCTGGAGTGCTGTCAGAGTGGAGACTCACGGATGAGCAGTGAAAAAGGAGCAATCGAACCTTACTATTAATACCACACGATCGCCATCTCTTCTGGGGCTGTCTGGCACAAAAAGGTGCAGCACAGCAGTTATGATACCACGTCCCTGATAATTGCGTGGGTTATTCCCCATGAAGGGTATACAACTAGATCCCTGTACAACCAGGTATATAGGGTTATACAAGTTCCCCCTTTGGAGTGGCATGAGCGTAGCGTGTAAGAAGACTCTTGCCGAAATACGTATTTGGTCGGTTGGTTTGAACTACTCCACCAATTAATTGCAGTTGCATGTGTGCTGCAGTTGGGGCAATAAATCATATACCTGGTATACGTTAACAACCAAATAAATACCGGTATGTATTAGTATAAGGAAAATAGTGGTGCAACATGCAGATGAGGGTGACGCAAGAGAGCAGTTCTAATGATAGAAAAAGCAGGTAGTAATTAAGTATTACAGCTGTTATGAGATATTAAAGCGACATGATGAGCGTGACATTCAACTTCGACAGTAATCACTTGCTCGACGAATCGCAGCGCCAGTAGACACATGTCCTGCGACACGTAACGGTTCGACAACGAACGAAACCTTTGACGGACGCCCAAACCAACTACGACAGAAATCCTTCAAGGAAAAACGCCTTCAACGAAGCGTAGCAGTGGGCCCGGGGCCGGCGTGAAACGCAAAGAAGTCGAAGCGACGGGAGTGAGTAGTAGCAAAATTCCCTCGCAAAAACGGATGATGTCACTAACAACGGAATCAGCACCCTGGCAAACACCCAATTTAGATAGAAAAAAACAGGATCTATCTTTCGTTGTCCACAACACCCAAGGAGGATGCAAAAGAGTCAGTTAGACCTTGGCACTCGCCAAGGCACTAGAGCGTTTACAGAGGCGATGCCAAAGCTAACACTCTTCTTAGGTGAAGAAACCCCCACCGAAAAAAAAGGAACCAGTCCGCTCCCCACGCTTGAACTCAAAGTACCCGCTGGCAGACTTGCAAGTACACGCACAACGGATGTTTGCTGAACGTATTGCAATATTATAGACGTAGGCGCACGCTGCAACGAAAAGCCCGCGAACACCTCTATATTCAGACCCCAGGCGCAGACCAAAGGCAGGTCGACTGCGTATGGTGCTCTACCGGAAGCTGATGATAGACACGAAAACAGACTCTTAAAGTACGAAGATCTATTCCGAGCCCGAGGAGATTGACCGACACAGCCTTCGCGCTTGGCGGCGCTTATCTCCAGTTCCACCCGAGCCTATTCGCCGAAACTCGCGTGGCTTTCGCCCTGCACTTGCTCTTCGTGGGCGATGAAGAGCTTCCCGGAGTGCTTGAAGCACGAGCAGTGCAGGGGGGGGCTAGCAAAGAAAGGCCGATCAAGATGCCGTTGTCCTAGATATTTCCTTTGCAGTAGACACAATCCTTACGGACCTGCAAACATAGATTATAGACAATAAACCGACAGCACAAAGGAGACAGGTAAGACGTGTTGAATACAAACATTTTACTAGGTATGAGTTTAGTTGACGAAGACTTTGAAAAGGGCAAATTCTAAAATCAGTTATAATACCTGATCCGTTTGAGCCACAATGAGGTGTACACAAAATAAAAGTAAAAAACGCGCGCCACGAGCTGTGTTTTGTCCATGAAAGTCGGGTAAAAAAACAAGCGTGCCATATATGGCCTCCAAAATCTAAGTCGTTTAATTTTCTTTAGGGTGTAGATACCACAGCCTTCACTTGGACCTGCAGAGAGTCACTGTTAATAGGCTTCGTTTGTTCTGCGACGGCGGGGGCGCCAAGAAGAGTATTTACTCTGGCGTCCCCCCACCATTGACAGCTTTAAATCTTCTTGACCGTCCTCGAGGAACTGCCAGCTCGGCTCGAAACTATATCTTGCCGTACCAAACATGAGACAAACTCGTAGTGGTGTGGTGCAGATAAAGACCATGGTGGTGTATGGGCCGCTGTGACCATATAAAACAACACAGCAGCAGCGGCAGTAGGACACAACAACTATTCAATAACTGAAGCACGACTGAAGCACGTCGCACGCCCCAAAGAAGAAACAAAGTGAAACCAGCATACTCATGTATGCAGATTTATGTAAATGCGTCCTTTGACGTACAACGTGTACATGCGGGTACAGAGTTTATACGTTGCGTAATGCAGAAAAATTTCAACCGAGCCAGGGCAGACGCATCCGGAGAGAAACAACAAGGTACGTATGTGACCCCTCTGATCCGTTCAAAGTTGGCCAAAATCAGTTGAAAGCTAGAGAGAGCAGGCAAAAACAGGCATAAGTTCGCCTTTTCGAGCCAAAATCAGTTACGATGTCAGCCTGGACAATAGCAGGGCTCCTGGGGTCTGCTTTGTACTTGTTTTTAGAATGTAACTGATTCGGGCCGAAAAGTGGCCAGGTATACCTGATTTTCGCAAAAACACATTTAAAAACAGTTTAGAAAATACGCGTTGGCGTGTGCTGTAGAGGCAGGAAGCACGAAAGGTAAATAGGAATGGGATGCGATGAATGATTTTGGCAATATCTTACGTCTTTTTTCGCGGCAGAGACGGCGACGGCCTAGTCGGCAGCAGCCTAAAACATGGAAACGTGTTAGTGTACTCAACGCCTGTCTGTTATCGTGTCAGAACAACAACAGCAGCAGCGGCGGTAGACAACTGTCTCGGTGTGGAAAGGAACACAGGCTGTAAACAACAACGGCAGCTGTTCGGGAAAAATAGCTGGTTAAAGTGTGCAAAACAACAACAACGGCAGCAGCAGCAGCGCATATACAAATGGCAGTACGCGTACTACACCCCTGTCTCGGTATGAGCTCGTATCAAGAAAACAAAAATGGACATTGTTTTGGGTTATGTGTACTGCTGTAGCGTGCAAAAGAAATCTCTAAAAAACTGTAGTACCTGGTATGTATTCGTGTCTTGTATTGAGTGGTGAAGGTCGACAATAATATGCGGGAACAGCTACAACAACGCCAACAACAACATAGGCAACAGCCGCAGCAGGAGCGGCAGCAGACACTGACTCAAAGCTGCCTACAACAGCAACAACGCGAACGACGCGTGGGTACACAACAAAATTAGCATCAGGGACGATAGGCACGCGGGGTTACAGCAGCAGGAAAGGAGCAGTAGCAGCTGCGGCAGCAGCATTGGGCGGCGCCACCATGTCGTATTCTCGCGTGCGGGAACACAGCAACGACGACGACAACAAGAACAACAGCATACAAAAAAACAGCAGCAGCAGCGGGAAACACTGTTGGGGAAACGCACACAGGTTGTAAACAACAACGGCAGTAGCAGCGGCAGCACCAGCAGCAGCAGCAGCACAAAAGCAAATGTCAGTAGGCGCAGTAGCGCAGAAAAAAATGGAATTATGAGTACATTTTGTTTGTCTTGGATTCAGTGCTAAAGGTCGACTACGTGCGGGAACAGCAACAACACCACCACCAACAGCATACCAGGTAAACAACAACTGCAACAGAGAAGGTAGACACCTGCCTCCGTGTGGAAAGTAACGCAGGCTGTACAGAACAACGGCACCAGCAGCGGCAACAGCAGCGCATACGCGTACTCTAAAAAACACGAAGTTAAAAACATGTTGGTTGTAGATTCAGTCCTGGAGGTCGACAATATGCGGGAACAGCAACGTCAACAACATCAGCACTATCAGCTGCAGCAGGGGCAGCAGACACTGGCTCAACGGTCCCTACAACAGCAACAACGCGAACGACGACTACATACACCAACCTGAAACGAAAAAAGCAGCATCAGGGGCGGTAGGCGCACAGGGTAACAACAGCATGAAAAGGTGCAGCAACAGCAGTAGCAGCAGCAATGGGATGCGCCACCAAGTCGTGTTGTCGTATTTAATACCAGAACAAAAATTACAAGTAGTGTGGAAAAAACTTAACAACAGCAGCCGCGGCGGTAGACATAGGCGACAAACAACAACAACAACAACAAGCGGTAGAAATAGGGAGCAAACAACAACACCAACAACAATAGCAACAGAGAAGAACAGAACACAACTCACCGTCGTCTCCTTTCTCGGGCGTATAGGACACGGTGCGGACGTCGATAGGCCTGTCGCAAAATTCACAGTCTCCACTTTAAGATTATCCCGCTGCCGGGGCAGGTGTCGGGGTCGCACGTCGCAAAATCGACCTTATCCCGCTGCCGGGGCAGGTGTCGGGGTCGCAGGTCGCAAAATTTGCCTCCAAAGGTCTGTCTCCATCGTATAGCTGGGAAATGCAGCGGTTGCTCTTGACAGTGGGATTGAGCACTGACTTGGAAGGGGGGGTTCTGTTCGAAACGGGTTTCCAAGATCCGCCATAAGAGGGCGAGGCAGAGGTGTATTGAAGGCAGTACCTTTAATATCGGCAGCAGGAAAAAGTGCAGTCCACTCTGTAGAAGCAGCACCACAAGGAGCAGGCGATGCCATCTACTAGGCATGGGCAGCACTAGCGAGAGGAGCACCCGGTACCAGCAGAAGCAGCTAAAGCAAAAGCTGAACCAGCAGGACCGGCACCACAATGAGCGGCACGAGCACGAGCGGCACGAGCAGGAGCGGCACGAGTAGGAGCAACGCCAGCAGGAGGCCAAGCAGTATACGAAGAGGCAGCATCAGCGTGACGCGCGTCGCATGGTGTCTACATGTGTCCACGCACGCAAATAATCCAATGACACGCGTCGTATGCCGTCTCATAGCCGGTCTCTTCACACCTGAGCAACTGAGATCAAGGTTCAATTGGCCAGAAAACTGACAGTCGTGTTGAAACTGTTCCGGAACAAAAAAAAAACAAATCGGTCTACTATCGTATACCGTCTTATAGCCGGTCTCTTCGGGCCAAAGCAACTGAGATCAACGCCAGTCCTGTTCAATCTGTTCGTGAAAAGCCCCTCCACTCGCGAGCAGTATAAATCTCTCGCGAAGGAGGGTTGACAACCTTGCGAAAGGCTATCGAAACGCCCCCACGGCGACCGACCAGAGCAAACAAAATTTGTTGTTTTGTTTAATGTATGTCAAATTTTCCTACTTTTGCCAACTTTTCTCTTCGTACAGAGAAAGCACTTTTCGGCAAAACAAAAAATGGTCGGGAACATGAAGCCCAGCCGGACACTTTAGTCCAGGTCTCGGCGCGATCCGTGTACTCTGTTGCGCGTGACAGGCGCTCACAGTTTTTGTTCGGGCGGGAGTGGAAAAAACGATATCCTGGTATTGATACGAGAGGCCGTATTTCGTACCAGGGGTACGTACGAACCTCTGGAATGTCGTCATTGTTTTGGTCCTTGATGTACTCTTTAGTACCTCCCGGTACGTTGTTTTGCGTCTGAACACAACACACAACACAGACAACAGACAACCCAATACAGCAGCAGAGCAGAGGGCGTGTTTAATCCCAGCTGCATACAGCACTGTAACCCTGTCTTCCAGCTGCAGCACAGTGGTCAGTCACGGGCACGTGTGGCAGGTCTACATGCTGCTGTACTATTGCTGTGGCTATTTGCTTTTTTGTGACCCGAGGTCGATCATTCCGCAACAACACACCTCTCGCTCTGCCTCTTCTACGTATTGCTGTGTGTGATCCAACACTGTCACTGCTCCAGCCGTGGTCGACAAAGTGCGCCAACAGCCGCACGTAGAGTACTATGGGCATGTGGCAGATCCGCGCTGTACTCTCAGTACTACATCAAGCAGTGGTGTTTGTTGTTGGTATCTTCGGCATATTGGCCTATGCACGTATACCTGCTGCATGCAGTGTGTGACCGGCATTGTTCACTACGCACCGGGCATCCCCGGATCGCAGCTAACAATTGCTACTAGGCATCTCGTACGGCAGCATTCGTACACAAATACTCCAAGTTACGCACTGCTGTGTGCCCTACACTGCTGACCGACCGATATGAAAGCCAGTGTTGCAGCTTGGCCTCCTCTTGGACCGGTATCGGCTCGGTCTCACCTCGATAGCCAGCTGCTGTCGTTCGTTGAGAGCGTGCTTACGGGGCCTCGCTCGTAAATCTTTTCTGACCACGGGGTGGCCAGACGTCACGGGGTCGGGTGTTGGTATTGCTCAGCAAATGCGACGTGGGATTAACTGACGTGCACGTGATGGGCAACTGACATGGACGTGATGGGCAAGACTCATGCACGGTGTGTGAACGGGATATAGTTTGACTTGTTTTCCCTTCACTTTGGGGGGATTGACTAGCCCCACGTAAGGCCACAGAGCACCCTTACCGACCACCCAGCCGATACGGGATTTCCACGATCCAGACAATGGCCTCCCCCCCCGGGGACACTCAACTGTGTACCTACATCGATATGACAGCGTGCCATCCTACGTCTTTATCGCTGCCTTACACGATGCATCCTCGGTACATCACTGGTCAGGTCAGTCGACGTACATCACAGAACACTGGGCGACTCCTGGAGCCCGTAAGTCTGCAACACCCCCCGCGTCCGACGCACAACTTTCGTCGGCGTACAGCGGGTATCCCGGTCACTACCCGGTAACAGCGTGGGCACCTCCTCCTCCACTTCCCCGACGAACCGGCCGCCGCGGCCATTCTTGTCCGCTTGACGCCTCACTAGCTTCTCCTCGGCCGGGTGTTCGCTGCCGAAGCGGAAAGCCCGCCCTTGTCTGGGTTGATTTGTCGTTCGAGAACCCTGGCGTCCATTTCACGACGTTAAGCTCCTCCCAGTCCGCGTGTGGGTACCGTACCCGCCAGTATGGTACCTGGAAGTCATATACCTGACCCACGGCTACTCTGCTTACTCCGTTGGTCCCTTCGAACGGCCGCTCTACCTGCGTACCGACTTGGAAGTCCTGTGGCGCCCGGGTACGCGACTCGGTGTCTCGCTTCCTCTTCGGTGTTGCCGGCTCTGGCCGCGGCCGGAAGCCAGGGTCCTTGTACGTCTCCCATTAGGCGTGGAAAACTTCCAGTTGCAACGGTGTGAAGCTGTCCCTGATCTCCTCATCCTCGAGCCACTCCGACTCCGCTTCGCTCTGATATTTGCCCTTGTAGTGCCAATCCCACGCGCCTCCGGGTTCCCCCACTGCATTCCGATCGGTCCGGGTATACAGCGGCACTGCCACCGTCGAGGTGCTGCCAAGTCCCAAGTCCACGCCCCAGGCCAGGTGAGCGAATTCGTCCTCGAAGTCGGGCCCCATGTGCTCCGGCCGCTCGTGGAAGACCTTGATATTAGCTGCCGATACCAGCTTTCCCCTGATCCCGCGGCCGCTCATCGTGGCTTGATAACTCAACCCAGGCTGCTCGTTGGAGGTGATTCGCTACGGCCCTATCCAATGCTCGTGCGCCAGCTTGGCGTGAATGCCTTCTCTCCCGAGCTTGCTGGTCGCCTCCTTGATCAAGACCCTGTCTTCAACCCGCGTCTGCTGACGAGAGAAACTCCTCGTAATTGCCGCGTTGTGCCTCGCCCTTCTGCGGTTATTTTCCTCTTGTCGCCTCTCGAGTATCCCTTTCAGCTCCCGGAACGTCTGCTGCCTCTCTGAAACCAAAGTGTCGAGTCCCATGCGGAAGGAATCGCCGTCAAGTACAGGGGTGAGAGCGTCGAGGCTCATCCGCGCGTCGCGGCCGAACAGGATTCGAAACGGCGTTCCTCCCGAAGGTAAGCGCGGGTCGGGCGTCGTGCGTTGGGTCCAACATGCCACAACGACGGACTCGTCCCGCCGTCCGGGCCAGCCCTTGCACAGCTCCGCCATCAATTCGTTGATCCACCCCCCCCTCCTTTCTACGGTCCCTTGACTGCGGGGGTGATCTGCGGGTCCGTGATAGAGCGAAACTTTTTGCCACTGGCACAGGTGGGCGACTACCTTAGCCGTGAACTGCCCTCCTGCATCGCTCCTGATCGACTTCGGCACCCCGAATGTGAGCATCAGCTCCAAGAGCTTCCGAGCTACGCCTACAGAATCCTTGGACCCTAACGGCTACGCAAAGAGGAACCTCCTGGGTCTATCCACCACTACCAACAGGTACCTGTTTCCAGCACCTTCTTTCATGTCCTGCAGGTCCATCTCGAGTACTTCCCACGGCCAGAGCAGCGGTGTTGGCATAATCGCCACTCGTTGGCTCCAGGTCCGTTTCCTACGTCTAAACCCACAGGATAGCACATATTCCCTGACATCTCGACCCATTGACTGCCACCAGTACTTGGCCTTCCTCTGCAGAAGGGTCCGTGCCACTCCCGGGTGGCCGTAGGTGCTGTGCACCAATGCCAGCACCCCCGGTAGCAGCGCTTTCGGAATGGCCAACCTCGGCTCCCCCGCGGGGGGTGCATTCCAGAGCAGGCCGTTGTTGTCGTGTACGTAGTTGACCGTTCCTTCCGGTGTCTGCCTGTCGCCGTCTCCTCGAAACCTACCCCCGACCGGGCCTAGCCGGGCGTCCTCCCTCTGGTGCTGGGCTAACTTGGACGGATTAAAGAGGGCCTCCCGCTACGCGGCTTATCATGGGGGCGGGCGGCCTTGGGTGCTCTGCGCTCGTCACCTGTTTCCCAGCCCGCGGAGTCGCCCCCCCCCATGAGCGAGGGCGTTGTCACCCGAGTTGGGCTAGGCGAGGACGGCATCGGCTGATGCAAGCCCGGCGCCTCGAACACAATAGGGTCCACTGCTGTCACTGGCGCCCGTTGTCCCGTCGCCCGTAGCGCCATGGTCCCCGATTTCGATCGGGTTACGGCCGGCGTCACCTGCGGGTGCGCCTGGTCACCTCCGAACAAAGCGCACAACTCCTCTCGTGGAGCCTCCAGCTCCCCCTTGGCCTGCTCTACTACCGCCGTGACCTCGGCGAGGTTCTCTTCTGGATTCTCGGCGTCCGCAACCTCCCTCGTATTGTCGGCGGCCCCTTCTGCTCCGCCCGGTATGAATATCACGCTGGGCCGTTCCCCGGCGTCCTTCCCTGAGGGTGTGTTAACCTCCTCTACTCCCAGCTCTCTGAGCAGGGTCACGTCGAGCACGGGTCCCTGCGGACCCCTGTACGTGGTCCGGGTGAACGAGTCACCCAAAAGCGAGTCGTCGACATCCTCCCCGGACGCATCTGCGATCGGCAACCGCGAGAGCGCGTCAGGGAGGCGGTACTGTGCTTCCGGCTTCGACAGTAAGATCATATCGTATTCCATCAGCCTGTGCGCCCACCGATGAAGCTTTGCCGAGAGGGTCTGGCTCTGGAACAACCAGAGGAGCGCGGGGCAGTCCGTGATAGTGAAGAACTTTCTTCCACACAAGTACCGCCGGTGCTGTTGTATCGCCCATAACACCGCAATAACCTCTCTTTCCGTTGCCGACCTTTTGGCGTCCGCCTTCGACCATTGGTGGCCCGCGAACCCGATCGCTCGCTCGGTGGCCCTGACGACCTGCGTGAGCGCGGCTCCCGCGCCGAGTTCGCTGGCGTCTGAGTGTAGATGGAACGGCGCTTCCCAATTCGGCAGCGCCAGGGTAGGTGGCGACGTGAGCACCTCTATTAGCGCCGATGGAGCCCTATCACCGAGAGGGTCGGGCTCTGGAACAACCAGAAGAGCGCGGGGCAGTCCGTGATAAGGAAGAACTTTCTCCCACACAAGTACCGCCGCTGCTGTTGTATCGCCCATAACACCGCAATAACCTCTCTTTCCGTTGCCGACCTTTTAGCGTCCGCCTTCGACCATTGGTGGCTCGCGAACCCGATCGCTCGCTCGGTGCCCCTGACGACCTGCGTGAGCGCGGCTCCCGCGCTGAGTTCGCTGGCGTCTGAGTGTAGATGGAACGGCGCTTCCCAATTCGGCAGCGCCAGGGTAGGTGGTGACGTGAGCACCTCTTTTAGCGCCGCCAGAGCCTTATCCTGCTCTTTCCCCCACGGCACAAAGAGATTCCTCGCCCTCGTCGAAGCGAACCGTTTATCCTCGAAAAGATTCGAGATTGGCGCCACGATCGAGCTGTATCCCTTCACGAGCTTCCTGAGGTAGCTGCCCATCCCTAAGAGCGCCCTCACCTCTTCGACCGTGTTGGCTCGGGAGAGTTTGGCCACAGCTTCAATCTTCGTTTCCGAGGGTTGGACACCCAGCCTGCTGACCACCATCCCGACGAACTCCTGCTGGGGCGCGCACCATATCGACTTAGGCAAGTTCACTGAAAGACCAAACCCTGGAGTTTCTCCAGCACCTTCTACAGCAGCTCTACGTGCCCGTCTACGGACTTGGTGTGGATGATGATATCGTCCAGCCAGTTCTCGACCCCCTTCCCCTTCAGCGGGCCCAGGGCCTCTCCTACGTATGCTCCAAAGCCTTACGGGATGGTCGTCAGCCCGAAACAACACCGGTTGAATTCCAACAGCTCCCCATGCGCGTCGCGAAAGGCCGTCTTGTCTTCCTCGGCTATCTCGAGCTGTGTGAACCCTGAAGCCAGATCGATGGACGTGAAGCAAGTTGACCCCCTCTTACCGTCAAAGATGCTACCTATGTTACCTAGCCTACCGCTGCGCGATATCGTCGAGTTATTCAGCACTATAACGTCGTGACAAACCCTCGCCGTTTCGTCCTTTTAATGACGACGACACAGTTGGTCGCCCATGCCGAGTGTGGTCTCCGGATCGTTCCTGCCTTCTTCAGTTCCGTTATCTCGATCTGTTTCATTGCGGTTTCTTCCGGTAAGTACCTGCTTTGCTTCGCTGCGTGTCGTGTGCACTTGCTATCCACTAAGGGCAGCTGCGGTTTATCCTGATTACAAGCCGGGACCACCTTTGGGTTTGCGCAAACACCGGGCGGTACCTCTCCAGCAACCTCATGAGGGCACCTTTCACGGCGGTGTTCGTCTGAGTTATGTTGACCTGTGTCAAGTCCACCTCGCCCGCACTTCCACTATCCTCCACCGGCGAATTGCGCTGTGCTGACTGGGCTGCGCTGCCGATTTTGCTCCCCGCCCCTGCCGTGTCTGAGCTTGCCGGATAGGCGAGGTCGCAATGCATCCTCACGCGCTCTTTGTCGCTTGTATTGACTGCATAAATCCGGGCCACCATCCCGCCTCGTTTGAGGGTTAACGACGCTTTAAACATGTTGACCACCTTGCAATGTGGCGGTGTTCCCTGGTACCACCACTGTTCTCGCCGGGACACGCCCATCTCCACACCCATGTCGTACGGCTTGTTCGGTTCCGCCACTACCAGTTGTCGATCCTGCGGCTGTACCCCCTTTGTATATGCGTCCACCTGTACGCTGACGAAACCCGGTACTACCGCCTCTCGGGCTAGCCACAGCTCCCACTTCAGGGTCCCGCCGTCCTCCCATGCCCCTGAACCTCCGATGGGCTGTGTCGCTGGCTCATTTATTTCGTCCGGCTCTTCTTGCTCTCCTGACGGCTTGACGGCGCAAACGTGTTCCCACGTTGCCCCGTTCCTCGTGGCCGCCGCTTTGACGTCTGTATTGCCTGGCTTGCTCGTCGCCCGCCAACCCGTCACGTTACCGGCTTCTTTTTTCTTAGAGGTCCCGGCCGTCGACGAGATAAGGTGTACTCACGGCGACTCTGGCGCTGGCTTGAAGCCCCCGCCTGCTGCGACGCTGGTAACACTTCTGTTTCTCCTCAAGAACGCCGCCCCTATGATTAGCGCGTATGGGAGATCTTGTACCACACGTACTAGCACCTTGCGTACCCTGTGTTCCGGTCGGAACACCAGCGGAAGCTCGCACGATCCCGCGATTTTCATTGGAGGCGTTGCGCTGCTCGCGGGGTTGACCGCTCGCAGCCACCCCTCCCCCCTCGAACTCACAATCGACTGCCCCACCCCTTCCCCTGTGTTCGGCCGATCGCACGAAGGCCTGCGACGCGTAGTGGCCGCCTCCCGCCCCTGTGTCGACCAACAATTCCACCGGGACACGGCAGCTCGTCTTCATCTGGTGCCACACGAACGCGTTGACCCATACTTGCTTGGCCCCCCTGCCCACTGCTGTCCCTCGGTTGAGTCTCTGGCGTCTGCGCCTGCCAGCTCGAGCCCCTTGTTTCCGTCGGCCGGGTTGGCTATTCTGCTGCTTCTCTGCCCCGTCCTGCTCCGTGGCTCGCGACTGAGGTTCTGGTCGCCCTTCTGCCTCTATCCTTCCGCTGGCCCCTGCCTGCGCCCGTCTCGCTTGCTGTTCATCGGGGTGTGGCTCCCCAGGGCGTCCTTTCAGAAGCTGTTGACCCCCGAGTCGCCCTCCCCGCTTGTGATTGTGTACGCGCTCCGCATCTCCAGCGCTGTGAGCATCCGGGTCTCCACTCCGTGGTAAACTCGTGGCCCGCGGTATACCTGTGAGGATATTGCCCTTAGGGTACCACATCATGAACATGCGAAAAAACATCCTTTTTGCGAGGAGCTTTTGCTCTCGTGGGGGCAGGGCGACCCGCGCGCGTGGACGAAACAGACCTTCTTGCGGCGGAGGGCGTTGATGATTACGCTGTCCTCCGCGTCTTGGCTCGGCAGCTCTTCTTCCCCTCCGGAGGTGTCACTTTCCTGTCGACCCTTTTTTTTCCAGCGGTCATTCCTACCCCGCTTGCGACTTACAAACGGGGTCCCATGCGCCCCTGGGGTAGATGCGCGTACATTGGAAAACGCCGCGATGGGCTGGTGCTTGTCGGTCGTTTTAGTTTGCTCCTCTTCCTCTTCCTCGTCGTCGAGCCTGTAGCCCGGGGCTCCTAGCGCCGCGCATTCGCTGTCTCTTATGGCCTCCAGGTTTTTCCTCCAGCCCTTGGTCGACTCTCTGACGGGAACTCTGTCTCCTCCCCGACGTTCCTCTCTTTTCAGAAGCCCGCTCAGCGTGCTCCGAGTCATTGGCTGCCTTGGGCTTTGCGAGATAGCTGCTACACTGTGCCGCTTAAGCCCCCCTGGCGCCGAGGCTATGGGGTAACGGTTGCATCTGGTGAGAAGGGCTTTAACCAAGCGGTCAAATATGCCGTGGGCCAGTCGCCCGCGAGCCACCATGTAGGCCGACAATGGCTTGCCGGCGTGCACGTGCATAGGGGTAAGCTACTGCTTGATATACGTGCCAATCCGGACCAGGAGAACCTCCAATCGATTTCGGTCCTATTCGCGGGTGAAGAAAAGGTTCACCGCTCGCTCGCACAACTCCGAGACGTATTTGCCACCCACGTACCTCCAGAAGTACTTCTCCTCCAATGCCTGCGGCTTCGTCTCGTCTGCGGTTACCGCACGCATGTGGAGCACCAGCCGCCAAGCCGCCGCCATCCATGACTCCCCTTGTATGAGGGTTATGTCTTCTAGCCCTACCTCAGCCCGCTTTTGAGCTTTCCCGGAGGGAGATACTAACCATACGAGTATCCTGCACCACTCCGTCACGGTCACCTCCTCGAATGGTACCTGGCAGAATCCTCCTTCTACGAGTGGGACTTCTTTGTACGTGTCCGGGCGAGTCATGTCCCGCGTCGCCAAGGTGTCGGCGATTAACATTGTGAAACATTCCACACGTCGCCGTGTCAAGGCGCTAGCTCGGGGCCGTGTCAGGTTAATCTCGTCCACCGACTCTACGTCTGCTGGCATCGTCCATACCGACCCCTGAACCGACTCCATGGTCTTCGCCAGCTTTTCGGCGAACCAAACGGGGTCACTTCGCCACGAGAGTTGGCCACGTGGATCAGCGCATAGCCTCACGAAATAATCCTGACCCTTGGAGACCCCCATGCCCGCCAGAAGCTTGGTAACCACACGTTGTTCCTGCTTCGGATTGCTGTCCGTTGCCCCTAGGTGTTGGGCGGTGAAACCTCCCCCGACGTCGGCGTTGTTGTGCCGGGGCTTGGGTGCCGCACCCGTGGTGCCGGTCGCAGAAAGTACCCGGCTCCGTGTCGGGTGCCGTACAGTGTACTGACTGCGGCCAGGTATGATCTGTGTGCGAGGGGAGCTACCTTGCTGACATACCCTCCCCCCAAGGTTGCTCCCTTCCGCTAGCCCTGCCCCTACTGCGTACAACGCCTGGCTGGGGTGTGGCTGCTGTACCTGGTACTGCCCCGTCTGCTGCTGTACCTGCGTCCGCCCGACGGGTGGCTGCTGGAACGGGTGCGTGAGTGCAAGGTGCTGTGGGAGTGGCCCGGGCCTCGCTGCCCAGCCTCTGCTGATGTTGTTGCACTTCGATCGGGAGCGTCGGCGGTCGCTGCTGCTGTTGCGGCTGCCGATGCTGGCCCTGCTGCTGTTGCTGGTGCTGGTACTGCTATTGCTGCTGTCGCTGCCGTTGCTGCTGTTGTTGCTGGTACTGCGGCGACTGCTGCTGCTGCTGTTGCGGATGCCGCTGTTGCTGCTGCTGCTGCTGCTGTTGGTGTAGTTGCTGCTGTTGCTGTTGCTGTTGTTGGGTTAGCTGATGATGATATAGCTGCTGCGCATGACGCAGTTCCTCTTGTTCCTCCTCCTCCTCCTGCTGGCCCGGCTGTGGCCGCGCCCTCCGCGGCGGCGGCGGTGGCCTTCATTTCCCCCTGTTCCAGGGGTTCCCGTTGCCAAGCTCGGTTGCTTCTACTACGGATGGCCTCCCGCGTGGCGCTCCTGCGGCGGCTGTAGCCACTGCGACTGCGGTTTCGCCTGCCACTGAGACTGCGGCCCCGCCTGTGCGTGCGGGGCCCCTGGCGTTCCTGGGTTCCGCTTGCCACTGCGACTGCGGCTCCGCCTGTGCGTGCGGGGCCCCTGGCGTTCCTGGTCGCGACTGTCCTTGTCCAGGTCACGTCTGTCGTGGCGACGTCCTCGTTCGCCCCGTGAGCGGCTGGCGTGGCTCCGAGAGCGACTACTGCAACCATAGTAGCGAATATCTATTTGTCCGACCTTCCTTTCCCTTTTCTTCCCTCCCTCTCTTTTACCCCCGTTTTAATGTCTTGGTTGGTTTCGGTTTATTTGTTGTTTTTGCGCTTTTTGTTTATGTAGTAGTGTCTCCCTTTTTCGTGGCTGTCTACCTATGGCACGATCGAGTGGGCTGAGCGGAGTAGCGCGAGGGTCGTGGGTCGGAGCGGGCGCAAGCGGGATTAAAAGGAAGAAAGAAAAATCAACTTCGAAAACGGTTTACGTGGGACCGCTCTACCGATCTGCGGGACAACCCGTGTAACCCCCTCCCACAATACAGCAACGCCGGCCGTAGCGAGATGTAGTGATGATGCCCCTGGGTGAAACAGCCTGGTGAAAGCACCCGTTGACGTACTAAGGCGTGTCGAATCCTTAAACAAATCAATATTCCTGCCTGGGGAAACAAGTGTCAACTCGAGGGTCTATCTCGTATCCGAGAGAAACCCCGAAGGGTACGCTTGAGGGGGGACCGGTCGACTTGGGCCCGTAATAAAACCCGTCATAGAATCGTCGCTAAGTGAGCAACACAGAAAAATCGCGAGTGATGCTATTAATAGAGATACCCAATCGCTACGCCACTACGTCGACAGTCAGGCCGCCAAAATCGTAGAGAGTGCGAGGACGAATGAAACAAATTCGAGAATCATGCCTTGGGTGAAGAGCGACCGCAAAAATAAACAGACGAGATGTGCGGGGCCGAAAAGGGGAAAACAATCGAAAGTTACACCTGCGGCGAAGAACGGCGGCAAAAATCGAGAGTTACAACTGAGGCGAAGGCCGACCGCAAAAAAAAGTAGTCGAGACGTCCTCGAGAAAGAATATTTTGAAAGGCGCGCTGACGGTGACGAACTGCCGCAAACCAAATATCAAAGAGGTGTGCTAGGGCGAAAAAACATATTCGAGAGTAACGCCTGAGGCGAAGAACGGCCGTCAAAAACATCGTGCAGGTGTGCTAGGGCAAAAAATATGAAATCGAGAGTCACGCCTCGGGGGAAACGGCCGCCAAAACCGACGAAATATGCGGGGCTGAAAAGAAAAAAAATCGAGAGTAACGCCTGGGGTGAAGAACGGCCGCAAGAAACAATCGTCGAGAAATGCACAAGAAAGGGAAGTCCGAAAGGCACGCAAGCGGTGAGTAACTGCTGCAAACAAAAACGTGGATGTGTGCTAGGGCGAAAAAACAAATCAATAGTCACGCCTGAGGCGAAGAACGGCCGCAAAAAAAAAGCGTAAAGGTGTGCTAGGGCGAAAACCCATAATCAAGAGTCACGCCTCAGGGGAAACGGCCGCAAAAACCGACGAGATGTGCGGGGCTGAAAATAAAACAAATCTAGAGTCACGCCTGAGGCCAAGGACGGCCGCAAGAAACAATCGTCGAAATATGCACGAGAAAGGGAAGTTCGAGAGACACGCTGGCGGTGAGGAAATTCCGCGAACAAAAACGTGGATGTGTGCTAGGGCGAAAACAAATTCGAGAGCCACGCCTGAGGGGAAGAACGGCGGCAAAAAAACACTTAAAGGTGTACTAGGGCGAAATAATAAGTTCGAGAGTCACGCCTGAGGCGAAGAACGTCCGCCAAAACAAATAGTAAAGGTGTGCTAGGGCGGAAAACTAAAATCGAGAGTCACGCCTCAGGGGAAACGGCCGCAAAAACCGATGAGATGTGAGGGGCTGAAAATAAAAATAGTCGAGAGTCACGCCTGAGACGAAGAACGGCCGCAAAAAACAATCGTCGAAACATGCGCGAGAAAGGGAAGTTCGAGAGGCACGCTGAGACGAAGAACGGCCGCAAAAAACAATCGTCGAAACATGCGCGAGAAAGGGAAGTTCGAGAGGCACGCTGGCGGTGAGAAAATTCCGCAAACAAAAATGTGGATGTGTGCTAGGGCGAAAAACAAAAATCGAGAGTCACGGCTCAGGGGAAACGGCCGCAGAAACCGACGAGATGTGCGGGGCTGAAAAAAACAAAAACGAGAGTCACGCCTGAGGTGAAGAAAGGCCGCCAAGAAAAACTGGAGAGTTCCCCTTGAGGCAAGGGCCGGCCGCAAAACAAAATCGTTGAAAAATGCGCGTGAAAGGAAAATCCGAAAGAAATCGTAAAGGTGCGCTAGGACGAAAACAAAATAATCTAGAGTCACGCCTGAGGGGAGACGGCCCCAACAACAGAAGAGGTGTCAAAGAACGGAAAAGAAAAAAAATAATCATTCGAGGGTCCGGCTCGAAGCGGACGAAAATCTTTTTTTCTCCCCGACAGTTATGCCTGAGGTGGAGCACGGCCGCCAAATCGTCGAGATTAGCGCGAAAGGTGAAATAAAACAAATCGAGGATCGGGACGGAGAGATCGTGCTTTTCTTTTCTTTTCTGGCTCTGCCTTATCGCGAGTCTGTGACACCGAGTTGGTGGCCACCTGCCGACACCACTGTTTCCCGATACGTTATGCATGGTCCCTACAGTAAACAGCAGTAGTGCTGCCAAAAAAGATGTACTCTGAGGGTATCGTAGTTTCTACGTATATCCCTCGCTGCTGGCCATGGCCTCTACTCATCCCAGCCCTTGCAACACCTCGAACCTCATAATGCCCCTGCAAATGAGATGCGCTTACCTCCGCCTCTCCGTCCTGCTGAGCCTGGACAGTACTTACCTCCACTGTCCATACGCAACGGCAGAACCTATTCAAAATCTCTACGCGAGATGCTTACCT
Organism: Nereocystis luetkeana; assembly: GCA_031213475.1. Taxonomy (NCBI): domain Eukaryota; class Phaeophyceae; order Laminariales; family Laminariaceae; genus Nereocystis; species Nereocystis luetkeana. The sequence continues at coordinate 3,953,440 of JARUPZ010000009.1, read as the reverse complement.
TCATCTCTTTACGTGAGATGCTCTCCAACATCTCTCTGCGCTCGGTAAAATAAGCCATCCATCAGATTCCACCCCGGAAAAAAGCTCAGAAAAACTCGGGCTCCGTTACTTGGCCACCCATCATATTCCATCTAGGAAAAACTCCGGCCCAGGCACAGACCCCACCCAGGGAAAAACTCGGGCCCCGATGCTTGGGCCTCATTCCGCCCAGGAGGATACCCGGGCCCAGGTATTCGGGCCCGGTTCCGCCCGGGAGAAAACTCGGGCCCAGGTGCTCGGGGCCAAATTCCCTGGATATCGCTTTCCCGTGTCCGCGCCAGAGCTCATGCCCTTGAGCTCCAATATACCCCTCTCTTTGTTATCCTCTCCCTGGGTTCACCACGATACAGCTTAGCCTCCTCTTGGGCCGCTATCGGCTCGGTCTCACCTCGATAGCCAGCTGTTGTCGTTCGTTGAGAGAGTCCTCATGAGGATTTCCTCCATACCTCGCTCCTAAATCCTCTCTGGCCACAAAGTGGCCAGACGCCACGGAGTCGGGTGTTGGTATTGCTCAGCAAATGCGACGTGGAAGTAACTGACGTGCACGTGATGGGCAACTGACATGGACGTGATGGGCAAGACTCATGGACGGTGTGTGAACGGGATATAGTTTGACTTGTTTTTTTCTTCACTTCGGTGGGATTGACTCACCCCAGGTAGGGCCACAGAACACCCGTATCGACCACCCAGCCGATACGGGGTTTCCACGACCAAGACAATGGCCTCCCCCCCCGGGGACACTCAACTGTGTACCTACATCGATATGACCTTGAGCCATCCTACGGGTTTATCGCCGCCTTACACGATGCACCCTCCGTACGTCACTGATCAGGTCAGTCGACGTACATCACAGAACCCTGTCGCCCTCCTGGGCGACTCCTGGACCATGTAGCGCTGCAACACCAGCCGAAAGAGCACCAGTACACATTCCTTTGTCGCAGTAAACGTATAGTATGCTGTCATATCATATCACATGACAATTCAAAGAAGTACTGTGCTGTACATACATACATGCTGTTATACCCTGGGATGTGTTTTAGATTGCGTGAAAACACACAACGTGTCAGTGTGTGAGGACTGCTTTGTGTAGCGTATGTATGATCGATGTATGTATGATCGACAACAAACTCAACTTGACAATTTTTCGTTACTTTTGTACCGAGGTTCGACTCGGACGATCCTTGCTTTTTTTTTTCTTCGAATTTCCACCATCACGTTATTATAATAATCACTCGCAGTATAATACGGCAAATGCACCGACTTGATGGGCATCAAGACTACCACCTCCGATATCCCTCCATCAGTCCCACCAGAAAAACAACCACTCCCCCCTGAGAAGCATCTACCACAAACCAGCTTGAAACACACCCACCTTGCTTTTCTGACGTGCTATTTAGGCGTATGGTACACTTAGAAGACAAGTTGTGTGTTTTCAAGCAATGCCACGGAGTTTGGGCGCGCATGCGCTTGGCGAGCGTTTATACACTTCAACCTTTCACAGTTTAGTGAGTTGCTCCCAATGCTTTGGACTAAATCAAAGTATGCCCGAAAAAAATACTATAGGTACTACTTCGTGCACTCGCCGTATTCCGGATTTCAACTGCAGCAGCAGATAGATACTGCGAGTAGTCGCAGTATTACTGCGTAGTATTTCGCGGTTCTGTACTGCTACTACATACTGAGGAAACTACTCTGCGGATAATAATTCGGTATTCGATTCGAGGTTCTGCACTTCAGATATTTTCTGTACTGCAAGTATTTCGTGTTTTAATACTACTGCGGGTACATATTTTTGCCTATATTCTCGAGCTTCTGTACTGCCCATACTCTCAGTATACTCTCAGTAGTTGGGCGTTATCAGTACTCAGTATATATTGGCCTCCGTAGTGCTCGTACCCTCAGTATACTCTCAGATGTTGGCCCTTCTCAGTACTCACTATATATTGGCCTCCAGTACTTCAATGCTCTCAGTACTCGGACTACGAGTCATTCTCGAGCATCTTCTTCTCTGTCCGTGAAGATTTGTTTTTACCCAGAGCGCCAAAAAACATACCAGGTATTGTTTTAGGGAAAAATTGATGTATTTTGTATTAATGGATTTTACTCAGCCGGTCCCCGCCTCTTCGGCTGCAGTGGACCACAACGCGGTCTCAACTCCAAATACCAGGGGGGCCACTTCCGTTGACCCTTCGGTGGCTCGGAACTCCTTAAGGTCTTCTACTATGCATCTATGCCAAGTCTTACTCTGTCCGCCTGGTCTCAGGTTCTCCACACCAGCTATCGTCCCGACCATTACCCGACTGGGTAATCGCTCCTTGCTTTGCCGTGCCACGCCCCCCGCAAAGAAGAGCCGCCGTTTACGAAAGGTCGTTTCGATGCTCTCGCAGCGTGTCATCTGGAGTGCCTTGGCATACGAGAGGGAGGCAAGGTTAGTACGAAGTCGGCGCTGGAAGCCAATGACCTTTAACAGGATTTGGTGGTGAGCCGTTCGACGCTTGGCAAAGTGTTCCACTCTGAGGGTCCACGTCACACATTTGTACAGCAGGGTTCAATCACCTCGGCCTTCAGCATATTAACTTTAAGGCTAAAGGGGGCGGTCGTCCTATCATACAACTCCGGGCCGAACCGTTTGAGGCTTGCTCGCATGAGGCGGATCCGTCGGTCGATTTCGAGCGAGAGGTCAGCGTTTTCGTAGATAATGCCGCCTAGGTATAAGAACTGGGCCGCCTGCTTATATCTCTGGCCCGCCGCTTTGATGACGAGCGGTGGTGCGAGGGTTGTCTGGTCTGGTGTTTGTAGGAGGATGGTCTTTCTCTTCGTTTCCGCCGCCGTGAGGCCTGCTGCTTCGAAGACAGTCACGATGACTGTCATCATTTTTGCGAGCCCTTCAGCCGATCTCGAGAAAGTCCCTGCAACATCGGCGTACAATATGCCCCGTACAGCCCTTCGCACGCAGCCAATGGCTCCTGCTTCTCTGTTCGAACTACTCCAGCATCACTGAGTTGGACCAAATCCCTTACGATGGCTTCTTCTTGGCTGAAGGTACTAGTACGGCGTATAACGCAGAAGCAAAGAACACGTTGAACAGTAACGGTGATAGCACACAGCCTTGCCGCAGCCCCTGCGTGACATCAAACGAATCCGAGTGCTCGCCGTCGATGTAGATCCGCGCAATTCCCAAAAGAGAAAATGTATTTATAAAATCAATACGTGTTACAATACTGTCTACAGTAGATTACCACACCAGCAACACCAACACCAACAACGACGCCAAAACCACCACATGACCGCTTTCCCACCTGCTTTCTATACGTATGATGAGTCGCAACGATGTTTGCCGTACGGCGCGATGTGGGCATCCAGAGCAGTGACGTTGAAAACCTTCGTGAACAGGCCGGTGGATATGTCTCTGTCTTGGAAGCGATGTCACTGACCAGTCATCCTCGAAGAACGAACCGACCCGCACTTGTCGACATTTTGGAGGAAACGGGACTTTGGTCGCCTGAGTGGCTCCTCGCGACTCCATGCCGTGGTTCCTGGTGAGAAAGTACACCCCGTTTTATTCCTCGTCACCGACAACCTCTTGCTTCACCCGCCCGACCCTTCTCGCGTTGTTGCTGCTATCGTTGAGGTAACGCGTCGTAGACCCGACAAGCCGCTCCACGTGAGCCTCCTTATCTACAGTTACTGTGGTGATTTTCTTGTCTTCTCCGACCACCCAGTAGGAGACTCGGTAGGAACTCCGGATTGTCCAATATCACTCGCGGCTCCGTGTCTCGATACACGGCGTTGTGGTTCTCGGATGGCTTGAACTCAGCTGAACCCCCGCTGTCTCCGATGCATGCACGGCGCGGGCGTCGGCTGGGGTTACGCGCAGCACCCGTATCCGTACCGTTCTCTTGTTCGAGGTCTCCTCGTCGCCTGCTTTCAGAGGCTCCCATATCAATTCAGAAACGGTATTGAATCAGGTATGATCGTGCTCCTCCGACTTTTTACTATTGAAAGCGCAGCATTTTCATGCTGCGTCATATCAAATAATGACAGCCATCGTGTGTGTGGGTATCAACACCATAATGAATGGTGAAGTCCTGTTATGTTGTCCGGTTTCGGCTCAACTAAAATACCTAAAAGACAAGAACGGATTTCGAAAAGAGAAAACCATTTCTTTTTCAGGAGGGCTTGGGGGACGGAGGGGAAGAAATGTTCAAGGCTTGCGCAGGCATTTGACCGAAGTCTTACACTCTTTGCTGGGACGCCGCCACAAGCACTATCAGTAGAGACTCGGCGTGAGAAAATGGTACATTCAAACAATCTTGGGTAAAGCTATTTCGAAAGTGTTTCAATCAGCTCGATTCGTTGGAGCATGCGAGTTATTTATCCAGTGCCCCAAAAACAACAATCCACAGGCAGGGGCGAATGATACGCTCGTCCTATTGAGGGCAAAAATGTAATGACCGTTTGGTCTTTGCATTTTTCCCGCAGCGGCTGACGGTCTATACTAGTATGACACACTCTTCCCAAGTCCCCGCTGCCCCGTCCTTTCTCGCCAATCGACGTTCCGATTTGGGGGAGAGGCGCTCTCCCTTTACAACTATAACAGCATAGCGTGCAAAAAACTTCAGCAAAGACATAGCAATTATCTGTGATCGTACGAATTCCAACTAATGCCTATGCGCACGCTCTATGTCGGAGTGTAACAATGGATCCGCCTTTGGTTTACATGTTTGGATATTATTGTTCTCGCCCGCAATTTATTGTCAAGCTTGCCATCTAACTTGTCTCCCTCTACTGATGCGGTGGTATGTGCTTCGAGTTTCGAGGCTGTCCATGAGGTGCGTCTACTGCTGGCACTTCCGTGCTGCGTTCATCGGCGGAAGTGGCTAGCTATCTATGTCATCATCTAATCAGCGTACGATTTGTTTCTCATGTTTGGTTGGTTTTAGTGATCATGGTTGGTCTACGTCACAATTTATCATTTTTAAAATTGCCTATACCAACAATAGAAGCAACACCTGTCGTCGTCCCGCCCCACAGACGGTATGGCAGACCTCAAGGCCACTCTGGCACCCAAGCGTTTCTGGGTCCCCGGGCTTCCTGCAACTCCAACCTCGAGATGTCTTTTGGGGACAGAAAAACATATCGCTTGTTAAACAATCTGCGTTTATAACTTCGGCTGGTTCGTGTTTGTCGGACACCGACGGGAACTTGAAAGAGGTTGATCGCCCCAGCTCGATTTTCTCTCAAGTTTTATCTCCCGCGGGTTCTCAACACAAGCCTACACCCCGACTTAAAGGTGATGTAACGTAGAAATTGGTCGAAAATCGGGGCGCACAAACTGAGTAAAAAAAGACGCCCAACTCTACGTTGGCCCTTCTCTTGCGGACACAGCTACAACTCCTCACCTAACCCTACAGACCCGCCAAATCCAGGGATGCTCCTCTTGTTCGTGGGCGTCGGGTGCCCCAGATAGCAGCAGTCCTAGGCAGCGAGAAAATGACTCTCGAGGTGTTTTGGTATATATTTTCGAATTTGCGGGCGAGTACTCCTAGCACGAAAAGATCGCTAAAACGCTACCAGGTACACTCTTTCGCTTCACGCAAGCAACGGAACGCAACACAATGCCTACATCACCGATGAATAAATGGCTTCCACGAAGACTGCTGATTTACACGTGGATGGCATATATGTTAGGAATTCGTCCTTGACGTTGCTGCTGGAGAGAGAACAACGTTGCCCGGATGGGTAGTAATTCTTTGGGGTCAAACACTTGCAAAAAAGGGGAAAACAATGAAAGGACTCTTGTCCACAATAACCAACGACCACGTATTCTACATCTCTACGAAATTCGGATCTTTTGGTTGGAGATCCTGTACCCTAGTGCTAAGTCGTCCGCACATGTGCTGACGAAACACCTACTCGCGGGCACGCGGAGACACAGTCCTGAAGTGGCTAGCGTACCCTGAAAAACTATAGGCACCAACACCTGTCACTACTGCTCTTCTTTTGTATCTTGTCTGGTTGAGTTTTGAAAGATCGGTCGCCCATAACAAAACGTTAACACACCCCAGATTATCATACTATATCCGAGCAAAGCTGCTGTATAGAACCCGGTCGCCCCGGTGGTTCAAGTGATTAACCTCGAATTCTACTTTGGTTTGAGTCCTGGGTTCGAGCCCCAGGTTGGTCGGACATTTGACTTTATTTGCAAAAATAAAAATAAAAAGGATTTCATTGTTGAGAGCGCCTTGCAGCGTGGGTAGGCACAATTCGATGCGAGTCGACGAGGGAAGAGAAGGCTGAAATCTTCTCGCGATAAAAATGAAGGCACGTACCGTAGCGGGAACGGGGTAGAAGCGCCTGCTATATGACCCCGGATCTGAGTTACGAGTTGAAAGGAGAGAGAGAAGACGATGTGCGCAGATAATAAATGGGATGAGCAAAAACAAAACATACAAAAAAAGTTCAGATAGCTGCCAGGTCACACACAAGTATTACCTCAAGAAGCCGAGGTCACGCACTCGAGTACGTCCATCTCGAATTTATATTTTCGGTTTCATCTTATTCGCGCTGATCTGTGCCTCCCCTCCGGTCTGTGCGACATCATCGATCCCTGTGCGAAATCGGTTCAAACCGTTTCTTTATTACACTTTTTACGCCACCCGCCTGTGGGTTTTCTCCCACTCATTCTATATACTGAATGCAACAAAAGTATAATCTCTCTCGGTGCCGATCCCATCATGGTTGCAGAGAAAGTTGTCGGGGCAAGACCTGTGATGTAGAGTGGTTGAACGACTGGAGGTGGGGGGCGCCAAGGGTGCCTGTAGTGTTGGGTCTATGAAACACTTGTAGTCCGGACTAACGGTATACCTGTAGAAAATGGCAGCCGTGCTTTAATCCTACCAGTGGGTAGAAGATTTCTTGCTGGACGCTGTGACGCGCTGCGAACGGTCACATACTAGTAGGATGCGACTTTCATTGTGGTGGTCAGAATTTGATACTCGAGTATGAGGGGTTGGCTTGTTGAAAACGCATTGAACCTTCCAGCTATATTTTTTCTTTTGGATGATATGTTGGTCGGTATCGTTTTATCTCCCGTGGCGCGTGAGTAGTTCGTAGGTTTCGATTGGTTGCAGTACCTGTGGCGCTTCAGCGTTTTTGATGTAACGTTTGCAGCGTACCGATTGTATGACAACAACATTCTTACGTGTCTACGTGCGTACCCCCACGACCGTGTTCATAAAGCAATGTTCCCCGACGCAACACCGACCGCGACATCAAGGAACGATTGGTTGTCTGTAACAAAACAGTACTTTTCTATATTGCAGGTATGTTATGTTCCGAAGACACTCACTCGAGGTAGAACCCAACTGCATACCAGAAGTGAGGGTGTCTTGGAGTCACCGGGGGGGGGGGGGGGGACTATCGGCCAACGCGCCCCTGCGCGATCGTGACGATCTCTTTGTGGATACTACTGTAAACATTTCGCTCCGTTCTTGTATTTTTTGGGCGCTCCTGGGCGTTGTCTCCGATCCGTATGAAACCGCCTATATGTGCCTTGTCCGCGTTTTTTGCGTCAACGAAGAGACGACGGGACGGGGGTGCTTCGATCTTCTTCTCGGGGGGGGCTCGGACGAATGATGGAGTATACCCAAATGTTTGTGAGACATCGACGGGCTTGGGCGAGGGCTTCATTCTGCTTAACTAGAACGACTACGAGCTCCGATAATACCTGACATCAAACCTAGTTATTGGGTGTTTTTTTCTTGCGATATTTGTTTTCGTTAGGCATATATATGCTTGTGTACTTCTACGATATTGTTCACGATGTGCTTACAGCGATCCCCTCCGCTTGCAATACATATAATTTTAATTAGCGTTCTTCGTGCTAGTGCCCGATGATGTTTACTCTCTGCCTGAATTTGTCTAGTAGTGGTCCCTGGTCCCGACAGTGTCAAGGCCGGCCCCGAGGGACCTTGCGCCGTGTCCTCTCTGCCGGTTAGCTGCGTGTGCTATGCTCCTTTTTACGGAAGCAATCCAAATATATCAGAGGGGAGTTGCACACCTGAGTGGTCGATTCAAAGTAAGACGAGGTGTATGTTCGGTACTTCAATTATGAAACTACCGGTGCTAAACTCATGACAGGCTCGAGGTCAAAGACGTTGTTTGATTGCCTACCTTTTCCCCGTCTGCCTTACCTTTGGCCCACCAAACCCTCGTCCAGAAACAAAAAATAGCATGAGGGTGTCCTTGAGAGGTAGCCGCCAAGGGGTAAATGTGTTCGTTCTACCGAGATCTATGCTCGCTCGTGACAACAATAATATTTTGTTTTGATGCCGGCACTCAGACTGGATCTCTTGTCACTTAATCGCAACCCGAGATCCGCAGACTTCGCGGCTTTTGACAGCTCATGGTGGTAAAAACATGAGAAATATAGTCTGGGGTGAACTGTCTCGTGCCCCGCCATTGAACGTGTGTTGACGGTTGGGCGCTGCAGAAACGGGTGTCGAAACCCTATTCGGCCTCTTTTACGTACGAAAGCACGAGTTTTCTCATGAAAAAAAAAACATCGTAGGCTAACGTGTGGTCGCGAAACCAGTTTCGCGAACCTCTTCGGCTGAATTGCACGCCGGTCGACACGGGTTATGAGGCCGACTAGACAGGTTCTCCAGTTTGGGCGTAATATGATGTGCCTACGACGTTGGAGGTGCGGTGCGGTGGTGGAGGTACCCTTGGCGTCTACGATTTGGGTTTTGCGCACGAAAATGGCAGTACGATGATGGGTGGAGTTCAGGTTGCGTTGTGAAGCGTTTTCGTCTTTGTCATGTAACCGCCAATAGATAAGTAAAGGTATGAACAAGTTTTGTGTTCAAGTTACGACGGGCTAAGACGACGACGTCGTCTTTGTTGTACAACCCCACGCAGCTCTCCACTCCCGAGTTGGTCAGCCTGCATTGTGTTTCATTCCGGACTCTCGAGGGTAATGTTATTCCTTTTCTCGTCGTGCCCCATCGTGCCCCGCTACCCCGATTGCTGCGCCGGGATGGCCTCGGGCGTGCGTGAAGTAGTGCTTGCTGCTCATGCTGCAGCTGTCTACGCTGCTCTTCTACTGCTGGTGCTACTTGCCACCGCTCCTGCGATGTTTTGCTGCTGCTGCTCACGCAGCCCCCCCCGATGGCCGCCCTCTCCGTTGCTGCACCTGTAGGGTGTGGTTATTGTATGCTTCATTTGTTTTAATGCTGTTTATACGACCCAACGTCTAGAAACGTCGTGGTCTCAGGTGTTCCCCCCTCTCTCCCTGCGCAACTGCCATCAATAGCGTCTCGCAGAGAGTTCATCAATTTTTTTCCCAACACTCGTCGGCTACTCATTGAGTGTCTATACATCGCTATCTCGTCACATTTAACCTCAAGAAAACGCCCGCACAGGCACGAGCTCGCACGCGGTGAGACTCCAACCCACAACGTGACTTTAGTAACGGCGAGATTTGCCTACTATGCCTTATCGGGGACGCCATTATACATTTTCCCGTCGTGCCCCACCGTGCTAGATTGCTTGGACTACTGTGCCGAGGGTGGCCTCGGGCGTGCGCGATGGGCTAGGGCTGTTGCCGCTACAGCCGGTGCTCTGCTGCTGCTGTTCTGCTACTGCTCTGCTGCTGTCGCTACGTCTAGCTGCTTCGTTGTTCTGCGGTTGCTGTTCCTTCTGCGGCCACTGGCGGAGTCCCCCTCACGGGAAAGGTCGGTCTGGGATAAAGTGTGCGTTTCCTCCTCGTGCGCCACCGGGCTCCGCTGTCCCGACTGTTGAGCCAGGGGCAGGCTCGGGCGTGCATGATATGCTCCTGCTGCTGCAGCAGTTTTGCCGCTGCTCTTATTTATATGTTGCTGCTCTGCTTTACTGTTCTGCTCGTACCGCTGCTGCTATATCCACGATGTGTTTGCTGCTGACCCCCGTGAACATGAATATGTTCTCGTGCCAGCCACTCTCGATGAAGTGTCTCCTCTTTTTAAATATATAGGACGGATCCATTCGCCTCGGAAGATGTACGAGTACCGTCTCTCAACTGGCTTTTATTTGTCGTCCTGGCGGAGGTCTACTACCGGCGTCGTTTTGGTGATCGTACGTACGTGTACGCCATGCTGCTGCTTGCTGCTGTTGAAAGGCCGCTGGTACGCTCAGATAAGCGCCAACCCGTACCCAAGCTTGGCGTTTCGGCAACATATGGATACGACTTGGAATTAAAGTCAAGGCTTTTAACCAAGGTCCGTCTTTCGTGGTTGTGTTATGGTTGACGCGACTATTTGATAATCCTGAGCTTTTCAGGCCGTTCTTGCTCTTTTGAAGGCCTAGTAACGTACTACATATTATGGGAACGAAGTCTTGCGCTCAGCGGCATCTTCGACGACGACTCCCTAGGAGATTTATCACCCACCTGGAGAGAAGCAATCTCCTAGTTAAATGCAAATTTCATCGGTGATTACAGACATTGTATCATGCTCCCCCGCATGAAGTGAAACATTTGGTGTTTTTGCGAGATTCTTGTGCCGCTCGCTCGCAACATCCAATACACGAAAACATTCCGTGAGTCGTTTCTCGCTGCCTTCGACTGCCGTCATGCGTACCCGACGCCCTCACAGACCCTGTTTCGAGCGCTGTAGTTTCCAGTGCAGAGCGGTAGCTGTCCGCAAGTGAGGTGCTCACGTTCATCAGTTGGGGGTTGTTCTTTGTCTTAGTTTGTGTACCCCAAAAATGGATCACTGAAGCACGTCTTAGTCGAGGTGTCGGCCTCTGTTGAGAATTTGCGGTGGGTCAATCTCGAGAGAAACACCAACTGCTGTGATGAGTCTCTAACAGGTCATCGTCGCTTTCAGGGGAGAACGAACCAGCCGAAGTTCTAAACGCAGCGTATTAAGGTATTGACGTTTTTTTTATTACCTATAGAACGTCCGGAACATAGAGTAACCGGAAAACGGGAAGCAGGGGACGCTTCGATGGCAGCTTCCCCTCACGCTTGTTGGACGGGCATGATTGCCCGCGCTTGGTGCTGTGGAGAAAACTCGAACGAACCCTGCTCAAATGGTTTGCACAAGTATACGAGTTATACCGTATGGACTGCAAGCGCATCGCACGTATAACTAATTAGTTCTGCTTGCTGTTGTATGAACAAGTAACGCTATGTGGTTGTCCCAGGATGGATGGCGATGTTTGTTATTTTTCTGTTTGCAGCGTTTATTCATATTTATTCCAAAACTTATTATTTCAATGCCCCCGTCGGTAGTCGCAATAACATTATCGCGTTGCGTTCCGGTATGTCCTCGGTCAGTTCGAGCATGCGCGGCGTAAGGGGCGCGCCCCGGCGAAGCCCTCCTGGAACGTGTATATACCGTCATATATTTTCGGTGAAAATATTTGATTCACATCGACTAAAACAAAATCCAATGAATCCACAACAGTACCGCTTTATCGACGGTCCTCGTACATTATAATCATGCAGCACGCACGATCGTGTTATCAAACGCGGCTTGGAACTACGAGCTTCGACAAACCCATGTGGTCAATATTTTTGTGTACGCTTTTGTCCAAAAACGAATGCGCAATATTCAAATTCAACCAGATTTAATAAGAATCCTTACATGTCTGCCTCCACCTGCCTCTTAGTAGAAGGATTCTGGTGCTCGCATGCCCCAGTGAATGTTGTTCTCTCCAAAAAGGGCTACATTTGTTTTTCATTCGGTGTTGTTTAGTAGTAAGAGTAGTAGCAGTAGCGGTGATGACGACGGTAACTAAATATTAGCATATATTAAACAGAATCCCATGTATGTAATACACACCGGAAACAGTGAGCACCCGTTGGTTTCAAGCTGCAACCTCGAAATGTTGTGGGATATTATCAAAAATACTTGATTTTACTGTGCGAATTGAAGTTCACTTGTGTTCAGGGAACGGGTCGGAATTGACCTGTTTAACATGAAGCCCAGCCGGACACTTTAGTCCAGGTCTCGGCGCGATCCGTGTACTCTGTTGCGCGTGACAGGCGCTCACAGTTTTTGTTCGGGCGGGAGTGGAAAAAACGATATCCTGGTATTGATACGAGAGGCCGTATTTCGTACCAGGGGTACGTACGAACCTCTGGAATGTCGTCATTGTTTTGGTCCTTGATGTACTCTTTAGTACCTCCCGGTACGTTGTTTTGCGTCTGAACACAACACACAACACAGACAACAGACAACCCAATACAGCAGCAGAGCAGAGGGCGTGTTTAATCCCAGCTGCATACAGCACTGTAACCCTGTCTTCCAGCTGCAGCACAGTGGTCAGTCACGGGCACGTGTGGCAGGTCTACATGCTGCTGTACTATTGCTGTGGCTATTTGCTTTTTTGTGACCCGAGGTCGATCATTCCGCAACAACACACCTCTCGCTCTGCCTCTTCTACGTATTGCTGTGTGTGATCCAACACTGTCACTGCTCCAGCCGTGGTCGACAAAGTGCGCCAACAGCCGCACGTAGAGTACTATGGGCATGTGGCAGATCCGCGCTGTACTCTCAGTACTACATCAAGCAGTGGTGTTTGTTGTTGGTATCTTCGGCATATTGGCCTATGCACGTATACCTGCTGCATGCAGTGTGTGACCGGCATTGTTCACTACGCACCGGGCATCCCCGGATCGCAGCTAACAATTGCTACTAGGCATCTCGTACGGCAGCATTCGTACACAAATACTCCAAGTTACGCACTGCTGTGTGCCCTACACTGCTGACCGACCGATATGAAAGCCAGTGTTGCAGCTTGGCCTCCTCTTGGACCGGTATCGGCTCGGTCTCACCTCGATAGCCAGCTGCTGTCGTTCGTTGAGAGCGTGCTTACGGGGCCTCGCTCGTAAATCTTTTCTGACCACGGGGTGGCCAGACGTCACGGGGTCGGGTGTTGGTATTGCTCAGCAAATGCGACGTGGGATTAACTGACGTGCACGTGATGGGCAACTGACATGGACGTGATGGGCAAGACTCATGCACGGTGTGTGAACGGGATATAGTTTGACTTGTTTTCCCTTCACTTTGGGGGGATTGACTAGCCCCACGTAAGGCCACAGAGCACCCTTACCGACCACCCAGCCGATACGGGATTTCCACGATCCAGACAATGGCCTCCCCCCCCGGGGACACTCAACTGTGTACCTACATCGATATGACAGCGTGCCATCCTACGTCTTTATCGCTGCCTTACACGATGCATCCTCGGTACATCACTGGTCAGGTCAGTCGACGTACATCACAGAACACTGGGCGACTCCTGGAGCCCGTAAGTCTGCAACACCCCCCGCGTCCGACGCACAACTTTCGTCGGCGTACAGCGGGTATCCCGGTCACTACCCGGTAACAGCGTGGGCACCTCCTCCTCCACTTCCCCGACGAACCGGCCGCCGCGGCCATTCTTGTCCGCTTGACGCCTCACTAGCTTCTCCTCGGCCGGGTGTTCGCTGCCGAAGCGGAAAGCCCGCCCTTGTCTGGGTTGATTTGTCGTTCGAGAACCCTGGCGTCCATTTCACGACGTTAAGCTCCTCCCAGTCCGCGTGTGGGTACCGTACCCGCCAGTATGGTACCTGGAAGTCATATACCTGACCCACGGCTACTCTGCTTACTCCGTTGGTCCCTTCGAACGGCCGCTCTACCTGCGTACCGACTTGGAAGTCCTGTGGCGCCCGGGTACGCGACTCGGTGTCTCGCTTCCTCTTCGGTGTTGCCGGCTCTGGCCGCGGCCGGAAGCCAGGGTCCTTGTACGTCTCCCATTAGGCGTGGAAAACTTCCAGTTGCAACGGTGTGAAGCTGTCCCTGATCTCCTCATCCTCGAGCCACTCCGACTCCGCTTCGCTCTGATATTTGCCCTTGTAGTGCCAATCCCACGCGCCTCCGGGTTCCCCCACTGCATTCCGATCGGTCCGGGTATACAGCGGCACTGCCACCGTCGAGGTGCTGCCAAGTCCCAAGTCCACGCCCCAGGCCAGGTGAGCGAATTCGTCCTCGAAGTCGGGCCCCATGTGCTCCGGCCGCTCGTGGAAGACCTTGATATTAGCTGCCGATACCAGCTTTCCCCTGATCCCGCGGCCGCTCATCGTGGCTTGATAACTCAACCCAGGCTGCTCGTTGGAGGTGATTCGCTACGGCCCTATCCAATGCTCGTGCGCCAGCTTGGCGTGAATGCCTTCTCTCCCGAGCTTGCTGGTCGCCTCCTTGATCAAGACCCTGTCTTCCACCCGCGTCTGCTGACGAGAGAAACTCCTCGTAATTGCCGCGTTGTGCCTCGCCCTTCTGCGGTTATTTTCCTCTTGTCGCCTCTCGAGTATCCCTTTCAGCTCCCGGAACGTCTGCTGCCTCTCTGAAACCAAAGTGTCGAGTCCCATGCGGAAGGAATCGCCGTCAAGTACAGGGGTGAGAGCGTCGAGGCTCATCCGCGCGTCGCGGCCGAACAGGATTCGAAACGGCGTTCCTCCCGAAGGTAAGCGCGGGTCGGGCGTCGTGCGTTGGGTCCAACATGCCACAACGACGGACTCGTCCCGCCGTCCGGGCCAGCCCTTGCACAGCTCCGCCATCAATTCGTTGATCCACCCCCCCCTCCTTTCTACGGTCCCTTGACTGCGGGGGTGATCTGCGGGTCCGTGATAGAGCGAAACTTTTTGCCACTGGCACAGGTGGGCGACTACCTTAGCCGTGAACTGCCCTCCTGCATCGCTCCTGATCGACTTCGGCACCCCGAATGTGAGCATCAGCTCCAAGAGCTTCCGAGCTACGCCTACAGAATCCTTGGACCCTAACGGCTACGCAAAGAGGAACCTCCTGGGTCTATCCACCACTACCAACAGGTACCTGTTTCCAGCACCTTCTTTCATGTCCTGCAGGTCCATCTCGAGTACTTCCCACGGCCAGAGCAGCGGTGTTGGCATAATCGCCACTCGTTGGCTCCAGGTCCGTTTCCTACGTCTAAACCCACAGGATAGCACATATTCCCTGACATCTCGACCCATTGACTGCCACCAGTACTTGGCCTTCCTCTGCAGAAGGGTCCGTGCCACTCCCGGGTGGCCGTAGGTGCTGTGCACCAATGCCAGCACCCCCGGTAGCAGCGCTTTCGGAATGGCCAACCTCGGCTCCCCCGCGGGGGGTGCATTCCAGAGCAGGCCGTTGTTGTCGTGTACGTAGTTGACCGTTCCTTCCGGTGTCTGCCTGTCGCCGTCTCCTCGAAACCTACCCCCGACCGGGCCTAGCCGGGCGTCCTCCCTCTGGTGCTGGGCTAACTTGGACGGATTAAAGAGGGCCTCCCGCTACGCGGCTTATCATGGGGGCGGGCGGCCTTGGGTGCTCTGCGCTCGTCACCTGTTTCCCAGCCCGCGGAGTCGCCCCCCCCCATGAGCGAGGGCGTTGTCACCCGAGTTGGGCTAGGCGAGGACGGCATCGGCTGATGCAAGCCCGGCGCCTCGAACACAATAGGGTCCACTGCTGTCACTGGCGCCCGTTGTCCCGTCGCCCGTAGCGCCATGGTCCCCGATTTCGATCGGGTTACGGCCGGCGTCACCTGCGGGTGCGCCTGGTCACCTCCGAACAAAGCGCACAACTCCTCTCGTGGAGCCTCCAGCTCCCCCTTGGCCTGCTCTACTACCGCCGTGACCTCGGCGAGGTTCTCTTCTGGATTCTCGGCGTCCGCAACCTCCCTCGTATTGTCGGCGGCCCCTTCTGCTCCGCCCGGTATGAATATCACGCTGGGCCGTTCCCCGGCGTCCTTCCCTGAGGGTGTGTTAACCTCCTCTACTCCCAGCTCTCTGAGCAGGGTCACGTCGAGCACGGGTCCCTGCGGACCCCTGTACGTGGTCCGGGTGAACGAGTCACCCAAAAGCGAGTCGTCGACATCCTCCCCGGACGCATCTGCGATCGGCAACCGCGAGAGCGCGTCAGGGAGGCGGTACTGTGCTTCCGGCTTCGACAGTAAGATCATATCGTATTCCATCAGCCTGTGCGCCCACCGATGAAGCTTTGCCGAGAGGGTCTGGCTCTGGAACAACCAGAGGAGCGCGGGGCAGTCCGTGATAGTGAAGAACTTTCTTCCACACAAGTACCGCCGGTGCTGTTGTATCGCCCATAACACCGCAATAACCTCTCTTTCCGTTGCCGACCTTTTGGCGTCCGCCTTCGACCATTGGTGGCCCGCGAACCCGATCGCTCGCTCGGTGGCCCTGACGACCTGCGTGAGCGCGGCTCCCGCGCCGAGTTCGCTGGCGTCTGAGTGTAGATGGAACGGCGCTTCCCAATTCGGCAGCGCCAGGGTAGGTGGCGACGTGAGCACCTCTATTAGCGCCGATGGAGCCCTATCACCGAGAGGGTCGGGCTCTGGAACAACCAGAAGAGCGCGGGGCAGTCCGTGATAAGGAAGAACTTTCTCCCACACAAGTACCGCCGCTGCTGTTGTATCGCCCATAACACCGCAATAACCTCTCTTTCCGTTGCCGACCTTTTAGCGTCCGCCTTCGACCATTGGTGGCTCGCGAACCCGATCGCTCGCTCGGTGCCCCTGACGACCTGCGTGAGCGCGGCTCCCGCGCTGAGTTCGCTGGCGTCTGAGTGTAGATGGAACGGCGCTTCCCAATTCGGCAGCGCCAGGGTAGGTGGTGACGTGAGCACCTCTTTTAGCGCCGCCAGAGCCTTATCCTGCTCTTTCCCCCACGGCACAAAGAGATTCCTCGCCCTCGTCGAAGCGAACCGTTTATCCTCGAAAAGATTCGAGATTGGCGCCACGATCGAGCTGTATCCCTTCACGAGCTTCCTGAGGTAGCTGCCCATCCCTAAGAGCGCCCTCACCTCTT
Organism: Nereocystis luetkeana; assembly: GCA_031213475.1. Taxonomy (NCBI): domain Eukaryota; class Phaeophyceae; order Laminariales; family Laminariaceae; genus Nereocystis; species Nereocystis luetkeana. The sequence continues at coordinate 3,936,552 of JARUPZ010000009.1, read as the reverse complement.
CGACCGTGTTGGCTCGGGAGAGTTTGGCCACAGCTTCAATCTTCGTTTCCGAGGGTTGGACACCCAGCCTGCTGACCACCATCCCGACGAACTCCTGCTGGGGCGCGCACCATATCGACTTAGGCAAGTTCACTGAAAGACCAAACCCTGGAGTTTCTCCAGCACCTTCTACAGCAGCTCTACGTGCCCGTCTACGGACTTGGTGTGGATGATGATATCGTCCAGCCAGTTCTCGACCCCCTTCCCCTTCAGCGGGCCCAGGGCCTCTCCTACGTATGCTCCAAAGCCTTACGGGATGGTCGTCAGCCCGAAACAACACCGGTTGAATTCCAACAGCTCCCCATGCGCGTCGCGAAAGGCCGTCTTGTCTTCCTCGGCTATCTCGAGCTGTGTGAACCCTGAAGCCAGATCGATGGACGTGAAGCAAGTTGACCCCCTCTTACCGTCAAAGATGCTACCTATGTTACCTAGCCTACCGCTGCGCGATATCGTCGAGTTATTCAGCACTATAACGTCGTGACAAACCCTCGCCGTTTCGTCCTTTTAATGACGACGACACAGTTGGTCGCCCATGCCGAGTGTGGTCTCCGGATCGTTCCTGCCTTCTTCAGTTCCGTTATCTCGATCTGTTTCATTGCGGTTTCTTCCGGTAAGTACCTGCTTTGCTTCGCTGCGTGTCGTGTGCACTTGCTATCCACTAAGGGCAGCTGCGGTTTATCCTGATTACAAGCCGGGACCACCTTTGGGTTTGCGCAAACACCGGGCGGTACCTCTCCAGCAACCTCATGAGGGCACCTTTCACGGCGGTGTTCGTCTGAGTTATGTTGACCTGTGTCAAGTCCACCTCGCCCGCACTTCCACTATCCTCCACCGGCGAATTGCGCTGTGCTGACTGGGCTGCGCTGCCGATTTTGCTCCCCGCCCCTGCCGTGTCTGAGCTTGCCGGATAGGCGAGGTCGCAATGCATCCTCACGCGCTCTTTGTCGCTTGTATTGACTGCATAAATCCGGGCCACCATCCCGCCTCGTTTGAGGGTTAACGACGCTTTAAACATGTTGACCACCTTGCAATGTGGCGGTGTTCCCTGGTACCACCACTGTTCTCGCCGGGACACGCCCATCTCCACACCCATGTCGTACGGCTTGTTCGGTTCCGCCACTACCAGTTGTCGATCCTGCGGCTGTACCCCCTTTGTATATGCGTCCACCTGTACGCTGACGAAACCCGGTACTACCGCCTCTCGGGCTAGCCACAGCTCCCACTTCAGGGTCCCGCCGTCCTCCCATGCCCCTGAACCTCCGATGGGCTGTGTCGCTGGCTCATTTATTTCGTCCGGCTCTTCTTGCTCTCCTGACGGCTTGACGGCGCAAACGTGTTCCCACGTTGCCCCGTTCCTCGTGGCCGCCGCTTTGACGTCTGTATTGCCTGGCTTGCTCGTCGCCCGCCAACCCGTCACGTTACCGGCTTCTTTTTTCTTAGAGGTCCCGGCCGTCGACGAGATAAGGTGTACTCACGGCGACTCTGGCGCTGGCTTGAAGCCCCCGCCTGCTGCGACGCTGGTAACACTTCTGTTTCTCCTCAAGAACGCCGCCCCTATGATTAGCGCGTATGGGAGATCTTGTACCACACGTACTAGCACCTTGCGTACCCTGTGTTCCGGTCGGAACACCAGCGGAAGCTCGCACGATCCCGCGATTTTCATTGGAGGCGTTGCGCTGCTCGCGGGGTTGACCGCTCGCAGCCACCCCTCCCCCCTCGAACTCACAATCGACTGCCCCACCCCTTCCCCTGTGTTCGGCCGATCGCACGAAGGCCTGCGACGCGTAGTGGCCGCCTCCCGCCCCTGTGTCGACCAACAATTCCACCGGGACACGGCAGCTCGTCTTCATCTGGTGCCACACGAACGCGTTGACCCATACTTGCTTGGCCCCCCTGCCCACTGCTGTCCCTCGGTTGAGTCTCTGGCGTCTGCGCCTGCCAGCTCGAGCCCCTTGTTTCCGTCGGCCGGGTTGGCTATTCTGCTGCTTCTCTGCCCCGTCCTGCTCCGTGGCTCGCGACTGAGGTTCTGGTCGCCCTTCTGCCTCTATCCTTCCGCTGGCCCCTGCCTGCGCCCGTCTCGCTTGCTGTTCATCGGGGTGTGGCTCCCCAGGGCGTCCTTTCAGAAGCTGTTGACCCCCGAGTCGCCCTCCCCGCTTGTGATTGTGTACGCGCTCCGCATCTCCAGCGCTGTGAGCATCCGGGTCTCCACTCCGTGGTAAACTCGTGGCCCGCGGTATACCTGTGAGGATATTGCCCTTAGGGTACCACATCATGAACATGCGAAAAAACATCCTTTTTGCGAGGAGCTTTTGCTCTCGTGGGGGCAGGGCGACCCGCGCGCGTGGACGAAACAGACCTTCTTGCGGCGGAGGGCGTTGATGATTACGCTGTCCTCCGCGTCTTGGCTCGGCAGCTCTTCTTCCCCTCCGGAGGTGTCACTTTCCTGTCGACCCTTTTTTTTCCAGCGGTCATTCCTACCCCGCTTGCGACTTACAAACGGGGTCCCATGCGCCCCTGGGGTAGATGCGCGTACATTGGAAAACGCCGCGATGGGCTGGTGCTTGTCGGTCGTTTTAGTTTGCTCCTCTTCCTCTTCCTCGTCGTCGAGCCTGTAGCCCGGGGCTCCTAGCGCCGCGCATTCGCTGTCTCTTATGGCCTCCAGGTTTTTCCTCCAGCCCTTGGTCGACTCTCTGACGGGAACTCTGTCTCCTCCCCGACGTTCCTCTCTTTTCAGAAGCCCGCTCAGCGTGCTCCGAGTCATTGGCTGCCTTGGGCTTTGCGAGATAGCTGCTACACTGTGCCGCTTAAGCCCCCCTGGCGCCGAGGCTATGGGGTAACGGTTGCATCTGGTGAGAAGGGCTTTAACCAAGCGGTCAAATATGCCGTGGGCCAGTCGCCCGCGAGCCACCATGTAGGCCGACAATGGCTTGCCGGCGTGCACGTGCATAGGGGTAAGCTACTGCTTGATATACGTGCCAATCCGGACCAGGAGAACCTCCAATCGATTTCGGTCCTATTCGCGGGTGAAGAAAAGGTTCACCGCTCGCTCGCACAACTCCGAGACGTATTTGCCACCCACGTACCTCCAGAAGTACTTCTCCTCCAATGCCTGCGGCTTCGTCTCGTCTGCGGTTACCGCACGCATGTGGAGCACCAGCCGCCAAGCCGCCGCCATCCATGACTCCCCTTGTATGAGGGTTATGTCTTCTAGCCCTACCTCAGCCCGCTTTTGAGCTTTCCCGGAGGGAGATACTAACCATACGAGTATCCTGCACCACTCCGTCACGGTCACCTCCTCGAATGGTACCTGGCAGAATCCTCCTTCTACGAGTGGGACTTCTTTGTACGTGTCCGGGCGAGTCATGTCCCGCGTCGCCAAGGTGTCGGCGATTAACATTGTGAAACATTCCACACGTCGCCGTGTCAAGGCGCTAGCTCGGGGCCGTGTCAGGTTAATCTCGTCCACCGACTCTACGTCTGCTGGCATCGTCCATACCGACCCCTGAACCGACTCCATGGTCTTCGCCAGCTTTTCGGCGAACCAAACGGGGTCACTTCGCCACGAGAGTTGGCCACGTGGATCAGCGCATAGCCTCACGAAATAATCCTGACCCTTGGAGACCCCCATGCCCGCCAGAAGCTTGGTAACCACACGTTGTTCCTGCTTCGGATTGCTGTCCGTTGCCCCTAGGTGTTGGGCGGTGAAACCTCCCCCGACGTCGGCGTTGTTGTGCCGGGGCTTGGGTGCCGCACCCGTGGTGCCGGTCGCAGAAAGTACCCGGCTCCGTGTCGGGTGCCGTACAGTGTACTGACTGCGGCCAGGTATGATCTGTGTGCGAGGGGAGCTACCTTGCTGACATACCCTCCCCCCAAGGTTGCTCCCTTCCGCTAGCCCTGCCCCTACTGCGTACAACGCCTGGCTGGGGTGTGGCTGCTGTACCTGGTACTGCCCCGTCTGCTGCTGTACCTGCGTCCGCCCGACGGGTGGCTGCTGGAACGGGTGCGTGAGTGCAAGGTGCTGTGGGAGTGGCCCGGGCCTCGCTGCCCAGCCTCTGCTGATGTTGTTGCACTTCGATCGGGAGCGTCGGCGGTCGCTGCTGCTGTTGCGGCTGCCGATGCTGGCCCTGCTGCTGTTGCTGGTGCTGGTACTGCTATTGCTGCTGTCGCTGCCGTTGCTGCTGTTGTTGCTGGTACTGCGGCGACTGCTGCTGCTGCTGTTGCGGATGCCGCTGTTGCTGCTGCTGCTGCTGCTGTTGGTGTAGTTGCTGCTGTTGCTGTTGCTGTTGTTGGGTTAGCTGATGATGATATAGCTGCTGCGCATGACGCAGTTCCTCTTGTTCCTCCTCCTCCTCCTGCTGGCCCGGCTGTGGCCGCGCCCTCCGCGGCGGCGGCGGTGGCCTTCATTTCCCCCTGTTCCAGGGGTTCCCGTTGCCAAGCTCGGTTGCTTCTACTACGGATGGCCTCCCGCGTGGCGCTCCTGCGGCGGCTGTAGCCACTGCGACTGCGGTTTCGCCTGCCACTGAGACTGCGGCCCCGCCTGTGCGTGCGGGGCCCCTGGCGTTCCTGGGTTCCGCTTGCCACTGCGACTGCGGCTCCGCCTGTGCGTGCGGGGCCCCTGGCGTTCCTGGTCGCGACTGTCCTTGTCCAGGTCACGTCTGTCGTGGCGACGTCCTCGTTCGCCCCGTGAGCGGCTGGCGTGGCTCCGAGAGCGACTACTGCAACCATAGTAGCGAATATCTATTTGTCCGACCTTCCTTTCCCTTTTCTTCCCTCCCTCTCTTTTACCCCCGTTTTAATGTCTTGGTTGGTTTCGGTTTATTTGTTGTTTTTGCGCTTTTTGTTTATGTAGTAGTGTCTCCCTTTTTCGTGGCTGTCTACCTATGGCACGATCGAGTGGGCTGAGCGGAGTAGCGCGAGGGTCGTGGGTCGGAGCGGGCGCAAGCGGGATTAAAAGGAAGAAAGAAAAATCAACTTCGAAAACGGTTTACGTGGGACCGCTCTACCGATCTGCGGGACAACCCGTGTAACCCCCTCCCACAATACAGCAACGCCGGCCGTAGCGAGATGTAGTGATGATGCCCCTGGGTGAAACAGCCTGGTGAAAGCACCCGTTGACGTACTAAGGCGTGTCGAATCCTTAAACAAATCAATATTCCTGCCTGGGGAAACAAGTGTCAACTCGAGGGTCTATCTCGTATCCGAGAGAAACCCCGAAGGGTACGCTTGAGGGGGGACCGGTCGACTTGGGCCCGTAATAAAACCCGTCATAGAATCGTCGCTAAGTGAGCAACACAGAAAAATCGCGAGTGATGCTATTAATAGAGATACCCAATCGCTACGCCACTACGTCGACAGTCAGGCCGCCAAAATCGTAGAGAGTGCGAGGACGAATGAAACAAATTCGAGAATCATGCCTTGGGTGAAGAGCGACCGCAAAAATAAACAGACGAGATGTGCGGGGCCGAAAAGGGGAAAACAATCGAAAGTTACACCTGCGGCGAAGAACGGCGGCAAAAATCGAGAGTTACAACTGAGGCGAAGGCCGACCGCAAAAAAAAGTAGTCGAGACGTCCTCGAGAAAGAATATTTTGAAAGGCGCGCTGACGGTGACGAACTGCCGCAAACCAAATATCAAAGAGGTGTGCTAGGGCGAAAAAACATATTCGAGAGTAACGCCTGAGGCGAAGAACGGCCGTCAAAAACATCGTGCAGGTGTGCTAGGGCAAAAAATATGAAATCGAGAGTCACGCCTCGGGGGAAACGGCCGCCAAAACCGACGAAATATGCGGGGCTGAAAAGAAAAAAAATCGAGAGTAACGCCTGGGGTGAAGAACGGCCGCAAGAAACAATCGTCGAGAAATGCACAAGAAAGGGAAGTCCGAAAGGCACGCAAGCGGTGAGTAACTGCTGCAAACAAAAACGTGGATGTGTGCTAGGGCGAAAAAACAAATCAATAGTCACGCCTGAGGCGAAGAACGGCCGCAAAAAAAAAGCGTAAAGGTGTGCTAGGGCGAAAACCCATAATCAAGAGTCACGCCTCAGGGGAAACGGCCGCAAAAACCGACGAGATGTGCGGGGCTGAAAATAAAACAAATCTAGAGTCACGCCTGAGGCCAAGGACGGCCGCAAGAAACAATCGTCGAAATATGCACGAGAAAGGGAAGTTCGAGAGACACGCTGGCGGTGAGGAAATTCCGCGAACAAAAACGTGGATGTGTGCTAGGGCGAAAACAAATTCGAGAGCCACGCCTGAGGGGAAGAACGGCGGCAAAAAAACACTTAAAGGTGTACTAGGGCGAAATAATAAGTTCGAGAGTCACGCCTGAGGCGAAGAACGTCCGCCAAAACAAATAGTAAAGGTGTGCTAGGGCGGAAAACTAAAATCGAGAGTCACGCCTCAGGGGAAACGGCCGCAAAAACCGATGAGATGTGAGGGGCTGAAAATAAAAATAGTCGAGAGTCACGCCTGAGACGAAGAACGGCCGCAAAAAACAATCGTCGAAACATGCGCGAGAAAGGGAAGTTCGAGAGGCACGCTGAGACGAAGAACGGCCGCAAAAAACAATCGTCGAAACATGCGCGAGAAAGGGAAGTTCGAGAGGCACGCTGGCGGTGAGAAAATTCCGCAAACAAAAATGTGGATGTGTGCTAGGGCGAAAAACAAAAATCGAGAGTCACGGCTCAGGGGAAACGGCCGCAGAAACCGACGAGATGTGCGGGGCTGAAAAAAACAAAAACGAGAGTCACGCCTGAGGTGAAGAAAGGCCGCCAAGAAAAACTGGAGAGTTCCCCTTGAGGCAAGGGCCGGCCGCAAAACAAAATCGTTGAAAAATGCGCGTGAAAGGAAAATCCGAAAGAAATCGTAAAGGTGCGCTAGGACGAAAACAAAATAATCTAGAGTCACGCCTGAGGGGAGACGGCCCCAACAACAGAAGAGGTGTCAAAGAACGGAAAAGAAAAAAAATAATCATTCGAGGGTCCGGCTCGAAGCGGACGAAAATCTTTTTTTCTCCCCGACAGTTATGCCTGAGGTGGAGCACGGCCGCCAAATCGTCGAGATTAGCGCGAAAGGTGAAATAAAACAAATCGAGGATCGGGACGGAGAGATCGTGCTTTTCTTTTCTTTTCTGGCTCTGCCTTATCGCGAGTCTGTGACACCGAGTTGGTGGCCACCTGCCGACACCACTGTTTCCCGATACGTTATGCATGGTCCCTACAGTAAACAGCAGTAGTGCTGCCAAAAAAGATGTACTCTGAGGGTATCGTAGTTTCTACGTATATCCCTCGCTGCTGGCCATGGCCTCTACTCATCCCAGCCCTTGCAACACCTCGAACCTCATAATGCCCCTGCAAATGAGATGCGCTTACCTCCGCCTCTCCGTCCTGCTGAGCCTGGACAGTACTTACCTCCACTGTCCATACGCAACGGCAGAACCTATTCAAAATCTCTACGCGAGATGCTTACCTTCATCTCTTTACGTGAGATGCTCTCCAACATCTCTCTGCGCTCGGTAAAATAAGCCATCCATCAGATTCCACCCCGGAAAAAAGCTCAGAAAAACTCGGGCTCCGTTACTTGGCCACCCATCATATTCCATCTAGGAAAAACTCCGGCCCAGGCACAGACCCCACCCAGGGAAAAACTCGGGCCCCGATGCTTGGGCCTCATTCCGCCCAGGAGGATACCCGGGCCCAGGTATTCGGGCCCGGTTCCGCCCGGGAGAAAACTCGGGCCCAGGTGCTCGGGGCCAAATTCCCTGGATATCGCTTTCCCGTGTCCGCGCCAGAGCTCATGCCCTTGAGCTCCAATATACCCCTCTCTTTGTTATCCTCTCCCTGGGTTCACCACGATACAGCTTAGCCTCCTCTTGGGCCGCTATCGGCTCGGTCTCACCTCGATAGCCAGCTGTTGTCGTTCGTTGAGAGAGTCCTCATGAGGATTTCCTCCATACCTCGCTCCTAAATCCTCTCTGGCCACAAAGTGGCCAGACGCCACGGAGTCGGGTGTTGGTATTGCTCAGCAAATGCGACGTGGAAGTAACTGACGTGCACGTGATGGGCAACTGACATGGACGTGATGGGCAAGACTCATGGACGGTGTGTGAACGGGATATAGTTTGACTTGTTTTTTTCTTCACTTCGGTGGGATTGACTCACCCCAGGTAGGGCCACAGAACACCCGTATCGACCACCCAGCCGATACGGGGTTTCCACGACCAAGACAATGGCCTCCCCCCCCGGGGACACTCAACTGTGTACCTACATCGATATGACCTTGAGCCATCCTACGGGTTTATCGCCGCCTTACACGATGCACCCTCCGTACGTCACTGATCAGGTCAGTCGACGTACATCACAGAACCCTGTCGCCCTCCTGGGCGACTCCTGGACCATGTAGCGCTGCAACACCAGCCGAAAGAGCACCAGTACACATTCCTTTGTCGCAGTAAACGTATAGTATGCTGTCATATCATATCACATGACAATTCAAAGAAGTACTGTGCTGTACATACATACCTGCTGTTATACCCTGGGATGTGTTTTAGATTGCGTGAAAACACACAACGTGTCAGTGTGTGAGGACTGCTTTGTGTAGCGTATGTATGATCGATGTATGTATGATCGACAACAAACTCAACTTGACAATTTTTCGTTACTTTTGTACCGAGGTTCGACTCGGACGATCCTTGCTTTTTTTTTTCTTCGAATTTCCACCATCACGTTATTATAATAATCACTCGCAGTATAATACGGCAAATGCACCGACTTGATGGGCATCAAGACTACCACCTCCGATATCCCTCCATCAGTCCCACCAGAAAAACAACCACTCCCCCCTGAGAAGCATCTACCACAAACCAGCTTGAAACACACCCACCTTGCTTTTCTGACGTGCTATTTAGGCGTATGGTACACTTAGAAGACAAGTTGTGTGTTTTCAAGCAATGCCACGGAGTTTGGGCGCGCATGCGCTTGGCGAGCGTTTATACACTTCAACCTTTCACAGTTTAGTGAGTTGCTCCCAATGCTTTGGACTAAATCAAAGTATGCCCGAAAAAAATACTATAGGTACTACTTCGTGCACTCGCCGTATTCCGGATTTCAACTGCAGCAGCAGATAGATACTGCGAGTAGTCGCAGTATTACTGCGTAGTATTTCGCGGTTCTGTACTGCTACTACATACTGAGGAAACTACTCTGCGGATAATAATTCGGTATTCGATTCGAGGTTCTGCACTTCAGATATTTTCTGTACTGCAAGTATTTCGTGTTTTAATACTACTGCGGGTACATATTTTTGCCTATATTCTCGAGCTTCTGTACTGCCCATACTCTCAGTATACTCTCAGTAGTTGGGCGTTATCAGTACTCAGTATATATTGGCCTCCGTAGTGCTCGTACCCTCAGTATACTCTCAGATGTTGGCCCTTCTCAGTACTCACTATATATTGGCCTCCAGTACTTCAATGCTCTCAGTACTCGGACTACGAGTCATTCTCGAGCATCTTCTTCTCTGTCCGTGAAGATTTGTTTTTACCCAGAGCGCCAAAAAACATACCAGGTATTGTTTTAGGGAAAAATTGATGTATTTTGTATTAATGGATTTTACTCAGCCGGTCCCCGCCTCTTCGGCTGCAGTGGACCACAACGCGGTCTCAACTCCAAATACCAGGGGGGCCACTTCCGTTGACCCTTCGGTGGCTCGGAACTCCTTAAGGTCTTCTACTATGCATCTATGCCAAGTCTTACTCTGTCCGCCTGGTCTCAGGTTCTCCACACCAGCTATCGTCCCGACCATTACCCGACTGGGTAATCGCTCCTTGCTTTGCCGTGCCACGCCCCCCGCAAAGAAGAGCCGCCGTTTACGAAAGGTCGTTTCGATGCTCTCGCAGCGTGTCATCTGGAGTGCCTTGGCATACGAGAGGGAGGCAAGGTTAGTACGAAGTCGGCGCTGGAAGCCAATGACCTTTAACAGGATTTGGTGGTGAGCCGTTCGACGCTTGGCAAAGTGTTCCACTCTGAGGGTCCACGTCACACATTTGTACAGCAGGGTTCAATCACCTCGGCCTTCAGCATATTAACTTTAAGGCTAAAGGGGGCGGTCGTCCTATCATACAACTCCGGGCCGAACCGTTTGAGGCTTGCTCGCATGAGGCGGATCCGTCGGTCGATTTCGAGCGAGAGGTCAGCGTTTTCGTAGATAATGCCGCCTAGGTATAAGAACTGGGCCGCCTGCTTATATCTCTGGCCCGCCGCTTTGATGACGAGCGGTGGTGCGAGGGTTGTCTGGTCTGGTGTTTGTAGGAGGATGGTCTTTCTCTTCGTTTCCGCCGCCGTGAGGCCTGCTGCTTCGAAGACAGTCACGATGACTGTCATCATTTTTGCGAGCCCTTCAGCCGATCTCGAGAAAGTCCCTGCAACATCGGCGTACAATATGCCCCGTACAGCCCTTCGCACGCAGCCAATGGCTCCTGCTTCTCTGTTCGAACTACTCCAGCATCACTGAGTTGGACCAAATCCCTTACGATGGCTTCTTCTTGGCTGAAGGTACTAGTACGGCGTATAACGCAGAAGCAAAGAACACGTTGAACAGTAACGGTGATAGCACACAGCCTTGCCGCAGCCCCTGCGTGACATCAAACGAATCCGAGTGCTCGCCGTCGATGTAGATCCGCGCAATTCCCAAAAGAGAAAATGTATTTATAAAATCAATACGTGTTACAATACTGTCTACAGTAGATTACCACACCAGCAACACCAACACCAACAACGACGCCAAAACCACCACATGACCGCTTTCCCACCTGCTTTCTATACGTATGATGAGTCGCAACGATGTTTGCCGTACGGCGCGATGTGGGCATCCAGAGCAGTGACGTTGAAAACCTTCGTGAACAGGCCGGTGGATATGTCTCTGTCTTGGAAGCGATGTCACTGACCAGTCATCCTCGAAGAACGAACCGACCCGCACTTGTCGACATTTTGGAGGAAACGGGACTTTGGTCGCCTGAGTGGCTCCTCGCGACTCCATGCCGTGGTTCCTGGTGAGAAAGTACACCCCGTTTTATTCCTCGTCACCGACAACCTCTTGCTTCACCCGCCCGACCCTTCTCGCGTTGTTGCTGCTATCGTTGAGGTAACGCGTCGTAGACCCGACAAGCCGCTCCACGTGAGCCTCCTTATCTACAGTTACTGTGGTGATTTTCTTGTCTTCTCCGACCACCCAGTAGGAGACTCGGTAGGAACTCCGGATTGTCCAATATCACTCGCGGCTCCGTGTCTCGATACACGGCGTTGTGGTTCTCGGATGGCTTGAACTCAGCTGAACCCCCGCTGTCTCCGATGCATGCACGGCGCGGGCGTCGGCTGGGGTTACGCGCAGCACCCGTATCCGTACCGTTCTCTTGTTCGAGGTCTCCTCGTCGCCTGCTTTCAGAGGCTCCCATATCAATTCAGAAACGGTATTGAATCAGGTATGATCGTGCTCCTCCGACTTTTTACTATTGAAAGCGCAGCATTTTCATGCTGCGTCATATCAAATAATGACAGCCATCGTGTGTGTGGGTATCAACACCATAATGAATGGTGAAGTCCTGTTATGTTGTCCGGTTTCGGCTCAACTAAAATACCTAAAAGACAAGAACGGATTTCGAAAAGAGAAAACCATTTCTTTTTCAGGAGGGCTTGGGGGACGGAGGGGAAGAAATGTTCAAGGCTTGCGCAGGCATTTGACCGAAGTCTTACACTCTTTGCTGGGACGCCGCCACAAGCACTATCAGTAGAGACTCGGCGTGAGAAAATGGTACATTCAAACAATCTTGGGTAAAGCTATTTCGAAAGTGTTTCAATCAGCTCGATTCGTTGGAGCATGCGAGTTATTTATCCAGTGCCCCAAAAACAACAATCCACAGGCAGGGGCGAATGATACGCTCGTCCTATTGAGGGCAAAAATGTAATGACCGTTTGGTCTTTGCATTTTTCCCGCAGCGGCTGACGGTCTATACTAGTATGACACACTCTTCCCAAGTCCCCGCTGCCCCGTCCTTTCTCGCCAATCGACGTTCCGATTTGGGGGAGAGGCGCTCTCCCTTTACAACTATAACAGCATAGCGTGCAAAAAACTTCAGCAAAGACATAGCAATTATCTGTGATCGTACGAATTCCAACTAATGCCTATGCGCACGCTCTATGTCGGAGTGTAACAATGGATCCGCCTTTGGTTTACATGTTTGGATATTATTGTTCTCGCCCGCAATTTATTGTCAAGCTTGCCATCTAACTTGTCTCCCTCTACTGATGCGGTGGTATGTGCTTCGAGTTTCGAGGCTGTCCATGAGGTGCGTCTACTGCTGGCACTTCCGTGCTGCGTTCATCGGCGGAAGTGGCTAGCTATCTATGTCATCATCTAATCAGCGTACGATTTGTTTCTCATGTTTGGTTGGTTTTAGTGATCATGGTTGGTCTACGTCACAATTTATCATTTTTAAAATTGCCTATACCAACAATAGAAGCAACACCTGTCGTCGTCCCGCCCCACAGACGGTATGGCAGACCTCAAGGCCACTCTGGCACCCAAGCGTTTCTGGGTCCCCGGGCTTCCTGCAACTCCAACCTCGAGATGTCTTTTGGGGACAGAAAAACATATCGCTTGTTAAACAATCTGCGTTTATAACTTCGGCTGGTTCGTGTTTGTCGGACACCGACGGGAACTTGAAAGAGGTTGATCGCCCCAGCTCGATTTTCTCTCAAGTTTTATCTCCCGCGGGTTCTCAACACAAGCCTACACCCCGACTTAAAGGTGATGTAACGTAGAAATTGGTCGAAAATCGGGGCGCACAAACTGAGTAAAAAAAGACGCCCAACTCTACGTTGGCCCTTCTCTTGCGGACACAGCTACAACTCCTCACCTAACCCTACAGACCCGCCAAATCCAGGGATGCTCCTCTTGTTCGTGGGCGTCGGGTGCCCCAGATAGCAGCAGTCCTAGGCAGCGAGAAAATGACTCTCGAGGTGTTTTGGTATATATTTTCGAATTTGCGGGCGAGTACTCCTAGCACGAAAAGATCGCTAAAACGCTACCAGGTACACTCTTTCGCTTCACGCAAGCAACGGAACGCAACACAATGCCTACATCACCGATGAATAAATGGCTTCCACGAAGACTGCTGATTTACACGTGGATGGCATATATGTTAGGAATTCGTCCTTGACGTTGCTGCTGGAGAGAGAACAACGTTGCCCGGATGGGTAGTAATTCTTTGGGGTCAAACACTTGCAAAAAAGGGGAAAACAATGAAAGGACTCTTGTCCACAATAACCAACGACCACGTATTCTACATCTCTACGAAATTCGGATCTTTTGGTTGGAGATCCTGTACCCTAGTGCTAAGTCGTCCGCACATGTGCTGACGAAACACCTACTCGCGGGCACGCGGAGACACAGTCCTGAAGTGGCTAGCGTACCCTGAAAAACTATAGGCACCAACACCTGTCACTACTGCTCTTCTTTTGTATCTTGTCTGGTTGAGTTTTGAAAGATCGGTCGCCCATAACAAAACGTTAACACACCCCAGATTATCATACTATATCCGAGCAAAGCTGCTGTATAGAACCCGGTCGCCCCGGTGGTTCAAGTGATTAACCTCGAATTCTACTTTGGTTTGAGTCCTGGGTTCGAGCCCCAGGTTGGTCGGACATTTGACTTTATTTGCAAAAATAAAAATAAAAAGGATTTCATTGTTGAGAGCGCCTTGCAGCGTGGGTAGGCACAATTCGATGCGAGTCGACGAGGGAAGAGAAGGCTGAAATCTTCTCGCGATAAAAATGAAGGCACGTACCGTAGCGGGAACGGGGTAGAAGCGCCTGCTATATGACCCCGGATCTGAGTTACGAGTTGAAAGGAGAGAGAGAAGACGATGTGCGCAGATAATAAATGGGATGAGCAAAAACAAAACATACAAAAAAAGTTCAGATAGCTGCCAGGTCACACACAAGTATTACCTCAAGAAGCCGAGGTCACGCACTCGAGTACGTCCATCTCGAATTTATATTTTCGGTTTCATCTTATTCGCGCTGATCTGTGCCTCCCCTCCGGTCTGTGCGACATCATCGATCCCTGTGCGAAATCGGTTCAAACCGTTTCTTTATTACACTTTTTACGCCACCCGCCTGTGGGTTTTCTCCCACTCATTCTATATACTGAATGCAACAAAAGTATAATCTCTCTCGGTGCCGATCCCATCATGGTTGCAGAGAAAGTTGTCGGGGCAAGACCTGTGATGTAGAGTGGTTGAACGACTGGAGGTGGGGGGCGCCAAGGGTGCCTGTAGTGTTGGGTCTATGAAACACTTGTAGTCCGGACTAACGGTATACCTGTAGAAAATGGCAGCCGTGCTTTAATCCTACCAGTGGGTAGAAGATTTCTTGCTGGACGCTGTGACGCGCTGCGAACGGTCACATACTAGTAGGATGCGACTTTCATTGTGGTGGTCAGAATTTGATACTCGAGTATGAGGGGTTGGCTTGTTGAAAACGCATTGAACCTTCCAGCTATATTTTTTCTTTTGGATGATATGTTGGTCGGTATCGTTTTATCTCCCGTGGCGCGTGAGTAGTTCGTAGGTTTCGATTGGTTGCAGTACCTGTGGCGCTTCAGCGTTTTTGATGTAACGTTTGCAGCGTACCGATTGTATGACAACAACATTCTTACGTGTCTACGTGCGTACCCCCACGACCGTGTTCATAAAGCAATGGTTCCCCGACGCAACACCGACCGCGACATCAAGGAACGATTGGTTGTCTGTAACAAAACAGTACTTTTCTATATTGCAGGTATGTTATGTTCCGAAGAGGTAGAACCCAACTGCATACCAGAAGTGAGGGTGTCTTGGAGTCACCGGGGGGGGGGGGGGGGACTATCGGCCAACGCGCCCCTGCGCGATCGTGACGATCTCTTTGTGGATACTACTGTAAACATTTCGCTCCGTTCTTGTATTTTTTGGGCGCTCCTGGGCGTTGTCTCCGATCCGTATGAAACCGCCTATATGTGCCTTGTCCGCGTTTTTTGCGTCAACGAAGAGACGACGGGACGGGGGTGCTTCGATCTTCTTCTCGGGGGGGGCTCGGACGAATGATGGAGTATACCCAAATGTTTGTGAGACATCGACGGGCTTGGGCGAGGGCTTCATTCTGCTTAACTAGAACGACTACGAGCTCCGATAATACCTGACATCAAACCTAGTTATTGGGTGTTTTTTTCTTGCGATATTTGTTTTCGTTAGGCATATATATGCTTGTGTACTTCTACGATATTGTTCACGATGTGCTTACAGCGATCCCCTCCGCTTGCAATACATATAATTTTAATTAGCGTTCTTCGTGCTAGTGCCCGATGATGTTTACTCTCTGCCTGAATTTGTCTAGTAGTGGTCCCTGGTCCCGACAGTGTCAAGGCCGGCCCCGAGGGACCTTGCGCCGTGTCCTCTCTGCCGGTTAGCTGCGTGTGCTATGCTCCTTTTTACGGAAGCAATCCAAATATATCAGAGGGGAGTTGCACACCTGAGTGGTCGATTCAAAGTAAGACGAGGTGTATGTTCGGTACTTCAATTATGAAACTACCGGTGCTAAACTCATGACAGGCTCGAGGTCAAAGACGTTGTTTGATTGCCTACCTTTTCCCCGTCTGCCTTACCTTTGGCCCACCAAACCCTCGTCCAGAAACAAAAAATAGCATGAGGGTGTCCTTGAGAGGTAGCCGCCAAGGGGTAAATGTGTTCGTTCTACCGAGATCTATGCTCGCTCGTGACAACAATAATATTTTGTTTTGATGCCGGCACTCAGACTGGATCTCTTGTCACTTAATCGCAACCCGAGATCCGCAGACTTCGCGGCTTTTGACAGCTCATGGTGGTAAAAACATGAGAAATATAGTCTGGGGTGAACTGTCTCGTGCCCCGCCATTGAACGTGTGTTGACGGTTGGGCGCTGCAGAAACGGGTGTCGAAACCCTATTCGGCCTCTTTTACGTACGAAAGCACGAGTTTTCTCATGAAAAAAAAAACATCGTAGGCTAACGTGTGGTCGCGAAACCAGTTTCGCGAACCTCTTCGGCTGAATTGCACGCCGGTCGACACGGGTTATGAGGCCGACTAGACAGGTTCTCCAGTTTGGGCGTAATATGATGTGCCTACGACGTTGGAGGTGCGGTGCGGTGGTGGAGGTACCCTTGGCGTCTACGATTTGGGTTTTGCGCACGAAAATGGCAGTACGATGATGGGTGGAGTTCAGGTTGCGTTGTGAAGCGTTTTCGTCTTTGTCATGTAACCGCCAATAGATAAGTAAAGGTATGAACAAGTTTTGTGTTCAAGTTACGACGGGCTAAGACGACGACGTCGTCTTTGTTGTACAACCCCACGCAGCTCTCCACTCCCGAGTTGGTCAGCCTGCATTGTGTTTCATTCCGGACTCTCGAGGGTAATGTTATTCCTTTTCTCGTCGTGCCCCATCGTGCCCCGCTACCCCGATTGCTGCGCCGGGATGGCCTCGGGCGTGCGTGAAGTAGTGCTTGCTGCTCATGCTGCAGCTGTCTACGCTGCTCTTCTACTGCTGGTGCTACTTGCCACCGCTCCTGCGATGTTTTGCTGCTGCTGCTCACGCAGCCCCCCCCGATGGCCGCCCTCTCCGTTGCTGCACCTGTAGGGTGTGGTTATTGTATGCTTCATTTGTTTTAATGCTGTTTATACGACCCAACGTCTAGAAACGTCGTGGTCTCAGGTGTTCCCCCCTCTCTCCCTGCGCAACTGCCATCAATAGCGTCTCGCAGAGAGTTCATCAATTTTTTTCCCAACACTCGTCGGCTACTCATTGAGTGTCTATACATCGCTATCTCGACACATTTAACCTCAAGAAAACGCCCGCACAGGCACGAGCTCGCACGCGGTGAGACTCCAACCCACAACCTGACTTTAGTAACGGCGAGATTTGCCTACTATGCCTTATCGGGGACGCCATTATACATTTTCCCGTCGTGCCCCACCGTGCTAGATTGCTTGGACTACTGTGCCGAGGGTGGCCTCGGGCGTGCGCGATGGGCTAGGGCTGTTGCCGCTACAGCCGGTGCTCTGCTGCTGCTGTTCTGCTACTGCTCTGCTGCTGTCGCTACGTCTAGCTGCTTCGTTGTTCTGCGGTTGCTGTTCCTTCTGCGGCCACTGGCGGAGTCCCCCTCACGGGAAAGGTCGGTCTGGGATAAAGTGTGCGTTTCCTCCTCGTGCGCCACCGGGCTCCGCTGTCCCGACTGTTGAGCCAGGGGCAGGCTCGGGCGTGCATGATATGCTCCTGCTGCTGCAGCAGTTTTGCCGCTGCTCTTATTTATATGTTGCTGCTCTGCTTTACTGTTCTGCTCGTACCGCTGCTGCTATATCCACGATGTGTTTGCTGCTGACCCCCGTGAACATGAATATGTTCTCGTGCCAGCCACTCTCGATGAAGTGTCTCCTCTTTTTAAATATATAGGACGGATCCATTCGCCTCGGAAGATGTACGAGTACCGTCTCTCAACTGGCTTTTATTTGTCGTCCTGGCGGAGGTCTACTACCGGCGTCGTTTTGGTGATCGTACGTACGTGTACGCCATGCTGCTGCTTGCTGCTGTTGAAAGGCCGCTGGTACGCTCAGATAAGCGCCAACCCGTACCCAAGCTTGGCGTTTCGGCAACATATGGATACGACTTGGAATTAAAGTCAAGGCTTTTAACCAAGGTCCGTCTTTCGTGGTTGTGTTATGGTTGACGCGACTATTTGATAATCCTGAGCTTTTCAGGCCGTTCTTGCTCTTTTGAAGGCCTAGTAACGTACTACATATTATGGGAACGAAGTCTTGCGCTCAGCGGCATCTTCGACGACGACTCCCTAGGAGATTTATCACCCACCTGGAGAGAAGCAATCTCCTAGTTAAATGCAAATTTCATCGGTGATTACAGACATTGTATCATGCTCCCCCGCATGAAGTGAAACATTTGGTGTTTTTGCGAGATTCTTGTGCCGCTCGCTCGCAACATCCAATACACGAAAACATTCCGTGAGTCGTTTCTCGCTGCCTTCGACTGCCGTCATGCGTACCCGACGCCCTCACAGACCCTGTTTCGAGCGCTGTAGTTTCCAGTGCAGAGCGGTAGCTGTCCGCAAGTGAGGTGCTCACGTTCATCAGTTGGGGGTTGTTCTTTGTCTTAGTTTGTGTACCCCAAAAATGGATCACTGAAGCACGTCTTAGTCGAGGTGTCGGCCTCTGTTGAGAATTTGCGGTGGGTCAATCTCGAGAGAAACACCAACTGCTGTGATGAGTCTCTAACAGGTCATCGTCGCTTTCAGGGGAGAACGAACCAGCCGAAGTTCTAAACGCAGCGTATTAAGGTATTGACGTTTTTTTTATTACCTATAGAACGTCCGGAACATAGAGTAACCGGAAAACGGGAAGCAGGGGACGCTTCGATGGCAGCTTCCCCTCACGCTTGTTGGACGGGCATGATTGCCCGCGCTTGGTGCTGTGGAGAAAACTCGAACGAACCCTGCTCAAATGGTTTGCACAAGTATACGAGTTATACCGTATGGACTGCAAGCGCATCGCACGTATAACTAATTAGTTCTGCTTGCTGTTGTATGAACAAGTAACGCTATGTGGTTGTCCCAGGATGGATGGCGATGTTTGTTATTTTTCTGTTTGCAGCGTTTATTCATATTTATTCCAAAACTTATTATTTCAATGCCCCCGTCGGTAGTCGCAATAACATTATCGCGTTGCGTTCCGGTATGTCCTCGGTCAGTTCGAGCATGCGCGGCGTAAGGGGCGCGCCCCGGCGAAGCCCTCCTGGAACGTGTATATACCGTCATATATTTTCGGTGAAAATATTTGATTCACATCGACTAAAACAAAATCCAATGAATCCACAACAGTACCGCTTTATCGACGGTCCTCGTACATTATAATCATGCAGCACGCACGATCGTGTTATCAAACGCGGCTTGGAACTACGAGCTTCGACAAACCCATGTGGTCAATATTTTTGTGTACGCTTTTGTCCAAAAACGAATGCGCAATATTCAAATTCAACCAGATTTAATAAGAATCCTTACATGTCTGCCTCCACCTGCCTCTTAGTAGAAGGATTCTGGTGCTCGCATGCCCCAGTGAATGTTGTTCTCTCCAAAAAGGGCTACATTTGTTTTTCATTCGGTGTTGTTTAGTAGTAAGAGTAGTAGCAGTAGCGGTGATGACGACGGTAACTAAATATTAGCATATATTAAACAGAATCCCATGTATGTAATACACACCGGAAACAGTGAGCACCCGTTGGTTTCAAGCTGCAACCTCGAAATGTTGTGGGATATTATCAAAAATACTTGATTTTACTGTGCGAATTGAAGTTCACTTGTGTTCAGGGAACGGGTCGGAATTGACCTGTTTAACGTGAGGATGTCGAAAGTTACTTGATTTTGAGGGTACGGCATCGAGATACACTTGGTTTCATGGTGAGATTCGAAAGTGTAACTATGTCGGAATTGGGATAATGTTTGGCTTAGTTTTGTCCGTTCTTGAATTTACTCGATTCCAGAGCAGGGATGGAGACTGACCTGATTTCAGTTGGGTGTCGAGATAGACGTGCTTTTTGTGTGGGGTATCCGAAATATTTTTAGATAGTGCGCAATTGAAGCATACTTGGTATTTGTGCGAGGGTCGTGATTGATTGTGCCGTCGCACATAGGCCGCAAATATGTCTTCGATTCGAGATGAGGGTGGGCTGATATTTTTTTGTGTGGGGGGTCGAAATACAGTTGTCGATTTGGTTTGCCAGACAACAAAATTGCATAGGGTTGTAGTGTTTTACATCGCTCTCGCACCAGATGTTCATTCTCATATTTAGTACATGAAAAACCTACTGGTATCTAGATTCACATTCTTGCTTTTTTGTATGAAAATAACGTGTATGAGTTTTCCGTCTGTTTTTTCGCTCCTTGATTGGTGTTTTGCCGTGGGGTTTCGGAGCCTATCCTTCGACCACGGACTGTATTGCACCGACGTGTTCATTTGTGAACGAAAACATTTGAATCGCGAGGAAGCTCGGGTGCCCCTGAGCTAACACTGTTTCCCCATGGTGAGACCCGCACCATACAGACGATCGCCGTGGGTAAACGCGCGCTACGATGATAATTGTCTACTTTGTTGTCCAAAACGTTTCTTGACGGCGGGGGAGACAATATTGTGAAGAACTACTCCATATCGCCCGACGGCCATTAGCGTTCCACGTGTTTTCTATCGTATACCCCCGCCATTAAATTGCGCATTGATAAGCCATTATGGTCAGATTCTTCGGGACGTATACAGCTTGTCACAGGAGGAGTCCCAGGCGATAGTGGGTGCATCCTTATCGCAACACGTGTCCGAAGTCAAAGATCTCAACGTTTGTACCGCCCCCCGCCACTCCATGTCCCCTATCCCCACTTCAGTTGTCGATATTGCGATTGGAACCCACCGTCGTGGGGATCATTGGTGCCTTTTCTGGTCCTTATCGCGGCGTGCCTTCCTGCGCATCCAACCGGCTCCAGCCTGTTCTCGATCCGTAGGAAGTAGAACATGCCAGTCTCTTATGCGGCATCGCTCCACTGCTTTACCTTTATACCGCACATGCCAGCATTCCGCCACATGCCCCATGCTATCATATCTAGTCCCTTTCTAAACCTCTTACCGTCCACCATCCTGAAACCGTTACCATCTTCGAACGGCGCTTCTCGTCGTTACGGATCATGCCAACAAGAAAGTAAGTAGAGACGTACCCTCCGTCTGCGTACCGTCCCTTCAATACACTCGGAGTTTACCTTCACAATAACTTGAGTGTTAGATACGTTGTGTGTTTTCGCTATTTCTTTACCGACGACCAACGCATCACAGGAGCATGGAGTTGGAGGACCTTCGACAGCTTGTCGGAATACGATGTTAGGGATGCACGTAACACAGGAATGACGCAGGGCCTCGACAGCCTAGTCCCGTTTCCGCGCTTTTGTTTGCCCGCAGACGTGGAGTGTTTTCCCAGGCTATGTGTGTACTATGAAATTTATTTCGCTTCTGAAAAGTGACCATCTCATAGCACCACCTACTAGTGACGCCACAGACGCGGTGACCTTGCTTGCTAGAATGGATGCCGCTCATTCATCAGGATTGGTAAAGTTCAATATTTCAACCCCGAACCTTGTACGATCTTCGAGCGGCATAGATGCGCCCCACAGTCGGTTTGCACGTTGCGCCGAGAGATGCACTCTTCATCGCTCCATAGTTGTTTTGCGCCGCCTTCGTTCTGTATTTGGTGAACCTTTTTGCCTAATCATTGTATTTTGCTGTATTCTTTCTATACCGCTCTGATATCTCCTTGATTACTTTTGGCACTACCTTGACCAGGATTGGACCCCGGTCGCTCCCCCCGGCCTCTCGCTTGCAGTCGCGGTCTTCTTTGCTTCATGCTGATGTTTCGTGTTCATTCGAGGCTTGGTGCCATTAAGGTGTCACCCGGATCCAGACAGATAGCTGCCCTCCCCCCACCCTCATCGTTATGGAGTTATCGTGGCTCCTCGTACTGACGGACGGGGTAGTAAACGTTCACGGAGACAGTTGAAAAAAATGTTGATCGAAATGCGAATCGATTGCAGATTGGTATTTACCGGGATATACAGGTAATCACAAGTCCACCAAAAACCCAGTGTCGGTCGTACAAGCAAACGCTTCCGACCAAACCAAGTCCAGATCTTCGGCGAGAGCAGGCCTGCACAGGCGACCAGATATTCACACTTTTGAACCCGGCCATGAGGTCGTCACAATAATAGTGAATCGGTGGCCTCAAACGAACGTCTTCCTTGATCCTCATAGTCACATAATACGCACATCCTCGTCAGTGGCGTACATGAAATAGTTGGCGTGCTGAAGTAGCCGTTCTTTGGCCAAAGCCCTTAGTCTGTGTTTGTACGAGGCAATAAAAACGAGATTGATTCCAAGAAGGCTCGTACCGATGTAATATATATATATCGAGTCTAGCGGAGGGCGTGCCCCTTTTGGGTGTTAACTCGCCTACTCGCCCAATGCAAACGTCTCCAGGCCCGGAGTCTTCGGTAACGACGAATGACCTGCCCGTCATACAGCTGCGCTGTGTAAGATAAGTCCTTCTTTGTTTTTCAACCACGAAGCCCGTACATGATATTTACATCACACATGGCATTCTAGTGTCCAGCACGCTGCCTCGGTATGTGTCGCTCAACACACATTAAGTCCCACAGAACATTGAACCTTGTGGCCGCGGTGAATGCACTTTGGGGAGCTGTTCACACTGCTTATCGGGCGTAGACGTTACCGGTACACCCTGCACGTAGCTTGAACTAGATTAGCCATGCCGCAGTTGGGGTTGAAAACTGAAAATATGCGCTCAACCAGTTTCAACGGTTGGTGCCCCTCAATTATCCAGTTTCCCAATAATTTGAAGCTATGCTTCGTGAGATACAATGCACCCTTAGGATTGTGAATCAGATCCACCAGTCAGTCTGGACTTCTTGAAGTCGGTTGCTTCGTGAAAAACAGAGCTCTTCAATGATACGCATATGACATATAAACCGTATCATGAGTCAGGTAACACTGTCAGGCGCTTGCAAACACGTTCGGCCTCACGAGAGTGTGCCCCTTTAGCCAGGGACTATCCAAAACACACACAATCACTCGCGCGCAAAAATAACTCGTGCGCGTCGAGGCTTTGTCGCATATGTGAACCTACGTTGCTAGCGATACCTTCGTCCACCGCTCTCATTTTGTTTCGGTGGGATGGAAGGACCGCAGTGAGACAGCAACACATGGCCCTCTACACACCGTGCGGCGTCCGTATCAATCGTACATTTCGAATACGTGTTTTCTACTTCGGTAGTATATTGGGCCATAATATGTCCGATACTGTTGAATGTTTCATAACCCGAGTGTTTTAGAACGTTTACGTGATATATCTTTTTACAGCGGTTTGGATAGTTCGTCGAGTTGCATGTCGATTTTTTTTTAAATAGCTTGCTAATGTCATACCTCCTCGTATGAAGAGCGCAGGGGAAGGTGCGGTTCACCGTCCTCGTATAAAGAGTCTATGCGAGGCACTCCCGACCAAATTCCAGTTTAAGCCAATGCCCTAAACTCTTGTACGATCAACAGGATTTGTAAAGCTACATGACCTCTAGTTTTGTTCCTGAGTACTATTTCTGTTTTGGAGAGCACTGGCACGGTAGTAGTGTTTCTCATATATATGGTCTTCCGATGGCATCCTTTTACATAAAAGGCATATTATTCAATAGTTACTACCAGGTAATAACTAAGAACACCATACGGCTGGCCCAAGCTGCAGTGAAAGACAGACACGGAAACATCGAAGATGTGTACAGTTGGTTCAGCCGTTCGAGATCAACATTATGTGGCCAGGACACGCATACGGGAATAGTGTAACTCCTCTATGTTGATGATCAAATAACTTGATGTGCTGATAGTTCCGTCCATTCTCCGTTTTGTCTTTAAATCGACAATGCGCAACCAAACTCAGATGCTTCTTCCCTTCTGCCGGACACCGCGTGTACCGTGGTTACATCGCGTGATTGAGCTCGAGTAGGACAATCTACGTATTGTTCACCGTGGCGTTCCATAAAAAATATCATCAATGTATTTTGCCTCCGGCTGAGCCTCGGTGGGGATTAAGCTGAGACCCTCGACAAATGCAGAAATTCAACCATGAACTAACATTGCCCCAATGGCCAAGTGGTTACGCCAGGGGTCGAGGCAAGAACAGCATGCCACCAGCCGCCTAACACGACTGAGCGTGGAACATACATTTTGGTCCTGCCTTTGTCACTGTTATGCGTTGCGCCGAAGTTCTAATTACTTAGCATACCTTCGTGTCTGTTCGCTCGACAGCGAGCAAGCCTGTGCTCTCGTCCACACCACGACCACCCCATCATCAAGTGCATACAAATATACATAGATAATTCACATTGCCCGGATATTCCTTGATTTTTACGTTCACACGCAGCAGTCACTTACGAATAAGGTGGCCGTCACTATTTCCCGCTCGTGCCCGTACGACTTCTAGGCTGCGTTCCTTGGGTGCAAACTACACCCGTCGGAAACTAACAATGCCATTCTCCACACGTATCAGGACCTGTTGACTGTGCTCAAGAACACGATCCGTAAGATCCATCGTAGATTAAGGAGTTCCATGCTGAATAGGGATTCTGGTGTAGGGTATTGGGATGTCGGGGTAACGTGTACCCCACCAATACCACTCGTTAGATGTAGCTCCATAGGAGGCGAGTTAGCTCGACAGCTCGGATGTATAATATATGATGAGTTCCGTGATATTGTCTGGAGCAACCACGCGTTCCCGTGCCAGCTGCGTCTATACCTTTAGAGATCAATCAACACACTAGTGAAGAACCGGTGATCTTCTATTGGCAAGCGTAGCCCAGGCCAACCTAGAGAGGTGGGAACCTTCCGGCATGTCTGGTTTAGATGGCGTGTCTAGTCTGGAAGCCAACGTGGGAAATTAGTAGAATATGCGTGTATATGCATGTAGAGAAGCTGCTGCTGCGGATGATCCCGGAGAGGATCGAGGTCCTGGTGGAAAGGACGTAAGAGAAGAAGAAGAAGATGCCGCACCAGAAGCAGCAGCGATCCCAGCAGGGCCAAGTTTGAGCCGGACCTGGTAGATTCGCTTGGCACTGGTGGCGAAGGCTCTGGAGAGCAGCAGTTGCAGGGGCAACAGCACCTCCAGTAGCACCGTCGCAACAACAGCAGTCAGAGGACTGCTGCGCCTGTTGCGACGATGAAGCGCACGCAGCAACCACCGTCATCGCCGCCGCCGTCAAAACCGCCGCCGCAACCGCCGTCTTCGCTACCGCCGCTGCCGCCGCCGTCGTCTCGACCGCCGCGTTACCGTCGATGCTGCAACACCCCAGGAGAGCCAGGTATCTGCCTGAATCTATCTGTGGGTTCGTTTCGCGCTGGCGAAGTAGAAGTAGAAATTAGTAAGGATATATGAGAGGGTGAAGGACGAGTATGTGTATCGCCGGGAGGAGCAGGGTGGAAGGTGGAGACCGCGGGTGGAAGCTGAAAGTGTTTTGGGCAAAATCGTTTTCCTGGACTGCTGAAACACAGCGCCCGCAGGTGGTTGATGGAGGGGGGACGTTGCCCCCGAGGAAGGAGATGAAGGAGAGTGAGGATGGGCGCAGGGGGGGGAATCTGCATCTGCTGTTCGGGATCAGCGCACGGGCGCGACAGGATGCACTGCCCCAAGCGAGAGAGGGTGAAAGAGAAGAGACCGAGGCGCCACCAGCAAGGACTTACGTCCGCAACAGGCACGTTTGACTTTGTTGATTGTTTGCTGTCGGTAATTTCCGTTTTTAGATTGATTTTATATCGATTTAAGAGTGGTAGATAATATCCGGACATTGCGATTGAGAGTTGAGAAGGTTGGAATTAGAATAAAATGCACGGACGTGTTTGTATGTAGCTTCCCTCACTGAAGTTATTATGTAGACGATTGCAGGACAATGACGTCTGTCTGTTTTATAGTTGACTGGTCGAGGGCTCTGGTTGGGCATCGATGCGAGTGCGAGTACGAGATGAAAGTAAAGTATATGCGAAAGCGTAAAATTCGAGTTGTGGCTGAGAATTCGGGGGAGAATGAAGTATCGAAGACAAGTGCACAAAGTTGGCGCCGAGTTAAGTTGCCTTGATGTACTGGGCATGGAAGCCGATACGCGCTGATGCTGGATGTTTTTTGTTATTGAGTTGTTTGCCCAGCACAGGACTATCATGCCCATCGCGTTGCTCGGCCTGCGGAGCACCACAATGTCAAGTTGTATCTGGTACAAGCATCTGTCTGTATTTTATGCAACTATAATATTGAAGAATGAACAATGAAGAATTTCGTTATGATATTCATACTGCTGTATGCCTGCGACCGATGCATGGCGTTCATTTTATATGGGGTAAAAACGTATGCCTTTCAGCTCTTCCCTATCCAACCCTTTTTTCCCCCATCTAGCAGTAACTGAGTAGCTCAGTGGTCCATTCCTTCTAAGTTACGCGGAATGAGTGGTCTAGCAGGTAGTGCTGTATAATTCCCAAGGGTGGGTCGGGGGTTCGAATCTCGCCGAATTTCGTAATAATTTGTGCTTTTCGAGCGTGCGCGCTGGAGACAATACGAATGATTATGATAGTGTGCCTCTAGACACCAGTAGCGTTTGCCAAGGGGAGGGCCCCGGAGATCACTGTTACCTAGTTGGGCAAATATGGGCATGAGATGCAGGTTACAATTTTGTCTGAGCCTCTATGTACCTGGTATGTGTTGAACCCTTGAGCCCAACTACGTACAGCAACACGTTAGTTGAGACTCCGTTAGTTTGCGGCATTCCACATATTTAAATCTTCATACGCGGACATCTCGTTTTTTAAGTCTTTGAGTTGATGTGTAGGACCACCCATGTTACTTGATACGTGCCAAAAAGGCGAGATGCTCGTATGCGAACGGGGTAATATCCAATAAGAGTACAGCAGCAGAAGTAGAATGGAAAGAGAAACATCCGGGTATATGTAGTGGTCGAGGAATACATGGATTTGATGTGGGACCAGATATTCTCGTTGACAAGCGTCTGTTTATTTACAGTCGCATTTGAAACTTTAGTGGTAAAGAGGAGTTGGAAAGCTGTTAACACATGGGAAGAGCAAAACACCCAATGCAGACCTAATCGCTCGGTTGCACGCCCCATCCCTTGTGTGTGTCGGGTCATTACTGCGGAGGCGACGTTTGATTCACCCAGGAGGATAAGCTGGATGACCCGAGCTGCGGCGACGCCACGAGACCGGACGGAGAGGCAGCCGCGGCGGAGGCAACAGCAGTAGTGTCTGGGGCATCGGGGTGGTTTCTAATGAAATGTGATTGCCTGTGAATCTGAATGAATGATTTCACTGTTTTTTTTGTTTTTGAATTGTGTTTCCGGTCGATTTGGATTCCACGAGAGTTTTTGGTATTTTCCGAGTGGTCGCAACGTCAAATAATTTTCTAGTGGGGAAACCTATGTGCTATCTCGCATTACCGTCGCGATCTGTGTATCTATGTCGGGAGTAGGGGATAAGGGGAGACTCTTGTCCGGAGGAACGGGGTTCCTCGCGATCTCTGGCATTAAGTTTCTTGACTTGATTTTATTTCGATTGGCATGACCACTCCTGTGGTATTTTTCAGATGATACGTGTGATTTAGGTTTTTGACAAGGCTGAAGTGAGACTAGGAAGCGCCTGGGGGCGTGTGCGGTCCACATGAAAATGTTTTCCGACGAGGGAAGGTCTGGATAGTATTCGGAAATTGAGAGAGGTCGGTAGGACTGAAGAGACACTGATATATTTGAATCAATTCCGCGGAAAATGCCGTTTTACCTGGCTGAATCCGAGAAGAATGCCGTTTTACCTGGCATTGGATTTCGGTATTTTTATATGTTTGCAATGGAACAGAGAGGCTTTGGATTTGATCGTTGAACAATGATTTGAGGATTTGAGTGTTGATTCTAGGATTTGATTTTTGAGTTGCAGATTGGAGTTTTGAGTTTCTGAGTTTGGTATGAGGTGATTCTGATATTGCGATCTATCAACCCTGCAATTTCGTGCCTTGTCATGCACCGGAGCAGGGGGGACATCAGTAGGGTCGTGTACTGTGTTACCGACCTGGGGGGATATTGGAGTATGGTCGTGTATAGTGAGCAGGGGGGATGTTGACTGTGCTCAAGAACACGATCCGTAAGGTCCATCGTAGATTAAGGAGTTCCATGCTGAATAGGGATTCTGGTGTAGGGTATTGGGATGTCGGGGTAACGTGTACCCCACCAATACCACTCGTTAGATGTAGCTCCATAGGAGGCGAGTTAGCTCGACAGCTCGGATGTATAATATAAGATGAGTTCCGTGATATTGTCTGGAGCAACCACGCGTTCCCACCTGGAGGCCCCCCGCCTGTTCGGCGATGCAAGGGTGCCGGCGACGCAGCCCCTTTGGGCTGAGTCCTGCGTGTACGCGAGCGACGTCATCAACATGACGGCAAGGGTGAGGGACAAGGTGCATACGGTTCGGATTGAATACTTTTCGTTTTCGGTTTTTGGTAACTAACACGCTGATTTTTTGTCGACAGGATTGGAATTTCTACAATTACGTTCGAGTCGATTTGCGTTTTACATTTTCTTGAAAGTGCACGAATAGGCCGAGGGAAGTACACTGGGTTTTGTGCCAGATGTTCTTGCGCTACGTTTAATAGACAAAACGGAAAAATGGGAACGAAGCAAAAAATGGGAACGGACGGGTTTTTTTAGAAAGCAAACCAATTGTGTACAACTCCAAGAAAAAACGTTGACAGTTCTGTGGGGCTGTATAGCAGCCTTCGAATGAGCTGTCGCTCAGGCTGGAAGGCCTCGGCATCGCCGCGGTAGCCAGCATCTAGAGAAATCACAATAGAGCCAGCGTATATCGCTTTTTGCGCCCACCCGAAGGCACGAGATGGAGCATGACCGTTCTGACGAGCTCCGCTCACAGGGCTGGCCAAGGGGTTTCGCAGGATCATTTTGGTTTTTTGATACACCACATGGTTCTGGAGATACGGCTTGGTTCTCATTTTAGGCTTCGTTCCCATTTTTCCGATTTGTCTGTTGTTTGGAGTTTCATTTTTCCGGGGTTCGGGGAGCGATGCATTACGGATTTCGAGGATTACGAGGGGGCAAGGCACCTGGCACAAAACCCTTTATCCTTCCCTAGCTGCCGATGTCTGGCATCGCCCCTAGTGACATGCACCTAGTCCGCCTACATGCTGCAACAGGGGGGACACCGTCATGCCATTGTTTTTCATCATTTCCGACGACACACAAGAATCCCCCCCGCCCCACCCTCCCCGAGCCGTCTAGAACGGGATGCGTGGTCAGTGATGAAAACCCTAAGGCACGCGACCAACGAGTACCCCCCCCCCCCCTCCCCACCAAGTATCAAGCCTCCATCGTGTTACGGTATGTTCCCTCTTAGCCAAGCTTGACATAAAATATATTTCCGTTCGTTTACTTTTCCGGTGGACCAATCACTCATGCGGCACCTCTAGTGACCCGATCAAGACTTCTGCGTCCGGGTAGATCATCATGGACGATTCCTGGATACGAGCTCCAACAGCTGAACACAGAAAACAAGGCGCTGATCCCCACGGCCTCGACAATACCGGCCTACATTTCGAAGAGGTTACTACCAGGGGACGCGTGAGGTCCTCTCGCTATAGATAACCTGTGAATGGTCTGCCTTGCAGACCAGCTGCGATATACAGGGACATCCCCCCCAGCACGCAAAACAGGACGCAGTCCCTAGGGGGTAAACGAGCGTGCCTTGCTCGCTACAACCGGTCTGTCCGGAGGGACTGTTTCCACGTCGTCGAGAACGGCTTTAGACCTAAATATGTCTGACGATCTAGACCCTTGGAGGAACGCACGTGCCCATTTCAGGATCGCAGTTGCGGTTTGAGGACAGACCGTTTGGGATTTGGGGAGTTTGTCCCCAAAGAGAACTGCAGACCTAGAAACGTTGATGTAATCGGTCGCTATCCGTTTCGTTGCAATTACCAAACGTGTCGTATTCAGCCAGCCCGTCCATCCCCCGGTCACCCACCACCCCTCCTTCCCCTTTTCTGTCGTCACGGCGCCCGTCGTCCTTGCTGATGTGTTCGTTCAAGTTGCACTTGCATCTAGAACACACGAGCACCCGCCCTTACAGCCGTTGGAGGTTCATCCCACTTCCCTGCTATGCTGCTGCGTTGGTTTTATCAGGTTGCGGTTGACCCACTTGCAAACTACCCAGGAACGCTGATCAACTCTTCTTCAAAAGCTGACGAACAAGACAGTCGTGCGATCTGCATTTTCCGTCTGCGTTTACAGAGGGAGGGGGAGGCTGACACTCTGTGGCCGTTGGGATCAAGCAGAGAGAGTGCAGGTAAGTTGTCAGAAAACATGTTATTCGCTGTATGCATGACCTAGGGACCTATACACTTCACCTATAGCCCCAAAAACGCAAGTATTTTTTCTGATGTAGAGACGACAGAGGGGGCGGAGACATGGAGCTAATGCGGTGATGCCTTGGTGAGCAACCCCCCAGCACAGCTCCTTCACGGCCGTCAACCTCTTCTTGCGCCCCAAGGAAGGTGGTTGGCTTGGTCCGATCGTAGTAGTGCCTACCAACAGTCGTTTCCTGTACCCCCAGGATTTCTGTCGTCGTTTTTGTTGCCGGCCACACTGGAATGCTCCCTGTCCGCTGAAAAAGAGAGGGACATGCTATTTGCCTAGCCTCTTCGCACATAGGATTGTTTTGGAGGAGCGAATCATCCAGGCCGTCCACCACGTCGACGTGCGTGTTGTTGTAGCGGGATGCCCATTCACTCGTGGTTATCCACGCACTGGTTCACCGTTTCGGACATAGGTCGCGCTCTTCTTGTTCTGCATGGGGTCGTCAGGCACACTGTAACTTGGACGAGGATTCCAACAAGGGTAACGTGTTAGATGCAAAATGGGGGGCCCTGAAATGGGTCCGCACGGTAGCCAGCTTTCTGACAGTCATGGCTGGAGCTCAGGAATAAAGGTCAGTGTTTCCCACGCGGCCTAGGTTCTTGGATCGAGAGACGATGTGTGCACGTTTTAAGTAGCCAAGGCATGCCCTGTCAGTGGTGGCGGAAAACCCCAGTAATGGGCGTATACTTCTGACTTCTGAGTACGGTATGAATGGTGTTCGCCAAACATATATACCCACAAACGACTAAGACTGGATGAGAAGTACGGCTCCGTTACGACACGGCTTGTAAACCTCAAAGGTTGCCATGTTTCGGCGAGGGAGGGTCATAGCCACGCCGGAAAATGAGCTTTGGATGGGCAAATATTAATTAGCATTCCTAGTAGCTGCATACGGTATATATTTGACCGCATACTAAACACGTCTATGAATGCACACGACGCCGAATCGTAGTGGCTACTCAGACGTAGACATTGTTTTTTCGTCCCCAATAATTCGTCATAACGGTTGTGGTTAACAGCAACTCGAACTGAACTGTGGTTATGTCGCATTCGTAGCGTGGTCTCTTGGGGGCCAACAACTTGCATTTATTTCCTGTAGATTGAGAATTGTTGAGGTAGCCGACACAGCGTCCTGCACGCTATAGCGTTGTCATATGTCTATTGCCATATATCGTACTACTGCACGAAGTGCATGAACACCGTTGCCAAGCTGTTGAAACATAATGGCATAGGGTCTCCGCAACTACAAGCTCTGCTGATACGCTTTATCTTCTGTTTGTTTATGCTTTAATTTACGACAATGTGCCAGAACAAAACTCAACACTATGATTTATGTAAGTGTTTTCACCCGGGTCACAAGTGATAGGTGACACACAATACGCAAACACATGCTATAGAAAAAGAGCATCAGTATGTCTACTTACGAAGTTGGTATGCAAGCATGCGTATATATAGATGATATTTGTGTTACGGTTCGGTTGACCGTTTCAGGAGTAATGATGACATAGAGGCGTTTTCATATTGTAGCTCCGTTCCGGACGGAAGGTTTCATCCCCCTTCCGTCTCACTCAGTTCCCGCGACCATCGCCACGGTCACGGAACAAGCAATCACTTACCATCTAGCCATCTCCAGTTGGAGCCTCTTCACAGAAGAACCACAAGCTCGCCCTACTCTCCTGGAGACCTAGGAGCGCACCTCTCGACTCGGTCGGACTCTAGCTCTGCTCTGTCACTGAGGTTGGTCATTCATGTCTCGTCTTTGTGTTATCCTTTGGGGTTATGCGTCTCTGAGTGGTAACCTGGGGTCCACAGCTGCCACTCCTACCAACTATTGCAGAACCCTACATGTGTTGCCTTGTGACAATGACTTAAGACCTCAGCCCAGGCAGCCAGCATCCGTTTCATTTGCACAAGGTTGTCGACCATGGCAAGTCCCTGAAAGTATTTCACCAGACGTCAAATACTGTCCAACTGTTTCTGGACCTGAAAGTAAAGCCAGTAGCGCCAGTCTAGCCAAGACAGATTGAAAAACCACATAGACGCGCCGCACAAAAGGGTTTCATCACGCAAGCCCCCATGCCCCCCTTAAAACAAGATCCCAAGACAATTGGATAAATACCTCTTCTCAAAGCCGGTCTCTTGTTGTTGTTAGAGTTATCAACGTATCGGGTATGGTATCACAGGTAGCACTACATCGGTATCTCACAGCACACTACCAGTACAGTACAGCAGAGTACAGTACAGTGTACACCGTACACTGTACTGCACACTGTACTGCACACTGCAATGTACAATGTACTGTACACTATACTCTACACTGTACGCTACACTTTACTGTACTGTACTGCACTGTACAGTGCCTTACCTTACCGTACCGTACTGCAGTGGTGCACCGTTCTGTACAGTATTGTCTTGATCCGTAGAGTGCAGCACAGTACGGTACAGAACGGTACAATATCGTACGGTGGTACAGAACAGTACAGAACAGTACAGAACAGTATACAGAAGAAGTGCAATCCAGTACTGTGCAGTAAGTAGAATCCAGTCGAGTGCAGTACAGCAGTGCAGTGTAACACTGACAGTACTAAACTGAACTGGACTAGACTGGACTGGACTGGACTATACTGCTGTACCATAAATAACATCACAAATGAGGGCAGGACAGGACTGGATGGGACGGGACAGGACAGGACAAGAAATAGCAGGAGTGCAGTATAAGTGAGTAGGTTTAGCAGTGTGGGAGAAGGGATCTTTAGGGATGATTTTTACTTGAATAATGTGTAGCGTGGTCTGCTCCTCGGAATCGTCGTCCGCCTCTGAGAAATTTCTTGGTTCGATGCAAACTCGGCGTCGCCGCGTTTATGGCGTGTTTTGGCCCGGTTTGGGGTCAGGGTTAGGGTTAGGGTTACGGTTAGAGTCAGGGGTTGGGTTGGGTCTTCGCCCGTACCTTGATCCCAACAGGAACCAAAACATGTGAAATGCCTACCAACCTAAAGATCCCTTCTCCCAGGTTGTTGAAGGTCCTCTCTTTTCAACCTGCTATGTCTTGTTGTTATCACCCAAGTTGAGACCAATGGTGCCTCGTGAAAATTCATCTCACTGAACTTTCCATAATAACACTCTCAACATTGTTCGGCATGAAACCGACGTCACGGACGGTTTTCCATGCTTATTTTTAAATGATTCCGAATGATTCACATTCCGTTTGTGATTTTGGATGAATTGTATGTAATATGCATCGCTTTCCCTGAGCCTAACTCTCTGGGATTACGACACTTACTTGATGTTCTCACTCAGTTTAAGACAAGTCATGCATCGTGGAATTATATCTCACCGAATGTTTCAGACTAACATTGTTATCGCCCGGATTGAGACCAGTCATGCCTCGTGGAATTACCTCTCATCGAACTTTGCATACTAACATTCCGAATGATTCACATTCCGTTTGTGAATCTTGTTGAATCCATGTATTATGCCTCGCTTTTCTGTAGCCTAACACTCTGGGATTCACTTGGTGTTATCACTCGGCTTGAGACCAGTCATGCCTCGTGGACTAACATCTCACCGAGCTTTCCATAATAAAATTCCGAATGACTCACATTGCGTTTGTGAATCTGGGTGAATCTACGAATTATGCATCGCTTTCCCTTACTTTAGCCCTTTTTAGATTTCGACTCTCCATGATATTACTCAGCTGGAGACCGGTCATGCCTCGTGGAATTACCTCTCACCGAACTTTGCATAGTAATGAGGCTAGCGAGCGAAGCGACATATTTTTTACTTGGTTTTAACCAAGGAAAAAGAAGCCTCTTCATAACGGCTCGGGTACGAGGGTAGGGTGCCTGTTTTGATTTTTTCTATATGTGTGTGTGTGAGTTGGTGTGTGTAATTCGACTTTTTTTTGGTCCACCTTTCACCACCGCGCTCGACGCACACGCCACCCAATCCAGTCCCAGCGGGCTCTGTGCACGCACACACACGCAAGACACTTTCTCGTCCGGGTGGGGTGACAAATCGTTCACAGTTCGTCGAGCTAGGTGCGGCACCGTGTGTAGGCATGTCTGTGCTGGGCCGTGTTCAAAATACAAACTCATAACGGTTTTTGTGCCTGTGCCAACAGCAGCAGACAGCAGGCAGACTGTGCCTGTCCACAGCATGCACACTGTGCATGCCCACAGCAGGCAGACTATGCTTTTCCACAGCAGGCAGACTGGGCCTGTCCACAGCAGGCAGACTAAGCCTATCCACAGCAGGAAGATTGAGCCTGTCCGCAGCACTCAACAGCAGGCAGACTGGGCCTGTCCACAGCAGGCAGACGGCTTTGTTTTTTTAGCTTTCTTTTACCTACGTAATAGCTAACGAAACCCAACTACGAGTAGTCATAGATAGGCAGACTTCGCCTGTCTGTCCACAGCAACGTTCGGGCCATGTGCTGCAGGTGATATTGTCAGGCCTACCCTCCTACTGACGAGGGGACGGAGAAACAGCAGAAGATCTGCTGTAGTTGTACAGCAGTCAGTAGTAGTGGTGGCACCTGCTACGAGAACCTCTGTTGGATACATGTATGTCATATCAGAGGTTGTAGATATTTCGTCTTCAAATTATGAGGGTGGAATCAGCAACCACACACACAACATCGAGTACGGTGTACAAATGGGACAAGCCGAGCGTACTGCGACGCTGACCCTGGCCTCGTGGATCCTACTGCTACCTCTGGTGCTGTTTTGCTGCTGGAGAAGTTCTGATGATGTAGATGTTGCACAGCTGCAGTAGTTGTGGCACCTGCTACGAGAAGCTCTTTTGGGCATGCCATGTTCGTGTTGTCGTCTCGAAAATATTATGCCGACTCTCGAGGTGGGAAGCAGGAAACATATAAAATACCGGTACGTCCTACAGTACGTATGTGTATATGTACGCGTATAAAGGGTGCAAGGGTTAGACCGACAAGCCGAGCGTACGGCGACGCTGACCCTGGCCTCGTGTGTCCTACTGCTACTGCTGCTGCTCCTGCTGTTATGGTGCGGGAGGCGCACTGCTGCTGTAGATGTCGTACATCAGTCCAAGTAAACTTGTGGTGACACCTGTTTCGAAAAAAAAGCTCTTTCCGTTGGACAAAACATGTGAGATGCAGATTTTTATTGTGCTGAGTTTCAACCAGAAAACACTCTGCTGGACAAAATATGTCGAGTGTTGTGTGTTCTTGACTCTTTCTACCCGTCGACATCCAGCACCACAGCAGTGTCCGTGCCGATTCCTCAATCCCTGATACAAGGTTTGTACAGCAGTGCAGATTTCGTCTTCAAATTATTTGGCGGATTTCCAGGTGGAAACCAGGATACACACGACCAAATCCAGTAGTACATATTCTTATCAAGAGCCAGGAGAGGCCAAGAACATTTACCTGGTACGAAAAATATTGAGATGCACCCACGACGGCGTACAGTAGTACAGTAGTCCGTACGTGGTAGATATTCCTTCGTGTTCGTTCGTTCAGCACAATACAAAATAATCCGTATGCGCCAAGCATGATGCATCGCAGATATGACTACTGCAGGTAATACCGAGGTCGCGCCTCACTACCACCAATTAATTACTAGTAACATGAGTAGGTTTAGCAATCTGGGAGAAGGGATCTTTAGGTATGTTTTTAACTTGGAAAATGGGTAGCGTGGTCTGCGCTTCGGAATCGTCGTCCGCAACTGAGAAATTTCCTGGCCCGATGCAAACGCGGCGCAGCCGCGTTCGTTCATAGCGCTTTTGACCCGTTTTGGCAGCGGTTTGGGGTCAGGGTTAGAGTTTGGGTTAGGGTTAGGGTTAGAGTCAGGGGTTGGGTTGGGTCTTCGCCCGTACCTTGATCCCAACAGGAACCAAAACGCCTGAACAGACTACCGACCTAAAGATCCCTTCTCCCAGATTGTTAAAGGTCCTCGATAACATTCCGAATGATTCCGAATGATTCACATTCCGTTCTTGAATCTGGGTGAATGTTATGTATTATGCGTTGCTTTCCCTTAGCCTAACTCTCTGGGATTCCGACACTTGTCATCACTCGGCTTGAGACCAGACATGCGTGAAATTACCTCTTACCGAACTTTCCTCTCAACATTGCGAATGATTCACTTTCTTTTTTGTGAACCTGGGGGTGAATCTATGCATTATGCATCTCCTTCCCTTCTTAGCCTAACTCTCTGGGGGTTGCGACGATATAATATATATATACTATTATTATCTCTCTTGCCACCCGACAATGTGCAGCCTGATCTTAACCTTCCGTGCCAACGTTCAGCTTGTCTACTCTGTTATTCATCCCGCCGTTCTTGGCGTGCCTCCTATTACTGGGGACCATAGTTAATAGGACCTAATATTGTTCGAAAAAATGTTCAAATATATAGGTTTTCATGTGTACCATAGGTCCCCCGTAATGGGCATATCACTTGACCCTGCTGTGTTTTCAGGATAATATGTACCTCGCACAAGTAATCAAGTATTCATGCTCCACAAACCCAGATATCAGTATATATATATGACCTTCCGTGCTGGACTCTCCTGCGACGAAACAGCCGAAATACATCTTACACACGCATTCAACCTTGGTGCGCTTTCTTGTATAGTTGTCGGTCAAAGCGAAACATGACGGCTGTCTCTTACGGGCCGTGCGTACTTGCTCGTCGAGGAACACCCTCATTAGTGAGTATTGAGTGGTCCGTTCGTTGGACATCATATTGCGCTCTGGCACTACTAGTTGTACCTGGTACCTGATACCTGGTACTGGTACGTATTATTACCGTGGCCTGATCTTGTATGCAGAATATATGTGCCTATTTACGGCCACATACTGACGAACTTTGAAACCCCCCTGGCATATGGTATTCCCTGTCAATTACTTGATGCACGACATACACCCGGCTTGCGCTCCTCAACACGTTCTTTGCCACACCTACTCGCGGAGTGTCGTACACTTTCCAATCTCCAAACTCCGGGAAGGGTCAGTGTAGGCTAGACTACATCCTTACTCGGCAAGTTGATCGACGCCTGGTCCGCAACATGACAGTACGGAAACCCCCAGAGGATCGGCATGAATCTGACCACAACCTCGTGGTCTGCAATATTCGCCTCTTGGGTCGGTTCGCGCCGAATCGGAGGGTAAAAGCAGGCAGCGGAAAACGAGCTATTAATCTACAACGGTTGATGGCAGACCCCGGTCTCCGAGCGGACCTCAATAGGGAGATAACCAAACTTACCCCCCCACCGCCTGGTACAATTGGGAGTGTCGATGATAAGGCAACTGCTCTAGTGGAGACCGTGCTGTCGACTGCTGCTAAACTAGCACCTCATACCAGTCAAAAACAAGGGCCGCTGGGCTGGTGTACGCCCGAAGAGGTAAAAGCAGAGGTGAACTCACGATGGCAGGAGAAGGAAAATGCGAGGACGCAACTACGTGCTAACCCGGAAGACAAAAATCTGCGAAAAGCTGTGAAGATTGCCACAAAACAGCTCAAACGTGCGAGGACGGACGGAGTGCAGACGTTCTTCGAGGAATACGTCCGTCAACTCGAATGGCGTATCCAAGAAGGTGATCAGTTTGGGTTCTACAAGCACCTTAAGGGGATGAATGTGGAAGGAAAGAGGACTTTCCATTCGCAGTACATCAGGGACGAGGAAGGTAGATTACTACGAGACATAGGCCTCATCCGGGAACGATGGGTAAGGTGGTTCCATAAGCTGCTAAACACAAGGTCATCGACCCTCGACCCGACTATCGTCGATGAGCTCAAGGTCTGGCCCTCGTGCAGTCCGCTGGACGACGTCCCGTCTAGATACGAGGTGGAAGACGCGATCAGGGCGATGGCGAACCGCAAGGCGGTTGGGCCTGATGGTCTCCCAGCTGAACTTCTGAAGGTCCTGGCCGACGAGGGAGACTCGGACACCTTGGGAAGCTTCTACGAGATTATCGTCGCTGTGTGGAGGGGAGGGGTCGTGCCGCAGCAATGGAAGGATGCAACGATTAAGGTGCTGCACAAGAAGAAAGACAGGACGGAGTGTGGTAACTATCGTGGCATTTCCCTAGTCGCGCATGCCGGCAAAGTGCTCCTCAAAGTCATCGCGCGCCGACTCAGCGACTATTGCGAACGGGAAGGCATCCTGCCGGAGGAGCAGTGTGGCTTTAGGCCCGAACGATCGGCGGTCGACATGATGTTCGTGGTGCGACGCTTGCAGGAATTGGCAAGGAAGAAGGACACTCCGCTCTTCATGTGCTTTGTCGACCTCACCAAAGCCTACGACTCCGTCGACCGAACCCTCCTGTGGGCTGTCTTGGCTCGCTTTGGGGTGCCACCTAGAATGCTCACCGTTATCCGCCAATTCCACGACGGCATGCGAGCATGCGTGCGGCTGGATGACGGCGAGTGCTCAGATATGCTCGACGTGAAACAGGGCCTACGGCAAGGGTGTGTGCTCGCGCCATTGTTGTTCAACATGTTTTTTACAGCGGTGCTGCGTGTGGCGGAGAAACGTTTCGCTGCTGATAAAGCCATCACGGACAGCTTGGTGCAACTCCAACAAAAGCAGGAGAAGAAGAAAAAGAAGAGGGGGAAGGCACGGGTCGGGCACGCCGACAGACAGAAGAATGATAAAGAGGCCCAGACACTGTGGGCTATGCTCTATGCCGACGATGCAGGCATAGTATCGAGATCACCCAACGGCCTGGAGAGGATGATGACGGTGATCGTGTCTGCATGTGCCGCTTTCGGCCTGACGGTCTCGGAGGCCAAGACGGAGATAATGTGCCTGCAAACGAAAGATGGGGGGAACGTGCCGTTCACCGTCACAGCCGCCGGCCAAGTGTACAAACAAACGACCGAGTTTGTGTATCTGGGCGGGGCTATCAGCGCAGATTGGACGGGCAGAAGTGTCGAGGTAACGCGTCGACTCCAGAGGGCATGGGCATGCTTCGGACGGTATAAGATGGAAATTTACGACCGCCCGGGTGTGCGCCTACGCCTGAAGGTGCGAATACTGAGAGCCGAGGTGATCGAAACGTTGCTCTACGGTTGCGTTACTTGGAGCCCGAGCAAGACTGAGTACGGTAGGCTACGGGAGATCCACCACAAGATGCTCCTCCGACGCATCGGGTGGCGAAAACAAAAGCGCGAAGACCACATTCTATCCTATGCTAGCGCGCTTCTCAGGACAACATCTGAAAGCGTTGAGACGACGGTACGCTGACGTAGGCTCTTGTTTGCGGGCTTTGTGACACGAATGGGAGAGGAGCGTCTGCCGAAGAGGGTGATGTTCGGGGAGATGGTTGGGGGTAAGGGTTACTCCGGAGGACCGGAGTGGGACTGGATGAGGTACCTTGAGGAGGACCTCAAGGAGTTCGGCATCAAGCTCGAAGGGTGGCGCGAGGCAGCACAGAAAGCCGGCAGGTGGTTCCGACGGGTCGAGGAAGGGGCGGAGGCCTTCATGCGGAAATGGCATACAGATGAGAAGGAGGCATCGGCAGAACGGCATAGAATAGATGCAACCACGACCACAGCCGTTGACGCCAACGCGAGTGTGCAGAATGGCAGGGAAGAGGGGGGGGGCGAAAGGGGGACGAGGGGGAATGGCGGGGGGGGGGAGGGGGAGGCGGTCTGCCCAACAGACTGAAGCCTGGTTATGGCCATCATCGTCATGATGCACTCCTTTCTTTGGGACCCAAGTAACTAGCATGGTGCCATCTGGGCAACTTTGCGTGTCTGTATGGTCCAGTGCCTGCCTTTGGTATTTTCTTTCCCCCCCGCCCGTGATTATCGCTTTTTTGTCCCTTCTTTTTTTCTTTTTTCTTTTTTTTTCATTTTTTTTCATTCCCGTTTGTACCTCTTTGTGTCTTTGTTAGTATGGTCCGTGTTGCCTTTTTTGCGTTTTTGCTATCTGCGTCTGTTTTAGTTTTGTTTTTGGTTTTGTTTTGCTTAGCTTCATCTTCTTTTTTTTAGGTTTTTGTCTGCTGTTAATAGTCTCCTTTTTGCTTCCCTGGTGTCCGCAGTGGTGGAGTGCGTATGCTTGTTTTTTGTTTTTTGCCTCTGTTTTTACTTGAGGTATTTCTTCCACTCCAGAGTTATTGGAGCCTGTCCTGCGACCACGGACTGCATTGAATTGTGAGTTAATGTGAGAACAACAACATACACCCGATTCATTGATCACTTGCCCGAGCAAGAGTTCGATAACATGTTGAGCCAGCACGTCCGACCAAATTCGTCACGCACGCAACTCCTGTTGGTAAAAATAATATGCTAACAACTGTGTATACCTTGTCTCGATCAGTCTCATGGATCTTCACACCATAGAATACTCGCTTCTGGACGGGTTCTTTGGAGACCATGCCTACCTTATCTTATTGTTGTTGTTGTTGTTGTTGTTGTTCTTGTTGTTCTTGTTGTTGTTCTTACATTAATTCTCTGACGAAGGAGTCCGTCGTCACACAAAGGTGCTGGAGCCCTATTACGGGGGACCATAGTTAATAGGACCAAGTATTGTCATAAAAATAATGAAATATGTTGGTTTTTATGTTTACCAGGTCTAATTAACTATGGTCCCCCGTAATAGGAAAATCCGAAAAAAAAAAAAAACGAAAATTCGGCTGCCTCAAAAAACACGAGACGAAGAAAGCGCACACAAGCTAAAACCAATGTGCAAACTGAACTAACATGGTCGCGGGTATATCCTCTCAACTATGACATAGAAGAGTACCCCCGTTCCCACCTTTAACCAACTCGTGGCTGCTGACTACAGCGGATGCTGTGTGAAGTGCTGCCTGCACCGTACAAAACGCACGGTAGTCGTGAAAACGAAAGAGGAACACACCTGCCTGCTATCTGGAGTGTTGTCAGAGTGAACACTCGCGGATGTGCAATGAAAAAAGGAGCAATCGCACCTTACTACCACACGAAGATCAACGATCGCCATCTCTTCCTGGACTGTCTGACACAAAAAGGTGCAGCACAGTTATGATACCACGTCCCTGATAATTGCGTAGGGTTTTCCCCATAAAGGGTATACAACTCGTCAAACTACAAAGACCAGTGACGACGTTAATAACAAGTGCCGGTAGATACTATTCTGCCTGGTGACAAACAATACCAGGAAAAAACAAACTATGACTGCTTCTCTCGTGATGATTGTGTGCGCGCAAATCATGGGTCTCCGTGCACCGTCTTCCTGCCGCTCTTCATGACCGCCTAATCGTCGTGGTCCAATCCGCCCGTTCCTCTGCGCGTGCACTCGTTTCCATTCCCTTCCAGTCGATTTCCTTTCTCCGTCATCCTGAAAAACAATATGTTCCTCGCACTTACTTGCTGTTCTGGTCCGAAAAAAACAAAATCTCGCGCAGGGGGAGGTCAATCCGTCTCTTCCCCGCACATCGACGCTAAGTCTCCCTCCTCCCTCGTCGTCGAATCCAGCCTTCTACCGG
This sequence comes from Nereocystis luetkeana, assembly GCA_031213475.1. Classification (NCBI taxonomy): domain Eukaryota; class Phaeophyceae; order Laminariales; family Laminariaceae; genus Nereocystis; species Nereocystis luetkeana. The sequence goes on along the minus strand of JARUPZ010000009.1, from coordinate 3,894,934 downwards.
CGCAATAAACTGTGCCGTAGTGTGGCCGGTGGTGGCGCCTGCCTCCGCGCACGGACACCCCGATTGAGCATTGCTGCTCTGCCGCAGCTGCCAAAACAAGACGCGCGTATCGTAGGTCTCCGTGCCTGACGCACCACGTACGACCCAACCCTACTGCCGCCTGAGCCTCGCGTTCACACGCAGCAGGAAGAAGGTATCACTCCTTGAGGGTGAGTCCGGCCTTCTACCCGCCAGAAAGACCTGAAACGGATACTGGCCGCCTGGGCTGAGGTCTTAAGTCATTGTCACAAGGCAACACATGTAGGGTTCTCAAATAGTTGGTAGGAGTGGCAGCTGTGGACCCCAGGTTACCACTCAGAGGTGCATAACCCAAAAGGAGAACACATAGACGAGACATGAATGACCAACCTCAGTGACAGAGCAGAGCTTGAGTCCGACCGAGTCGAGAGGTGCGCTCCTAGGTCTCCAGGAGAGTAGGGCGAGCTTGTGGTTCTTCTGTGAAGAGGCTCCAACTGGAGATGACTAGATGATAAGTGATTGCGTGTTCCGTGACCGTGGCGATGGTCGCGGGAACTGAGTGAGACGGAAGGGGGATGAAACCTTCCGTCCGGAACGGAGCTACAATATGAAAACGCCTTTATGTCATCATAACTCCTGAAACGGTCAACCGAACCGTAACATGCCCCCTAGCATAATGCGAATGACGGAATGAGCATTATGCTATCGCAATCTTGTGACTATAACCAAGTTTGAAGAGCCGCAAAGCCCTTTAACACAAATAACGGCCTCAGGGATAAACAACCAAACCGAAATAGCAAAGACCATCAGAGGGAAATCCCTGAGAAAAAACCCCACCCTTGCTTTTTCACTGCGAGTTTGTTTTCCCGACCACTATTCTATGGCTAAAGTCCCCCCACGCTCATTCAGCGATGAAATAAGCGCAGTGTCCCCTAACGCCTAAGCATAAATCGCTTCTATTGCGTCCTCAACAATTCAACGAAAATCGAACACAACAGAGAAGGCAACTCCGCCTCCTCGGTTAAAACTATAGGCTAGCCTACACGGCAAGGCGAAAAACAAACGCAAAGCTTATATCGAAAACCACGAGAACTAAACGGAAAAGAACCAACACGGCCTCTTCGGTTGAAACACGACACACCAAAAGCAAGCAAAGCGAAAAGCAAACGCAAAACTAAAATCAAAAACCACGAGAACTAAACGGAAAAGAACCAACACGGCCTCTTCAGTTGAAACACGACACACCAAAAGCAAGCAGAAACACTAGCTAAAAACATTCGAAAACCACGAGAACTAAACGGAAAAGAACCAACACGGCCTCTTCGGTTGAAACACTAGATAAATAAAATCGAAAACCACAAGAACTAAACGGAAAAGAACCAACACGGCCTCTTCGGTTGAAACACGACACACCAAGAGTAAGCAGAAACACTAGCTAAATAAAATCGAAAACCACGTGCACTAAACGGAAAAGAACCAACACGGCCTCTTCGGTTGAAACACGACACACCAAGAGTAAGCAGAAACACTAGCTAAATAAAATCGAAAACCACGTGCACTAAACGGAAAAGAACCAACACGGCCTCTTCGGTTGAAACACGACACACCAAAAGCAAGCAGAAACACTAGCTAAATAAAATCGAAAACCACGAGAACTAAACGGAAAAGAACCAACACGGCCTCTTCGGTTGAAACACTAGATAAATAAAATCGAAAACCACGAGAACTAAACGGAAAAGAACCAACACGGCCTCTTCGGTTGAAACACGACACACCAAGAGTAAGCAGAAACACTAGATGAATTAGACAGATGTTTCCAGGGGAAGATCTTCGCAGGGGAAGGTCTTCGCAGGGGAGGATCCTCGCTGGAATTGCCGGATGAAGAAGCAGATCTTCGTCTATGCAGAGCGTGGATCGTTTCAGTCCTGCAACCGTTCCATCTCGCGACGGGTCAGTTCTTCCCAGTTGTTATCGGTGTAGCGCACTCGCCAGTAGCGGTCTCTGTAATCGTACACTTGCCCCTGCAGTCCCAACCCACCGCCAAAGTCTTTCCAGATGGTAAACCCTATCGGAAACAGCGTCAAGGCTTCGCGGCGACGAAGGGCGGGCGTACGAGGGGTGACTGACACTGGGGTCGTGTCTTTAGTGGGGTCGGGGTTGTACAAGTGCCAGAGTGCGATGAAACCGTCCAACTGCAAGGGTGTAAAACTCTGTAACACGTCATTCTCAGTTCGCCATCCTGTCTCTACTCCCTCTCTCGATCTCCCCTTGTACTCCCATCTAGTGGTGCCGGAGGCAGTGGTCGATCTGCGGCAGCTCACGAACGAGTCTAACACTGACGAATTGACTCCTTCAACTGGCAGTTTAAAATCCGCGCCCCACGCATACTGTCCAAACTCGTCTGCTATCGAGTGCCTTAGTGTCAGAGGTCTGAGGTGGTACGGCTTCACATCTGCGGTGGATACATTTCGGGTACGTTGTTTTCTGCTTCGCATCGTTTTTGTACGCTTAGGCCCGTCTGTAATACTTCCGTGACCCTCCAATGGCCTGTGTAGTGGTCGTGCTGCAGCTTCTTCCCTCTGCTGTCGCGGTGTTTGCTGCTATCGGACTCGCGCACCAGCACGAGGCTACCCTTCTCAGCGATAACTCCGGCTGATGGTCTCGAGATGGCAGCGTTGGCTCGGGCCCGCGCCGTTACTCTTTGGCTGTCGCGTTTCTCGAGCGCCAGGCGGACTTCTCGGAGGTTCTGTCTGCGGCGCTCCACGAAGTTGTCCAGGCCGCCGCTCTGATCTATCTCTTCTGACAGGGGTACCAAAGAGTCTAAAGACGTGCGAGGCTTGCGACCGAACAACAACTCGAAAGGTGTCATGTTAGAAGGCAGTGACACGTCTGGTAGAGTGCGTTTGATCCATATTGCCGGTAATACGTACTCGTCCCACCTCTCGGGCCACGATCTACATAGCTCTGCATATCTCCTGCAACCAACCTCCTAGTCTCTCTACAGAACCCTGTCCTCGCGGGTGGTCGGCTGGGCCGAACTTTATGTCCGCATTCATCCAACGGCATAAGTGTGTCACTACTTCTGCTCTGAACTCTCTGCCGCCGTCGCAACGTACTGTCTTGGGTACACCGAACGTTAGGCACAGCTTGGTAAGCGCTCGTGCTACGCCTATTGCTTGCTTAGTTTCTAGAGGGATACCGAAAGGAAACTTGGAGGCTCGATCTACTACCAGCAGGACGTACTTGTTACCTGAAAGGGAAGGCGTGTCTATTTTCGGGATATCCATCTGTAGTTCATCCCACGGTTCTAGTGCGCGTCCGGGAAACATTGCGACGCGTCTGCTGTTGGGTCGTTTACGTCTCCTGCACCCGCATGACAACACGTATTGTCGCGTGTCGCGAATGACTGAAGGCCAGTGAAAGTGCTCTTAAGACTAGCGCTAACGTGGCTGCTACTCCAGAGTGACCATGCAGAGTGTGTACCAACGCGAGTACATCGGCAACCATGGATTCGGGTATGGCTGGCAGGTTCCTACCTTTTCCGTCGGCAAACCTGATTACATCGTTCTCGTCTAGACTATACCCAGTCTCATCTACTTCCGCGGCGTTCGCATTGCTATCCTCCCGCAGACGCTTGCTAACCTGACCCAGATGAGCGTCGTTCCGTTGCCTTCTCGCGACGGATGCCGGATTGGTGAGTACCTCGACCGCCCGGTGGATGACCGGCGTCCTCCTACCCGACGACAGCGGAACCTGTCCCCCTGCTGAAAGCACCTCTTTCAACAGCTCCATATAGCGGCTGGTCGACTCCTGACCCAGATGAGCGTCGTTCCGTTGCCTTCTCGCGAGGGATGCCGGATTGGTGAGTACCTCGACCGCCCGGTGAATGACCGGCGTCCTCCTACCCGACGACAGCGGAACCTGCCCCCCTGCTGAAAGCACCTCTTTCAACAGCTCCATATAGCGGCTGGTCGACTCCTTCAAGATCTGGTCGTTGGGCAGTACGATCAAGGCATCGGGGCGATAGAGCAGAGCACGGACACGGCTTCCGAGCGAGCAAACGACGAACGAGCAAGACGCCGGAGCGAGGAAATGCACGGCGTCGTAGCGGGGGAACGACACCGCGGGCGGCGGGCGAACAAGACACTGGAACGGGCTAACGCACGGCGTCGGAGCGAGGGAGCGGCGCAGCGAGCGGCGGACAGGCAAGACACCGGAGCGAGGGAACGCACCGCGTCGGAGCAAGGGAGCAGTGCAGCAAGCTGTGGACGAGCAAGACACCGGGACATGGGAGCTGCGGACGGGCAAGAGAGGTAGAGAGGCAACGGGGCACGGAATAGCGATGGAACGGCGTAACGGCAAAGCGAGACAAGAGAAGAAACGGCGCACGGGAAAGCAAGGGTCCACTGGGCGTGATGCTCAATAATCGCTCCACGTCTTCAACTGCTCCATCTCGCGGCGGGTTAGCTCCTCCCGATCCTGATCGCTGTAGCGTATTCGCCAGTAGCGGTCTCTGTAATCGTACACTTGATTCTACGGTCTGAGATCGCTACCCAAAGTCTTTCGTAGAGCGATTCCTATCGGCAACAGGGGCAAGGCTGATCCGGGTTGGTGATATCTGAGCCGGTCGGTTGATCTCGGTGACTTCATGCCGTCGCAGGCTTCCGACGAACGCGTCGCCCTCCCCCCGTCAACGAGAATGGAAGCGAAAAACGAGGCAAAGGGGAGGAAGAGAACTGGAGAGCCTAACGGTCAAGCAAAGGCAAAAATACACATACATGTCAGGGCAAGATCCTCCTTGATGTGTCCTTTTCACGGCCAACATTTAAAGAGAAAACAACAAAGCGGTAAGGAACAAAATAACTACGATGAACACGAACATACACAGCGAACACGGGACGCAGGTAAACTGCTGGACACATGTGACAGAGTACGGGTGTCAGTAAAGGTCATAGCCAGCGCAGTCGGGTGCACGGGCATGCGGGTTTGCAACAAACACACCAGCAAACAAACGACCGAACTATCCACTTTAGCGAACAGAATAAACAACAAGATCAAACATGACAGCCACAAAACGGACGAACGACAAATAACTAAATAAAAACAGGCAGCAAGCCCCGTGGCAAGGCTCGGACCTAGAGGGGCCTGGTTGCTGTCTCCCTTCAGCATGGGCGACAGCAACAAAGGTCCCAATAGGTACAGACCCGACCATTCTGTTCATTCACCCCGTCTAAAGAAACAAACAACGAGCAGACAAACAAAAGAAGGCGGATAAAAAGAAACCAAAAGAAAAAAAAACAGGTATAAGCCCCGTGGCTAAGGCACAGGCCTAGAGGGGCCTGGTTGCCGTCTCCCTTCAGCATGGGAGGCAGCAACAACGGTGCCAATAGGCGCAGACCCAACCAATCTGGGCATCCACTCTCTATCCGAGAAATGAAGCGAACACAATGAACACAAAACATACAACAAGATGTGCTGCGTTCCCAGCGACGCAGAGCAAAGCGTCGCGGGTTTGACGAGCGGCGTACGGCGAGAGCAGCCGATACGCAGACAGGCAAATGATAAGCGAATGTCAAGATAACATATAGGACGAGTACAGCAGCAGTGGAACACGGGACGTCAGCAGAATAGCAGCCGGTAAGCACATATATACATGTACGCGGTATACGAGAGTGTGTTAATCTCCTGCTGCCCGCACAGCGTGTTGAAATCGGCGGTACAGATCAGCCGAACATATTAGTATTCCAGAGAGACCTCGTTGTTATCGCTCTGCCGGATGGAGACGGCAACAATGGTCCTCTCAGGCTCAGACAAACCCATATATATGTTATGCATGCGCCAACAAGGTGAGATAGGAAAATCATAATGCATCCGGCCGTTCCTGTCTCCCGCTCGCCCTTCGTTGCAGGAACATGTTGCGATGACGGAGCATAGAAAATAGTACAAATATCAACTCCAATATAAGCGGGAAAATCAGTACAACCAGCAGCAGAGCAGCATAATGAGATAAGCGCAGATATCAGCCCGATAAAAGCGTGAAAATCAGTATAACCAACTGAAGCAGAGTAAGATGCTGAGCGCGACTCACACCTGTAATGAATAAGCGGATCGACAACGAATTGTATGCCAGGTGGCAAGTGCATACACTGGATACGCTCAGCAGCTGTACGCCCACAAAATAAACGAAGTAAAATTGTAGACAGCATACTAACAGACCGTGTAGGTAGGACAGGCACAGACCTCGTGGAATTTCGTCTCTGTCTTCAACGACGGGTGAAGAGACAACACCGCTCCCACGAGGCACATATCTATCTCTTCTATACTATATTTGACAAATACAGGTAGGAGAGGCACAGACCCTATGGAGGCTCGGATCAGAGACCGTAACCACGTCCCCACAAGGCACAGACCCATCTCCAATAAAACAGAACGCATGCTAGGTAGTAGGTAGGATAGGGGCAGACCTTGTGGAGGCTCGGTTTAAGACCATAACGGCACAGCAGTACCGTAACGCATCCAGGAAAGGCGCAGACTCAAAAGACGTGGTCGTCCTTCGACCGCAGACCCATCCGGTTATTACGACAGTGGCGTAAAATCACGGCACAGTAGTACAGTAATGTAACCAGGACAGGCGCAGACTCAATAGACTTGGATGTCGTTCAAGTGCTGACCCATTTTTATTACGACAAGAGTGAGGAAATTAGCATAGGATCAGCGAAAAATCTCCGCATAACCGTACTACCGTGGCGTGAAATCACGGCACAGTAGTACAGTGGCGAAAAATCAAAAGTGAGAAAATATAAAAATATATATAAAAATAATGATCAGAGTAACAAAAATAACAACAGCGGCAAAACGTGCAGAAGACGAAAGAACATACCGTTAACAGACACACCGCAGTACAGCAGTACAGGAAATTAGCATAGGATCAGCGAGAAAACCACGCATAACCGTACTAAGGCAGTGGCGCGAAATCACGGCACAGCAGTAGTCAGTCGGGCGGTAGCAAAATCGCAGTACAGCAGCACAATCGCAGTACAGCAGCGCACACGGTGTTGTTAAGACATTAAAATGAATAGCAAAAGTGACCAAAAATAAATAATGATCAGAGTAAAAAAAATAACAACAGCGGCAAAACGTGCAGAAGACGAAAGAACATACCGTTAACAGACACACCGCAGTACAGCAGTACAGGAAATTAGCAGAGGATCAGCGAGAAAACCGCGCATAACCGTACTAAGGCAGTGGCGCGAAATCACGGCACAGCAGTAGTCAGTCGGGCGGTAGCAAAATCGCAGTACAGCAGCAAAATCGCAGTACAGCAGCGCACACGGTTTTGTTAAGACATTAAAATGAATAGCAAAAGTGAACAAAAATAAATAATGATCAGAGTAAAAAAATAACAACAGCGGCAAAACGTGCAGAAGACGAAAGAACATACCGTTAACAGACACACCGCAGTACAGCAGTACGGGAAATTAGCATAGGATCAGCGAGAAAACCACGCATAACCGTACTCTGGCAGTGGCGCGAAATCACGGCACAGCAGTAGTCAGTCGGGCGGTAGCAAAATCGCAGTACAGCAGCAAAATCGCAGTACAGCAGCGCACACGGTTTTGTTAAGACATTAAAATGAATAGCAAAAGTGAACAAAAATAAATAATGATCAGAGTAAAAAAATAACAACAGCGGCAAAACGTGCAGAAGACGAAAGAACATACCGTTAACAGACACACCGCAGTACAGCAGTACAGGAAATTAGCATAGGATCAGCGAGAAAACCACGCATAACCGTACTCTGGCAGTGGCGCGAAATCACGGCACAGCAGTAGTCAGTCGGGCGGTAGCAAAATCGCAGTACAGCAGCAAAATCGCAGTACAGCAGCGCACACGGTTTTGTTAAGACATCAAAATGAATAGCAAAAGTGACCAAAAATAAATAATGATCAGAGTAAAAAAAAATAACAACGGCGGCAAACGAAAAAGCAAAATCGCAGTACAGCAGCAAAATCGCAGTACAGCAGCGGTTGTGGTGGCCAAAACGCAGTACAGCAGTAACATCGCAGTACAACAGCGGTAGGCCGGTACCGTGAACCTACTGAAGAGAGAGATAGAGAGGTCGACATGCAATAACACAGTGTATACTCGTACGTACGTAATTTTGCCTACTGTAGTCTATTAAAAATGATCTGACTCACAGTTATAACGTTATTACCAAGACACATGAAAATGAAAAACGTGGCTTGCAAGGTTTGCAGGGATGCTTATCGACCTCTAACTTGCCAGAACAAAACCTAAGAAAGGGGGATTGAAAATGACGTGCCTTAAATTAGTATGTTGCGTTAGCCGTGAGGCATTTTTATTTCACAGGTAACAGCAGCAACGAAGCGTGGCGAAGCGGCGACGGCAGCGGCAACATACACGCACGTGGTAAAGGCAGCACACAACAACGTGACGGCAAGCGACGGCAGTAACGACGTACGTGACAGCAGCTGGCTTGTGGAACACGAGCCTGAGAGTCTCAGCGAGCGCACTTGGACACTCGCGCTCTCAAACCCCGCATCATCGTCAGGCTTACGCTTATTTTTCATTCATTCTTTATTTTGGCTGCTGTGTGGAAGAGGTGATGGGGGTCTGACAAGTGCGCTGCCAGCTTAAAGACTCCCACCTGCGCCATTTGTTCAATACACGTCGAGCCAAGCACGCAAACTCAGGGTACCAGAGTGAGAATCAACGATGTGGACACGCGCCAGGGAGCAAGTCGCTTCCTGGTTGTGTCATGCATCATGAATTATACCAGGTACTCAGGCATTCCCCGCCGAAATAATAAAATTAATTGAGTACAGACCCCCTAAATAATGAGCACCCGTTCAGAGTCATGGGTGTTATCGTACGCGCGGGACGCGCAATACTGCTGCTGCTGTATCCGTGATACAGCCTACCTTGTAGTAGGTACCAGTGGGGTTGAGTTTCCACGTGATCCATGGTTGCATGTGGTCAGCGGTGGGTCAGAGTTGCTTGCAGGAAGAGCGCTATCAGCGCGTGTACCCCCCGTAGAGGCAAAGGAAAGGCGAGGTGCAACACACAAAAAAAAAAAACAATAAAACGCTGCCACCCGCAGCTACCAAAAAAGTTACTCAAGATAAAAAATAAAATCGAAAGGAACAGGTCGGAGGCGCGAAGGCCGCCGCTCGTTCCGGCACGGGAAATGCAAACCCGTGCAGTAAGCGCGCAGCATGTACAGGGACTGAACATCATGAAACGGATGCTGGCCGCCTGGGCTGAGGTCTTAAGTCATTGTCACAAGGCAACACATGTAGGGTTCTCAAATAGTTGGTAGGAGTGGCAGCTGTGGACCCCAGGTTACCACTCAGAGGTGTGCATAACCCAAAATGAGAACACATAGACGAGACATGAATGACCAACCTCAGTGACAGAGCAGAGCATGAGTCCGACCGAGTCGAGAGGTGCGCTCCTAGGTCTCCAGGAGAGTAGGGCGAGCTTGTGGTTCTTCTGTGAAGAGGCTCCAACTGGAGATGGCTAGATGATAAGTGATTGCGTGTTCCGTGACCGTGGCGATGGTCGCGGGAACTGAGTGAGACGGAAGGGGGATGAAACCTTCCGTCCGGAACGGAGCTACAATATGAAAACGCCTCTATGTCATCATAACTCCTGAAACGGTCAACCGAACCGTAACAGACCTACCCCACTCGCTATTTGCATGGTAGGGCATGCCTCGCATCATTCCTTGCCGAGGTAGCGAGGGGAATTCCTGACTCCCGTTTGATCCTGCTGCATGAGACATTGGGTGGATGGATACTCGTATAATATAATAAATAAATATCAAACTCCCATACTACGGCCACATTGTAAATAATACAAACGGTTAGTGTGTTCGTCGTTACGAAATCAGCGCCGGCCGCAACTATGATGCGCGTGAGTATGTTAACCGGGTCTGATCCCCAAGAATATCAAGCGCATCAAGTGAGGTGGAGATAGTCACCCAGGGGAGCCATCTTCCCCCGGGTAGAGTACAAAATGCCCTGGCATTTATTTGTAGTACCTGTCGATTTGATTAACATTATATACGCTCGACCCATCGATCTCTTGCCCACCCGTACACGTCCGACCAACTTCAGCATTCACCCAACTTCTGTTGGAGACAGACGTAATGTATTACTGATAACAGCGGTTTATATAAAATGACTTGGTCTGTCTCAGCGATAGATATCCAAGCCACAAAAGCCTTCTTCTGTAGACCGTGCCGGTGGTCCCTGTATCTCCTTTGTGCGCAGAACTGCGGGTGGTCCACCAGGTTCGATCCCGACCGGACGCGCTAGACATACCAGGTACGCACTATACCTTCTCGACAGGTCCCGCTCCCAAGTCTATGCACGCCATGCCACTATACCTCTCGGTATACCTGCGCGCACACTATCCTCACGAGAGAAGCAGTCATAGTTTGTTTTTTCCTGGTATTTTGTTTCACCAGGCAGAATAGTATCTACCGGTACTTGTTATTAACGTCGTCACTGGTCTTTGTAGTTTAACGAGTTGTATACCCTTCTTGGGCAATAACCTACCTGGTACGCTATTATCAGGGACGTGGTATCATAACTGTACTGCACCTTTTTGTGTCAAGACAATCCAGGAAGAGATGATGGCGATCGTTGATATTGGTGTGGTATCAGTAAGGTTCGATTGCTCCTTTTTTCACTGCATATCCGCGAGTCTTCACTCTGACAGCACTCCAGATAGCAGGCAGGTGTGTTCCTCTTTCGTTTTCACGACTACCGTGCGTTTCGTACGGTGTAGGCAGCACTTCACACAGCATCCGCTGTACCAGGTAGTCAGCAGCCACGAGTTGGTTAGAGGTGGGAACGGGGGTACTCTTCTATGTCATAGTTGAGAGGATATACCCGCGACCATGTTAGTTCAGTTTGCACATTGGTTTTATCTTGTGTGCGCTTTCTTCGTCTCGTGTTTTTTGAGGCAGCCGAATTTTCAATATTGTACCAGGTATTGTTTTTCGGATCTTCCTAGGGCTCCAGCACCTCTGTGTGACAACGGACTCCTTCGTCAGAGAGTTAATGTGAGAACAACAACTGTTAACAACAACCTCTCGGTATGCAGAGTATTTGAGCCGCAACGACAATAAATTATGTATTTATTTGTACGTTCCGGGTACGTACTACACGTGTACACGATTTTTATCTTGTTTGGACTGGGGACTTTTTGTATCGTCGTTTAACGTGAGTGCATCCGGCGGTGATTGTGCACCGAGCAAGACCCGCCCACCGACCGCTACTACCATTGACGTGTCACCGAGGTATTATATGAGTACAGCATACATACCCGGATTCGACGTATAATAGTTCGTACGTTATATCCATCATGTATATATGTGCACCTAAACTTATTGGTTCGCTCATACAGTCAGTATCTTCTCCGCATCGTACAATACCGGCCCGAGTTAGTTCGTTGGGTCAAATTAAAACCGGCTCCCACACTATCAAAAATATAACCTGGGTTAGTTACGTCGCGTGACTCGGCTTCCGTTGTGTCATACACAGTTCGCGTTCCCACGGGGTGAGCCTCTGCTACCTACCGGACGGCGGTGAAATGCTAAAAGAATCGCCATGCATAATCCAAGACAATTAAAACAATGTAGGAACACTCTTACCGATTGATGCGGTGAATTGTGGTCCCGACCTCCCGGAACTGCCTTGCGCAATCCATGACAAAACTACCTGGTATTAATAACACCATGTATGTAAGGATACTCTCACCAGAACGGAAATCGCGGCGAAGACGGACGGTTCAGGAACTAGAAACTACGGAAACTCTGGTGGATTGACCTTCATTTTTTCCAGGAAGTGTTTGCTCTTGATCACGTAGTTCACTATTTTTACGGGGGACCATAGGTAATAGGACCAGTGGTGTACATAAAAACCTATATATTTAACCATTTCTACTAACAATATTTGGTCCTATTAACTATGGTCCCCCGTAATAGTCAGCTAAGGTCGCGCGCTTCCCGCTTGAGATTGCTGTGCTTGTCGAACTGTGTGAGAATGATCTCGTGTGCGAGCTCTCTTGTTTGTTTGTCAGGTATTTAAATCTTGGACTCATGCCAACTACATCGTACCTGCTCGGGCTATTTTTCGTTTCGGCCCAGACCTCCTGAGGGATATACATATCGTATGTGTAGTTTCTCGCTCATCATAGAATATTTCAACCTCTAAATTCGCAATTCGCCCGTTCACAACAAAACACGGATTGTTTCTCGATCTGTTCCAGAGTCTCCTCACAAGCCTTCCCATTAGAACCATCCCGTACAAAAAGTCAATAGATCAATCAATATTTATTTGTAAAATGAAAATATTTCAACATGTATGTATGTTGCAAAGTCATATTACCCTGCCTTATCTAACCCTATAGTATCAGTGCGAAGAAGAGTGAATGTGTACATTGTCCTGTTGACCCGGGCAGCATCCAGGGGTGTCAATGGCCTATATATATCCTTGCCAAGGAAATACATACAGAATACGCGCGAACGGCTTATCATAAATATTGGGAATTCAGTAAAAATACAATATATAGACGAGACATATTACGCATCTTACAAAGTTGGGTATCAACTATGTACTCAGTCGAACTCACAGCTGACGTACTTCATTAATATTTTTAAATACGGCATTTTTATCGAACAATCGCCGTTTTGCACACTGAAATACCATAACAAAATCGGCCCCCCAGCCACACCCTTTTTTTCCCCCCAACAATGTATGTTGCAGAGTCATATTACCCTGCCTTATCTAACCCTATAGTATCAGTGCGAAGAAGAGTGAATGTGTATATTGTCCTGTTGACCCGGGCAGCATCCAGGGGAGTCACTGGCCTATATATATTGTTGATTGATCTCTAAAGGTATAGACGCAGCTGGCACGGGAACGCGTGGTTGACTCCAGACAATAACACGGAACTTCTCTTATATATATTATACGTATCAGTTCTGTCGAGTGACTCAGGTGGCGGCGCATCCACACGATTATCCATCACATTGCAGGCACAATTAATCTCCCGCTCTTATAATCCCACATCAATATATGGAACTCCCTGATACTAAATGAAACATCTACGTCGTGTCTATTGAGCACAGTTAATATCCCCACTGCTCACTATACACGGACCATACTTCAATATCCCCCCAGGTCGGCAACATGACAATGTACGACTTCGCTGGGTCGATATATCTCTTCTTTATGACCAACTCATATGAACTTCAGAGACTCAAATACCCAACATGTGACTCAAAAACCGAATTCTCGAATCAACACTCAAATCCTCAAACCAGTATTCCAATGCTCAAATCCATAGCCTCTCTGCGTTGCAAACATATAAAAATACCGAAATCCAATGCCAGGTAAAACGGCATTCTTCTCGGATTCAGCCAGGTAAAACGGCATTTTCCGCGGAATTGATTCAAATATATCACAGTGTCTCTTCAGTTCTACCGACCTCTCTCAATTTCCGAATACTATCCAGACCCTCCCTCGTCGGAAAACATTTTCATGTGAACCGCACACGCCCCCAGGCGCTTCCTAGTCTCCCTTCAGCCTTGTCAAAAACCTAAATCACAAGCATCATCAGAAAAATACCACAGGAGTGGTCATGCCAATAAAAACAAAATCAAGTCAAGAAACTTAATGCCAGAGATCGCGAGGAACCCCGTTCCCCCGGACAAGAGTCTCCCCTTATCCCCTACTCCCGCCATAGATACACAGATCGCGACGGTAATGCGAGATAGCACGTAGGTTTCGCCACTAGAAATTTATTTGACGTTGTGACCACTCGGAAAACACCAATAAAAAAAAACTTCAAAATCCGTTACCAGAAACAAAACGATTTTATAGTTGAAACACATTCTTCACTCAAAAAAGTAAAATAAAAACATATCGGAAAAAAGGCGTCAAAGGTTCATCAGAAAATCCCGGTGCTAACGAAAAACCATGTTGTTGAGCGGCTTTGTTAAGAAGTCTGCGCGCTGCTCCTCCGACTCTACATGGGTAATAACAAACTCCCCCTTGGAAATAAGCTCTCGCAAAAAGTGGTGTCGAACGTCGATGTGCTTAGAACGACGTGCACACTGGGTTTTGTGCCAGGTGCCTTGCCCCCTCGTTACCCTCGAAAACCGTAATGCATCGCTCCCCGAACCCCGGAAAAATGAAACTCCAAACGTAGCGCAAGAACATCACCTCCTTGATAGTGTCTGCTAGTGCTACATATTCAGCCTCAGTGGTCGAGAGTGTAACGCATTTCTGCGTCCTAGAAAACCAGCACACACACGCCCCAGCACACATGATAGCCCCACCTGAAACTGACCTCCGGTCAGTGGCTTTGTTGGCGTAGTCCGCATCCGCAAACGCTACCAGTTCAAGCCCGCTACCCTTCTGAAACGTAATGCCGAAATCACTCGTAGAAAAGACATACTCTAAAATACCGACCGCTGTCTCCCAGTGTACTTCCCTCGGCCTATTCGTGTACCTCGCTACCGCCCTCACCGCGTTCGCAATATCCGGTCGTGTTTGGTTCGCAAGCCACATCAAGCACCCCACCAACTCGCGGAAAGGCCAATCACCCACGGGTTCATTCTCGTCGAACTCTTCGAGCTTCACACCAGTCGAAAGCGGATAATTCCTCTCAGAACTGACACCAAGCCTCGCCGCGGTCCTTTCAGCGAACGCCTGCTTGCTGCGAAATCGTGAAAGTACCAGCACACCAATCCCTCGAAAACCAACAACCAGCATACCACCGCAATTCGCCCAGATTGTTGATCGGAACAAGGCTGTTCAGGTCTGCACAGAACTGATCGCACCTAGCCTTGCGCCCTACAGCAAAAATATCATCCACATGAACCACTGTTACTATGGAGACAGAGCCCGACTCGACCAACCTCATGACACACGCGTCAGCGGGGCTCTGCTCAAAGCCTAGACTCTTCATGTGAGTGAGAAGGTGGTTGTGCCACGACCTCGACGCTTGCTTCAAGCCATAAAGACTGCGGTTCAACCTGACTACCTTACCGAACATTTCGTCGCAGCCAGGGGGCAATCGCATGAAAACATCTTATCCAAACTCGACTGCACGAACGCTTGCTCAGCATCAAAATGACACAAATCCAGACCCAACTCGCACGCAACGGCACCCAGCAAACGGAAACAAGACGCTGCAGGAGTCGGAGCAAAAGTCTCAAAGAAATCAATACCCTCACGTTGCTTAAAACCTCGTGCCACCAGCCTTGCTTTCGCCCGCACCACATCACCATGCTCGTTGGCCTTCCAGGCGAACACCCATATCGCCGAGATGACATTGAGCCCCTCTGGTTGCTACGTCGCTCCAAACGTCCCCGCGTCCGCCAGTCCATGATATTCCTTGTCCGTCGCCTGCCTCCAGATTGTCGAATATTCGTCTACACACGCTTCAGCATACGAGTTCGGCGTCGAAAGCTCGCTTGCCGGGCGCGTGGGAAGGGGAGGATTCTCGCGCGGTGGGGCTTGGTGGAAAAGTACATGGCCTATACCTTCCCGTGCTGCCATCAGCGATAGCAGCCCATGCCCCATAGCCTCGCGGTTCCGCGCGGTCTCCCCTCTTGTCCGCCCCCTCAGAACGTCCCCTTCCTCCGGGTGTCGTCCAGCTTCCCCCGCTGTCCGACCCCCCTGCACACCGCCACCACCCTCCTGGTGCCGTGCAGTCTCCCCCCTTGTCCGCCCCCTCAGTACGTCCCCTTCCTCCGGGTGTCGTCCAGCTTCCCCCACTGTCCGACCACCCGGCACACCGCCGCCACCTTCCTGGTGCCGTGCAGTCTCCCCCCTGGTCCGCCCCCTCAGTACGTCACCATCCTCCGGCTCCGGGATATAAGAACCCAGTTCCCGAGCAGCACGCTGCGAAAGCTGTGGCTGCGATGACTGCTGCGGCGGCGACGGCGATGATCTCGGCGGCGGTGGCGACGGCGGTGGCGGTGACGGTGGCAGTGGCGGCGGCGGTGACGATGACGGCGGCAGCGACGGCGACGGCGGCGGCGACGGCGGTAGCGGCGGTGATGACGGCGGTAGCGGCGGCAGCAGTGGGGATGGGGACGGTAATTCCAGCCATACGTCAGGGCCTCTCAGAGGCTCTGGCGTACCCGGGGGCGGTGGTGACGGAAACGGCGGCGGCGGGGAGCTCTCCTCCTCCGAAGGCAGTAACCCCACGAACGGCTTCCTCGGGTGCTCCCAAGTGACGTCGCGGGAGAACGATCTCCGGCCAGATGCCAGCAGAATCTTGCTGCAGTCAGCTGCGTGGTGGTTGCCGCCGTTGAGGTAGAAACAAGCCTCCGCCTTCGGCTCGGTCTTCAAGCTCCTCTTGACGTGGTGGAAACCTGGCTTCTAAAATGGGAGCAGCCGCGCAAACGGTGCTCTCCCGTAAAATTTGCGGTACGGCGAGTGCATTTCCGGGTTGTCCCTCACCCTTGCCATCATGTTGATGACGTCGCTCGCGTACACGCAGGACTCAGCCCAAAGGGGCTGCGTCGCCGGCATCCTTGCATCGCCGAACAGGCGGGGGGCCTCCAGGCGGGACGCCATTGCAAGCTCCAGCGTTATCGCAATTCGCCGCTCGACCACGCCGTCATGCTTCGGTAAATCGACGGGCGTGTGCTCGCGGCGGATACCATGGTGGTTGAGCAGCTCCACGAACTCCACCTTGGTGAACTCGGTGCCGTTGTCCGAGCGAAGGCACTCCACGATGGACGGAACACCCTTGGCGTTGATGTCGGCCAGAAAACCAGCGAAGCCCTTCGGGACGTCGGACTTCCGCTTCAAAAAATACGGCCATCCCAGTCGCGAGTAGTCGTCGACGATCATCATCATATACTGCGCACCGCCAGCAGACGTCGACTGCTGTCCCGACAGATCCACGAACAGACGTTCCAGAGGCCTGGTGGAGCGGCACTCGGTCGTTCACGGTACCGCCATCCTCCTCCCCTTCGCCTCAGAACATCCAGCACACGAAACCAACTCCCCAAAAACCTTAATGCCCATCTGGCGTGCCGTCTCACGGAGAGTGTCAGAATGGGAGTGGGCAAGCGAAACGTGAAGGTCGTTAATATCAATCCTCCGCCTTTTTCCGGGAGACAAAACAGCGGCAGCAATCGTGGTCTCTACAGTCCGCGTGGCGTCTACGTACGAACCTGCGTCCTTACGCATAAAGGACAATTGCCCATCCAACAAGTGAGCTTCCTGGGAATCTAAAGTCACCGGGCATTTCAGCATTACTGCGTGAAGTGAAACAGGTTGAACCGAACACCGGGCACGTAGGCTACGTCCAAAAGCCTAACCTGGACATCACACTGCGGGCTGTGCATTACCATCGGAATCTGTCCGAAGTACTCGACCTTCAGTGACCTCATGTCACCGACGACCAAAGTACTCTTACCGGGGGGAGGGGGGTAACAGCCTACCATACCTAAGGGGTTACCAGTTACGTGAAAGGTTGCTCCCGAATCCGCTACCCACTCTCCCCTCCCACTAGCCCAAAACAAATCGTCGCTAAAAATACTCTTGCCTTGGTGCGCAAACTGCGCGGTGAGGAGGTGCGGTCGGACGTAGGCGTAGGGTTGCCGTTGTTCGCTGGGCCAGGGGAAGGGAAAGTGCTCGAGTAGGGTTGTTGTGGCGGGAAAGCTCCGGCTGAGGTATACCCACCACTGCCGTATGGCGTCTCCTGCTGCCAGCCACCTCCGTAGTATATCTGTTGAGGGGGGGGGGCAGCAGTACTCTGGACTGCGACGTTTATCTGCGGGGCGGCTACCGGGCAAGCTGCGACGTAGTGGCCGTGTTTGCCACACCGAAAACAGACCCCCTTGCTCCTCGGTTGCGTGTTGTTCGGCGGGAAAGCCCAGCCCGCCGCAGTCATTACGGGCGGCGGGGGCATAGGGGGTATTGCCCCCGGTGGTGGCTCGGTAGGTACCCAACCCATGGGCGGGACCGCCCCACCCGCACCGAAGGGGTCGGGACCGGAGTTATCCCAACGGTACCTGCAGGCCGCGGCATCCCAACGCCATTTGGGGCCGGTAATTCCCCCCGGCGAAGCTCCTCCCCGGTTGCCATCATACCGAAGGGGACGATGCTGCTGCTGCTGGTACTGCTGTTGCTGGGGTTGTTGCTGCTGCTGCTGCTGTTGATGGTACTGCTGCTGCTGCTGGGGTCGCTGCTGCTGCTGCCGCTGCTGCTGCGGTTGCTGCTGATACTGCTGCTGCTGCTGATACTGCTGCTGCTGCTGCAGATACTGCTGCTGCTGCTGCGGCTGCTGCCCACCCTTGTACCTCCCGCATCTCCTGTCCCTCTTTTCCCTTCCTGGACCCGCACCTCCACCACTGGCAGGCTGCGCACCTCCGGCGTACAAAGCATGCTGGTTTCCCACTCCCTGCACACCCAACGCCTTGGAAACCATCTCTTTATCTGCCCTATCGTTTGCGTACGCATCGCGGATGATCTCATCGATCTCGGAACGGGGGATGGACGGGCGGGAAAGAACGGACTTGCTTTGTATCATATATAGAGGCGAGAGGTTCGTCACGATATGTCGGTTAACCTCTTCCACACTCATCCCACAGCCCAGCATGGCCAGCTCATCTGCTGCCTTATCCACCCTCCCTAGGAACAGCACGGGGTTTTCGTCCTCGACCATTCTGATGGTTGTAAACTCTCTCTTCAGCCTATGGGTGGCCGCTTTTGTCCTTGGCATGTAGTAAGCTTATAATTCCTTCCATGCACCACTTGGCGACATTGCCTTCTGCATTCTGAACTCAGCCATTGCGTATCCAGTCATTGCTTCCATCATCAATCCATAAACTAATCGGGCATCCCTAATCTCCTGAGGAGAATGCCTCGATGCTAGCTCCTCTTCCGACACCCTCACGTCACCAACCATAACAGGGGTTGACGTGCATAGTACATGAAGGCACCCTAGGGATGACAGGTACGCTTCGAACTTACTACGCCACATACTAAAGTGGGCTTCTATGTTATCGAATTTGGGGGGTCTCGGCTGGGACAAACTAGGGCGGTATAAAGAAGTGTTGGGTGACATGCCTGGACGGGCTCCCAGCCCAGGTGTCGTCACCGTCGATGCTGCTGGTTCCCTCGCAGCTGCTTCTCCTCTCGCCCCCCCACCGGCCACCCCTTCCATTCCTTCTTGCGGTGCGTTCCTCTCGGCGCCCAGCTTCTGCTCTTCTATCATCTTCTCCAAGATCTCGATTTTCTCTTTCATCCTCAGCATCTCTTCCATGGCCACGCTTGTTTCCTGACTAGACATGCCATCTGAACCAGACATGTCGGAAGGTTCCCACCTCTCTAGGTTGGCCTCGGCTACGCTTGCCAAAAGAAGATCACCGGTTCACTAGTGTGTTGATTGATCTCTAAAGGTATAGACGCAGCTGGCACGGGAACGCGTGGTTGACTCCAGACAATAACACGGAACTTCTCTTTATATATGATTACGTATCAGTGCTGTCGAGTGACTCAGGTGGCGGCGCATCCACACGATTATCCATCACATTGCAGGCACAATTAATCTCCCGCTCTTATAATCCCACATCAATATATGGAACTCCCTGATACTAAATGAAACATCTACGTCGTGTCTATTGAGCACAGTAAATATATATCCTTGCCAAGGAAATACATACAGAATACGCGCGAACGGCTTATTATCATAAATATTGGGAATTCAGTAAAAATGGTATATAGACGAGACATATTACGCAGCTTACAAAGTTGGGTATCAACTATGTACTCAGTCGAACTCGCAGCTGACGTACTTCATTAATATTTTTAAATACGGCATTTAATTTATCGAACAATCGCCGTTTTGCACACTGAAATACCATACAAAAATTGGCCCCCCACCCACACCCTTTTTTTCCCCCCAGTCAGTGCTATTGCAAGTCGTCTATATAACATCAAAACACTTTTAGTTTTCCATAATCCTTGTCGGGATGCTTGCTGAAGGGGTTGGTTGGTTGGGCAGATGAGAGAAATCAACACCACCAGCAGCAGTCGCACGCACATTGGGTATTGTTCTAGCAGCTGGAGCCCTGAAGGAAACTCTTGCCACCGAAGAAAGTTCACTGCGTCCGCCACATTGAGTGCCATTTATTTCAATACCCGTCACGACTCAGAGCACCATCGTACCGACAGGTGTGTACCCCTAGATGTTCGTATTGCTTTCCACGTGGCACCTCCTCCGGCAGCAGTAGTCCAGGCTGGGCTTTGTGGACGATGCGCTTCAAGCTGTACTGCTGACCTCGTCCTCTTGTGCTTACCGGTGACGGAGCACGCAATGCCACGAAGGTACACCGGTAGCATCTTCAGACTAGGTACTGGCCTCGCATGGGGCCGAAGCACCTCCATGTCTCACGACGCCCTCGGTCACAGACTTGCACACAAGCCCAACTTATAGTGTACTACTATTGTTGTGTACGGTTTGTCGCCATAGCAGTAGCAGCAGAAGCAGACAACGCATGCCAGACTCCAGGTAGGTGCAAGACGCATGATGGATACTGTAGGGTTATGAGGTTGATATGGCGGTGTTAGCCAGGCAGGCATGTGACGTAGTGAGTCCCTGTTGGCATTGTCTACGTGGTAACCCTGTTGTTGTCGAAGAGATGACGCGACTGTGAATTTGGGAGAGGACTCAAAATCGTGCGAAGAAGAAACAATTAAAAAAACGAAATTAAATACGGAATGTATCGAACAATCGCCCTTGTGCATACTGAAATAAAATCAAAATCGCCCCCCCCGCCCACACCGTTTTGCTTTTTTTCCAGTGCTAGAACAAGCAAGTGGTCTATTAATTGTCGACACTTAAAAGTCTTTTGTTAATAGCAGCATCTACGATCTGACAGCAAATACAGCAGTAACTGTTCATCTAATCTACAGTAAATAAATGTCGATTCTTTGAACGAGGTACTTGAGGTTACGGTTCAGTTAGCAGTCCGCTACCTGGTCTGCAGACCGTGTTGCTGTATGTGGTGGTGGTTGTTGTTGAAGTTGTTGTCATTCTCACTAGAACTCATTGCTACAATGCCACAAAACAATGGAGTCCGTGGCCGCAGCACGGGTTCCAATAAACTCTGGAATGTCAGAAATACCTCGGTGAAATTTTAAAAGAAGCACCTGATTAGTGAAGCGCATCTATCTACAGCTCAGACAAAACATAAAAAAGGAGGTCCGCGCACGTACCTATCGAATATTGTTGTTGTTGTTTGTTGTTGTTCTCACATTAACTCACAATTCAATGCAGTCCGTGGTCGCAGGAAAGGCTCCAACAACTCTGGAGTGGAAGAAATACCTCAAGTAAAACCAGAAGCCAAAACAAAAAACAAGCATACGCACTCCACCACTGCGGACACCAGGGAAGCAAAAAGGAGACTATTAATAGCAGACAAAAACCTCAAAAAGAAGATGAAGCCAAGCAAAAAAAACAAAACAAAACAAAAACAGACCCAGATAGCAAAACGCAAAAAAAAAGGCAAAACGGACCATACCAACAAAGACACAAAGAGGTACAAACGGGAATGAAAAAAAAATGAAAAAAAAGAAGGGACCAAAAAGCGATAATCACGGGCGGGGGGGAATATGTTGTTTTGTTTCTTGTTGTTCTCACATTAACTCTCTGACGAAGGAGTCCGTGGTCACCCAAAGCTGCTGGAGCCCTAGGAAGATCCGAAAAACAAATTTCGTAAATTCGGCTGCCTCAAAATACACGAGACGAAGAAAGCGCACACGAGCTTAAACCTATCTATGTGCAAACTGAACTAGCATGGCCGCGGGTATATCCTCGCAATTATAACATAGAGTACCCCCGTTCCCACCTCTAACGAACTTGTGGCTGCTGACTACATACAGCTTAATAATTATGCTGTCTGAAGTGCTGCCTGCACCGTACGAAATGCACGGTAGTCGTGAAAACGAAAGAGGAACCCACCTGCCTGCTATCTGGAGTGCTCTCAGAGTGAAGACTCGCGGACATGCAGTGAAAAAAGGAGCAATTGAACCTTACTACCACACGAATATCAACGATCGCCATCTCTTCCTGGACTGTCTGACACCAAAAGGTGCAGCACAGTTATGATATCACGGCCCTAATAATTGCGTAGGTGTTTCCCCATGAAGGGTATACAACTCGTTAAACTACACAAAGACCAGTGACGTTAATAACATGTATCCATGCGTCACGCTCTATTCGGTTGCCACTGAAACCAAGTATTAATAAACCACATACTAAGAAAAAATATCAGACAGGATGAAAATAACAACTCGACGCCGAAAAATCGAAATCAAAATCTTGAAGATCACACATCCAAAAGAGAAGAGAGAATCAAGTTTAAGTCTCACACATGGAAGCAATAGAAAGAACGCATGAATTAAAGAAAGGAACCACACAAGAAAATCCCCCAAATTTCGCAGATAGATTGTAGGCTTGCGCGCTTCTTGGGGGTGTATAACAAATGCAGGCATTCGCACACCGCCACAGTGAATACCATGAAGGCGAAAAAAGGGACCTGGTACCAGCAGAAAAAGAGAAAGACGAAGCAAAGCAAAAAACTAAAGCATATACGAGATGGATAAGTCCGAGGTCCCAGTACGGGTTATCCTAAAATTTGGAACTGCGGTAAGAATGGGATATAGACGAGACAAATTACGCAGCTTGCAAAGTTGAGTACCTACCAGGTATCAACTATGTAATCAGTCGAACTCACAGCTGACGTATTTCATATTTTTATAGTATAAAATCTGGGAGAAACCCTAACTCTATCCCTGACTGTGATAGAGTACCTTGGTTTATAGCACACCAGGTATGCACTAACCATCAGTACGCCCCGGTGGTTCAAGTGGTCAACCTCGATTTCTACTTGTTTGAGTTCTGGGTTCGAGCCCCAGGTGGGTCGGACCTTTGACTTTATTTGCAAAAACAAAAAAAAAGGATTCAATTAATTGTTGAGAGCGCCTTGCAGCGTGGGTAGGCACAATTAGATGCGAGTCGACGAGGGAAGAAAAGGCTGAAATATTCTGGCGAAAAAACTGAAGGCACGTACCGTAGCGGGAAGGGAGCGGGAGGAGCCTGCTATGTGACCCCGGATCTGAGATACGAGTTGGAAGGAGAGAGAGAAGATGTGCGAGGATAATAAATGGGATGAGCAAAATATAATAAAATAAAAAATAATTTATATTGAATCGAGTGAGCGAAGCGAGCCTTTTTTTACTTGGTTTTAAACCAAGGAAAAAAAAGCCTCTTCATAACGGCTCGGGTACGAGGGTAGGGTGCCTGTTTTGATTTTTTCTCTATGTGTGTGTGTGAGTTGGTGTGTGTAATTCAATATTTTTTTGGTCCACCTTTCACCACCGCGCTCGACGCACACGCCAACAAATAAAACCTGTCCCGGCGGGCTCTGTGCACGCACACACACGCAAGACACTTTCTCGTCCTGGTGGGGTGGAAAATGGTTCACAGTCCGTCGAGCTATGTGCGGCAACGTGTGTAGGTGTTACGGTTCGGTTGACCGTTTCAGGAGTTATGATGACATAGAGGCGTTTTCATATTGTAGCTCCGTTCCGGACGGAAGGTTTCATCCCCCTTCCGTCTGACTCAGTTCCCGCGACCATCGCCACGGTCATGGAACAAGCAATCACTTACCCTCTAGCTATCTCCAGTTGGAGCCTCTTCACAGAAGAACCACAAGCTCGCCCTACTCTCCTGGAGACCTAGGAGCGCACCTCTCGACTCGGTCGGACTCTAGCTCTGCTCTGTCACTGAGGTTGGCCATTCATGTCTCGTCTTTGTGTTCTCCTTTTGGGTTATGCACCTCTGAGTGGTAACCTGGGGTCCCCAGCTGCCACTCCTACCAACTGTTAGAGAACCCTACAGGTGTTGCCTTGTGACAATGACTTAAGACCTCAGCCCAGGCAGCCAGCATCCGTTTCATGGTGTTCAGTCCCTGTACATGCTGCGCGCTTACTGCACGGGTTTGCATTTCCCGTGCCGGAACGAGCGGCGGCCTTCGCGCCTCCGACCTGTTCCTGTCGATTTTATTTTTTATCTTGAGTAACTTTTTTGGTAGCTGCGGGTGGCAGCGTTTTATAAAAAAACAATTTGTGTGTTGCACCTCGCCTTTCCTTTGCCTCTACGGGGGGTACACGCGCTGATAGCGCTCGTCCTGCAAGCAACTCTGACCCACCGCTGACCACATGCAACCATGGACCACGTGGAAACTCGACCCCACTGGTACCGACTACAGGGTAGGCTGTATCACGGATACAGCAGCAGCAGTACTGCGCGTCCCGCGTGTACGATAACACCCATGACTCTGATCGGGTGCTCATTATTTAGGGGGTCTGAAACGGAATGCTGGCTGCCTGGGCTGAGGTCTTAAGTCATTGTCACAAGGCAACACATGTAGGGTTCTGCAATAGTTGGTAGGAGTGGCAGCTGGGGACCCCAGGTTACCACTCAGAGGTGCATAACCCAAAAGGAGAACACAAAGACGAGACATGAATGGCCAACCTCAGTGACAGAGCAGAGCTAGAGTCCGACCGAGTCGAGAGGTGCGCTCCTAGGTCTCCAGGAGAGTAGGGCGAGCTTGTGGTTCTTCTGTGAAGAGGCTCCAACTGGAGATAGCTAGAGGGTAAGTGATTGCTTGTTCCATGACCGTGGCGATGGTCGCGGGAACTGAGTCAGACGGAAGGGGGATGAAACCTTCCGTCCGGAACGGAGCTACAATATGAAAACGCCTCTATGTCATCATAACTCCTGAAACGGTCAACCGAACCGTAACATGCCCCCTAGCATAATGCGAATGACGGAATGAGCATTATGCTATCGCAATCTTGTGACTATAACCAAGTTTAAAGAGCCGCAAGGCCCTTTAACACAAATAACGGCCTCAGGGATAAAAACCCAAACCGAAATCGCAAAGGCGATCAGTGGGAAATCCCTGAGAAAAACCCCCACCCTTGCTTTTTCACCGCGTGTTTGGTTGCCCGACCACTATTCCATGGCTAAAGTCCCCCCACCCTCATTCAGCGATGAAATAAGCGCAGTGTCCCCTAACGCCTAAGCATAAATCGCTTGTATTGCGTCCTCAACAATTCAACGAAAATCGAACACAACAGAGAAGGCAACTCCGCCTCCTCGGTTAAAACTATAGGCTAGCCTACACGGCAAGGCGAAAAACAAACGCAAAACGTATATCGAAAACCACGAGAACTAAACGGAAAAGAACCAACACGGCCTCTTCGGTTGAAACACGACACACCAAAAGCAAGCAAAGCGAAAAGCAAACGCAAAACTAAAATCGAAAACCACGAGAACTAAACGGAAAAGAACCAACACGGCCTCTTCAGTTGAAACACGACACACCAAAAGCAAGCAGAAACACTAGATAAATAAAATCGAAAACCACGAGAACTAAACGGAAAAGAACCAACACGGCCTCTTCGGTTGAAACACGACACACCAAAAGCAAGCAGAAACACTAGATAAATAAAATCGAAAACCACGAGAACTAAACGGAAAAGAACCAACACGGCCTCTTCGGTTGAAACACTGGATAAATAAAATCGAAAACCACGAGAACTAAACGGAAAAGAACCAACACGGCCTCTTCGGTTGAAACACGACACACCAAAAGCAAGCAAAAACACAAGATAAATAAAATCGAAAACCACGAGAACTAAACGGAAAAGAACCAACACGGCCTCTTCGGTTGAAACACTGGAAAAAAAAAATCGAAAACCACGAGAACTAAACGGAAAAGAACCAACACGGCCTCTTCGGTTGAAACACTGGATAAATAAAATCGAAAACCACGAGAACTAAACGGAAAAGAACCAACACGGCCTCTTCGGTTGAAACACGACACACCAAAAGCAAGCAGAAACACTAGATGAATTAGACAGATGTTTGCAGGGGAAGATCTTCGCAGGGGAAGGTCTTCGCAGGGGAGGATCCTCGCCGGAATTACCGGATGAAGAAGCAGATCTTCGTCTATGCAGAGCGTGGATCGTTTCAGTCCTGCAACCGTTCCATCTCGCGACGGGTCAGTTCTTCCCAGTTGTTATCGGTGTAGCGCACTCGCCAGTAGCGGTCTCTGTAATCGTACACTTGCCCCTGCAGTCGCAACCCACCGCCAAAGTCTTTCCAGATGGTAAACCCTATCGGAAACAGCGTCAAGGCTTCGCGGCGACGAAGGGCGGGCGTACGAGGGGTGACTGAGACTGGGGTCGTGTCTTTAGTCGGGTCGGGGTTGTACAAGTGCCTGAGTGCGATGAAACCGCCCAACTGCAAGGGTGTAAAACTCTGTAACACGTCATTCTCAGTTCGCCATCCTGTCTCTACTCCCTCTCTCGATCTCCCCTTGTACTCCCATCTAGTGGTGCCGGAGGCAGTGGTCGATCTGCGGCAGCTCACGAGCGAGTCTAACACTGGCGAATTGACTCCTTCAGCTGGCAGTTTGAAATCCGCGCCCCACGCATACTGTGCAAACTCGTCTGCTATCGAGTGTCTTAGTGTCAGAGGTCAGAGGTGGTACGGCTTCACATCTGCGGTGGATACATTTCGGGTACGTTGTTTTCTGCCTCGAATCGTTACTTGTACGCTTAGGCCTGTCTGTAATACTTCCGTGACCCTCCAAGGGCTTGTGTAGTGGTCGTGCTGCAGCTTCTTCCCTCTGCTGTGGCGGTGTTTGCTGCTATCGGACTCGCGCACCAGCACGAGGCTACCCTTCTCAGCGATAACTCCGGCTGATGGTCTCGAGATGGCAGCGTTGGCTCGGGCCCGCGCCCTTACTCTTTGGCTGTCGCGTTTCTCGAGCGACAGGCGGATTTCTCGGAGGTTCTGTCTGCGGCGCTCCACGAAGTTGTCCAGGCCGCCGCTCTGATCTGTCTCTTCTGACAGGGATACCAAAGAGTCTAAAGACGTGCTAGGCTTGCGACCGAACAACAACTCTAAAGGTGTCATGTTAGAAGGCAGTGGCACGTCTGGTAGAGTGCGTTTGATCCATATTGCCGGTGATACGTACTCGTCCCACCTCTCGGGCCACGATCTACATAGCTCTGCATAGCTCCTGCAACCAACCTCCTAGTCTCTCTACAGAACCCTGTCCTTGCGGGTGGTCGGCTGGGCCGAACTTTATGTCCGCATTCATCCAACGGCATAAGTGTGTCACTACTTCTGCTCTGAACTCTCTGCCGCCGTCGCAACGTACTGTCTTGGGTACACCGAACGTTAGGCACAGCTTGGTAAGCGCTCGTGCTACGCCTATTGCTTGCTCAGTTTCTAGAGGGATACCGAAAGGGAACTTGGAGGCTCGATCTACTACCAGCAGAACGTACTTGTTACCTGAAAGGGAAGGCGTGTCTATTTTCGGGATATCCATCTGTAGTTCATCCCACGGTTCTAGTGCGCGTCCGGGAAACATTGCGACGCGTCTGCTGTTGGGTCGTTTACGTCTCTTGCACCCGCATGACAACACGTTTTGTCGCGTGTCGCGAATGACTGAAGGCCAGTGAAAGTGCTCTTAAGACTAGCGCTACCGTGGCTCCTACTCCAGAGTGACCATGCAGAGTGTGTACCAACGCGAGTACATCGGCAACCATGGATTCGGGTATGGCTGGCAGGTTCCTACCTTTTCCGTCGGCAAACCTGATTACATCGTTCTCGTCTAGACTATACCCAGTCGCATCTACTTCCGCGGCGTTCGCTTTGCTATCCTCCCGCAGACGCTTGCTAACCTAACCCAGATGAGCGTCGTTCCGTTGCCTTCTCGCGAGGGATGCCGGATTGGTGAGTACCTCGACCGCCCGATGGATGACCGGCGTCCTCCTACCCGACGACAGCGGAACCTGCCCCCCTGCTGAAAGCACCTCTTTCAACAGCTCCATATAGCGGCTGGTCGACTCCTGACCCAGATGAGCGTCGTTCCGTTGCCTTCTCGCGAGGGATGCCGGATTGGTGAGTACCTCGACCGCCCGGTGGATGACCGGCGTCCTCCTACCCGACGACAGCGGAACCTGCCCCCCTGCTGAAAGCACCTCTTTCAACAGCTCCATATAGCGGCTGGTCGACTCCTTCAAGATCTGGTCGTTGGGCAGTACGATCAAGGCATCGGGGCGATAAAGCAGAGCACGGACACGGCTTCCGAGCGAGCATACGACGGACGAGCAAGACGCCGGAGCGAGGACATGCACGGCGTCGTAGCGGGGGAACGACACCGCGGGCGGCGGGCGAACAAGACACTGGAACGGGCTAACGCACGGCGTCGGAGCGAGGGAGCGGCGCAGCGAGCGGCGGACAGGCAAGACACCAGAGCGAGGGAACGCACCGCGTCGGAGCAAGGGAGCGGTGCAGCAAGCTGTGGACGAGCAAGACACCGGGACATGGGAGATGTCATGCCGTCGCAGGCTTCCGACGAACGCGTCGCCCTCCCCCCGTCCACGAGAGTGGAAGCGAAAAACGAGGCGAAGGGGAGGAAGAGAACTGGAGAGCCTAACAGTCATGCAAAGGCAAAAAGACACATACATGTCAGTGCAAGATCCTCCTTGATGTGTTCTTTTCACGGCCAACATTTAAAGAGAAAACAACAAAGCGGTAAGGAACAAAATAACTACGATGAACACGAACATACACAGTTAACACGGGACGCAGGTAAACTGCTGGACACATGCGACAGAGTACGGGTGTCAGTAAAGGTCATAGCCAGCGCAGTCGGGTGCACGGGCATGCGGGTTTGCAACAAACACACCAGCAATTAAACGACCGAACTATCCACTTTGGCGAACAGAATAAACAACAAGATCAAACATGACAGCCACAAAACGGACGAACGACAAAGAACTAAATAAAAACAGGCAGCAAGCCCCGTGGCAAGGCTCGGACCTAGAGGGGCCTGGTTGCTGTCTCCCTTCAGCATGGGCGACAGCAACAAAGGTCCCAAAAGGGACAGACCCGACCATTCTGTTCATCCACCCCGTCTAAAGAAACAAACAACGAGCAGACAAACAAAAGAAGGCGGATAAAAACAAACCAAAAGAAAAGAAAACAGGTATAAGCCCCGTGGCTAAGGCACAGGCCTAGAGGGGCCTGGTTGCCGTCTCCATTCAGCATGGGAGGCAGCAACAACGGTCCCAAATGGCGCAGACCCAACCAATCTGGGCATCCACTCTCTATCCGAGAAATGAAGCGAACACAACGAACAAGATGTGCTGCGTTCCCAGCGATGCAGAGCAAAGCGTCGCGGGTTTGACGAGCGGCGTACGGCGAGGGCAGCTGATACGCAGACAGGCAAATGATAAGCGAATGTCAAGATAAGATATAGGACGAGTACAGCAGCAGTGGAACACGGGACGTCAGCAGAGCAGCATAATGAGATAAGCGCAGATATCAGCATCGATAAAAGCGTGAAAATCAGTATAACCAACTGAAGCAGAGTAAGATGTTGAGCGCGACTCACACCTGTAATGAATAAGCGGATCGACAACGACTTGTATTCCAGGTGGCAAGTGCATACACTGGATACGCTCAGCAGCTGTACGCCCACAAGATAAACGAAGTAAACTTGTAGACAGCATACTAACAGACCGTGTAGGTAGGACAGGCACAGACCTCGTGGAATTTCGTCTCTGTCTTCCACCACGGGTGAAGAGACAACACCGCTCCCACGAGGCACATATCTATCTCTTCTATACTATATTTGACCACTACAGGTAGGGGAGGCACAGACCCTATGGAGGCTCGGATCAGAGACCGTAACCACGTCCCCACAAGGCACAGACCCATCTCCAATAAAACAGAACGCATGCTAGGTAGTAGGTAGGATAGGGGCAGACCTTGTGGAGGCTCCGTTCAAGACAATAACGGCACAGCAGTACCGTAATGCATCCAGGAAAGGCGCAGACTCAAAAGACGTGGTCGTCCTTCGACCGCAGACCCATCCGGTTATTACGACAGTGGCGTAAAATCACGGCACAGTAGTACAGTAATGTAACCAGGATAGGCGCAGACTCAATAGACTTGGATGTCGTTCACGTGCAGACCCATTCATTACGACAAGAGTGAGGAAACTAGCATAGGATCAGCCAGAAATCTCCGCATAACCGTACTACCGTGGCGTGAAATCACGGCACAGTAGTACAGTGGCGAAAAATCAAAAGTGAAAAATTAATAAAAGTGAACAAAAGTAAGAATGATCAGAGTAAAAAAATAACAACAGCGGCAAAACGTGCAGAAGACGAAAGAACATACCGTTAACAGACACACCGCAGTACAGCAGTAGATGAAATTAGCATAGGATCAGCGAGAAAACCACGCATAACCGTACTAAGGCAGTGGCGCGAAATCACGGCACATCAGTAGTCAGTCGGGCGGTAGCAAAATCGCAGTACAGCAGCAAAATCGCAGTACAGCAGCGCACACGGTTTTGTTAAGACATTAAAATGAATCGCAAAAGTGAACAAAAAATAAATAATGATCAGAGTAAAAAAAATAACAACAGCGGCAAAACGTGCAGAAGACGAAAGAACATACCGTTAACAGACACACCGCAGTACAGCAGTACAGGAAATTAGCATAGGATCAGCGAGAAAACCACGCATAACCGTACTAAGGCAGTGGCGCAAAATCAAGGCACAGCAGTAGTCAGTCGGGCGGTAGCAAAATCGCAGTACAGCAGCAAAATCGCAGTACAGCAGCGCACACGGTTTTGTTGAGACATTAAAATGAATAGCAAAAGTGAACAAAAATAAATAATGATCAGAGAAATAAAAAAAAAAAACAACGGCGGCAAACGAAAAAGCAAAATCGCAGTACAGCAGCAAAATCGCAGTACAGCAGCAAAATCCCAGTACAGCTGCGGTTGTGGTGGCCAAAACGCAGTACAGCAGTAACATCGCAGTAGAACAGCGGTAGGCCGGTACCGTGAACCTACTGAAGAGAGAGATAGAGAGGACGACATGCAATACCACAGTGTATACTTGTACGTACGTAATTTTGCCTACTACTGTAGTCTATTAAAAATGATCTGACTCACAGTTATAACGTTATTACCAAGACACATGAAAATGAAAAACGTGGCTTGCAAGGTTTGCAGGGATGCTTATCGACCTCTAACTTGCCAGAACAAAAACTAAGAAAGGGGGATGGGACAGGACGTGCCTTAAATTAGTATGTTGCGTTAGCCGTGAGGCATTTTTATTTCACAGATAACAGCAGCAACGAAACGTGGCGAAGCGGCGACGGCAGAGGCAACATACACGCACGTGGTGAGGGCAGCGCACAAGCACGTGACGGCAAGCGACGGCAGTAACGACGTACGTGACAGCCGCTGGCTTGTGGAACACGAGCCTGAGAGTCTCAGCGAGCGCACTTGGACACTCGCGCTCTCAAACCCCGCATCATCGTCAGGCTTACGCTTATTTTTCATTCATTCTTTATTTTGGCTGCTGTGTGGAAGAAGAGGTGATGGGGGTCTGACAAGTGCGCTGCCAGCTCCCACCTGCGCCATTTGTTCAATACACGTCGAGCCAAGCACGCAAACTCAGGGTACCAGAGTGAGAACCAACGATGTGGACACGCGCCAGGGAGCAAGTCGCTTCCTCAGTGACAGAGCAGAGCTAGAGTCCGACCGAGTCGAGAGGTGCGCTCCTAGGTCTCCAGGAGAGTAGGGCGAGCTTGTGGTTCTTCTGTGAAGAGGCTCCAACTGGAGATGGCTAGATGGTAAGTGATTGCTTGTTCCGTGACCGTGGCGATGGTCGCGGGAACTGAGTGTGACGGAAGGGGGATGAAACCTTCCGTCCGGAACGGAGCTACAATATGAAAACGCCTCTATGTCATCATAACTCCTGAAACGGTCAACCGAACCGTAACAGGTCTGTACTCAATTAATTATTTTATTTCGGTGGAGAAGGCCTGAGTACCTGGTATAATTCATGATGCATGACACAACCAGGAAGGGACTTGCTCCCTGGCGCGTGTCCACATCGTTGATTCTCACTCTGGTACCCTGAGTTTGCGTGCTTGGCTCGACGTGTATTGAACAAATGGCGCAGGTGGGAGCTGGCAGCGCACTTGTCAGACCCCCATCACCTCTTCTTCCACACAGCAGCCAAAATAAAGAATGAATGAAAAATAAGCGTAAGCCTGACGATGATGCGGGGTTTGAGAGCGCGAGTGTCCAAGTGCGCTCGCTGAGACTCTCAGGCTCGTGTTCCACAAGCCAGCTGCTGTCACGTACGTCGTTACTGCCGTCGCTTGCCGTCACGTGCTTGTGTGCTGCCTTTACCACGTGCGTGTATGTTGCCGCTGCCGTCGCCGCTTCGCCACGTTTCGTTGCTGCTGTTATCTGTGAAATAAAAATGCCTCACGGCTAACGCAACATACTAATTTAAGGCACGTCCTTTTCCATCCCCCTTTCTTAGTTTTTGTTCTGGCAAGTTAGAGGTCGATAAGCATCCCTGCAAACCTTGCAAGCCACGTTTTTCATTTTCATGTGTCTTGGTAATAACGTTATAACTGTGAGTCAGATCATTTTTAATAGACTACAGTAGTAGGCAAAATTACGTACGTACAAGTATACACTGTGGTATTGCATGTCGTCCTCTCTATCTCTCTCTTCAGTAGGTTCACGGTACCGGCCTACCGCTGTTGTACTGCGATGTTACTGCTGTACTGCGTTTTGGCCACCACAACCGCGGCTGTACCGCGATTTTGCTGCTGTACTGCGATTTTGCTTTTTCGTTGGCCGCCGTTGTTATTTGTTTTTACTCTGATCATTATTTATTTTTGTTCACTTTTGCTATTCATTTTAATGTCTTAACAAAACCGTGTGCGCTGCTGTACTGCGATTTTGCTGCTGTACTGCGATTTTGCTACCGCCCGACTGACTACTGCTGTGCCGTGACTTCGCGCCACTGCCTTAGTACGGTTATGCGTGGTTTTCTCGCTGATCCTATGCTAATTTCCTGTACTGCTGTACTGCGGTGTGTCTGTTAACGGTATGTTCTTTCGTCTTCTGCACGTTTTGCCGCTGTTGTTATTTTTTTTACTCTGATCATTATTTATTTTTTGTTCACTTTTGCGATTCATTTTAATGTCTTAACAAAACCGTGTGCGCTGCTGTACTGCGATTTTGCTGCTGTACTGCGATTTTGCTACCGCCCGACTGACTACCTCTGTGCCGTGATTTCGCGCCACTGCCTTAGTACGGTTATGCGTGGTTTTCTCGCTGATCCTATGCTAATTTCCTGTACTGCTGTACTGCGGTGTGTCTGTTAACGGTATGTTCTTTCGTCTTCTGCACGTTTTGCCGCTGTTGTTATTTTTTTACTCTGATCATTATTATTTTTGTTCACTTTTATTAATTTTTCACTTTGATTTTTCGCCACTGTACTACTGTGCCGTGATTTCACGCCACGGTAGTACGGTTATGCGGAGAGTTCTCGCTGATCCTATGCTAATTTCCTCACTCTTGTCGTAATAAATGGGTTTGCACGTGAACGACATCCAAGTCTATTGAGTCTGCGCCTGTCCTGGTTACATTACTGTACTACTGTGCCGTGATTTTACGCCACTGTCGTAATAACCGGATGGGTCTGCGGTCGAAGGACGACCACGTCTTTTGAGTCTGCGCCTTTCCTGGATGCACTACGGTACTGCTGTGCCGTTATGGTCTTGAACCGAGCCTCCACAAGGTCTGCCCCTATCCTACCTACTACCTAGCATGCGTTCTGTTTTATTGGGGATGGGTCTGTGCCTTGTGGGGACGTGGTTACGGTCTCTGATCCGAGCCTCCATAGGGTCTGTGCCTCCCCTATTTTTTTTTTTAATACCTGTATTTGTCAAATATAGTATAGAAGAGATGGATATGTGCCTCGTGGGAGCGGTGTTGTCTCTTCACCCGTCGTGGAAGACAGACGAAGTTCCACGAGGTCTGTGCCTGTCCTACCTACACGGTCTGTTAGTATGCTGTCTACAATTTTACTTCGTTTATTTTGTGGGCGTACTGATACAGGAGGCTTCAACCCTCAGACCCTAGAAGCACAAGCTCCTTACACATGTCTCAGGTTGGCTAACCTTTCGTATTGTTGTTCGTGACGTGTCTCGCAGGATGAGTAGAGTTGCTCCTTTTGACGAGTGAATCGCAGCAGGGCAGTAGTTGCAATGACGCTGATGCCGACGATCAACGAAGGGGCAAGAACGATAACGAGCACGACGGGCACAGCAGTGCCCACGGGGCGTGGGGCTAACAGGACGGGTATCACAGATCACTTGGCTTTGCTCTTTCTTTGGTCTCTGGGAGGCGTTGAGTAAACACCGGGTGGTTACGATACCGCTTTACTGGTTTTGTACACGCAACCGAAGGCGTTCCCATGCCAGGGATCCTTCCTGCCCCTATAAGATATGGCCTCAGGAGCTTGTGAAAGCTTACCCTTTGCTCATACAAATAGACCCGACGCGTGACACTGATCAACACAGTCGTCTCACGTCGTATTATCCTCCTCGTAGCGCCGTCGCGCTGTAACAGTCTCTCGGCGCTGTAACACCCCCCCTGCCCGGCGCAATCTTGCGTCGGAGCAAAACGGTCACTCCAGCAGCCGACTGCGTCTCCCCCCCCCACCCTAACCGATCCACCGCTACCGCTCTCCGCCTGTTGCTGGCGGAGGTCATCCCCGGCCGGCGGCTTTCTGGTGCTCCTCGGCTCCGCGGGTCACTTGGCCGCGACTCAGCTCCTCCCAGTCTCCGTCCGGGTACCGTACTCGCCAGTACGGCGTCTGGAAGTGGTAAACTCGCCCCACCGCCACCTGGCTCACCCCATCAGATCTCACGAACGACCGCCTGACTTGTGTGCCTGCCGGAAAATCCTGCAGCGCTCTCGTTCGCAGCGCCTGGTCACGTTCCCCCTTCGCCGGTGGTTCCGGCGGCCGAGGGCGGCAGTCCCTTCCCTTGTACGCTTCCCATAGGGCATGGAAGACGTCGAGTTGCAGCGGGGTGAAGCTGTCCCGCACCTCCTCTTCCGGTAGCCACTCCGACTCTGTCCCACTCTGGTATAGTCCTCGGTATTGCCTCTCCCATCCGCTTCCCGTGCTCTCAACGGCTTGCCGGTCTGTCAGAGTGTAAAGTGGCACCGCTACCGTCGAGGTGTCCGCCAACCCCCAAGTCCGCACCCCAAGCCAGATGCGCGAATTCGTCCTCGAAAGCGTGGCGTAGACGTTCCGGCCGCAAGTGAAATGTCTTGATGTTGGCTGCCGAAACCGTACTCCTCCTGATCCGGCGGCCGCTCATCGTCGCCTGGTAGCTGATGCCTGGCTGTTCGATGGCTGTCATCTGCCACGGCCCCGTCCAATGCTCGTGCGCTAGTTTGGCGTGAGTGCCCTCCCGCGCCATCTTACTGTCGGCCTCCTTTACCAGCATCAGGTCTCCCACTCGCGCCCGCTCACCCGAGGAGTGCCGCCTAATGGCTGCGTTGTGGCGTACGCGTCGCTTATTCTTGTCCTCCTGCCGCTTCTTCAGGATTCCCCGCAGTTCCAGGAACATCTGTTGCTTCTCCGCCACGAAATTGTCCAGGCCAGTGCGAAAGCCATCGCCGTCCAGCGCCGGAGTAAGAGCGTCCAAGTTTGTGCGCGCGTCGCGGCCAAACAGGATCCTGAAGGGTGTTCCACCCGAAGGGAGGCACGGGTCCGGCGTGGTCCTTTGAATCCAGCTGGCCGCTCTGACGTACTCGTCCCACCTCGCCGGCCAAGATTTGCAGAGCTCCGCCAATACCTCCTGGAGCCACCCGCCCATCCTTTCCACGGCTCCCTGACTGCGTGGGTGGTCGGCAGGACCGTGATCCAGCTATACCCGCAGCCACTGACACAGGTGGGCGACTACCTTGGCTGTGAACTCCCCCCCGGCATCGCTTCTAATCGACAGCGGCACGCCGAACGTAAGCACCAGCTCCAGGAGTTTCCTCGCCATGCCCACGGAATCCTTGGACTCTAACGGGTACGCGAACACAAACCTACTGGCCCGATCCACCACTACCAGCAGGTACCTGTTCCCCGCGCTGGAGACCTGCTTCATATCCTGCAGGTCCATCTCGAGCACTTCCCACGGCCACAGTAACCGGGCAGGCATCATGGCCACTCGTTGGCTCCGCGCTCTTTTCCTCCTTTCGCACCCACACGATAGCACGTACTCCCTGACATCCTGGGCTACGGTCGGCCATCTGTACTTGCCCTTGACCAGCAGGAGAGTCCGCGCCACGCCAGGGTGGCCGTAGGTACTGTGCACGAGTGTCAGCACGCCCGGCACTAGCGCTCGAGGGATAGCCAACTTCGGGGCCTCCCCCTGAGGCGTGCTCCAAAGTAGGTCGTTGTCGTCGAGAACATAGTTCACCGTCCCTTCTGGTGTCTGTCTGTCGCCGTCCCCTCGCAGTCTTCCCCCAATCGGGCCCAGTCGCGCATCCTCCCTCTGCCGCCGTGCCAGTCGGGGCTCATCACGATGCACTTCCGCTACCTGATCTATCATGGAAGGAAGCGGCCCCAGGTACTCCGCGCTCGGTGCTTGCCGCCTCAGCTGAGGTTGGGATGTTGACTTCGGCGGCGCGCCTCCTGTGGGTTGCACCGATGGTGGAGGTGGCGGTAGCGACGGCACCGGCTGCGTAGAGAGCGGCGTTGGCCCCTGCGCTGGCTTCTCTGTTGCCCTGCCCCTCCCCGCGCCCGCTTTTGACCTCGTAACCGCCGGCGTGACTTGAGCTAGATCTTCCTCAAAGAGCGCCTGCAAACCTTCAAGCGATCCTGTTCCGTGGAGTTGCCTCTCGCTGGTTGTTTCCGCCAACAGCCCTTTTGCCCACAACCCCAACAGGACCTCTCTTACCATGAGTGGTACGACAAAGTCTGCCAGTATCGTGGCCGCTGCTCCCCTGCTGACAGTTGGGGGAATCCTGTAGTCCGATCGTCCGGTGGTAAGTCTCTTGTACTCTGCGAGGCTCAGCTCGCTTGCTTGGCCAATCTCGCCGGCGTCCAAGGGGTGTGGTCTGTACGATCCGTCTAGGGGTTTCTCGCCCATGACGTGCGCCCGGGTGATGGAAAGAATGGGATCATGAAAAGAAAAGATCCCTTTCTCTTCCGTCCCCCGCTTGAGGAAATAGGTCCCACTCCTCCCCAAGAATCCCCCTAGAGAAGTGCACTCCGAGTCGCGCCCTTCGAGGTCCCGCTTCCACTCCCTTAATGTCTCACCTTCCCCTCCTGGCTTCCCACTCCTTGCGCCGACAGCGAACGCTTTCCTCTTCCCCGACGGAAACCCCACGCTGCTCGCCGCGACTTCGACTGTCTCCACCGTGCACGCTGCTTCCCTCAACGCAGGCAGCACCGCCTGCGCCCATTCCGTCGAACGGAGTAGGTTCGGTTGACATTCCAGCAAAAGCACCCTGGCTGTCGAGTCAATGAAGGCCTTCACCATACTCTTTGCCAAGGTTGCTGCTCCACCGGGCCCCTGCTGAGCTGGCTTTCTGGACGCATCTCCCATCACTACGCTCGGGCTCAAGTCGCTTAGGAGCCTCTTGCAATCCTCCCCCCCAGGTTCCGCTCTCACCAGTCGAACTCCTTCATCCAATCCGTTTGCCCTGACGCACTCGAGTGCCCTCCAGTCGTGGTCGTTTGCCCCCTTGACTGCAACCAGCCCCTTCGCCGCCATGAGGCCACCTCCCCCCCCACAGCAGAGCACCACGGCCACTGGGCGCTCTTCTGTTGCAGACATTATAGCGGCGCTCTCAGTGTCTGCGTCGGCGACTCTGTCTAGGGTAAAAATCACGCTGGCCGCAACCGCCGCATTTTTCCCCGTTGGCTTGTCCACCTCGTCCGCCCCCAGTTCGCTGAGCAACACGCCGTCGAGCACCGGTCCCTTGGGGCCTCTGTATTTGGACCTGGTGGAAGAATCGTCTGGGAATGAGTCGTCGATGTCCGTGCCCGGCGCGTCGCCCAGTGGCAGCCTCGATAGGGCGTCCGGCAACTGGTGGTTTGCCCCCGGTCGCCACTGGAGTTCCATGTCCTATTCCATCAACCTGAGCGCCCACCGGTGGAGCTTCGCCGAGAGGGCCTGACTCTTGAACAGCCACAAGAGCGCGGAGCAGTCGGTGATCAGAACGAATTTCCTCCCCCACAAGTACGGCCTGTGATGCTGGATGGCCCACAACACCGCCATAACCTCTCGCTCAGTTGCGGACCGCTTGGCGTCCGTCCTTGACCATCTGTGGCTCGCGTACCCGATAACGCGCTCTGCTCCTCTGGTGTCCTGCGTAAGCGCGGCCCCAGCGCCCAGCTCGCTGGCGTCCGTGTGCAGCCGAAATATGACCTCCCAGTTGGGCAACACCAGGATCAGTGGCGATGGTAGGAACTCGATCAGCGCCCTCAGAGCCTTGTCCTGCTCCTCACCCCACGGCACTGGGAGCCTCCTTGCCCTTTTTGATGCGAACCGCTTGTCCCTGAGCAGGTCCGAAATAGGCGCTACGAGCGAGCTGTATCCGCGCACGAACTTCCTGAGATAGCTGCCCATGCCCAAAAGCGCCCTGACCTCCTCCACCGTTTTGGCGCGAGAGAGTTTAGCCACCGCCTCGATCTTCGCTTGTGATGGCTGTACTCCCAGTCTGCTGACCACCATGCCGACGAACTCCTGCTGCGGGGCACACCAAATCGACTTGGGCAAGTTCACCGACAACCCAAACTGGTGGAGCCGCTCCAGTACCTTTTCCACAAGATCTACGTGCCCGTCGACGTGCCTGGTGTGGATAATGATGTCGTCGAGCCAGTTCTGAACGCCATTTCCTTTTAGAGGACCCAGCGCCTCCCCTACATAGGCGGCGAAGCCCGCAGGGAGGGTCTTCAGCCCGAAGCCACACCGGTTGAACTCCCACAGCTCACCGTGGGCGCCGCGAAAAGCTGTCTTGTGCTTGTCCTCCTCGTCAATTTCCAGCTGGGTGAAACCCGACGCTAGATCGATGGACGTGAAGCACGTGGCGCCCTTCATGTTGTCGAAGATACTTGCGATGTTCCCCAGCAACCCGCTGTTGGACTCCAGACAAACGTTCAGCCCTCTAAAGTCCTGACAGACCCTCACCGTGCCATCCTTCTTCGGTACCACCACGCAGTTTGCCCCCCACGCTGACTGCGACCGGCGGATGGTCCCTGCTTTCTTTTACTTCTCCACTTCGCTCTGGATCATGGCCGTTTCCTCCGGCGATACCGTCGCTGTTTTGCCGCGTGGGGCTTGCAGCTGCTGTCGATCAGAGGCAACTGCAGCTTAGCGCGGTTGCACGCCGGGACAATCTTCGGATTTGCCGGGAACACGTGGCGGTACTTCTCCAGCACTCGAATAAGGGCTGCTTTCACGGGTGCGCTCGTCTGAGCAATGTTGGCCAGGGTCAAGTCCACCACGTCGGCACCCGCCCCCCCACCTTCCTCCTGAGTCACCAGTGCTGGCTGCTCCTTCCTCCCCGTTGTGCCGTCCGCCGGCACGACGGGGTCTAACAGCATCCGCATGCGTTCTTTGTCGCTCGTGTTGACGGCGTAAATGCGAGCAACGACTCCGCCCTGGATCAGGGTCAAGGGCACTTTCGAACGGTTCACCACCTTGCACTGTAGCGGCGTTCCGGGGTACTACCACTGCGCCCCGCGCGCAATTCCCAGCTCTGCTCCCGTCTCCATGTCATACGAGGCCTTCGGTTCTACCACAACCAGCTGCCTGTCCTGGGGTTGGGCTCCCTTGGCATAAGCGTCCACCTGCACGCTGACGAAACCCGGCAAAACCGTTTGTCGGGCTGGTCGCAACTCCCACTGCAGGGTTCCATCGTCCTCCCAGGCCGCCGAGCCCTCGCTGGGTTGAGTTGGCAGCTCGGCTATTTCCGCTGGTTCTCCCTCTCCATGGGGCGGCTTGACCGCGCAGAACTGCTCCCACGTTGCCCTGCTCCCGATCGTGTTCGGCCCTACTTCTTCGTTCGGTCAGACTGATGCCTGCCAGCTCACCGCCTTCCGCTCCGCCGTCTTCGAGCTGGAGACGCTCGTTGACGAGATAAAGGGCACCCACGGCGACTGGTGCCGGTTTGAAACCCCCGCCGGCCGCAAAGCTGATAATGCTTCCATTCTTTCTCAAAAACGCCGCCCCTATGATTAGGCCGTATGGGAGACCCTCGACTACCCGCACCAGTACTTTGCGCACCCTGTCCTCTGGGCCAAACACCAGTGGGAGCTCACACGACCCCGAAATTTTCATGGGAGGGACGGCACTGCTCGTGGGGTTGGCTGCCCTCAACCACCCCTGTCCCCTCGAGCTCATCACCGACTTCCCCCCTCTTCCGCTGCGCTCGACGGAACGTACGAATGCCGCAGAGGAGTAATTCCCACCTCCTGCCCCTGTGTCGACCAACACCTCCACCGGAATGCGGCAACTAGTTTTGGTGTGATGCCACACGAACGCACGCACCCACACCTGTTTAGACCCCACACCTATGGCCGCCGCGTCGTTTGGGTCATCGACGCCTAGGGAGGCTAACGCGTGGTCGCCGTGCTGCTCGTCGTGCTGCTGTGCGGGGACGATACATACGTCATCTGCGGCCCCCTCTCCACTAATGTCCACATGTCCTCCCTTGGTGATACTGCCTCTCTCCTCCTCTCCCCCCCGCTCCTGCGCTCGCTGCTCGCTTTGGCTGCTGTTCCCCAGGAGAGAACCCCCTGGGGCGCACTTTCAGGCCCGCGAGACCTGGGGGGCACCCGCGCTGGCCCCGCCCTCATCGCCCGTGTACGCGCTCAACATCTCGAGCGCCGTGAGCATACCTGGCTCTAGCTGAGGGCCTTGAGTCGGAGTGTTCTTGCGCGGGTAGAGCCCGTAGGGCACGACGTCCTCGTCGTGCGAGAAGCGGCATTCTCTGCCGGTGGCGGCATCCTTGTGAGGGCATTCGGAGCCCCTCGCATGGAAGAAGCAAACCCTTCGCTGACGCAGGGCGTCTATAATCACCCTGTCTTCGGCCTCTGGGCTCGGCAGCTCCTCCCCTTCCTTCCTGTTGTCCGCTTTTTCTCGGCTCCTGTTGTACGGGCGGTCGTCGCGGCCACCTTTACGACTTACAAACGGGGTTCCGTGTGCCCCTGGGGTGGACGCGCAGACGTTGGCGAAGGCGGCGACGTGGGGACGGTTGCCAAGCGTTTCGTCCTCCTCCTCCTCCTCTTCCTCGGAGAATAGTCCCCCGTCCACCGCAGCCAGCGCCGCACACGCGCTGTCCCGGAGCGCCTCTACCTTCTTCCTCCACGCCCTGGGCGGTTCCCGGGTGGGCGGTTTACCCCCTCCCCTCCGCTCCTCCCTCGGCGGATAGTCGCTTGCCCCGCCCGGTCCCAGGGGTAGTCTCTGGCTCTGCGATAACACCGCTACGCTGCCCCGGCTCCGTCCCGCTGGTGTCGTGGCCAGGGGGTAGCGACTGCACCGGGTGAGCAGGGCCTCGACAATGCCGTAGAATATCCCGTGAGACACCACCCCGCGTCGCACCATGCCGTCACTCAGAGGCTTGCCGGGTTCCACGTGCACGGGAGTTAGGTGCCGTTTTACGTCAGTTACCACTTGAACGAGGAGAGATTCCATCCCATTGCGGTCAGAGGCACTGGCGAAGAAGAGGTTGACGGCTCGCTCGCATAACTCCGCCACTTGCCTCCCGGAAACGTACCTCCAGAAATACGCTTTTTCTGACGCATGCGGCCTCGTCTCGTCTGCGGTTGCCGCGCGCACATGCAGCACCAGCCTGCGAGCTGCGGCCATCCACGACTCCCCTTGTAAGAGCCTTATTTCGTCGAGCGCTACCGCAGCCCTCCTTTGTGCCTGCCCTGAGTGTGCTACCTCAGCTACCAGCATCCTGCACCACTCCTTTGCCGTAACCTCCTCGAAAGGTATGTGGCATAAACCTCCTTGGACGAGAGGCACCTCTACCGTAGTGTGCGGGCGCATCAGGTCGCGTGTTGCCAGGGTGTCTGCGCTGAGCTTCCCAAAGCACTCGACTCTCCACGGCGTCAGCCTATCTGCTCGGGGCCGAGCAGGGTTGATCCCATCTGTGGAGAACTGGTCTTGGGGCATGGCCCACGCCGTCCCTTCGACCTGTGCCGTGGTCTTCGTAAACTTGTCGACGAACAGCACTGGGTCGTTCCTCCATGAGAGCTCGCCTTGGGGGTCTACAACCAGCCCCACAAAACCGTCTTGGCCCTTGGACATTCCCATGTCGCTTACGATCTTGTTCACAACCCTTTGGGCCTCTATCGGGCTGATGGGTTCCCCCACTCCTGGGTGAGTGGCGGTCTGGGGCGGTCCCACCCCGGCTGGTTGAGGCGTCTGCGCGTTCGGGCTCGGCCGCCACATCCAGGGAGTGGGACGGAGGTGATGCGTTAGTGCTGCTCCATGTTGCCCACTGTATACTGTTGACGAGGACTGCGGCTGGTGTAACATTTGCGCCTGGGGCGCCTGTGCGAGCGGGTAATGTGCGAGAGAATACCCCCCCATGTTACCCAGGCTCCATGGTTGCGGTGCGTAGCCTACCGGGTGGCCTATCGCCGGTGTCGAGAGCAGTGGCTGCGTTGACGCCCCTTGCTGCTGCTGCTGCTGCTGCGGCGGCGGCGGCGGCAGCGGCGGCTGCTGAAGCTGTCGCGGTGGCAGCGGCGGCTGTTCCCTCCGACGCTCCGGCGCTGGGGGCTGTTGCTGTTCTGATGTCCCCTTTTTGCTGCATTGGCGGCACCCGCGGGGTGCACGGCTGTGGCTGCTATCCTCGCTACGGCGGAGGCAGCGTTCATCCCTGCCGCGGCTGTGACTGCGGCGGCGGCGGCGTTCCTTGCTGTCGCGGTTGCGCGGTGGCGACGGCTGTGGTCCTCGCTGTCGCGACCGTGGCCGCGGTGGCGACGTCTGCGTTTTTTGCTGTCGCGACCGTGGCTGCTGTGGCGGCGGCGTTTCTTGCGGTCACGGCTGCGGCTGGAGTTTCTAGGGCGGCTACCATCGCGGTCCTGATTGCGCCCATGACCATGACTGCTGGGTTTGTCGCGGTCACCCATCGCGCCACCTCCTACGCCTTTGGGGTGGTCGCGGTAGGCGCTGTGGGCGTCTCCGCTAGGCGAACCGCGGCCGCTGCGGCTGCCATGGTGGTCCTGGTCGCGGCCGCGACCCCGGTTGTGCCTGCCGCGAGGTGGGTCGTCGCCGCGTGCACTGCCTCCGTTGCTGGAGCCCTGATCGTTGCCGTTGGCGGCCTCGCGGTCGCCCATATTCCTCCTCTTTTGTCTTCCTTTCCTTCCCTTTCCTTTCCTTTCCTTTCCTTTCCTTTCCTTTCCTTTCCTTTCCTTTCCTTTCCTTTCCTTTCCTTTCCTTTCCTTTCCTTTCCTTTCCTTTCCTTTCCTTTCCTTTCCTTTCCTTTCCTTTCCTTTCCTTTCCCTTCCTTTCCTTTCCTTTCCTTTCTTTTCCTTTCTTTTCCTTTCCTTTCCTGTCCTTGCTTCACAGTTGTAGGTGTTCCGGCCCTGCTGTTCCGCTCGGGGTATTGTATGACAGCACGGGAAGGATGGGATCCCGAAAGGAAGAATGTATAACCTAACCTTAACGTACAGTCATGAGCAATCACAGCACTCGGGTTCGCACGGGGTTA
This sequence comes from Nereocystis luetkeana, assembly GCA_031213475.1. Classification (NCBI taxonomy): domain Eukaryota; class Phaeophyceae; order Laminariales; family Laminariaceae; genus Nereocystis; species Nereocystis luetkeana. Next base: position 3,851,193 of record JARUPZ010000009.1, on the reverse strand, counting down.
TCTGTATGTTAAGTATGCGGATACTAATCGTATGAGTAGTGTTTTAAAATTCTCGAGAGTCATGCCTGAGCTCTATATTAGGGAAGAACAAACAAACAAACAAACAAACACGCGTCAGTTGTGAAGTAGAGGATTTATCCAACTCTACTATCGGTAAACGAGCGTATGCGGGCGGTATTATGCACATCACCTCTGGCTTGTATTCAACACTTTTTGTTCATATTTGGTAAAAAAAAAACATTTGGTCTGAGACATGCAGGCATTTATCAGACACGAACAAACGTGCGTGCACGGTGAATAACGAGCAAACGGACGGGCACGGGCACGGACAGACGAGGCACGAGCAAAACGTATGCCTGCATGCGGAGATCAAACATCATTTCAAAAACAAACGCAAACAGCTGGCGGAGCACCGTTGGCAGCATACGTAAATACCACAGCGTCGAGCATGCATATCATGCATATGAATGCATGCCTGGTATGCAACAACGCCTGCTCGTTCTGGTGAGCACGCATATTGTTCGACGGCCGAAAGTCGAGCAAACAAGTGCCCTTACAAGCACAAAATACATGTATGTACGAGCGTGGGAAGTGCCTGCACATACCTACGTACAGCTACGCGAAATATGGACTACCCAGCAAACATTCGTGATATGAGGTACCAGGTACGTGGTATGATGTGCCCTCAAAGGTACCATGTGACGTGATCACGAGAATGTTTTGTAAATGAAAACAGAAATGAAAAACGTCAGCTTCGAGTACGAGTACAGCAGTAGTAGGTGAATTGTGATTTCCAATTTCGTATTATTTTTGTGCATCGTACGAGTACGCGCAAAGGGTCCCCCTTCTTGTCAACACTCCAACACTCCCCTCTCCTTGCACTGCACATCAATCTTTCTGGGTTCACCATGATACGGGAGGCTTCAACCCTCAGACCCTAGAAGCACAAGCTCCTTACACATGTCTCAGGTTGGCTAACCTTTCGTATTGTTGTTCGTGACGTGTCTCGCAGGATGAGTAGAGTTGCTCCTTTTGACGAGTGAATCGCAGCAGGGCAGTAGTTGCAATGACGCTGATGCCGACGATCAACGAAGGGGCAAGAACGATAACGAGCACGACGGGCACAGCAGTGCCCACAGGGCGTGGGGCTAACAGGACGGGTATCACAGATCACTTGGCTTTGCTCTTTCTTTGGTCTCTGGGTGGCGTTGGGTAAACACCGGGTGGTTACGATACCGCTTTACTGGTTTTGTACACGCAACCGAAGGCGTTCCCATGCCAGGGATCCTTCCTGCCCCTATAATATATGGCCTCAGGAGCTTGTGAAAGCTTACCCTTTGCTCATACAAATAGACCCGACGCGTGACACTGATCAACACAGTCGTCTCACGTCGTATTATCCTCCTCGTAGCGCCGTCTCGCTGTAACAGTCTCTCGGCGCTGTAACAGTACAGCTGCTGAGCGTATCCAGTGTATGCACTTGCCACCTGGCATACAATTCGTTGTCGATCCGCTTATTCATTACAAGTGTGAGTCGCGTTCAACATCTCACTCTGCTTCAGTTGGTAATACTGATTTTCACGCTTGTATCGGTGCTGATATCTGCGCTTATCTCATTATGCTGCTCTGCTGCTGGTTGTACTGATTTTCCCGCTTTTATTGGAGTTGATATTTGTACTATTTTCTATGCTCCGTCATCGCGACATGTTCCTGCAACGAAGGGCGAGCGGGAGACAGGAACGGCCGGATGCATTTTGATTCTCCTATCTCACCTTGTTGGCGCATGCATAACATATATATGGGTTTGTCTGAGCCTGAGAGGACCATTGTTGCCGTCTCCATCCGGCAGAGAGATAACAACGAGGTTTCTCTGGAATACTAATATGTTCGGCTGATCTGTACCGCCGATTTCAACACGCTGTGCGGGCAGCAGGAGATTAACACACTCTCGTATACCGCGTACATGTATATATGTGCTTACCGGCTGCTATTCTGCTGACGTCCCGTGTTCCACTGCTGCTGTACTCGTCCTATATCTTATCTTGACATTCGCTTATCATTTTCCTGTCTGCGTATCGGCTGCCCTCGCCGTACGCCGCTCGTCAAACCCGTCTGCGTCGCTGGGAACGCAGCACATCGTGTTGTATGTTTTGTGCTCGTTGTGTTCGCTTGATTTCTCGGATAGAGAGTGGATGCCCAGATTGGTTGGGTCTGCGCCTATTGGGACCGTTGTTGCTGCCTCCCATGCTGAATGGAGACGGCAACCAGGCCCCTCTAGGCCTGTGCCTTAGCCACGGGGCTTATACCTGTTTTCTTTTCTTTTGGTTTCTTTATATCCGCCTTCTTTTGTTTGTATGCTCGTTGTTTGTTTCTTTAGACGGGGTGAATGAACAGAATGGTCGGGTCTGTACCTATTGGGACCTTTGTTGCTGTCGCCCATGCTGAAGGGAGACAGCAACCAGGCCCCTCTAGGTCCGAGCCTTGCCACGGGGCTTGCTGCCTGTTTTTATTTAGTTCTTTGTCGTTCGTCCGTTTTGTGGCTGTCATGTTTGATCTTGTTGTTTATTCTGTTCGCTAAAGTGGATAGTTCGGTCGTTTGTTTGCTCGTGTGTTTGTTGCAAACCCGCATGCCCGTGCACCCGACTGCGCTGGCTATGACCTTTACTGACACCCGTACTCTGTCACATGTGTCCAGCAGTTTACCTGCGTCCCGTGTTCGCTGTGTATGTTCGTGTTCATCGTAGTTATTTTGTTCCTTACCGCTTTGTTGTTTTCTCTTTAAATGTTGGACGTGAAAAGACACATCAAGGAGGATCTTGCCCTGACATGTATGTGTCTTTTTGCCTTTGCTTTACTGTTAGGCTCTCCAGTTCTCTTTCTCCCCTTCGCCTCGTTTTTCGCTTCCATTCTCGTTGACGGGGGGAGGGCGACGCGTTCGTCGGAAGCCTGCGACGGCATGAAGTCACCGAGATCAACCGACCGGCTCAGATATCACCAACCCGGATCAGCCTTGCCCCTGTTTCCGATAGGAATCGCTCTACGAAAGACTTTGGGTAGCGATCTCAGATCGTAGAGTCAGGTGTACGATTACAGAGACCGCTACTGGCGAATACGCTACAGCGACCAGGATCGGGAGGAGCTAACCCGCCGCGAGATGGAGCAGTTGAAGACGTGGAGCGACTATTGAGCATCACGCCCAGTGGACCCTTGCTTTCCCGTGCGCCGTTTCTTCTCTTGTCTCGCTTTGCTGTTACGCCGTTCCATCGCTATTCCGTGCCCCGTTGCCTCTCTACCTCTCTTGCCCGTGCGCAGCTCCCATGTCCCGGTGTCTTGCTCGTCCACAGCTTGCTGCACCGCTCCCTTGCTCCGACGCGGTGCGTTCCCTCGCTCCGGTGTCTTGCCTGTCCGCCGCTCGCTGCGCCGCTCCCTCGCTCCGACGCCGTGCGTTAGCCCGTTCCAGTGTCTTGTTCGCCCGCCGCCCGCGGTGTCGTTCCCCCGCTACGACGCCGTGCATTTCCTCGCTCCGGCGTCTTGCTCGTCCGTCGTTTCCTCGCTCGGAAGCCGTGTCCGTGCTCTGCTCTATCGCCCCGATGCCTTGATCGTACTGCCCAACGACCAGATCTTGAAGGAGTCGACCAGCCGCTATATGGAGCTGTTGAAAGAGGTGCTTTCAGCAGGGGGGCAGGTTCCGCTGTCGTCGGGTAGGAGGACGCCGGTCATCCATCGGGCGGTCGAGGTACTCACCAATCCGGCATCCCTCGCGAGAAGGCAACGGAACGACGCTCATCTGGGTTAGGTTAGTAAGCGTCTGCGGGAGGATAGCAATGCGAACGCCGCGGAAGTAGATGAGACTGGGTATAGTCTAGACGAGAACGATGTAATCAAGTTTGCCGACGGAAAAGGTAGGAACCTGCCAGCCATACCCGAATCCATGGTTGCCGATGTACTCGCGTTGGTGCACACTCTGCATGGTCACTCTGGAGTAGGAGCCACGGTAGCGCTAGTCTTAAGAGCACTTTCACTGGCCTTCAGTCATTCGCGACACGCGACAATACGTGTTGTCATGCGGGTGCAGGAGACGTAAACGACCTAACAGCAGACGCGTCGCAATGTTTCCCGGACGCGCACTAGAACCGTGGGATGAACTACAGATGGATATCCCGAAAATAGACACGCCTTCCCTTTCAGGTAACAAGTACGTTCTGCTGGTAGTAGATCGAGCCTCCAAGTTCCCTTTCGGTATCCCTCTAGAAACTAAGCAAGCAATAGGCGTAGCACGAGCGCTTACCAAGCTGTGCCTAACGTTCGGTGTACCCAAGACAGTACGTTGCGACGGCGGCAGAGAGTTCAGAGCAGAAGTAGTGACACACTTATGCCGTTGGATGAATGCGGACATAAAGTTCGGCCCAGCCGACCACCCGCGAGGACAGGGTTCTGTAGAGAGACTAGGAGGTTGGTTGCAGGAGCTATGCAGAGCTATGTAGATCGTGGCCCGAGAGGTGGGACGAGTACGTATCACCGGCAATATGGATCAAACGCACTCTACCAGACGTGTCACTGCCTTCTAACATGACACCTTTCGAGTTGTTGTTCGGTCGCAAGCCTCGCACGTCTTTAGACTCTTTGGTACCCCTGTCAGAAGAGACAGATCAGAGCGGCGGCCTGGACAACTTCGTGGAGCGCCGCAGACAGAACCTCCGAGAAGTCCGCCTGGCGCTCGAGAAGCGCGACAGCCAAAGAGTAACGGCGCAGGCCCGAGCCAACGCTGCCATCTCGAGACCATCAGCCGGAGTTATCGCTGAGAAGGGTAGCCTCGTGCTGGTGCGCGAGTCCGATAGCAGCAAACACCGCGACAGCAGAGGGAAGAAGCTGCAGCACGACCACTACACAGGCCCTTGGAGGGTCACGGAAGTATTACAGACAGGCCTAAGCGTACAAGTAACGATGCGAGGCAGAAAACAACGTACCCGAATGGTATCCACCGCAGATGTGAAGCCGTACCACCTCTGACCTCTGACACTAAGACACTCGATAGCAGACGAGTTTGCACTGTATGCGTGGGGCGCGGATTTCAAACTGCCAGTTGAAGGAGTCAATTCGCCAGTGTTAGACTCGCTCGTGAGCTGCCGCAGATCGACCACTGCCTCCGGCACCACTAGATGGGAGTGCAAGGGGAGATCGAGAGAGGGAGTAGAGACAGGATGGCGAACTGAGGATGACGTGTTACAGAGTTTTACACCCTTGCAGTTGGACGGTTTCATCGCACTCAGGCACTTGTACAACCCCGACCCGACTAAAGACACGACACAGTCTCAGTCACCCCTCGTACGCCCGCCCTTCGTCGCCGCGAAGCCTTGAAGCTGTTTCCGATAGGGTTTACCATCTGGAAAGACTTTGGCGGTGGGTTGCGACTGCAGGGGCAAGTGTACGATTACAGAGACCGCTACTGGCGAGTGCGCTACACCGATAACAACTGGGAAGAACTGACCCGTCGCGAGATGGAACGGTTGCAGGACTGAAACGATCCACGCTCTGCATAGACGAAGATCTGCTCCTTCATCCGGCAATTCCGGCGAGGACCCTCCCCTGCGAAAACCTTCCCCTGCGAAGATCTTCCCCTGCAAACATCTGTCTAATTCATCTAGTGTTTCTGCTTGCTTTTGGTGTGTCGTGTTTCAACCGAAGAGGCCGTGTTGGTTCTTTTCCGTTTAGTTCTCTTGGTTTTCGAATTTATTTATCTAGTGTTTCTGCTTGCTTTTGGTGTGTCGTGTTTCAACCGAAGAGGCCGTGTTGGTTCTTTTCCGTTTAGTTCTCGTGGTTTTCGATTTTATTTATCCAGTGTTTCAACCGAAGAGGCCGTGTTGGTTCTTTTCCGTTTAGTTCTCGTGGTTTTCGATTTTTTTTATCTAGTGTTTCTGCTTGCTTTTGATATGTCGTGTTTCAACCGAAGAGGCCGTGTTGGTTCTTTTCCGTTTAGTTCTCGTGGTTTTCGATTATATGTATCCAGTGTTTCAACCGAAGAGGCCGTGTTGGTTCTTTTACGTTTAGTTCTCGTGGTTTTCGATTTTATTTATCTAGTGTTTCTGCTTGCTTTTGGTGTGTCGTGTTTCAACCGAAGAGGCCGTGTTGGTTCTTTTCTGTTTAGTTCTCGTGGTTTTCGATTTTATTTATCTAGTGTTTCTGCTTGCTTTTGGTGTGTCGTGTTTCAACCGAAGAGGCCGTGTTGGTTCTTTTCCGTTTAGTTCTCGTGGTTTTCGATTTTATTTATCTAGTGTTTCTGCTTGCTTTTGGTGTGTCGTGTTTCAACCGAAGAGGCCGTGTTGGTTCTTTTCCGTTTAGTTCTCGTGGTTTTCGATTTTAGTTTTGCGTTTGCTTTTCGCCTTGCCTTGCAGGCTAGCTTATGGTTTTAACCGAGGAGGCGGAGTTGCCTTCTCTGTTGTGTTCGATTTTCGTTGAATTGTTGAGGACGCAATAGAAGCGGTTTATATGCTTAGGCGTTAGGGGACACTGCGCTTATTTCATCGCAGAATGAGCGTGGGGGGACTTTAGCCATGGGATAGTGGTCGGGCAACAAAACACGCAGTGAAAAAGCAAGGGTGGGGGTTTTTCTCAGGGATTTCCCACTGATGGCCTTTGCGATTTCGGTTTGGTTGTTTATCCCTGAGGCCGTTATTTGTGTTCAAGGGCTTTGCGGCTCTTTAAACTTGGTTGTAGTCACAAGATTGCGATAGCATAATGCTCATTCCGTCATTCGCACTATGCTAGGGGGCATGTTACGGTTCGGTTGACCGTTTCAGGAGTTATGATGACATAGAGGCGTTTTCATATTGTAGCTCCGTTCCGGACGGAAGGTTCCATCCCCCTTCCGTCTCACTCAGTTCCCGCGACCATCGCCACGGTCATGGAACAAGCAATCACTTACCATCTAGCCATCTCCAGTTGGAGCCTCTTCACAGAAGAACCACAAGCTCGCCCTACTCTCCTGGAGACCTAGGAGCGCACCTCTCGACTCGGTCGGACTCTAGCTCTGCTCTGTCACTGAGGTTGGCCATTCATGTCTCGTCTTTGTGTTCTCCTTTTGGGTTATGCACCTCTGAGTGGTAACCTGGGGTCCCCAGCTGCCACTCCTACCAACTGTTAGAGAACCCTACAGGTGTTGCCTTGTGACAATGACTTGAGACCTCAGCCCAGGCAGCCAGCATCCGTTTCATAGGCACATGTCTGTGCTGGGCCGTGTTTAAAATACAAAATCATAACGGTTTTTGTGCTTGTGCCAACAGCAGCAGCAGACAGCAGGCAGACTGTGCCTGTCCACAGCATGCATACTGTGCCTGCCCACAGCAGGCAGACTATGCTTGTCCACAGCAGGCAGACTGGGCCTGTCCACAGCAGGCAGACTGGGCCTATCCACGGCAGGAAGATTGAGCCTGTCCGCAGCACTCAACAGCAGGCAGACTGGGCCTGTCTACAGCAGGCAGACGGCTTCGTTTTTTTATCTTTCTTCCACCTACGTAATAGCTAACGAAACCCAACTAACTACGAGTAGTCATAGATAGGCAGACTCCGCCTGTGTGTCCGCAGCAACGTTCGGGCCATGTGCTGCAGGGGATATTGTCACGCCTACCTTCCTACTGACGAGGGGACGGAGAAACAGCAGAAGATCTGCTGTAGTAGTTGTACAGCAGTCAGTAGTATTGGTGGCACCTGCTACGAGAACCTCTGTTGGATACATGTATGTCATATCAGAGGTTGTAGATATTTCGTCTTCAAATTATGAGGGTGAAATCAGGAACCACACACACACAACATCGAGTACGGTGTACAAAGGGCACAAGCCGAGCGTACTGCGACGCTGACCCTGGCCTCGTGGATCCTACTGCTACCTTTGCTGCTGTTTTGCTGCTGGAGAAGCTCTGATGTAGATGTTGCACAGCTGCAATAGTAGTTGTGGCACCTGCTACGAGAAGCTCTTTTCTGCATGCCATGTTCGTGTTGTCGTCTCGAAAATATTATGCCGACTCTCGAGGTGGTAAGCAGGAAACATATAAAATACCGAGTGCAGGGTACGTCCTACAGTACGTATGTGTATATGTACGCGTACAAAGGGTGCAAGGGTTAGACCGACAAGCCGAGCGTACGGCGACACTGACCCTGGCCTCGTGTGTCCTACTGCTACTGCTGCTGCTGCTGCTGCTGCTCCTGCTGTTATGGTGCGGGAGGCGCACTGATGCTGTGGATGTCGTACATCAGTCCAAGTAAAGTTGTGGTGACACCTGTTGCGAAAAAGAAGCTCTTTCCGTTGGACAAAACATGTGAGATGCAGATTTTATTGTGCTGAATTTCAATCAGAAAACAAACACTCTGCTGGACAAAATATGTCGAGTGTTGTGTGTTCTTGACTCTTTCTACCCGTCGACATCCAGCACCACAGCAGTGTCCGTGCCGATTCCTCGATACAAGTTCTGTGGTTACAGCAGTGCAGATTTCGATATCAAATTATTATGCCGGATTTCGAGGTGGAAACCAGGATACACACGACCAAATCCAGTACTTCTTCATAGCAAGAGCCAGGAGAGGCCAAGAACATTTACGAAAATTATTGAGATGCACCCACGACGGCGTACAGTAGTACAGTAGTCCGTACGTGGTAGATATTCCTTCGTGTTCGTTCGTTCAGCACAACACAAAAATATCCGTATGCGCCAAGCATGATGCATCGCAGATATGACTACTGCAGGTATTACCGAGGTCGCGCCTCATTACCACCAACTACTATTAATAGTATGTAGACCAACCGTCGGCAAATAATAAGATAGTTGGAATCGCAGAATTGATACGTACGTCTAGTATCGAAGTAGCCGAGGAGATAGAAATATACGTACGTACTATCACGGGGGGCACCTATGCCAATGGAAACGCGAAGTTCAAAAGTTTTTTTTCAAATATATGGCTTACCAGGTATAAAAAAACAGCCGAAAAATTCTCGTACCGCCGCTGTGGGAAAAAATGATAAAAATGTTTGATTTTTTCTTTTTTTTCCCCCAACGAACGGCTGCAGGCGGCGCAATTTGTGTTTTTCTGGTCGCAAATTGTCAACAACGGTGATCGAAACCAGCTCGTGCGACGATCGACGCTCGATCTCGACATAGACTCAGCCCACGGCCAACCCACTCGGTATCTGGCAAGCCCAACGAGTATAGATGACGGCCTCGAAGATATCAGGCGGATCCATGGTCTAGGGGGCGAGAGCTTGCCGGCGGCGTCGTACGGTATCCTCCCAAAGCTGAAAAAAAGACTATTTTTTGCCATTCGAGACGGATGGAGAAGTTTTGTCTTCTGTATTGTGCAAACCAGCGGACAAATGTTTTTTTATCACACGCCTCGTCAGCTCCCGCCACACGACACCGGCCATGGTGTGAAGACGGTGCCCCTAGGGTGGGTCGGAGCCCCTAACGAGCGCACTCCGTTCAGATTTCATTGCGCAATCGTTGGTTTTGTTGATCGATGTCTGTCGAGGACTGGGAATCTCGCCGCTCCGAACCAAAGATCGACCTGAGTTTTTTTCAAGCCGATGTTGGCCCAACATCGGCCCCAGATTTGCTTTTTTCGGGCTTTTACAAAAGTGAGGAACTTTTTTTGTTTTTTAGGTCGCCCATAGAAAGCGTGTTCTGATTTGTTTTGGCGGGTATCTTTGAAATTTAATCTGTTTATTTCAACTTCGCTGTACCATTGGCATAGGTTAGGCCCAAATGTTGTTAGTAAAAATGGTTGAATAATGATGCGAGCGAGCGAAGCGAGCCTTTTTTTGCTTGGTTTTTAACCAAAGAAGAAAAGGCCTCTTCATAACGGCTCGGGTACGAGGGTAGGGTGCCTGTTTTGATTTTTAAAGTATGTATGTGTGTGTGTGAGAGTTGGTGTGTGTAATTCAACATTTTTTTGGTCCACCTTTCACCACCGCGCTCGACGCACACGCCACCAAATCCAGTCCCGGCGGGCTCTGTGCACGCACACACACGCAAGACACTTTCTCGTCGTGGGGTGGTGGAAAATCGTTCACAGTTCGTCGAGCTAGGTGCGGCAACGTGTGTAGGCACGTCTGTGCTGGCCGAGTTCAAAATACAAATCATGACGGTTTTTGTGCCTATTCTATGCCAACAGCAGCAGACAGCAGGCAGACTGTGCCTGCCCACAGCATGCACACTGTGCCTTCCCACAGCAGGCAGACTATGCTTGTCCACAGCAGGCAGACTGGGCCTATCCACGGCAGGAAGATTGACCCTGTCCGCAGCACTCAACAACAGGCAGACTGGGCCTGTCTACAGCAGGCAGACGGCTTCGTTTTTCTAGCTTTCTTCTACCTACGTAATAGCTAACGAAACCCAACTACGAGTAGTCATAGGCAGACTTCGCCTGTGTGTCCACAGCAACGTTAGGGCCATGTGCTGCAGGTGATATTGTCACGCCTACCCTCCTACTGACGAGGGGACGGAGAAACAGGAGAAAATCTGCTGTAGTTGTACAGCAGTCAGTAGTATTGGTGGCACCTGCTACGAGAACCTCTGTTGAATACATGTTGTATGTCATATCAGAGGTTGTAGATATTTCGTCTTCAAATTATGAGGGTGGAATCAGGAACCACACACACAACATCGAGTACGGTGTACAAAGGGCACAAGCCGAGCGTACTGCGACGCTGACCCTGGCCTCGTGGATCCTACTGCTACCTCTGCTGCTGTTTTGCTGCTGGAGAAGCTCTGATGTAGATGTTGCACAGCTGCAGTAGTTCGTTGTGGCACCTGCTACGAGAAGCTCTATTGGGCATGCCACGTTCGTGTTGTCGTCTCGAAAATATTATGCCGACTCTCGATTTGGGAAGCAGGGAACATATAAAATATCGAGTGCAGGGTACGTCCTACAGTACGTATGTGTATATGTACGCGTACAAAGGGTGCAAGGGTTAGACCGACAAGCCGAGCGTACGGCGACGCTTACCCTGGCCTCGTGTGTCCTACTGCTACTGTTGCTGCTGCTTCTGCCGTTGTTATGGTGCGGGAGGCGCACTGCTGCTGTAGATGTCGTATAATAGGTAAATCATGAATGGTGCTGTCGGCCCAGTTGACGGGGCTCTCAGAATGAAGGCAGGCGGCCTAGACCGGCCGGTTAGTTCATGTGTATTATCGTGCACGTTGAGGAGAAGAAGAAGTAGTTCTCGAAGTAGTCGTCGAAGTGGAAGGGGGCTCGGCGCGAGCCCATACCAACACGAAAAGGGAACAACCTTGCTTGGTCAAAGAAACCGTAACTCAAAGCCAAATTCCCACACGTATCTCCCAATATTCCCGTATTGTCCCGCCAGATCTCCGTACCAGATCCAAATCTCCGTACCAAATCTCCGAATAACTATTACTGCTGTCACAAGGATAGTGATGTCATGAGTACATCTTTCACTACCCCTGCTCGTGCCATCACTTTAAGCTATCTCAATGCAATAACAAGCAAAAAGTCCATAATATATCCTCCGTGCAATACACTTGATAAAATCATGCATTCTCACAACTATAGCCAACAGGCTAGATACACCACAAAATACAATAGTCCGTAGACTAGATAATTGTAAACTCAAACTATAGCCTCAGCTAGATCCCCGATCACTTTTAATACGATGTCAAACTTCTCAACACAACCTGTCTCTATCGTATCGGTCATCCTCAAATCACAAACAACTCAATTCGAATTAGATATACTGTCGCCATATAATGGGTGATCAATCCATTATCGTCTCCATCAGTCTCAATTTCAAACACAAATTGTTCAATCATCAAACACACCCACAAAGTAACGCCAAGTTATCATACAGAGAAAAAGTCCTGTCCAACACTCCTCTATATGTCTTTCCTTCTCTATGCTCTCTCAATTCCTCCCCATAAAATCCACTATCGAGCACATACATACTCATGAATCCAAGTCAAATATCAAACATATAATTCCTCCTCACGAATATCATCACATAAAAATAGAAAACAAGAAATCCCCAAGACTCTGAAAACCAAGCACGTTAGATACGGTGGCGAATACCGCACCAGCAATAATCAAATCATCACACAATTAAGTCGGAATCCAAAATGACATGGCACTACTTGCAATTAGATACCAGGTACCACAATTTCAAGACTCTTTATGATCCAAAATATCACCACAAAAACACGTTCAATCAGTCTTCCAACACACAGTCCTTTCCAAAAACAACACAGAAAACACTATCCCTCACTCCAAATATTCATGACAATGCCCCTGTGGAATCCAAACGCCTCCCTGGCTAGTGCCTTCGTGAGAAAATCAGCATGCTGATACGCCGACGGCACATGAATCACCTTGATCTCGCCCCTCTCCACCAGTTCCCTAAGAAAGTGGTGGCGCACATCGATATGCTTCGAGTTCGAGTTAGTGATAGGGTTGCTAGCAAGAGAAATAGCCCCCTCATTATCCTCAAAAACCGGAATTAACGGCATGCTAGCATCCGGCAGAAAGAAACGCCAAACCTGCCTGAGGAATAACGCTTCCTTCACTACATCGCCCAACGCGACATATTCTGCCTCTGTGGTTGAGGTCGTCACACACTTTTGAGTCCTGGACAACCAAGCAACAGGTCCACCGCAACACATCACAACACCTGCGCTCACACTGCGGCGATCCGCGGCCTTACTCGCAAAGTCAGCATCCGCAAATGACTGCAAACTCAACCCCATTGCACTCCCCTTCTCAAACGAAATCCCCAACCAACTCGTTCTCTTCACATAGCCCAAAACATCTCGCGCTGCTTCCCAATGCCTAAGCTTCGGGTGGGCACAGTACCTCGCTATTGCAGGCACTGTATTTGCTATGTCAGGCCTCATCATCATCGCCAGCCACATCAGCGATCCAATCAGTTCACGAAAAAGCTCACGCACATCCTCCTCATCAACATCAAACTCCCCAAGTCTCACTCCAACTCCAATACCAAGCGGCACACTCTTTCCTCACTCGATATTATACTCCTCCGCTAGTTCCAACGCGTAGTTCTCCTGGGAAATAGTCAAACCTCCCGAATCCCAATCTCTCTCATAAAAACAACCCGAATACCAGCTGAGCGGGCCCAAGTCTTTAACAGGCACCATCTCCCCCAGATCCCTGCGAAACTGCTCATATCTCTCCTTTTTCCCGACAGAAAATACGTCGTCTATGTGTACTACCAACGTCAGAACGACAATACCATCTTCAATCAGTCTAAAGACACAAGCATCAGCCAAACACTGCTCACATCCTAAAAGCAATAAACGCCTCTTCAGATGCGCATGCCACTGCCGAGAGGCTTGCTTCAAGCCGTAAAGACTCTTAGCCAGCTTCACTACCGAGCCAGACATCATACCACATCCCTTCGGCAGTCGCATGTAAACATCAATCCCGTCTTCCAACCTTGAGTTCACCAAAGCTTGCTCTATGTCCTAATGACATATTTCGAGTTCCTCCTCGCAAGCGAAAGCAGCCAGCAAACGCACACACGACACCGCAACAGTGGGGGCGAAAACCTCTCCAAAGTCTATATACTGCGTCTGCTGATCACCCCTAGCTACCAACCTTGCCTTGACCTTCGTCGGCCAACCATACTGATCACACTTCCAGTCATACACCCACTGAGCATTAATCCATTTCTCGACTGATTGCTAGTTGGCTATGGTAAAGGTCCCAGCGCTGAGCAGTCCATGAAACTTCCGGCACATGGCGTCCTCGACGATATGGCGGTACTGGTAGCGCGGGGAGGTCGCCTCGGCGAAGGTCTTCGGCACGCGCAGGTCGCTGCCGTGGCACAGCGGCAGTTCCTGACGGTCGTGAGGGGGGCGCTGCTTCATAATGGCGATGTCGATGTCCTCTCGACGCGCAAAGTGAGTCACAAGGGCGACCGGCACGCTTCCCCCACCATGCTGCTCCCCCTGACCCGGCATCCCTCCTCCGGGCTCCGCCCGAAGCGTGTTGACCAGGTCCTGCGTGGCAAGAGCCGACAGCAAAACATCCCTTCCCGAGATGGACAGAAGACCGTGGTTGTGGCGGGTGGCATCACCGCCGCCTCGCGTCCCCCCTGATCTGGTACGGCTCGTGATGCGGACGTCGGCCATACCTCCCGTGCGACCCGGCCGAAGTTCGGTGATCGCCCTACGGGAAAGAGGCGGCATCGCCGACGCAGGACGCGGTAGCGGTGTCTCCTCCGGTGGTGGCCCACTCGCGGACGGCCCGGCGGCCCCAGGCAACAGCGCGAGCGGTTGCCGGGGCGCGGGTGGCGGCGATGTGAGTGGCGGCGTCGCGAGGGGCAGCCCCGTCCAAGACAGCCGAGGCTGTGGGGGCGGGACAAGCGGCGCAGGGGTTACCGTAGGTGGCGAAGATGATGGCGGCAGGGGCTGCTGCGTGGCGGGGATCCCAACTACTCCCCCCTCCCCGGCAGACGCGGCAGGCCCAGGCAACCAAAAAGGGTGGCGGTACGCCCGAGGCCGGAACCGAGGCTGGACAGTCGGCGGCTGCGGCGGGGCAGCGGCCAGCGGCGTTGGTAGCGAAGCGGCAGACCTCGAAATCCACACGATGTCCCTGGTGTGGCACACCTGGCCGGTAGAGGCCTTGAGCACCCGCACCGTGGAACGCCCGTGTTGGTAGCCGTGGCCGAGGAAGTAGCACTTGGCGGACTGGTCGTTCAACTTGGTCTTCCGTATAACGCGCATCATTCGCGGCTGGAAAAACGGGAGGACGATGGCGTCGGGCTTGATGCCCGTGAAGGCCTCGTACGGGGAGATATTGCCGGGGTTGGCCTTGGTGCTGCAGCGGTTGAGGCAACCCGCGATGTACCGCACCGACTCCAACCACAAGCCGTCCCCGCGAAAGTCAAGACCAGGGATCACGGAAAAATCGGGGATGCCGAACCGCTCCGCCGCGCTGCGGCGACACACGGTACCGCCCTTCATCAAGCGCCAGATAGCGCTCTCGACGGGCGCGTTCTGCTGCGGCGTGTCACTGGCGGTGAACTCGAGACGAATGCCGGCGTCGGCGCAGAAAGAACGAAACTCCGCGTTGGTCCACTCGGTGCCCATGTCGACGCGAAAGCATTCGATGTTTGCACGGCGGTACTTGGAGAGGTCGGTGATGGCCACCTTCACTCCAGCAAGGGCATCCGACTTGCGTCGAAGCCCGTAGACCAGCACGAACCGCGAATACCTGTCCAGGACGGCCAGAAGGTACATGCTGCCACCGATGGACACGGCGACCTTGCCGCAGAGGTCCAGGTGGAACGTGACCCCCGGCTCTCGCGCCCTTCCACCAGTCCGCGGTACACCAGCTTTTCGCCCCTTGATCAGCACGCACGGCTCGCACGTCTCCAGGGTCCCGATGAGCTGGTGCCCCTGTTGCTTAGCGGTTTCTCTCAACAAAAATTCGCATAGGTGGCCGGTGCAGCGGTGGTAAAAGTTGATGTCAAACGTTTTGGTCGGGGAACCAACCGTAAAGGGGCGATTCTTGGGAGCAATCGCAGCAAGCGCACCACACAAAATACCACACAAAACAGCACCGCCTTCCACACTGAGAAGGTCATCGTCAAACGCTTGCACCAAAAACCCAGCCTCCACATCGGAAATAAAATTGGGGCCCACAGCATCGAGGCATTTTCCGTGTCTACCGTCCATCTCTGATTCGTTCATAAGCACGGCCACCACATTTAACGCCAACTCCAATCCGTCAAGGGTCCGGGGGCCCTGGAAAATCAAACCTGAAGGCGAAATCACGACACCTGAATCGGCGGGCGGGAAGCTACCAGTCGAAGGTACCACGCCTGCAAGGGCGGACGGAAAGCAACCTTCGGACGCCGCGCAAAAAGGTTCATCGGGAGGGGTAGACCATGGTACTACATCGTTGTCATCGATGGGCGGGAAGCATACGTCTCCAGGTACAAAACCGGCGTGGTCGGCGGTGGAAGTCCCAAGACCACACGGATTTGAAAACACGACACCGGCTTGGCCGGCGGGCGGGAATCCAAGCATTGGTGCCCCCCCGCACCCGTCATCGACACAGGGGTCATCAACCGAGGGAAAGGGGAATTCAGGGGGGAGATTTGACCCAGGGAGAAGTCCTACAAAAGTCGGCAAAGCAGTCTTAATCCCAGACACATTCACACGCGTCGCAAACAAAGATGACCCAGATTGGTTGCGAGGGAAAGTCAAACCAAGGGGGGGCAGGTGCACACCTTTCACATCAATCATCAGAGGCATGTGCGCGGAGAGTGCATGGAGCGAAAGAAGATTAAAGTTCAATCCCTCAACGGCTGACACGTTCGGCAAAAACACTCTAACATCTTCTCGCACACCCGCAGCATTCCATTGGTGAAAGTCAAAAATCAAGCTTCCACGCGCGGCAACACGAAGTATTTGGCCACTACCAACCTGCACATATCTCTGGTTAGTAGGGATGTCGTTGCCGCTGAGAGTGTCAAACATATGCGCGTCGCCATTGATGTAGGTACCGCTAGCACCGGAATCGGCAAGTACCTCCTCGCTACCAGGCGGCTGGCATAAGCCCAACTTGTTGGCCTGAGCCAAAAGCGCATTTCCAACTCTGTCATTCTCTACGTCACCCTCATCCCCGTCATTCAAACCATGATCAATACCAGGCACACCAAACTCGCCTACTGGCACAAAGTGCATGACGAGGGCGTGCAGTCCTGACGGCGCGGGATCCGATCCAGGAGAAGAAGGAGAGTAAGCTGCAGAAGGGGGCGCGGAGCTGCCGATGTATGGAACCATTTGCTGCTGGTGGGACTGTTGGGGCTGGCGTTGAATCTGGGGCGGGGGCAGCTGCTACTGCTGCTGCTGCTGCTGTCCGACGGCGGCGGAGTCAATATTTGCATTGCTCACCATGGCTGGGTCGGGAGTGTAGGGCCCTGCGCCTCCATTACCCCAGGACCCGCCTGTGCCGCCGTACTCGTACTGATGCTGCTGATAGTAGGTGTCGTCGTAAAAGAGGCTGCCGTACTCGTCGAACAGGAGCGGGGGGGAAACGTCTTGCGCGATGCATGCGCGGGCGTCCTGCGTGCGAGGCTGGCTTTGATGAGGGTAGTGACCATCGTAAGCCGACCACCTCCCCCCAGCCCCGCCGCGCGCCCATCTTCCCCCGCCCCCGTCTCCACCGCCTCCGCGAGATGCACGTCCACCGGGGCCTCCACGACCGCCGGGACCACCACGGCCGCCGCCGCGACCTGAATGGCCACGACCGCGACCCTGCTGGGGTGCAGCCGCGTAGCTCCAAGCAGCTGCTCCTCCGGCGTTTGGCGGCCGCTGTTCTCCGCGCGGTAGGCCGCCGTCGAACCCAAGGTTGTGCTGACGTTGTCGGTAGGCCTCGTGGTGCCTGCGCTCGGCCTCGCGGTTGTTCCACTCTCGCTGGCGCTGCTGCTCGTGGCACTCGCTGTCGTCGTGGTTGCAATGTCCGTGTTGACGGCACCATTTGCCTCCTCCACCAGCGTCAGCAGGATGGCGCTGCCGCGATCTCGATCCTCCGCCGCCCCTGGCACCGTGCCCTCGCCCAGGTACGGCAGCCATGAATGCCACGCCCCCGTACTCGATCTCCTTCTCCTTTCTCTTCATCTCCCGGCGGTCGTGAGCGGACTGCACCACCTCGCGCATTTGAGCAAACAATAAAGAAGGAGTGGCAAGCAAAAAGCTGGTCTCAACCTCATAGAGAGATGAGAGACCAGCAGCAATATGATGATTAGCTTCAACATCGTCCAGGGGGGTTTCGTACTATTCAAGTTTTGTCCGAATTACAGACGCCCTTGCCAGGTACTCTCTGGGCATTTCGCCCTCTACCTGCCTTACATTACTCCAGTCTCTACGGAGTTTTGCTTTCTCTCTCCCAGCACGCGTTTCGTAGTACTTCCTAAAACAAGCCCACCCTTCCTGAGGGCTACTAGCAGGCAAAATCATCCTCATTATGGAGACGTACATAATCTTCTGGATGAGCATGCCCCACAGTTCATATGACTTTCTCACTGTCTCCTCAGAATGTTCGGCTACCAATGCAGCCCTGTCAGCATGTTGAAGTCCAACCTTCACTGCCTTTTTCTGCTCCAAAACAGACAAAGTGCCGTTTTGGCCACACACAGCAATCATCCTGCTCGAACAACCCTGTATTTTTGTCTGTTCGTCATCTCCTACCCCTATCTTTCCGTCCCATGGCTTCATGGAATCATATGTTAACGTGCCTGCGTCGGCCCCGAGCGTCATTGCTCGGGCCAGCTGGTGTGCCAGATCTTGGCCACCGGATGTCAGCTGCGGTTCATCTCGTGCATGCACTGCCGATGACTCTCCTCGCAGGTCCGCCCCGTGTGGTAATTCTGGCTCAGGAATGTCGGACGGCGCTGACGCGGCTGCCTCCTGCTGCTCTTCTTGTTCCTTTTCTCGTTGTACCTGGAGAAGCTTCGCCTCCGCTTCTTCCCTGGCGAGGTGCGCTTCTCTGATCTTCTGCTGTGCCGATGAGGGAATGGTGTCCCATCCCTCATACTCAGCGGAAAAGTCGTATGTAGAAGACATGTATCACTGCCAACCGCCAAACTCAGGCTGTAGTTTCGCACAACACTCACCCACGATCACGAGACACTAGTGTAATAGGTAAATCATGAATGGTGATGTCGGCCCAGTTGACGGGGCTCTGAGAATGAAGGCAGGCGGCCTAGACCGGCCGGTTAGTTCATGTGTATTATCGTGCACGTTGAGGAGAAGAAGAAGTAGTTCTCGAAGTAGTCGTCGAAGTGGAAGGGAGCTCGGCGCGAGCCCATACCAACACGAAAAGGGAACCACCTTGGTCAAATGAAACCGTAACTCAAAGCCAAATTCCCACACGTATCTCCCAATATTCCCGTATTGTCCCGCCAGATCTCCCTACCAGATCCAAATCTCCGTACCAAATATCCGAATAACTATTACTGCTGTCACAAGAATAGTGATGTCATGAGTACATCTTTCATCGTACATCAGTCCAAGTAAAGTTGTGGTGACACCTGTTGCGAAAAAGAAGCTCTTTCCGTTAGACAAAACATGTGAGATGCAGATTTTTATTGTGCTGAATTTCAACCAGAAAACACTCTGCTGGACAAAATATGTCGAGTGTTGTGTGTTCTTGACTCTTTCTACCCGTCGACATCAAGCACCACAGCAGTGTCAGTGCCGATTCCTCAATCCCTGATACAAGGTTTGTACAGCAGTGCAGATTTCGTCTTGAAATTATTATGCCGGATTTCGAGGTGGAAACCAGGATACACACGACCAAATCCAGTACTTCTTCATATCAAGAGCCAGGAGAGGCCAAGAACATTTACCAAAATTATTGAGATGCACCCACGACGGCGTAGAGTTTTTTTTTTTTTTTTGGCTTGGCTTCATCTTCTTTTTTAGGTTTTTGTCTTCTATTAATAGTCTCCTTTTTGCTTCCCTGGTGTCCGCAGTGGTGGAGTGCGTATGCTTGTTTTTTTGTTTTTGCCTCCGTTTTTACTTGATGAGGTATTTCTTCCACCCCAGAGTTATTGGAGCCTGTCCTGCGACCACGGACTGCATTGAATTAACAGATAAATCGGAAAAATGGGAACGAAGCCTAAAATGAGAACGGATGTTTCTTTTTGAGAAAGCAAACCAATTGTGTACAACTCCAAGAAAATAAAGGTGACAGTCTTGTGGGGCTGTACAGCAGCCTTCGAATGAGCTGTCGCTCAGGCTGGAAGTCCTCGGCATCGCCGCGGTAGCCAGCATCTAGAAAAATCACAATAGAGCCAGGGTATATCGCTTTTTGCGCCCACCCGAAGGCACGAGATGGAGCATGACCGTTCTGACGAGCTCCTCTCACAAGGCTGGCCAAGGGGTTTCGCAGGATCATTTTGGTTCGATAAATAAATCGGCAAAATGGGAACGAAGCCTAAAATGAGAACGGACGTTTTTTTCGAAAGCAAACTAATTGTGTACAACTCCAAGAAAAGAAGTTGACAGTCCTGTGGGGCTGTACAGCAGCCTTCGAATGAGCTGTCGCTCAGGCTGGAAGTCCTCGGCATCGCCGCGGTAGCCAGCATCTAGAGAAATCACAATAGAGCCAGGGTATATCGCTTTTTGCGCCCACCCGAAGGCACGAGATGGAGCATGACCGTTCTGACGAGCTTCTCTCACAGGGCTGGTCAAGGGGTTTCGCAGGATCATTTTGGTTCTCTGATACACCACATGGTTCTGGAGATACGGCTTGGTTCTCATTTTAGGCTTCGTTCCCATTTTTCCGTTTTTTCTGTTAATCGTGAGTTAATGTGAGAACAACAACAACAACAACAGTAGTACAGTAGTCCGTACGAGGTAGATATTCCTTCGTGTTCGTTTGTTCAGCACAATACAAAATAGTCCGTATGCGCCCAGCATGATGCATCGCAGATATGACTACTACTGCAGATATTACCGAGGTCGCGCCTCATTACCACCAATTACTAGTATATAGGTGTTTATGTATACCATATATCCTGTTAAATACGGTCCCCCGTAATATGTTCATACAGAACGTACGGGGCGTTGCGCTGAACAGTATCTTCATACAGAGTGCTATGCTCATACGGAAGTCATGGGGTATCTCGCTACATAGTAGCTTCTGAAAAGGATACTATGTTCATACAGAAATCCCGGGGTATAACTACATAGCATCCATTTTGAGCCCATCCCGGATTCTCCGGGTGCTGCTCTATATAGCATCCTCATACAGGACTCACCGGGTGTTGCACTAGAGAGTAGTACCTCAATACTTGAGGTTCTCACGGGCTGGCACGCCTAAAGTTAAGGGTGGCGCGTGCCCCCAGTTGAGGGTGACGCGTGCCTCCTTGCCAGTGGAATATAGCCGGTTGAAGACAAATCATATTTCTGCCTTCAAAACCCCGCAGCGTCCCACTCCCCCTCCTTGCTCACTCATCTCTTGTCCCCTTCGAGCAAGCCGCACACTCCTAATAAAAGAGAAGTATCACAAACTGCGTCTGAGTTTGGCCAAGCACAGACACCTGTGTAACACTTCTTCTGTGGATCATCATCACTGGTACCCTTGCCTTTCTCAGTCCACATCACATTTGACGTCGTCCGGGTCACGGGTTCGAACCTTACTTCGAGCGTTTCTTTTACAGCAACGCTTGCGCGTGCACACCTAAAACACACATGTCCCTGGTTCCCCAGGTAATGAAACGAAGCGGGTAGGTCAGCGTACGGACATATATACGGTTTAGACGCCCCAAAGATCCCGATGTTAAGAGGGGGGGAGAGTGTTATAAGGATTTTTGTTGTTGTTGTTGTTGTTCTCACATTGACTCTCTGACGAAGGAGTCCGTGGTCACACAAAGGTGCTCGAGCCCTAGGAAGATCCGAAAAAACAAACATAAATCGAAAATTCGGCTGCCTCAAAATACACGAGACGAAGAAAGCGCACACAAGATAAAACCAATGTGCAAAACTGAACTAACATTGCCGCGGGTATATCCTCTCAACTATGACATAGAAGAGTACCCCCGTTCCCACCACTAACCAACTCGTGGCTGCTGACTACAGCGGATGCTGTCTGAAGTGCTGCCTGCACCGTACAAAACGCACGGTAGTCGTGAAAACGAAAGGGGAACACACCTGCCTGCTATCTGGAGTGCTGTCAGAGTGAAGACTCGCGGATATGCAATGAAAAAAGGAGCAGTTGAACCTTACTACCACACGACTATCAACGATCGCCATCTCTTGCTGGACTGTCTGACACAAAAAGGTGCAGCACAGTTATGATACTACATCCCTGATAAATGCGTAGGTTATTCCCCATGAAGGGTATACAACTCGTCAAACTACAAAGACCAGTGACGACGTTTATAACAAGTACCGGTAGATACTATTCTGCCTGGTGAAAAACAATACCAGGAAAAAACAAACTATGACTGCTTCTCTAGTGTGCGCGCAGATCATGGGTCTCCATGCACCGTCTTCCCGCCGCTCTTCATGGCCGCATCATCGCCTTGGTCCAATCCACCCGCTCCTTTGCGCGTGCACTCGTTGCCATTCCCTTCTAGTCGTTTCCCTTTCTCCGTCATCCTGAAAAACAAAATTCTCCTCGCACTTGCGGTCCTGATCTGGAAAAAAAACATTCTCGCGCAGGGGGAGGTCAATCCGTCTCTTCCCCGCACGTCGACGCTCAGTCTCCCTCCTCCCTCGTCGTCGAATCCAGCCTCCTACCGGCGCAATAGACTGTGCCGTAGTGTGGCCTGTGGTGGCGCCTGCCTCCGCGCACGGACACCCCGTTTGAGCATTGCTGCTCTGCCGCAGCTGCCTAAAAAAGACGCGCGAATCGTAGGTCTCCGTGTCTGACGCACCACGTACGACCCAACTCTACTGCCACCTGAGCCTCGCGGCCGCAGGCAGCAGCAAGAAGGTATCACTCCTTGAGGGTGAGTTCGGCCTTACACCCGCCAGAAAGACCTACCCCACTCGCTATTAGCCTGATAGGGCATGCCTCGCAGCATTCCTTGCCGAGGCAGCGAGGGGAACGGAAGGATTACCCTGGGCTGGGTAATCGATCGGTCTTTTACCCCTATAGCTCAGTAGGTAACACCCTCACATGACCCCAACCCGCAGACAAAACGGGCAAAAACTCGCCATAAAAAGCGCGACTGCGCCGCGTTTGCACTGAACCAAGAAATTTCTCAGTTGCAGACGACGATTCCGAGGTGCAGACCACGCTACGCATTCTTTAAGTCTAAAACATCCGCAAAGATCCCTTCTCCCGGATTGCTCAACCTACTCTTTGTATTACAGTCAGGAGAATAGGGCACGCATATATCAGCAATAATAGTGGCCTGTATGTAGAAACGTGGAACACCGTGTATTTTGCACGTGTAGATCACCTCATATTGTGGCTCCGCGCTGACTTACAGCAGTACCCCGCTATTTTTCCTTTTGAATATTTGAGACACAGCTGCGACTCTCACATCGTCTGTTAATGACAGAACACGTAGGCGAGGTGTCCGTATTGCTGAGACACGATTCTGAAGTCGCGTTTCTCATGAAGGCGTGCCGTTATTGTTTTCGGCAGTTTTGTTGAGCTCCCACTATCGTTTTCATCATTTCGTACTACAACCAGGAAAACGAGGAAAATATGAGGAAGAAGAGTGGCTTCTTTAGAGAAGCATACCTGGTATGCAGTACCCGGTATACGACGCAGTGTACACACGCTGGGGGTTACGAAGTATGATGCTAGTGGCTATATACAAGTATGTATACAGCCGTACGACCGAAAACAGAAGGTAGTATTTGGAGGGGTTTTCCAATCCACAATGCATTATGGTTGGGGGTTCCAAGCATGATTTCAGTGGTTATGTACACCAAAACCATCTGAGACCTCTTAGGGTATTGGTTGGAGGGGCTTCCCAATTCACGATGTAATAACCTGGGGGTAAAGTGTGACGTCAGCGGCTACCAAACGGCCAGACCTTATAACGGTTAGCGATTGGAGGGGCTTCCCAATCCACAATGCAATATATATGCTGGGGGGTACCAAGTAGGATATTAGCGGCTATGTACAGCAAAACGGTCTGACACCATTAAGGGTAGTGATTGGAGGGTCTTCCTAATTCACGGTGCTGTATGCGGGAGGGGTACCAAGTATGACGTCAGCGGCTATATAAAACCTAATGAACGGCCTGACACCACAAATGGTAACGATTGGAGGGGCTTCCAAAATCACGATGCAATATGCTGGGGGGTACCAGGTATGCTGTCAGCGGCCATGAACAACTAAACGACCTGACACCACGTAGTAATTGGAGGCCTTTCCCATATTAGATCACGATGCATGACGCTGGGGGGTACCAAGTATGATGTCAGCGACTATTTACAATTGAACGTCCCCACACCACAAATGGTAGTGATTGGAGGCGCTTCTCGATTCACGACTCAATATGCTCGGAAGCACCGTGTGAAATGTCAACGGCCTAATGGCCGGACGGCCTAACACCATAGAGATTTGTAAACGGAGGGGCTTTCCAGTTCACAGCGCAATATGCTCGGGGGGTACCAAGTAGGCTGTCAGCGGCTATGTTTTGTTTTTTTTCGCTCATCCCATTTATTAGCGTCGCACATCTTCTTCTCTATCTCCTTCCAACTCGTAACTCAGATCTGGGGTCACATAGCAGGCTCTTCTACCCCCTTCCCGCTACGGTACGTGCCTTCGTTTTTGTCGCGAGAAGATTTCAACCTATTCTTCCCTCGTCGACTCGCATCGAATTGTGCCTACCCACGCTGCAAGGCGCTCTCAACAGTTGATTTTTGTTTTGCAAATAAAGTCAAATGTCCGACCCACCTGGGGCTCGAACCCAGGATTCAAACACAAGTGGAAGTCGAGGTTAATCACTGGAACCACCGGGGCGACGGGCTTATCTACAATCAAACGACTTGGCATTGTGTTACAATGGGTGTGTCTTCATTATTTTGAATGTTTTCCCCACATTCTGGCTCGAATAGCACCCAAACGCTCGGTCGAAATTATGTACATTTTTAAAACACCTTGTAGCCTATGGTTTACTCCAGATAAGTAGAATTTAGCACCTGCACAGTTCGTCCTTCCGGAAATCAAATGTCACAGTCTACTACTACTCTATAATTTCGCCGTCGCTTTAAATCGTAGGGATCCCTCTCAGATGAGGGTAGTGATTGGAGGGGCTTCCCAATTCACTATGCAACCTGCTGGTGGCACCAAGTATGATGCCAGCGGCTTTATGCACCCAAACAGCCTGACACCACACATAGGATAGTGATTGGAGGGGCATCCCAATTCACGATGCAACGTTACACGGAGGAGTAGGGTGGGCTCGTGTGGGCCAATTTGAACAATACCGGAGAATAGCTCAATTATCTACTTCCCCATCTAGAGGGTATCCCGGGAAAAGAAGAGAGTGGGTCAGCTATGTTTGGCGGCTCCGACGTATTTTTCGTATGGCGGAATGAGAATGAAGAATATAGAAGTTTGACTTCTGTTAAACTGGCACATGCGTAAAAAGAGGGATCTAAAGCAGCGCAGCTCCCACCGTGCGACGAACACGACTAAGTCCGATCGTACACGGGAATGGGCCGAAGCGTACGTACGACAGGCTGCGCCTTTGCCGCCAGCGAGCACGATGCCACGGCAAGGCAATTGCGCCAGTCATGGAATAAATAGGGTACGGGGTATGGCGCATGCGAGGAGATATTAAAGATCGGATTGCGACTGAGAGTAAAATAGTACCAAACCAACGGCAGCCGAGCGCTGGAAAAAAGCAACTTAGTGTGCAGCATGCAGCAGCATCTACATACATACTAACCAAGCAACAGTCACGGCTGCTCATCTGCTTTTAAGAGACAAAAGCAAGCCGCAGCAAAATCAGCCTGGTAATATGAGCCTCTGGTGCCAGCGTATCGGGCATGGCTTAAATCATCTGAAGGAGAAGACTAAAGTTTTCACACTTTTAATTGGTACAAGGGCTCCACACGGGTGCCTGCCGGCATCCATGCTCCGGACAGAGAAATATTCCTTAGTGCCAAGTCGTGTGATGGCTATTAATGAAGTTGACATGAATGTGTCATTCGATCTTGTAACGAACAAAATCGGGGCGCTGACAAGTGGTGCAGGGAAAAGGCACTGCCAAGTGTCAATTTTCAGTTCTCGTATCTGTCTCCCTCGAATTCTAGATCAACTTTTATAGCATCGGTTTGGGACGTTATTATTTCGGTACTTTTCAGCCATCTACTCTGAAGCACAGAAATCGGAATCGTCTACTATTTATGGACAGAAAATCGTCGATAATTTGTAGCTCAGTTGCTTCTGGCGGGGGAAGAAGTGAGCTCAGTTCCGAGAGGTTTCTCATGTATCTCAGTACTGAGATTGCTTAGATTTTGTTCACGATGATAGTCTTATTGCTGCCTTTGTGCTCCCCATTTGCCAAGTACCTAATACCCACGCCGATATCACCCCTTTCTACGACGAGCTGTACCTTATTGGAACGGCGCTTGTGCAGAGGAGATTACCTCTCCCGCACAGGAGAGCGATAGCAGCAACAGCAGCACAACATAAAACGCTGCAGCAACAGTACCAGCAGCAAGCGAAAGCAGCAACGGTACGTACGGCATCGCTGCTGACAGCATATTGCAGTATACGCCCAAGATACTGCTAGAACATGACGCGTACTGTACGAGCATTATCGCACTCAATCCCGGTAGTAATCGTGATATAGAAGGATGAGCAGTATCGAACACCTGATACATGATACCTGATACTAATAGGCAACACAGAACAACTGCAAAGTACTCGTACTACTACTGACGACATGGAGGGATAGTGTTCTCAGTGTGAATCCCATTATATTCAACGGGGAAAACAGAAGATGCACCGAGTACAAACACAGCAATCACCGGGGTAAGATACAATGATCTGATACCAAAAACAATGCGATACTCCGAGAAGGCGCGTACAGTTGTCCGGCGAAGAGAGGGGGCAAGGGAAGGCAGCCAGCGAGTGAGGCAAGACCGAGGAGGTGGATCAGGCCGATGGTGGCCCGCAAAGCAAGGGAGTCGGGAGAAGGAACGGTAGCAACAGCAAGACCGAGGGATGGAACCTCGGAGAGAAACTGACATAAAATCAAGTTTGTCGCGTAAACAGTATAAATACTACACTTTTATACATATCGCATCCACGTATACGCGAGACTGTCAATACGTAGGTCTCGCACACGAAAACGGGACTGTCAGTTTGTACCAATATAAAATCCAGCGTACAAAGAATCAATGAACCTTTCAATCGTTCAGATTCCGAGTACACGACTGACTGCAGTTCACGGGTGGGTAGATCTCGCACGCGAAAACGGGACTGTAAAGGTGTACCGATAAAGATTCCTTCGAACGAATTCTGAACCGTTCAACCGTTCAATCGTTCAGATGCTGAATACACGAGTGACACAGGTGCCCCCCTTGGAGACTTTTTAAAACAATAGCAAAGTAATATTTTTAGGACCACAAAAAGTAGAAGATCCGTGTTTCCTCTCGACAGCAAATATCTCTCAAATTCGTGGTGGCCACGCTCGTCGGCGGCGCGAGTCTCCGAGACACGCGCACGGTAGGACACCCATCGGAGGCAGGCTCGCGCGACCCTGGAAGAAAGCGGTGGAAAAAACAAGCACGAAGGCAGGGAAGCGAAGCGTCCGGAGTCCCAGACAAAGGTGAAGCCAAAATCAGGGTTTTAAGGGTTCGCTCAACGCGGCCGAGAAAGCCGAAAATTATACTATATGCTAGGCGCTTCGCTCCGCGGGCAGCCTACGCCGCCCGCTACGCTCGCTCTGGAAGAAAAAAGTACATCAAATTATGCGAAGTGACAGAGGTCCACGATTGAGTTTAGGTCGTAGTTGCAAACCGGCGACCTGATAATGCCAAGAGTCCCGCCGCCATGCTTCAGGGACAAACAGCTCCGACGCCAGCTCGCATGCCACATATGCGCTTCGCGTCGCGGATGTCGTACGTACGTAATTACCCCAGGTAGGATGCTGCTGTCTGTACTTATTTTCTTCTTTCGATATACTCTTCTGTCTGTACTCGTATGTAGGAAGAAGGCGAAAGCACAGCACGGCAGCAAAAAAAGTAAAATGAAACCGAAAACTCGGAAAGGTAAAAAAATCCCGGTCCCCTCTCGTGTTAATTTTTCTACCTGATTAGAACACCTTGAACCCGGTCGAAAAGAAGAAAAGAAAAAATACAGCACAGAAGAGCTTCTCTCTCAGCCTCGTACGCCGTCTGCCCCTCTCGCGACCACCTCGCTACCGATTCGGTCCGGGTAAAGCTTATATCACTCTCTGCCACAATCAGCCCCGTCGCCCGCCTCGCGTAAAGCCCGGTGCTCACCGTGGCTGTCGTTCGCCAGCTCGATAACGTTGGTGTTCAAACTGCACACCTCCCTCTTTCAACTTCAGCGTGGTCGCAAAAATAAGCACCGCTTGAATAGTATCTTGCCCTCCTGATCGACCTCTATAAACTCGTACATATTCTATCAACAATCATAAATCGAAGCCAGACAAAGCCCGTTCATGCATCCCTCGTGTCTCGAGGCACACGCGACGCCTAGGCACGAAAGCGGCGACCGCGCTCCTTGCAACCCCCCCTCTACCCTCCAGCACCCGCTGACACCCGCGACGGTGCCGGGTCCTCCCGCGATGCCGTGCTCGGAGAACATGCACGCACACGAAACGAAAAAATGAAAAAGGAAGAAATGGCCGACAAAACAAATAACTAACTGCTGGAAAGGTCCGGCAAGTAATGAAAGGATGCGGTTTGGAAGTGGGAGCTCTGAGAGGCCAGGGATGCACCAACCGAGCACGCTCAGGGGTTGTGATCTAAGTATGTAGTTCAATATATTTAGGTATATATACAAGGCCTCTGTATGGGTGTCTGCCGGCACCCATGCTCTGGATAGGAAAATATACTTTAGTAACAAGTCGATTGATTTCCTAATGAAGTTCATATAAATGTACCATTCGATGTTATTACGAACAGGATCAGGGCACTGCCAAGTGGTGCAGGGAAAAGGCCATGCCAAGTGTTCTCAGTTTTGGCATCTGTCTTACTCGAATTATAGACCAACGTTTATTGCATTTGTTTGTGACGTTGTTATTTCTGTCTTTCTCAGCCATCTACTCTGGAGGCCATAAATCACAATCGTCTATAACTATATTTGGGCCAGGAAGTATCCGATATTTTGTAGCTCAGTTGCTGCGGGCGGGAGCAGAAATCAGCTCAGTTCCGAGAGGTTTTTCACAGGACTGAGATTGCTTTAATTTTGTTCACGATGATACTAGTATTATTGCTGCCCTTTTTCTGCCCAGTTACCAAATTCCCAATACCCACGGCGATATCACCCCTTCTTACGGCGAGTTGTACCTACTTCGAACGGCGCTTGTGCAGAGGGAATGACCCCTGCCGCACACGAAAGCGATACCAGCAGCACAACATCAAAAATAGCAGCAACAGCAGCAGCAGGAGTAGTGGCAGGCATCATTGCTGCTGCGGTAGGTTGCTGCAGCTGCTGCTATGCTGACCCAGCCGCGAAACCAGCAGCAGCACACCAACAGCAGCAGCAGCAGTGGTACGTCCGGCATCGCAGCAGACAGCAACTTGCAGTATACGCCCAAATTACTGCGAGAACGTACTGTACGCGCATTATCGCCCTCAATCCTGAGAGCAGCAGTAATCGAGATGCTGCGAGAATGATGAGCAGTATTGAACACCTGATATCTGATACCAGGTACGTGATATGGATCGGCAATACAGAACAACCGCAAAGTACTCGTACCACTGCTGACGACATGGGTAGTATTCTCAAGGTGAATCCCAAAATATTCACCGACGAAAACAGAAGACGTGCGGGATTCTAAACACCAACACGGCAATCAGTAGGATAATATTCAACGATCCGGTGCCAAGAACGGTGCGATACTCCGAGAAGGCTCGCGCAGTCGTCCAACACAGAGAGATGGGCAGGGGAAGGCAGCCAACGAGTAAGGCAAGACCAAAGCGATCGATCAGGGCGATGGTGGCCCTCGTATCAAGGCAGTCGGGAGAAACCAGTAGCATGAGCAAAACCGAGAGATGGACGTCGGAAAGAAAATGAGACAAGATCAAGTCTGTCACGCGTAAAAATGCGATTTTTTCTACTCCGCCTTCTCGGCCGCTGTTAGCGAACGCTAAAATCCCATTTTGTCTTCAACTTTTTTCTGGGACTCCGGATGCCTTCGCTTCCCTGCCTTCGTGCTTGCGTTTTTGACGGCTTTCCTCGAGGGTCGCGCTCGCCCGGCTCCGACGTGTGTGCTCCCGGGCGCGCGTCTCGGAGTCTCGCGCTACCGACGAGCGCGGCGACCCCGAACTTGAGAGATATTTGCTGGGGAAAGGAGACACGGACGTTCTTTTCTATTTGGTAATGGAAATTTGTTTAGGTGTTGTCGTTGCTCCGCGAAGAGCTTCTTGTCGCAGGCTTTATGTTACAGTAGCGTTTTTCTCTCCGACGTTCGATCTTTCGGTCTTGCTGATACTACCACCTTCTCCCGACGGCCTTGCTTTGCGGGCCGCCGCCATCGGCCTGTTCGAACCCCTCGGTCCTGCCCTTATCGGTGGCTGCCTTCCCTTTCCCCTCTCTCTTCGCCGAACGACTACTCGAGCCTTCTCGGGGTATCGTGCCGTTCTTGGTACCAGATCGTTGCATATCACGGTGATTTTGCTTTGTGGGCGATTTAAAATAAATAAATAAAATAACTCGGCACGTCTTCTGTTTTCACGGGGAAAGTGGAATTAAGGTTGTTAGCGAATATTAATTCGGCCGAGAGTTGGTAGTTCGATGGGAAAAAATAACCAATCACGTCGAAGGGTACCGTAAAGGTAGCCGTACATGCTTGGACTTTCCACAACTTCTGAGTAAGGCGCGTTGAAATACCAGTACTAACAACTACAGCAGCAGCAGCAGCAGCAACAGTACAATAGTTCAGAGATGCTCTCCTTCGAATAATATATATGTACGTAAAATGCTTTGTTTTCGCCGGTCAAATTGAATGAAGGTTGTTGGCAAGTCGGCCGAGTGTTGTGAGTTTGATAAGGAAAACCGACCAACCGTATCAGAAGATATCATACACAGCAGACATTTTTCACCTGTAGAAAAAAAACATATGCAGTCCAGATGCGAGGTCTCTTTTTACTCGTAAATAGTAGATACGGACCCGCTTCAAAGATACGCTTATTCGTTCAAGGTATAATATGTGATGTTCGCCTGGGTACCATTTCCTGTTCAAAACCGCGTCCAGTTGTTTCGGCGAGCACTGCTGGACTGGAGGTAATCGAGGGTTTGAGACTGCTTGAGCTCAGACTACAAGTACTCGCAGTATGTCGGAGTTTTGTGCTGCTGAACGTATACTGCTGCGTGTGCTACACGTATATCCAACATGAAATTTAGGTATTCACGCCATGAGAATACTGCCCATGTCAGCAGTACTTTGCGGTTGTTCTGCATAGCCGATCGACATCAGGTACCAGGTATCAGTGACTAGTTATCAGGTGTTCGATACTGCTCACACTCGCAGTATCTCAATTACTGCCTATTCTCAGGGTTGAGTGCGATAATGCGCATACAGTACGCGTCCTGTTCTCCCAGTAATTTGTAGGTATACTGCAAGTAAGTTATTGTCTGCTGCGATGACGTACGTACCGCTGCTGCTGCTGTTATGCTGCTGCTGGTCTTGCGGCTGGGTCTGCACAGCAGCAGCTGCAGCAACCGACCGCAGCAGCAGCAGCGGATGCCCGCTACGACTCCCGCTGCTGCTGCTGTTGCTGCCATTTAGCATGTTGAGCTGCTGCTGCTGCTATCGCTTTCATGTACGGGAGAGACCCTCTCTTCTGCACAAGCGCCGTTGGAAGTAGGTACAGATCTAGACAGGGGTGTGATATCGGCGTGGGTATTGGGTACTCGCAGCTGGGCAGAAAAAGGGCAGCAATCCTACTATCGTAAACATCATCATCAAAGGAATATCAGTTATGAGAGTAAAAGAGAGCCCCCCAGAACTGAGCTGATTTCTGCCCCCGCCAGCAGCGACTGAGCTCCAAATTATCGATGATTTCCTGGCCCATAATCGTGGACGGTTCTGGTTTTTGGGCTTCAGAGTTGATGGCTGAAAAAGACAGCAAAAATAACGTCCCAAGAAACCCAAGGCTTATAACACTGACTGAGAATCGTGGCGGGACGGGACAGGAAATATTTTGTTTCTTTGGCTGGAAAGAAAATGACAACGGGACGGGGCGAGAAGGTGAAATGAAGGCATAAAAAGTTGGCGGGACGGGACGGAACAGCGGGGGCATCATTTATCCACGGGACGGGACATTAGAATAAAACGGGACAGATTTTCACGACAGGACGGGACAGTAATTCTTCATGCCTCCGGCGGGACGGGATGGTTATTATTTTTTCCTTGGGCGGCACGGGACGGTGATAATCTTTTCCTCGGCGGGACGGGACGGTAGATATTTTCCCCTCGGCGGCACGGGACGGTGAATATTTTTCCCCACGGCGAGACGGGAAAGTATTTTTACTCTTCTTCGACGGGGCGGGACGGTACATATTTTTTCTTCGGGTGAACGAAACGGTAAATATATACCCGGTATTTCTTTTTTCCTGCTGCGAGGTCGGCGCGGTTGTACGTGAGAAGACTTTCCCGGGCTGCTGGTTGCGCGAAGGGAGCCTGCCCGACGCAGACGTTTTTCTTCTCGATCCGCGGCCAAGAAGCTTCGAGAAGTGCTACCACTACACGGGCGACGTTTTTATTCTGGTTTCTTTCCACGTCTGCCCCAAGTACTCTTGTTTCGGTGCCAGCTCATGGTGGCGGTTTTGATGATTAGTATTGTGTTTGCGCTGTGTTGTTACTGATGGTGGTTGTGGAGGTAGGTAGAGATAGGTGGTGGTGTAGGTGGTGGGGTCGGCGGCAGTTATTCTAGTGCCGCTCGCTGCTGGTCGATCGACCCCGCCCGTGAGATAGGGATCTATGGCGTCCGTACCGGCTACACCAAAGATGCTACCTGGTATATAGGAGACAGCATTTTTGCCCCTAAAGACGACAGCAACTTTGCCTTGTGACACATAGATACACGCTTTGAATGACACGAAACTACTAGGTTTAGTGTGGAATACTCGGCCCTACATCGTTGACAGCGCACGTTTTGCGTCTCGCTTGATGACATATATATCTCTAGACATATTTTTGGGCCACACCACAGTATATACACTGGTGGGGTGGCCGTGAGTTGATTGAGTTTTCTCTGTTATATTCGTGTGTAGTGGCGAGCTCGCGGTTACTACTGCTGTTGCAGGACCTACTTTTATTGCAACTCCTTAAGTCCAGCCACACAGCTGCTGATCGTCAACGCCAGCACTTTTTGTGCTAAAAAATGAACTTAATGTAGCGCGGAGCAATTTCATATTTTCCTAGACTAAAAAATGAATTTAAAAAAAAACGTCATCAGTCATAATCAGCTACGAGTTCGACTGGTTGTTTATTGGATACCTGGTAGTAGATAGGCACAATTCGATGCGAGTCCACCAGGGAAGAAAAGGCTGGAATTTTCTCGAGATCAAAATTAAGGCACGTACCGTAGCGCGAAGGGGGGAGAAGAGCCTGCTATGTGACCCCGGATCTGACTTCCGAGTTGGAAGGAGACAGTTCTTTTAGGACGTTTGACAGATACACTGCTTCCTTGTCTCCGTAGCTTAGTGCGTTGCGTTCAGACTCGACGGTAGACAGGGCTACTATTCATTGAATCTTTGAACCGAAGCTAATGGGTCCTCCATTCAAGGAAAAAATCGATCCCGTAGTCGACTTGCGCGTGCCAGGGTTTGCACCGAAGGAAGCGTCTGTAAACCCATGTAGTCGAAATTGCCCTTTCTTGAACGTGATGGGCAAGTCAGGGTGACCTCTTAGGTACCACAGGGCATGCTCGGCTGCAGTCATGTGTGCTTGCGCCGGCTTGCTGCACGCCCTGGTGAGCTGGTTGACCGTGTAGCACATGTCGTAGCGGGTACACTGTGTCAAGTATAGCACAGATCCCACGATGGCTTGATAAAGTTTCGTAGCTGTTGCGCCTAGTAGCGTCTCCTCCGGTTGTTCGTTCGAAAGCTCCGATCCATATCCTGGCGTGTGTACAGGGTTACACTCCTCCATCCCGAGCCTCTCGAGGATGTTTTCGACGTAATCTTTCTATGTGATGGAGAAGGTCCCTTGGTCGTAGTCACGGGTGACTGTCATGCCAAGAATAAGGCTGAATTCTCCCATGTCAGACATTGCAAACCGGTCAGTGGGAGCCTTTTTCAAGTGTCTCACTACGCTCTCGTCCGTTCCAGTGATCAGTATGTCATCAACATACAGGGTCAGGATCACAAGGGTGTCCCCGCTTCTGTGCATGTAAACGCAGGGATCAGATTGCGTGGGTGTGAAGCCAACTATCAGCACCTCTGCATTGATCGTGTTGTACCACAGGACATCTTCAATTTGTAAACCATTGGCTCACCCGTCTTGGGGTCCTTGGCGCCTTGTCCTGGGGCAACTTTGACGTAAACAGAGCGCCCTTCGATCGTAGACTGTAGAAAGGCCACTTGCGCGTCCAGCTGCCATACCGGCCATCCATGTTCGCATGCGATTGCCAGTAGCATGGGGACGCTTCCGACACGACACACTGGCGCGTATGACTTCCCGTAGTCGATGTCTGGCTCCTGGGCATATCCTTGAACGACGAGACGAGCTTTGAACCGACCGTCCGTCTTTTGCTTGAAGACAAATCGGGATCCGATGATTTTGTTTTCCTTGTGTACGCTGGTGATTGGAACCAACTCGTACACTTGATGCTCCATGAGACTATTCATCTCCTTGTCGATAGCGGCTTTCTACTCCTTGTGCTCCCGTGAGTTGATAGCATCATTCTGCGTGCGAGGGGTGTGAACGATTCGTTTCACCTCCTCCGAGAACCGTGTGTCGTCTGGGTTAGAAGTGGCGTACGTAAAAGCCTTGTACGACAGAAAAGGATCTCCCTCGATGTGGGTAAAATCCTCGCCCATGCCCATGGTCTTGATCCGTGGTTCTCCCTTTGCAAGGTACAGGAGTTGGTTGAGAGTGAGTGAGCTTTCGACAGTGTCATCCGTGTTCGGATTAGACCTCGTCCTAGCACGAGTTACTCGAGGCTGCTGTGCAGCCGGTTCTCCAGCTGATGCGGCAGGTACGACCCCCGACGATGCTCCAGCCTCTTGTGACGTTCCCTCCTCCGGAGATGGCGCCGGTTCCTCAGGCGATGGTGTCAGTTCCTCCGGTAGAGAAGAAGGCTCGTGCTGTAGTGATGCTGCCTCTTGCGGTTGTATTGATTTTTTGGCATTCTCCTGTAGCATGCCCCTTATCTTCGTTCGAAGACGTTCCAGCTCCTTCTCCGGTGAGTCAAAAACTGTGAAATCCGGGAAGGAAGTGAGATCGATGACATCATTTTCGTAGTTCTCATCGTCGACAGAGTAGTCTGTTCCCACGGGCGGCATAGA
Source organism: Nereocystis luetkeana (assembly GCA_031213475.1). NCBI lineage: Eukaryota > Phaeophyceae > Laminariales > Laminariaceae > Nereocystis > Nereocystis luetkeana. The sequence goes on along the minus strand of JARUPZ010000009.1, from coordinate 3,816,033 downwards.
GTATGGCGGCGTCTCCAGGAAGGTGACACTGCGGCTATCCACAACAGTCCCTTTAGCCGGGTTATAGATCCTGTACACCCTGCTGTCTTGGCTGACGCCACAGAGTTTACCCTCCCATGCTTTGTCACCGAGTTTCGTCGTGTGGGTCTCGACATGCACGAAGGCCCTTGCACCAATAGTTCGTGAACCCGATAGATCCGCCTCTTTGCCATGCATCTTCAAGAAGGGTGTTGCTCCCCCCCATGCTGAGTGTGGTGCCCTGTTGCACTGGTGGACTGCTGTAAAGAATAGTTCGCCCCACATGTTGCGCGGAAAGTTGCCGTCCTTAAGAAGGCACCTGGCCATTGTCGCCAGTGTCCGTCCGTCACGCTCCGATACCCCGTTCTGTTGGGGATTTGCTGTGGCGGCGTACTCCATAGTGATGCCGGAGTTGATGCAGAGCTGCTTGAAGCCCTTGGAAGTGTAATCGACCTCTTTGTAGCATCTCAGTCGTTGGATGCGCAGCCCCAAGGGAACAGCCACCGTCATGTTGTAGAGGTGGAGTGAGTTGACAACCTCCGCCTTGGATTTGAAGAGGAAAAATTCCTTCATACGGGAAACGTCATCTGCAAACTTACTGACGTACTTGTATCCTCCCCTTGCTGCTGGTGTGATTGGCCCCATTAGGTCCGTATGAACAGTTCCATTGGTCCATCGGTCGTGTGCTAGTCTTTCTTCGGGAGCGCTTTTTGCGTGCTTTTTCCTACTGCGCAGATTTCACAACCTGACACAGTGCATTCAACACCGTTTCCTTCCACCTTGCGAAGAAGTTCCATGTTACGATGGTTCATGTGTCCCAGTCGCCTGTGTCAGGTGTCAGCGCTTACTTGCGTCGGTAGAGCCACCGAGGGTGTTGATGGTGTCTCGGATCTCCCATAGGTCACGCCGTCAAGGGCGCGCAGTGACACGTCAAACGAACACATACCCGCGTCCTTTTGGTGTTGGTTCAAGATAAGAGAAGTCTTGTTGTCGCACTGGAGGTGGGGGTTCCCTGTTTCGAGGATGGTGCTCAATCAAGATTTCATTGCTCGTGCAGAAGAGATGAGGTGGCGCCCCATCCCGGGAACAATCATGACGAAAATTCGGACAGGGATAGGCGGACCTGATTTGTTAATGATGTGTCCGCAGATTTTTCCGGTTGCCGTCGCGAACACCTGCTTGTTGCCTGCGGTCTCAATGGGCTTCGGCTGTTCCAGTTTTCGGTACTCCACCATGCCTTGTTGCAGCCCTGGGATCCACTCGCTATCCAAAACGTGGTCCGGTGCACCGCTGTCCACCAGCATGGTGAACACGTCCGGGTTGGATACTGTGATTCCTCCGTCATTTCGTGTCGTCAATCCTGAAAATGCTAATCCCTATTCAAATTCATCATCGAAATTGAGGGATAGTTTCTCATCGCTGTTGACTGGAGGGGATCCTGCACTTAGTACAGCAGTGGCGAGGTGAGCACGCTTGCCTTCCGGACGCTGTGCGCCCTGTGCATAGCACCTCTCATCACTGTGAGAAGTAGTCCTATGGAGGAGCACCGCTTTTGTCCAGCCGCTCCCTTGCTTCCTGCCGTGGATCCAGCCTTCCCCCCGAAGGTGTTTTTCGTCTTTGGCTTCTTGTCGTAGGCTACACCACCTGTAGATTGGTGTGCTTCATCCCTCTTTTGCCGGCAGTTGCGGACGAGGTGACTAACGTTTCCACAATGACTGCAGGTGTACGTCTCCGCTGTCATGGCGACACCTCGTCTAGCGATCTTCCCTTTTGCGCTGCTGCTGCGAGATAAGTCGTCAAGATAGAGATGCCGTATCATAGTTTGCATCTGGTCGATATTAAACGTAGGGTCGCGGTACATCATCATCTTGATGTCCTTGTAATCTTCTGTGAAGCCCTGTACACAGATGCCCTTGAAGCGGCGGTCGGTTATCGGCTCACCCATCTTGACAAGCTCCGGGCGTGCGAGGGTCTTCTCCATGAAGAAACCATCAGGGTCTTGGCCTTGCTTCATGCGGGTGTTGACCAATTGCTCCATCGTTGCGCGGACAACCTCGTCAGTGACCTAGTTATACTTTTCGACCAGGGCCTCGAGCGCCAATTGCCCATTGCCGCTCATGCCGTCATTCTCATCATTTTCGTGTTTGTGCACGATCAGCGAGGCTGGCTTCTCAGTCAGGAGGTAGAGGATTGCGTAGAGGTCTTCGTTCGCGCGGCCAAACAAGGCAATTTCTTGCTCGAGTGCTTCTTGCGTCCCAGGTGTGACTGCCGTTTCATCAGTTGGCCGGACACGACCTTTGATTAGGCTTGCAATATCGCGCCGCGTAACGCCAAGTACCATAACTAGCTTCTTTCTCCACTCCCGAAATAGACCAGGGTCCCTGCCGTCAATTTGTTTCAATCCTTTCATCGTGTTGGCGAAGCTGCTGGTGTTTTCGCTCATGATGTTGTTGTTGGTACAGTAGTAGTAGGCCACCACAGAAGACGGCAGCAGTACCACGTCCTCAAACAGCTTCTTGCTAGGTACAACAGAGGAAAGTACCACACACCGTGTGTTATACGTGCAGCACTGTGGTACAGGTACTGCTGTGTGGCGAGACTGTCAGGCCAGGTCAAAAGTATTCAATAAAAAAGAACTGTTCGTATGAACGGCCTCTTGGGATCTCAGATTATTCGCAGATTAAATGTTTTCCGAAAAAAAATGAAGAAACTTCCAATCGACCTGCGTTTTTAGGGTGGTCGGGTGAATAGACAGCGCGATTAGCTGTCGGAAGTGGATTACACAGCTAATTGTTGCCTGGACGTCTCCCGATACTCATGATCCGGAGCGTGGACTACGTCAAGCTAGAGCTCCCAACAGCATTTCGACTGCGTTGTGGTGGAGATGGCTGTCTGAATCACGTACGGCAGCAGTGCGTACCTCGAGTGTGGTCGAAGGTGTCAAAAATGAAAACAAAATTGACCTGACGCGGTGAAATTATTTTCAACCAACGTTCTGCGTGGTTGTTCTCTGGGTGTCGTTATCACAGTTTTAGCAATTCTAATGACTGCTATCTGCGTACGATCCTCTTAGACGCACTCACTTTGATATAGCAGACCGCCAACGAACTCGTAGCCCGTAGACCTTGGAAGGAGGCAGTACTCCTTGTAGAGGAAGCAGCAGCAAGCGATCTTGATCGCTTCTTGAAACCCTGAAATTCCGTAGAGCTGATGTTAGAAAGAGTAGTTGTGAACACGTAGCTCTTGGAGAGGCCGGTCCTGGCGGCCGTGGTGCCCCGTGGCTTGTAAGTCGCTATGATTAATGTGTCCGAGGCTCAAACCTCTTGAACAATGTGGTTCGCGTGTGTCAGCTCGAAGCTGGTGTACGCGTGGCGTGAGTCAGCTCGTGGCTGGTATACGCTCAGATCCATTTATCGATGGCCGATAATACACAATCTGGAGAAGGCAAACGCTTAAGCTGCCGTTGAGCAAACTTGTATGTGGAAGCTTCTATGTAAGATAAAGAGATGTTGTTGGCGACTCCTGGCCAGTGTTGATTGATTTCAGCTGGAAGCTGATGATGGTGAGCAAACGTAGAGTGAGCTCATGTGGGGGGGGGCCATGCGTGCTTGCGCTTGCAACAAAAATATCAAAAGCAGAAAGTATACCACCCCAATCAATCCATGACCCTAGCCGGTAGCCAATATTATTAATCCAACAACTGAACTGCTAGGGTGCGCTTAAATCAGTACCCTGTGGCTAATTGTGAACCTTACCGGTTCTACGAGGGATACTGGATAATATATATGACAGTCCCGCTACATGTACACATACATGTACTTCCGTACGTACGATACAGTATATAACGACACAGCTTGTAAACTGTTGTTTGTCACACATTCAAGCTACGTACGTACTACTTATAGTAACTACAGCAACAATACGATACACGTCAAACAAGGCTGCTTGTGGTACTTATGCTACGCTATGCATACCAGATGACTCTGTATTATCAAGTAACGACAGACGGTTACTTACAAGTATCATCTCCAATACGATGTCACGGCGGTAGGGGACGGTAATTATCCGGTGTCACGGTGGGGCCGGACGGTAACTGTACGGTGTTACGGCTGGACGGGACGTAAATTTTTCCATGTCACGGCGGGACATGAGGAGTGTAGATTTCAACGGGAGAGCTTTTATCGGCGGGACGGGGTGGTATGTGACGACGGTCAGGGCAATTGTCGGCGAGACGGGACGAGACGGGACGGCGGGACCATTTTGACGGCGGTTTTACCGTCGCGTCTCGTCCCTTGCCGCCGTTACCGCCGTTACCGTCCCGCCGAAATACCGTGATAAGCCTTGAAAAAAATACTTAAAAAGTTGGGAGGGGGGAGGGGGGTTCCTTGTTTTGCCTTCCGACAATGTGCAGGGCATTTTTAATTCTAAAATGAAAAAGCTGACACAATTCGTCGAATCCCACCAATTTCATCCAACCAATTCTCTTTCCCTGCTTATACTCAATTGAATACTGGTACGCATTACCACCATTTCACCAGATATTTTACCAACTATACACCATGCGTCCTACTCCGCATCTACATTATATCCCCACGCCGTGGGAAGTAGTCCCCCGTCTTCCTCCCTTTTTCCGCTGGCAGCATGGCGGTCTCGCAGGGCGAGCTTATATTTACATATATATATATATATATATATAATTCAAGTGAGGCAGATACAAAAGCTGAGAACTGACACTCGGCCTTGCCTTTTCGCAGTACCACTTGGCATTGCCCTGATCCTGCTCGAAACAATATCGAATGGTGTATTCATGTCAACTTACTTAAATATATTAACACGATTTATCGCTGAGGTGTATTTTCCCATCCAGAGCATAGGTACCCATGCGGAGCCCTTGTACAGTATAAAGAATACCTGGTACCAGGTAAGCTATTATTATTGATCTCGCACCCACGAATACATAAGAGATTGTCAATACGTAGGTCTCGCACACGAAAACGGGACTGTCAGTTGTTTCTACCAATAGAAAACCCTATGAACGAAGAATCATTGAACCCTTCAATCGTTCAGATTCTAAGAACTCGACTGGATTGACCACAGTTCACGCGTGCGTAGATCTCGCGTACGAAAACAGGACTGTCAGCGCGTACCACTAAATTATACTGCGATCAAATTATGAACCCTTCAACCGTTCAGATCCTGCTTGAGTACACGAGTGACACCCGTGCCACCCTTGGAGGCCTTTCATTTACTACAACAATATCGAAATAAATTCCAGTACCAAAGAAAATAGAAGCTCCGTGTGTGCTCTCCGCAGCAAATATCCCTCGAGTTAGGGGTCGCCGCGCTCGTCGGCGATGCGAAACTCCGAGACGTGCGGAAGCCAAATCGGCATTTCAGGGTTTGCTCACAGCGACCGAGAAGGCGGAGAAGAAATATATATATATATACAAGGGCTCCGCATGGGTGCCTGCCGGCAACCATGCTCCGGATAGGAAATATACCTCAGTGCCACGACGTGTGTTTGCTTTTAAGGAAGTTGTATGTGTACCACTCGATCTCGCAACGAACACGATCAGGGCACTGCCAAGTGGTGCAGGGAAAAGGTACTGCCGAGGGTCAGTTCTCAGTTTTCGTATCTATCTGTCTCACTCGAACTATATACCAACTTTTATTTTTAGCATTTATTTGTTTGGCACGTTTTTTTTTTCCATCTTTTTCAGCCATCTACTCTGAAGCCCAGAAATTAGAATCGTCTACCAGGTATTATTTATGGGCCAGGAAATCATCGACATAGTGTAGCTCAGTTGCTCCTGGCGGGTGCAGAAATCAGCTCAGTTCCGAGAGGTTTCTCACAGGACTGAGACTGCTTTGATTTTGTTCACGATGATAGCCCTATTGCTGCTTTTTTTCTCCCCAGTTGGCAAATATCCAATACCCACGCCGATATTCCCTCTTTCTACGTCGAGCTGTACCTACTTCCAACGGCGCCCGTGCATAGAGAGGAGGTGACCTCTCCAGCACACGAAAACGATATCAGCAGCAGCACAACACAAAAAATACCAGCAACAGCAGCGGTACGTAGGGCATCGCAGCAGACAACAACTTGCAGTACGTACTGTACGCGCATTGTCGCCCTCAATCCAGAGAACAGGCAGTCATCGAGCTACTGCGAGTATGATGAGCATTATCGAGCACCTGATATCTGATACCACGTACCTGATGTCGATCGGCCTTTCAGAACAACCGCACAGTACTGCTGACATAGGCAAGATTCAGCCTGAGGTCCTATTTTTTTTTGTTTTTACAAATTGGGTGCCTAAAACGCGAAATATGAGTTACCCACAGCCTCGGAGAGGAACATAGGAGGAGCTCGGAGGGTTTGGATGCAGCTCCGATGAAGTTTCTACGACCAGTTACCTAGGCAGAAGCCCTGCCCGGGATTGATGGCTACATCTTACGACTTTAAAACGCCAATAGCACGGGCCACGGAGCCCGGCCGGGACCTACGATTGCGCCGTGGTGTACGCCTGACCCGTCTGCGTGCTCCGCTGATGAAAGCGCGATATTTCAGTAGATATCCCCGTGCTGTAGATGACACGATTATGGGAACATTTTCCAAAACAAACGGGGAAGCAAAACAGGCCCGGGCTTGGCTCTTCTGATCTCACGCAGACTTGTTCGCACCCGTACAATACCCCCTTTGTCGTCCTGCTCCCACCCACAAGGTAATAAATGTGGTGAGCCATCCGCAGGAGCCACCGGAGGCCGCGAGCTTGAATCAAAAACTGTCGAACAGGAGAAAAATGGTGCGGATGCCAAACGATATAGATATATATATATAGGATAGAGCAGTTTAGGATTTAAGGATAGAACGTAATGAGAAGGAAGGAGCAAATACAGCAAATAGAGTAGACAAGCCGAAAGTTGGCACCGAAGGGAGGTAGACTTGGTGCATGGGTTTCCTTTTGTTTCCGAGGTTTTCTTCTTTCGGGAAAGTTTTGAGTGATCCATGTTAAAGATCATGCTGCACATTGTCGGATGGCAAGAGAAACAATAATAATAATATATAGAGGTTGCCACACCCGGGAAATGAACGCAACGATAAAATCACGGTGCTGGACATCATAGACCGCGGAGCTCATCCTCCACCCCCCCTGTACCTCCACGTCAATTTAAGGCCACGAATGTAGATAGTCGCAGTACGTGTACGTACAAACATATACATAGCATAGTAATGTTGCGGGACATTTTTTTTTTTCTCCCCTGTACAGTGTGGTAACAAAAAAAAAACGTTTGGCTCTCACAGAAAAAGAAGTACTCCCGAAACCTAGTCCATATTGCATACAAGGATGCCCTTCGGTATGTGATTGACTTGAATTTCCCTTTGCTGTCGCTGAATTGAAAGCCTTATCGTCATTACACTCTCCAAACTACTGCGGTTGCTGCTGCTGAACTGCTCCGCAAACTGATAAGGCTGGGCGACGTAGTGCTTGGTTCAAAATTGCACTGGAAAGGGGAACATTATCGCATGCACCACCTGGCGCGCACACATGCATACACAAACACCATGGCTGCCACAAAGGCCGTCGTCACCTGTGCTGCGGTTGTAACGCTGATTGGCTGCTGCGGAGGTATCGGTCGTATCGTCGCCCCGACTTCTGTGAAGCGCCGAGTATTTTGCACCTTCAATGATATTACGCTTTTGTGCTCGTTCGTACTTCCTAGGCAGGAAAACTAAGGCACGCAAGAGCACACACACAAAAGGGAAGTCCGTGCCCGTCACAACAGGAGGTGGTTGGTGTTCGACTGCTACTCCCGAGGTAGAGAGCTTAATGGACAGTGCCATACTATTGACTGTGCTCAATAGACACGACGTAGATGTTTCATTTAGTATCAGGGAGTTCCATATATTGATGTGGGATTATAAGAGCGGGAGATTAATTGGGCCTGCAATGTGATGGATAATCGTGTGGATGCGCCGCCACCTGAGTCACTCGACAGCACTGATACGTAATCATATATATAAGAGAAGTTCCGTGTTATTGTCTGGCGTCAACCACGCGTTCCCGTGCCAGCTGCGTCTATACCTTTAGAGATCAATCAACTAACTAGTGAACCGGTGATCTTCTTTTGGCAAGCGTAGCCGAGGCCAACCTAGAGAGGTGGGAACCTTCCGACATGTCTGGTTCAGATGGCATGTCTAGTCAGGAAGCAAGCGTGGCCATGGAAGAGATGCTGAGGATGAAAGAGAAAATCGAGGTCCTGGAGGAGATGATAGAAGAGCAAAAGCTGGGCGCCGAGAGGAACGCGCCGCAAGAAGGAATGGAGGGGGGGGGCGGTGGGGGGGCGAGAGGAGAAGCAGCTGCGAGGGAACCAGCAGCATCGACGGTGACGACACCTGGGCTGGGAGCCCGTCCAGGCATGTCACCAAACACTTATTTATACCGCCCTAGTTTGTCCCAGTAGAGACCGCCCAAATTCGATAACATAGGAGCCCACTTTAGTATGTGGCGTAGTAATTTCGAAGCGTACCTGTCATCCCTAGGGTGCTATCATGTGTTAAGCACGTCAACCCCTGTTCTGGTTGGTGACGTGAGGGTGTCGGAAGAGGAGCTAGCATCGAGGCACTCTCCTCAGGAAATTAGGGATGCCCGATTAGTTTATGGATTGATGATGGAAGCAATGACTGGATACGCAATGGCTGAGCTCAGAATGCAGAAGGCAATGTCGCGAAGTGGTGCATGGAAGGAATTAGGATAATTACTACATGCCAAGGACGATAACGGCCACCCATAGACTGAAGAGAGAGTTTGCAACCATCAGAATGGTGGAGGACGAAAGCCCCGTGCTGTTCCTATGGAGGGTGGATAAGGCAGCAGATGAGCTGGCCATGCTTGGCTGTGGGATGAGTGTGGAAGAGGTTAATCGACATGTCGTGACGAACCTCTCGCCTCTATATATGATACAAAGCAAGCCCATTCTTTCCCGCCCGTCCATCCCCCGTTCCGAGATCGATGAGATCATCCGCGATGCGTACGCAAACGATAGGGCAGATAAAGAGATGGTTTCCAAGGCGTTGGGTATGCAGGGAGTGGGAAACCAGCATGCTTTGTACGCCGGAGGTGCGCAGCCTGCCAGTGGTGGAGGTGCGGGTCCAGGAAGGGAAAGGAGGGACAGGAAAGGCGGGAGGTACAAGGGTGGGCAGCAGCCGCAGCAGCAGCAGCAGCAGTATCAGCAAAAGCAGCAGCAGCAGCAGCAGCAGTATCAGCAGCAGCAGCAGTATCAGCAGCAACCGCAGCAGCAGCGGCAGCAGCAGCAGCGACCCCAGCAGCAGCAGCAGTACCATCAACAGCAGCAGCAGCAGCAACAACCCCAGCAACAGCAGTACCAGCAGCAGCAGCATCGTCCCCGTCAGCATGATGGCAACCGGGGAGCAGCTTCGCCGGGGGGAATTACCGGCCCCAAATGGCGTTGGGATGCCGTGGCCTGCAGGTACCGTTGGAATGACTCCGGTCCCGACCCCTTCGGTGTGGGTGGGGCGGTCCCGCCCATGGGTTGGGTACCTACCGAGCCACCACCAGGGGCAATGCCCCCTATGCCGCCGCCGCCCGTAATGACTCCGGCAGGCTGGGGTCTCCCGCCGAACAACACTCAACCGAGGAGCAAGGGGGTCTGCTTTCGGTGTGGCAAACACGGCCACTACGTCGCAGCTTGCCCGGTAGCCGCCCCGCAGATGAACGTCGCGGTCCCGAGTACTGCTGCCCCTCCCCCTCAACAGATATACTACGGAGGTGGCTGGCAGCAGGAGACGCCCTACGGCAGTGGTGGGTATACCTCAGCCGGAGCTTTCCCGTCACAACAACCCTCCTCGAGCACCTTCCCTTCCCCTGGCCCAGCGAACAACGGCAACCCTACGCCTACGTTCGACCCGCACCTCCTCACCGCGCAGTTTGCGCACCAAGGCAAGAGTATTTTTAGCGACGATTTGTTTTGGGCTAGTGGGAGGGAAGAGTGGGTAGCGGATTAGGGAGCAACCTTTCACGTAACTGGTAACCCCTTTGGTATGGTAGGCTGTTACCCCCCTCCCCCCGGTAAGAATAGTTTGGTCGTCGGTGACATGAGGTCACTGAAGGTCGAGTACTTCGGACAGATTCCGATGGTAATGCACAGCCCGCAGTGTGATGTCCAGGTTAGGCTTTTGGACGTAGCCTACGTGCGCGGTGTTCGGCTCAACCTGTTTTCACTACACGCAGTAATGCTGAAATGCCCGGTGACTTTAGATTCCCAGGGAGCTCACTTGTTGGATGGGCAATTGTCCTTTATGCGTAAGGACGCAGGTTCGTACGTAGACGCCAAGCGGACTGTAGAGACCCCGATTGCTGCCGCTGTTTTGGCTCCCGGAAAAATGCGGAGGATTGATATTAACGACCTTCACGTTTCCCTTGCCCACTCCCATGCTGACACTCTCCGTGAGACGGCTCGCCAGATGGGCATTAAGGTTTTTGGGGAGTTGGTTTCGTGTGCTGGATGTTCTGAGGCGAAGGGGAGGAGGATGGCGGTACCGTGGACGACCGAGTGCCGCTCCACCAGGCCTCAGGAACGTCTGTTCGTGGATCTGTCGGGACAGCAGTCGACGTCTGCTGGCGGTGCGCAGTACATGATGATGATCGTCGACGACTACTCGCGACTGGGATGCCGTATTTCTTGAAGCGGAAGTCCGACGTCCCGAAGGTCTTCGCTGGTTTTCTGGCCGACATCAACGCCAAGGGTGTTCCGTCCATCGTGGAGTGCCTTCGCTCGGACAACGGCACCGAGTTCACCAAGGCGGAGTTCGTGGAGCTGCTCAACCACCACGGTATCTGCCGCGAGCACACGCCCGTCGATTCTCCGGAGGATGACGGCGTGGTCGAGCGGCGAATTGCGATGACGCTGGAGCTTGCAATGGCGTCCCGCCTGGAGGCCCCCCGCCTGTTTGGCGATGCAAGGATGCCGGCGACGCAGCCCCTTTATGCTGAGTCCTGCGTGTACGCGAGCGACGTCATCAACATGACGGCAAGGGTGAGGGACAAGCCGGAAATGCGCTCGCCGTACAGCAAATGTTACGGGAGAGCACCGTTTGCGCGGCTGCTCCCATTTTTGAAGCCACGTTTCCACCACGTCAGGAGGAGCTTGAAGACCGAGCCGAAGGCGGAGGCTTGTTTCTACCTCAACGGCGGCAACCACCACGCAGCCGACTGCAGGAAGATTTTGCTGGCATCTGGCCGGAGGTCGTTCTCCCGCGACGTCACTTGGGAGCACCCGAGGAAGCCGTTTGTGGTGGACTGCCTTCGGAGGAGGAGAGCTCCCCGCCGCCACCGTTGCCGTCACCACCGCCCCCGGCTACGCCGCAGCCTCTGAGAGGCCCTGACGTATGGCTGGAATTACCGTCCCAATCCCCACTGCTGCCGCCGCTACCGCCGTGATCACCGCCGCTACCGCCGCCGCGGCCGCCGCCGCCGTCGCCGCCGCCCCCGCCTACACCGTCGCCGTCGCTGCCGCCGTCATCGTCACCGCCGCCGCCACTGCCACTGTCACCGCCACCGCCGTCGCCACCGCCGCCGCCGCCGCCGTCGCCGTCGCCGCCGCCGCCGCCGTCGCCGTCGCCGCCGAGATCATCGCCGTCGCCGCCGCAGCAGTCATCGCAGCCACAGCTTTCGCAGCGTGCGGCTCGGGAACTGGGTTCTTATATCCCGGACCCGGAGGATGGCGACGTACTGAGGGGGCGGACCAGGGGGGAGACTGCACGGCACCAAGAACGTGGTGGCGGTGTGCAGGGTGGTCGGACAGTGGGGGAAGCTGGACGACACCCGGAGGAAGGGGACGTTCTGAGGGGGCGGACAAGAGAGGAGACCGCGCGGAATCGCGAGGCTATGGGGCATGGGCTGCTATCGCTGATGACAGCACGGGAAGGTATAGGCCATGTACTTTTCCACCAAGCCCCACCGCGCGAGAATCCTCCCCTTCTCACGCGCCCGGCAAGCGAGCTTTCGACGCCGAACTCGTATGCTGAAGCGTGTGTAGACGAGTATTCGACGATCTGGAGGCAGGCGATGGACAAGGAATATCATGGACTGGCGGACGCGGGGACGTTTAGAGCGACGTAGCAACCATAGGGGCTCAACGTTATCTCGGCGAAGTGGGTGTTCGCCTGGAAGTCCAACGAGCATCGTCATGTGGTGCCGGCCAAAGCAAGGCTGGTGGCACGAGGTTTCAAGCAGCGTGAGGGTATTGATTTCTTTGAAACTTTTGCTCCTACCCCTGCAGCGTCTTGTTTCCGTTTGTTGGGTGCCGTTGCGTGCGAGTTGGGTCTGGATTTGTGTCATTTTGATGCTGAGCAAGCGTTTGTGCAGTCGAGTTTGGATGAGGATGTTTTCATGCGACTGCCCCCTGGCTGCGGCGAAATGTCCGGTAAGGTAGTCAGGTTGAACCGCAGTCTCTATGGCTTGAAGCAAGCGTCGAGGTCGTGGCACAACCACCTTCTCACTCACATGAAGAGTCTAGGCTTTGAGCAGAGCCCCGCTGATGCGTGTGTCATGAGGTTGATCGAGTCGGGCTCTGTCTCCATAGTAACAGTGGTTCATGTGGATGATATTTTTGCTGTAGGGCGCAAGGCTAGGTGCGATCAGTTCTGTGAAGACTTGAACAGCCTTGTTCCGATCAAAAATCTGGGCGAGTTGAGGTGGTATGCTGGTTGTTGGTTTTCGAGGGATTGGGATGCTGGTACTTTGACGATTTCGCAGCAGGCGTTCGCTGAAAGGACCGCGGCGAGGTTTGGTGTTAGTTCTGGGAGGAATAATCCGCTTTCGACTGGTGTGAAGCTCGAAGAGTTCGACGAGAATGAACCCGTGGGTGATTGGCCTTTCCGCGAGTTGGTGGGGTGCTTGATGTGGCTTGCGAACCAAACACGACCGGAGATTGCGAACGCGGTGAAGGCGGTAGCGAGGTACACGAATAGGCCGAGGGAAGTACACTGGGAGACAGCGGTCGGTATTTTAGAGTATGTTTTTTCTACGAGTGATTTCGGCATTACGTTTCAGAAGGGTAGCGGGCTTGAACTGGTAGCGTTTGCGGATGCGGACTACGCCAACAAAGCCACTGACAGGAGGTCAGTTTCAGGTGGGGCTATCATGTGTGCTGGGGCGTGTGTGTGCTGGTTTCTAGGACGCAGAAATGCGTTAAACTCTCGACCACTGAGGCTGAATATGTAGCACTAGCAGACACTATCAAGGAGGCGATGTTCTTGCGCTACGTTTGGAGTTTCAATTTTCCGGGGTTTGGGGAGCGATGCATTACGGTTTTCGAGGGTAACGAGGGGGCAAGGCACCCGGCACAAAACCCAGTGTGCACGTCGAATTCTAAGCACATCGACGTTCGACACCACCTTTTGCGAGAGCTTATTTCCAAGGGGGAGTTTGTTATTACCCATGTAGAGTCGGAGGAGCAGCGCGCAGACTTCTTAACAAAGTCGCTCAACAACATGGTTTTTCGTTAGCACCGGGATTTTCTGATGAACCTTTGACGCCTTGTTTCCGAGATGTTTTATTTTACTTTTTTGAGTGAAGAATGTGTTTGAACTCTAAAATCGTTTTGTTTCTGGTAACGGATTTTGAAGTTTTTTTTTTTGGTGTTTTCCGAGTGGTCGCAACGTCAAATAAATTTCTAGTGGGGAAACTTATGTGCTATCTCGCATTACCGTCGCGATCTGTGTATCTATGGCGGGAGTAGGGGATAAGGGGAGACTCTTGTCCGGAGGAAATGGGTTCCTCGCGATCTCTGGCATTAAGTTTCTTGACTTGATATTATTTTGATTGGCATGACCACTCCTGTGGTATTTTTCTGAAGCTACTTGTGATTTAGGTTTTTGACAAGGCTGAAGTGAGACTAGGAAGCGCCTGGGGGCGTGTGCGTTCCACATGAAAATGTTTTCCGACGAGGGAAGGTCTGGATAGTATTCGGAAATTGAGAGAGGTCGGTAGGACTGAAGACACACTGATATATTTGAATCAATTCTGCGGAAAATGCCGTTTTACCCGGCTGAATCCGAGAAGGATGCCCTTTTACCTGGCATTGGATTTCGGTATTTTTATATGTTTGCAACGGAGAGAGGCTATCGATTTGAGCATTTGAATACTGGTTTGAGGATCTGAGTGTTGATTCGAGAATTTGGTTTTTGAGTCACATGTTGGGTGTTTGGGTTTCTGAAGTTCATATGAGTTGGTCATAAAGAAGAGATATATCGACCGAGCGAAGTCGTACATTGTCATGTTGCCTACCTGGGGGGATATTGAAGTTTGGTCCGTGTATAGTGAGCAGGGGGGATATTGACTGTGCTCAATAGACACGACGTAGATGTTTCATTTAGTATCAGGGAGTTCCATATATTGATGTGGGATTATAAGAGCGGGAGATTAATTGGGCCTGCAATGTGATGGATAATCGTGTGGATGCGCCGCCACCTGAGTCACTCGACAGCACTGATACGTAATAATATATATAAAAGAAGTTCCGTGTTATTGTCTGGAGTCAACCACGCGTTCCCGTGCCAGCTGCGTCTATACCTTTAGAGATCAATCAACACATACAGGCAGAAAATATTTCCAGCAGCCATCAGCGGAGCGAACATGTATGGTTATGTGGGGTGTCTGTCGCCCCGCCTGGCTCTAAAAGGTCGGTACACCCCCCCTGTGGTTTCTCGCTGTGTTTTGCGCCTTTTGAGTTCCAAGAGCACCCGCCCTTGACCTCAGTCGGGCCCCGCACTTTGGCCGTGATGTGCAGGAGCCCTTCCCGCATGGTACTCTGTCGCGAGCGCGAGGAAAGAATGTCAGGGCGTAGAAGACAGTTTTGTGTTCAGCCCAAAGGTGCACCTTATGTATGGACATTATACGATGCAAACTATCGAATGGCATTAAGGCTGGTTCCTATGTGGTTCGATTTCGAGCTTCAGATTTGTGTGTTTTCGATCTCAAAAAACGAATGACCCTGCTTATGCAGTCCAAATAGGCAAAATCCGATCGTTTTTTTTTCTATTTGAGAATCCGATGACCCAAGTCATCGGATTTTGGCCCAAAATCCGACCACATGGGTCATCAGATTTTCAAATCGAAAAATGGCATGCCCTCTAGATTCAAGATATTTTCTATGCAGACTGCAAACATCAGCAACAGAACGATCGATGAATAGGATTGTGACAGAGCAGTACAGCGACGTACCCTCGCGCCCGACGCTCGGGCGGCGGGCGGCCCGTCTCTCCGTGGCCGCACTACAGTCGCCTGGGGCGGGCTTGGGCCTATAGACCAAGAGAAGCGCACTCGGCACGCACCCCTCCGTGTATACGTACGAGTATACTCGTAAACTACCCTGCTGTACAGCAGCAACAGCAGCAGCAGTCAGTCACAAAACTGAACAAAAATACCAAGGCAGGTTGTCTCTAGCGCACTCACCGCGTGTCTTTGCTGCCAGACCAGAGGCAGTCAGCCTTGGCTCGCACGCTTGGGTCCTACGTGCAGGGCAGCGCACTCAGCGCATCTATTCGCGGCGCCGAACCCCACAAACAGCAGTGGTCTCAGCGTTTGCTCGAATCTCAACACACACAATACAACTGACGTTTCCGCAAAGGAAAACTATTTCGATTTGCCAACTTTACATCTGAAAATGCGACCGGGTCAAACTGAAGCTCAGAAATCGAACCACATTGGAAACGGCCTTGCTGATAATTTTCTTTTGGTAGTGTGAACTCACCGATCTTGAGGTATATGGGTGGAGACTGTACCTTAATGTTGAAATATCATTCAGCTGTGAGTATCACAGTTTCAAATGTGTTGAACGCTTAAGATGTTTTTTGTGGCTTTGATATTTCCACTGAGTGCACGTCTGATGAAACAGGTTGTCGAAAAACAACACAAAATTGCCCACAACATCAGTACCTGGTAGTTTGAGAAATGTCAGTTTCTAAGCAGCTCCCGAATTCAAGTGCTCGGGAGGCTCCTGCAGCAGTCATAAAATCCCTTTAAAAAAAAATAACACATACCAGGTATGTTACGGTTCGGTTGACCGTCTCAGGAGTTATGATGACATAGAGGCGTTTTCATATTGTAGCTCCGTTCCGGACGGAAGGTTTCATCCCCCTTCCGTCTCACTCAGTTCCCGTGACCATCACCACGGTCACGGAACAAGCAATCACTTACCATCTAGCCATCTCCAGTTGGAGCCTCTTCACAGAAGAACCACAAGCTCGCCCTACTCTCCTGGAGACCTAGGAGCGCACCTCTCGACTCGGTCGGACTCAAGCTCTGCTCTGTCACTGAGGTTGGTCATTGATGTCTCGTCTTTGTGTTCTCCTTTTGGGTTATGCATCTCTGAGTGGTAACCTGTGGTCCACAGATGCCACTCCTGCCAACTATTGCAGAACCCTACATGTGTTGCCTTGTGACAATGACTTAAGACCTCAGCCCAGGCAGCCAGCTTTCCGTTTCATGGTGTTCAGTCCCTGTACATGCTGCGCGCTTACTGCACGGGTTTGCATTTCCCGTGCCGGAACGAGCGGCGGCCTTCGCGCCTCCGACCTGTTCCTTTCGATTTTATTTTTTATCTTGAGTAACTTTTTTGGTAGCTGCGGGTGGCAGCGTTTTATTGTTTTTTTTTGTTTTTTGTGTGTTGCACCTCGCCTTTCCTTTGCCTCTACGGGGGGTACACGCGCTGATAGCGCTCTTCCTGCAAGCAACTATGACCCACCGCTGACCACATGCAACCATGGACCCCGTGGAAACTCAACCCCACTGGTACCTACTACGGGGTAGGCTGTATCACGGATACAGCAGCAGCAGTACTGCGCGTCCCGCGCGTACGTTAACACCCATGACTCTGAACGGGTGCTCATTATTTAGGGGGTCTGTACTCAATTAATTATTTTATTTCGGTGGGGAATGCCTGAGTACCTGGTATAATTCATGATGCATGACACAACCAGGAAGCGACTTGCTCCCTGGCGCGTGTCCACATCGTTGATTCTCACTCTGGTACCCTGAGTTTGCGTGCTTGGCTCGACGTGTATTGAACAAATGGCGCAGGTGGGAGCCGGCAGCGCACTTGTCAGACCCCCATCACCTTTTCCACACAGCAGCCAAAATAAAGAATGAATGAAAAATAAGCGTAAGCCTGACGATGATGCGGGGTTTGAGAGCGCGAGTGTCCAAGTGCGCTCGCTGAGACTCTCAGGCTCGTGTTCCACAAGCCAGCTGCTGTCACGTACGTCGTTACTGCCGCCGCTTGCCGTCACGTGCTTGTGTGCTGCCCTTACCACGTGCGTGTATGTTGCCGCTGCCGTCGCCGCCTCGCCACGTTTCGTTGCTGCTGTTATCTGTGAAATAAAAATGCCTCACGGCTAACGCAACATACTAATTTAACGCACGTCCTTTTCCATCCCCCTTTCTTAGTTATTGTTCTGGCAAGTTAGAGGTCGATAAGCATCCCTGCAAACCTTGCAAGCCACGTTTTTCATTTTTATGTGTCTTGGTAATAACGTTATAACTGTGAGTCAGATCATTTTTAATAGACTACAGCAGTAGGCAAAATTACGTACGTACGAGTATACACTGTGGTATTGCATGTCGACCTCTCTATCTCTCTTCAGTAGGTTCACGGTACCGGCCTACCGCTGTTGTACGGCGATGTTACTGCTGTACTGCGTTTTGGCCACCACAACCGCTGCTGTACTGCGATTTTGCGGCTGTACTGCGATTTTGCTTTTTCGTTTGCCGCCGTTGTTATTTTTTTTTACTCTGATCACTATTTATTTTTGTTCACTTTTGCTATTCATTGTAATTGTCTTAACAAAACCGTGTGCGCTGCTGTACTGCGATTTTGCTGCTGTACTGCTATTTTGCTGCTGTACTGCGATTTTGCTACCGCCCGACTGACTACTGCTGTGCCGTGATTTCGCGCCACTGCCCTAGTACGGTCATGCGTGGTTTTCTCGCTGATCCTATGCTAATTTCCGGTACTGCTGTACTGCGGCGTGTCTGTTAACGTTATGTTCTTTCCTCTTCTGCACGTTTTGCCGCTGTTGTTATTTTTTTTTACTCTGATCATTATTATTTTTGTTCACTTTTGCTATTCATTTTAATGTCTTAACAACACCGTGTGCGCTGCTGTACTGCGATTTTGCTGCTGTACTGCGATTTTGCTACCGCCCGACTGACTACTGCTGTGCCGTGATTTCGCGCCACTGCCTTAGTACGGTTATGCGTGGTTTTCTCGCTGATCCTATGCTAATTTCCCGTACTGCTGTACCTGGTACTGCGGTGTGTCTGTTAACGGTATGTTCTTTCGTCTTCTGCACGTTTTGCCGCTGTTGTTATTTTTTTTTTACTCTAATCATTATTTATTTTTGTTCACTTTTGCTATTCATTTTAATGTCTTAACAAAACCGTGTGCGCTGCTGTACTGCGATTTTGCTGCTGTACTGCGATTTTGCTACCGCCCGACTGACTACTGCTGTGCCTTGATTTCGCGCCACTGCCTTAGTACGGCTATGCGTTGTTTTCTCGCTGATCCTATGCTAATTTCCTGTACTGCTGTACTGCGGTGTGTCTGTTAACGGTATGTTCTTTCGTCTTCTGCACGTTTTGCCGCTGTTGTTATTTTTTTTTACTCTGATCATTATTATTTTTGTTCACTTTTGCTATTCATTTTAATGTCTTAACAACACCGTGTGCGCTGCTGTACTGCGATTTTGCTGCTGTACTGCGATTTTGCTACCGCCCGACTGACTACTGCTGTGCCGTGATTTCGCGCCACTGCTTAGTACGGTTATGCGTGGTTTTCTCGCTGATCCTATGCTAATTTCCTGTACTGCTGTACTGCGGTGTGTCTGTTAACGGTATGTTCTTTCGTCTTCTGCACGTTTTGCCGCTGTTGTTATTTTTTTACTCTGATCATTATTATTTTTGTTCACTTTTATTTTTTTTTCACTTTTGATTTTTCGCCACTGTACTACTGTGCCGTGATTTCACGCCACGGTAGTACGGTTATGCGGAGATTTCTCGCTGAGCCAATGCTAATTTCCTCACTCTTGTCGTAATAAATGGGTCTGCACTTGAACGACATCCAAGTCTATTGAGTCTGCGCCTGTCCTGGTTACATTACTGTACTACTGTGCCGTGATTTTACGCCACTGTCGTAATAACCGGATGGGTCTGCGGTCGAAAGACGACCACGTCTTTTGAGTCTGCGCCTTTCCCGGATGCATTACGGTACTGCTGTGCCGTTATGGTCTTGAACCGAGCCTCCACAAGGTCTGCCCCTATCCTACCTACTACCTAGCATGCGTTCTGTTTTATTGGAGATGGGTCGGTGCCTTGTGGGGACGTGGTTACGGTCTCTGATCCGAGCCTCCAAAGGGTCTGTGCCTCCCCTACCTGTATTTGTCAAATATAGTATAGAAGAGATAGATATGTGCCTCGTGGGAGTGGTGTTGTCTCTTCACCCGTCGTGGATGACAGAGACGAAGTTCCACGAGGTCTGTGCCTGTCCTACCTACACGGTCTGTTAGTATGCTGACTACAATTTTACTTCGTTTATTTTGTGGGCGTACAGCTGCTGAGCGTATCCAGTGTATGCACTTGCCACCTGGAATACAATTCGTTGTCGATCCGCTTATTCATTACAGGTGTGAGTCGCACTCAACATCTTACTCTGCTTCAGTTGGTTATACTGATTTTCACGCTTGTATCGGTGCTGATATCTGCGCTTATCTCATTATGCTGCTCTGCTGCTGGTTGTACTGATTTTCCCGCTTTTATTGGAGTTGATATTTGTACTATTTTCTATGCTCCGTCATCGCAACATGTTCCTGCAACGAAGGGCGAGCGGGAGACAGAAACGGCCGGATGCATTATGATTTTCCTATCTCACCTTGTTGGCGCATGCATAACATATATATGGGTTTGTCTGAGCCTGAGAGGACCATTGTTGCCGTCTCCATCCGGCAGAGAGATAACAACAAGGTCTCTCTGGAATACTAATATGTTCGGCTGATCTGTACCGCCGATTTCAACACGCTGTGCGGGCAGCAGGAGACTAACACACTCTCGTATACCGCGTACATGTATATATGTGCTTACCGGCAGCCATTCTGCTGACGTCCCGTGTTCCACTGCTGCTGTACTCGTCCTATATCTTATCTTGACATTCGCTTATCATTTGCCTGTCTGCGTATCGGCTGCCCTCGCCGTACGCCGCTCGTTAAACCCGCGACGCTTTGCTCTGCGTCGCTGGGAACGCAGCACATCTTGTTGTATGTTTTGTGTTCGTTGTGTTCGCTTCATTCCTCGGATAGAGAGTGGATGCCCAGATTGGTTGGGTCTGCGCCTATTGGGACCGTTGTTGCCACCTCCCATGCTGAAGGGAGACGGCAACCAGGCCCCTCTAGGCCTGTGCCTTAGCCACGGGGCTTTTACCTGTTTTCTTTTCTTTTGGTTTCTTTTTATCCGCCTTCTTTTGTTTGTCCGCTCGTTGTTTGTTTATTTAGACGGGGTGAATGAACAGAATGGTCGGGTCTGTACCTATTGGGACCTTTGTTGCTGTCGCCCATGCTGAAGGGAGACAGCAACCAGGCCCCTCTAGGTCCGAGCCTTGCCACGGGGCTTGCTGCCTGTTTTTATTTAGTTCTTTGTCGTTCGTCCGTTTTGTGGCTGTCATGTTTGATCTTGTTATTTATTCTGTTCGCTAAAGTGGATAGTTCGGTCGTTTGTTTGCTGGTGTGTTTGTTGCAAACCCGCATGCCCGTGCACCCGACTGCGCTGGCTATGACCTTTACTGACACCCGTACTCTGTCGCATGTGTCCAGCAGTTTACCTGCGTCCCGTGTTCGCTGTGTATGTTCGTGTTCATCGTAGTTACTTTGTTCCTTACCGCTTTGTTGTTTTCTCTTTAAATGTTGGCCGTGAAAAGGACACATCAAGGAGGATCTTGCACTGACATGTATGTGTCTTTTTGCCTTTGCTTGACTGTTAGGCTCTCCAGTTCTCTTCCTCCCCTTCGCCTCGTTTTTCGCTTCCATTCTCGTTGACGGGGGGAGGGCGACGCGTTCGTCGGAAGCCTGCGACGGCATGACATCTCCCATGTCCCGGTGTCTTGCTCGTCCACAGCTTGCTGCACCGCTCCCTTGCTCCGACGCGGTGCGTTCCCTCGCTCCGGTGTCTTGCCTGTCCGCCGCTCGCTGCGCCGCTCCCTCGCTCCGACGCCGTGCGTTAGCCCGTTCCAGTGTCTTGTTCGCCCGCCGCCCGCGGTGTCGTTCCCCCGCTACGACGCCGTGCATTTCCTCGCTCCGGCGTCTTGCTCGTCCGTCGTTTGCTCGCTCGGAAGCCGTGTCCGTGCTCTGCTCTATCGCCCCTATGCATTGATCGTACTGCCCAACGACCAGATCTTGAAGGAGTCGACCAGCCGCTATATGGAGCTGTTGAAAGAGGTGCTTTCAGCAGGGGGGCAGGTTCCGCTGTCGTCGGGTAGGAGGACGCCGGTCATCCACCGGGCGGTCGAGGTACTCACCAATCCGGCATCCCTCGCGAGAAGACAACGGAACGACGCTCATCTGGGTCAGGAGTCGACCAGCCGCTATATGGAGCTGTTGAAAGAGGTGCTTTCAGCAGGGGGGCAGGTTCCGCTGTCGTCGGGTAGGAGGACGCCGGTCATCCATCGGGCGGTCGAGGTACTCACCAATCCGGCATCCCTCGCGAGAAGGCAACGGAACGACGCTCATCTGGGTCAGGTTAGCAAGCGTCTGCGGGAGGATAGCAATGCGAACGCCGCGGAAGTAGATGAGACTGGGTATAGTCTAGACGAGAACGATGTAATCAGGTTTGCCGACGGAAAAAGGTAGGAACCTGCCAGCCATACCCGAATCCATGGTTGCCGATGTACTCGCGTTGGTACACACTCTGCATGGTCACTCTGGAGTAGGAGCGACGTTAGCGCTAGTCTTAAGAGCACTTTCACTGGCCTTCAGTCATTCGCGACACGCGACAATACGTGTTGTCATGCGGGTGCAGGAGACGTAAACGACCCAACAGCAAACGCGTCGCAATGTTTCCCGGACGCGCACTAGAACCGTGGGATGAACTACAGATGGATATCCCGAAAATAGACACGCCTTCCCTTTCAGGTAACAAGTACGTTCTGCTGGTAGTAGATCGAGCCTCCAAGTTCCCTTTCGGTATCCCTCTAGAAACTAAGCAAGCAATAGGCGTAGCACGAGCGCTTACCAAGCTGTGCCTAACGTTCGGTGTACCCAAGACAGTACGTTGCGACGGCGGCAGAGAGTTCAGAGCAGATGTAGTGACACACTTATGCCGTTGGATGAATGCGGACATAAAGTTCGGCACAGCCGACCACCCGCGAGGACAGGGTTCTGTAGAGAGACTAGGAGGTTGGTTGCAGGAGCTATGCAGAGCTATGTAGATCGTGGCCCGAGAGGTGGGACGAGTACGTATCACCGGCAATATGGATCAAACGCACTCTACCAGACGTGTCACTGCCTTCTAACATGACACCTTTCGAGTTGTTGTTCGGTCGCAAGCCTCGCACGTCTTTAGACTCTTTGGTACCCCTGTCAGAAGAGACAGATCAGAGCGGCGGCCTGGACAACTTGGTGGAGCGCCGCAGACAGAACCTCCGAGAGGTCCGCCTGGCGCTCGAGAAGCGCGACAGCCAAAGAGTAACGGCGCGGGCCCGAGCCAACGCTGCCATCTCGAGACCATCAGCCGGAGTTATCGCTGAGATGGGTAGCCTCGTGCTGGTGCGCGAGTCCGATAGCAGCAAACACCGCGACAGCAGAGGGAAGAAGCTGCAGCACGACCACTACACAGGCCCTTGGAGGGTCACGGAAGTATTACAGACAGGCCTAAGCGTACAAGTAACGATGCGAGGCAGAAAACAACGTACCCGAAATGTATCCACCGCAGATGTGAAGCCGTACCACCTCTGACCTCTGACACTAAGACACTCGATAGCAGACGAGTTTGCACAGTATGCGTGGGGCGCGGATTTCAAACTGCCAGTTGAAGGAGTCAATTCGCCTGTGTTAGACTCGCTCGTGAGCTGCCGCAGATCGACCACTGCCTCCGGCACCACTAGATGGGAGTACAAGGGGAGATCGAGAGAGGGAGTAGAGACAGGATGGCGAACTGGGAATGACGTGTTACAGAGTTTTACACCCTTGCAGTTGGACGGTTTCATCGCACTCTGGCACTTGTACAACCCCGACCCTACTAAAGACACGACCCCAGTCTCAGTCACCCCTCGTACACCCGCCCTTCGTCGTCGCGAAGCCTTGACGCTGTTTCCGATAGGGTTTACCATCTGGAAGGACTTTGGCGGTGGGTTGCGACTGCAGGGGCAAGTGTACGATTACAGAGACCGCTACTGGCGAGTGCGCTACACCGATAACAACTGGGAAGAACTGACCCGTCGCGAGATGGAACGGTTGCAGGACTGAAACGATCCACGCTCTGCATGGACGAAGATCTGCTCCTTCATCCGGCAATTCCGGCAAGGATCCTCCCCTGCGAAGACCTTCCCCTGCGAAGATCTTCCCCTGCAAACATCTCTCTAATTCATCTAGTGTTTCTGCTTGCTTTTGGTGTGTCGTGTTTCAACCGAAGAGGCCGTGTTGGTTCTTTTCCGTTTAATTCTCGTGGTTTTCGATATTATTTATCTCGCGTTTCAACCGAAGAGGCCGTGTTGGTTCTTTTCCGTTTAAATCTCGTGGTTTTCGATTTTATTTATCTCGCGTTTCAACCGAAGAGGCCGTGTTGCTTCTTTCCGTTTAGTTCTCGTGGTTTTCGATTTTAGTTATCTCGTGTTTCAACCGAAGAGGCCGTGTTGGTTCTTTTCCGTTTAGTTCTCGTGGTTTTCGATTTTATTTATCTCGCGTTTCAACCGAAGAGGCCGTGTTGGTTCTTTTCCGTTTAAATCTCGTGGTTTTCGATTTTATTTATCCAGTGTTTCAACCGAAGAGGCCGTGTTGGTTCTTTTCCGTTTTGTTCTCGTGGTTTTCGATTTTATTTATCCAGTGTTTCAACCGAAGAGGCCGTGTTGGTTCTTTTCCGTTTAGTTCTCGTGGTTTTCGATTTTATTTATCCAGTGTTTCAACCGAAGAGGCCGTGTTGGTTCTTTTCCGTTTGGTTCTCGTGGTTTTCGATTTTATTTATCCAGTGTTTCAACCGAAGAGGCCGTGTTGGTTCTTTTCCGTTTTGTTCTCGTGGTTTTCGATTTTATTTATCCAGTGTTTCAACCGAAGAGGCCGTGTTGGTTCTTTTCCGTTTTGTTCTCGTGGTTTTCGATTGTAGTCTTGCCGTGTAGGCTAGCCTACAGTTTTAACCGAGGAGGCGGAGTTGCCTTCTCTGTTGTGTTCGATTTTCGTTGAATTGTTGAGGACGCAATAGAAGCGATTTATATGCTTAGGCGTTAGGGGACACTGCGCTTATTTCATCGCTGAATGAGCGTGGGGGGACTTTAGCCATGGAATAGTGGTCGGGCAACCAAACACGCAGTGAAAAAGCAAGGGTAGCGGTTTTTCTCGGGGATTTCCCTTTGATGGCCTTTGCGATTTCGGTTTGGTTGTTTATCCCTGAGGCCGTTATTTGTGTTAAAGGGCTTTGCGGCTCTTTAAACTTGGTTATAGTCACAAGATTGCGATAGCATAATGCTCATTCCGTCATTCGCATTATGCCAGGGGGCATGTTACGGTTCGGTTGACCGTCTCAGGAGTTATGATGACATAGAGGCGTTTTCATATTGTAGCTCCGTTCCGGACGGAAGGTTTCATCCCCCTTCCGTCTCACTCAGTTCCCGTGACCATCACCACGGTCACGGAACAAGCAATCACTTACCATCTAGCCATCTCCAGTTGGAGCCTCTTCACAGAAGAACCACAAGCTCGCCCTACTCTCCTGGAGACCTAGGAGCGCACCTCTCGACTCGGTCGGACTCAAGCTCTGCTCTGTCACTGAGGTTGGTCATTGATGTCTCGTCTTTGTGTTCTCCTTTTGGGTTATGCATCTCTGAGTGGTAACCTGTGGTCCACAGATGCCACTCCTGCCAACTATTGCAGAACCCTACATGTGTTGCCTTGTGACAATGACTTAAGACCTCAGCCCAGGCAGCCAGCTTTCCGTTTCACATACGTCAGTGGTGAGTTCTACCGGGTATGTGTTCAATACTCAGCCGCACCATCCGCGTGATAGACCGCTGCGCATTTCCTACTTTCCAGGTAGAACCAATGACCTAACATTGTTGCAGCTTACGCCCAGATGTTGTAGTATAGAGAATATCCTGGTTAAGCGTAACTGCTTTATCAAAACTATCGGAACAACTCAGATAGTTTTACAGTGTTGGTGAAATACTTGGTACGGACAATCACATCAATACACTGTTCTTCTGCCATTATTGAGGCGCCTAACTCAAATGTGTTGACGAATTCAACGACAGGCAATAGGAAGCTCCTTGGTTCTTATATAACAATTTAGGTATGCCTATTTTCGATGTCTACTACTGTTCAAAAGCAAGACCAGGAATGGAGGATGCACCAAGCACGTACTTTAGCCATATATACTCCAGCTGTGAATATATGTACCGGAGCTCGTCTGAACAATTTCCTCCATCGCATACATATCCTATGTTCATGAAATGAAATCGAGCGTGAAACCAGTATTGCACCTGTGTTTTAGTTTGTATGTACATACATGAATCTCTGTGGTCTAATGCTTTTTAGCTCAACAGGCCGTTACCTCAACAAGTGACGACGACAGAAATGCCCAACTCATCTGACAACGGTTGGTTGTGGCCGAGATCGCCGGTGTGCCGACGTGACGGGTGGCCACGCGGAGAATGTATTCCAGCGACTGACGTTCATGTGAAATCGTTCGAAAGATTCATTCGGAAGAATGCCCACCAATATAACAGGAGGGTTACAACAATGTGAGCCAAGGGAGGCACAGCAAGGGGAGGGAAGGGTGCCATTAACATCCGTGACTCAAGCAACACTAGCGCGGACGCAGCAGGGGAGCAATCGGGTACCAGCAACAGCCACGGCGCATCAAGCAGCAGTTCCCCCGTCGGAGAAACACGAGCAGCAGACGACGACTCTTGCAAGGGTGAGCACAGGGACAACGAGCCCAACTCGTCAAATACGAAGGACCCAGCAGCAGACTCCACGCAGGTCGGTGCCGATAGAAGATAGGGCCAGGTGCCCGGGGCACTCTATTACAGGGGTTAGGAAGGGTCGGTCAGAATCGGGCGACGGGCCCTCGTTGAGACCGAGATCGCGCCCAAGACACCGACCGCCAGAACGTTCGAATGAGACCAACACAACCACTCCACCCGCACCCCTGAGAGGGATATTGGGGCGCCGGCGGAGGGCTACTTCCCCCCCATCAGGGGCTCCGGGGCGCCCCCACCGGCGACTGCGGGTCACCTTTGCGGGAGACACCTACGGAGAGACTCCAGGCACGAGAGTCTATCTCCCGCGGCTATCAAGGAGGGGCCTTAACCTCTCAAGAAGCTTAGCCTTTATTCGGGTGCAGGGCGGTAGTACACCGACAAGGATGCCGGGTCGCGGGTTGGCAACAGACCCGGTGCTGACGATAGGAAGCAGGCAGCTACGCATAGGAGGCAACACCCTTCAAAACCTGCAAGAGGCCTCGCAGAGGACCACGATAAGGCAAAGGTTCGGATTACAGACAGGCTAGAGGGGAAGGGGGAGAAACGAGGTGAGCGGCACGACGGTCGCAGGAAGGGAGGGAAGAAGAGGTGGGACGTCGAATGCGAGAGAGGGCAGGGGGGAAGCCTGGCCGGAAGTCCAGATGCCCCATGCTAGGAGCGGGCTCAACAGGAACAGTTTACAGTCAGGAATCTCCCACAGCGACGAGAGAGGAACCACTCAGCGTCAAGACCCTTCACCCATGAAAGTGGACGGGAGCCGCGCCCCCCCCCTGCTAACAGGTGCCGGGTTGGGCTCGCGGCATGTAGGCCGTCCCACCGGGAACAGAGGAAGGGGGTGGGGAGGGCGTCCGACCCAGACCCCCAACGGGAGAGGCCGCAAGGGTGAGGTAGGGCCCGGAGAGAACGAGGGGGGGTAGACGGGACCGCTCCTCGGTTGCCAGAAGAGACAGCTCCAGGGTCTCAAGATGCCCGTCGGGCAGACGACTACGTCGATCGATTGAGGCTTCAAAAAGGATCTACGCAGGCAAGAAGTCAGCTAGGGAACAGGGCGCTCCTTGCGGGCAGGGCCAACAACAGCAGCCCAAGCCGCCCCCCCCCACTACCTCCTGGTGCAGCACCAGGCTCTCAGAGCTTAGGGGGCTTCGGGTCCAGCCCAAGGTCCCCCCACTCCCCCCCTTCGGGGGCAACATCCGGTCAACGACACCATGAGCTCAGTGACCCCTTGGAAGCGGACCATAATAGGGCAGAGGGCTACAGGAGACTCGCAGGCCCCTCGGAAGAAGAGGGGGGGTTGAGGAGGGGGGGGACCGCAGGCGCGCAGTGGGATCGCCAGGGAGAAGGGCAAATGGGGGAGCTGAAGATACGACGAACCACGAGCGACAAGGCCATGAGGCTGGAGTGCATACGGAGGGCCGCATCTCCACCAGGACGAGGGCACGCACCCGAGCAGCCGCTAGGATGATTGAGCGAGCCAATAGGCAGTCATCCGGCGCTCCTCCTTTTCAACAGATGATAGAGCGGACGACCCCGGTGGCATCACAGAGGGGGCCACTTCCGTCCAAACGAGAACCCCCCTCAGGGGTGCCTCTCCCACCACAACCGAGGCAGGGGATCCTGAGGCCACCGTCAACAACGAGGCAGGGGCCGCCTACGATACGTACACGTCCATTAGGGCAATCGAGAGTAGCGGTAGAGGAGCCTTTGCGGTCGCCGGTGGAGACGGCTTGCCCGCCGCCAGAACTTCGGTCGATGATATCGCCCGCCCTGCCAAGGGCGTCGAGTGGGGCTCTTTCGTCAACGGGTATGCAGTCGAGAGTAGAAGGTGGGCTGGAGGCTTTGACGATGAGGACATCGCCGCTCCCGCCAAGGATGGTACCTGCACCGGTCCAGGCGCCAGACCCCTCGTTCTCAGCGCCACCAGCCACGACTGGGACTCACTCCCCGACCCCTACACCAGCGCGTCTGCAACCCACCTCTGAAAAAAGGCCTCCCACGCCCCCGCAGCCGCCGTCACAGACGCTGCAGGAGACTCCAACCCTTTCTCCAAAGGCACGACGACCGGAAGTGTTCGAGCCGCGCCCAAGGCAGCCTCAGCCAACGGGGCAGCCCCAAGCAGAGCCACGGCCTCCACTAGCAAGCTCGATACGCGCGCGGTAACTGTCGGAGACACCGCGACCACCACCGACCACATTACAGCCTGACACGCCACCCCTGCGGTCACCTGTAACAGAGCCACGCCAGTCGTTGCCGACAGGGGCACCCCCTTCGACAGGGACGCCGCTCTTGACACCGGAAGCGGTGCTGCGGAATGTGACGTCATCGCAGCTAGCGACCGGACCGGCGCGGACGCCGCTACCAAGGACGCCACCGACGATTCCAAGAGGAGCGCGGGAGGGGGGGAGCTCGGGATCAGCGTCGACGCCAGAATCGCCGCCGCCGCCGCCACCCGCAGAGAATGGGCAGCCCCGAGTGGAACCCCCGGAAGACTGCTGCGTGTGCTACGAGGCATTGGTGGCCCCAATGGTCCATCTCGGCCGCTGCCCTCACGGACTCCACCTGCCTTGCTATGCCGCCCTCCGCGTCAGAGCGGTAACCGACCTACGATGCCCGGCATGCAAAGCTACCGCAACAGTCGAAGAAGCCGACATAATAGCACTCCGACAGCACAGCGAAGAGGTCATGTCAGAGGCGATGGCAGTCGCACGGCGTGAGGTGCAGGTTAGGAGAGGAGGGGGGTCATCCACCAGGGCCACACGGAGCGGTAGGAGAGGTCGAGTGATATGCAGCATCTGCCACGGACTGGTGGAGGCGATCGCCTCATTGCGTGTGTCCTGCTCATGCAAGGTGCACCGCCGTTGCGCCCTAAGCTTTGTTGAAGATGCAATCCCCCGAGCTAGGGCCAACGCGACACGTACGATCACACACAAGGTCACGTGCCCGAACCCGGCTCTACATGAGGTACACCAAGATGTAGATCTTCACCCTCTTCTCCAACAGATCAGGGGTCTCGGTAGACCGGCGGATACGGCGGAAGAGAGAGCCATAGGTGCCAGGGTCAACGCTGCGGAGCTCCGCCTCAACGGGGGGTCCACCACCCTAACTGGAACGATGGATTTGTCGAGGAGCGCAACTGAGAGAGGGGAGGAGGATATCTGGGGAGATTGGCGTGGCACGGCCCCCCAGCAAGCACAAGTGGAAGCGCCGTGCGGGGCCTGTGGAGAGCAAGTTGCAGACCGTACCAGGTTCTCTTTCGCAGGTTGGCTCGCTCATACGGAGTGCGCCGTGGAGAACGTACAGGGGGCCTCCGGAAGGGGAGACGATCGGTTCGGGGTAGCCATCCCAGAAGGGAACGGGCCGCGCCGTCGGAGAGCGTTTCGTCTCACCCATATACTGCCGAGGCTACACCTACGTTATGACGGCGCTACAGTGATGGGCGCCCATTGAAGGAGACAACTGAAAAAATCGTGGCGGTCAGCGATTTCGCGGGAAGAGGACGTCGTGAACCCAGCTCAGACCCAACAGGCAGAAGGGAGGGAGAGAGAGGAGGAAGACGCAGAGTGCACGTACTGCGGACAGGCTCTGGAAGACTCGGTAGAGGCTTCGAGGGGCATTCACAGGCAAGTACCTGTCGCGTGCTCCCACGGGGGGGTTGTGCACGCCAGTTGCATGCTGGAACGAGCAGACCGCCTCGCGAGAGGGCATACAGACCCGAAGTCCTGTGTCGCATGCCGCCACGAGGGGGACGGGGGAAGACGACCCCCCCACCCGGCGGAGCTTGCTAGTGGCTTACCAATGGAGGAGCCGGGGGGAAGATGGGCAACGTTAAGGAGCACCATGCAGTTCGCCAACCTCCTTCAACGGGACGCCCCAGGACCGGGGCCGGCTAGTTACCTGACAACCGGCGTATACAGCTCATTCGGGCACATGGTACGTGCCCACGGGAGGAGCCCAACCTCTTCGTTCCTCTTGTGCTCCCTGTTCAGCGATGCTCTGGGCCTGCCTCAAGCGGCCTACAATGATTTCCCACGCTTGAGGGAATGGGAAGTGGGTGTCGGCCGCTACCGTACGCGGTTCGCCGCGCTCGGGATCCGATCACAGGATGTCCTGCTTCGATTAACTAAGCGGAGGCTCTACATTGGGCCGCATGATCAAGAATACTAAGCGAGCCTTGACGCTGAGTGGGAGGAACGCTTGACGAGATGGACTCTCGGCGTTCAAAACGCGCTGGCGGAACGCAGCGCGCTCCCTCCCTTTCCTGTGGAGGCGGTGCCCTCGCCGGGAGCAATGGAGCCGGCGCTAGACAGAGATCCGATGAGGAGAGGGCAGATGGAGCAAGAACGCGCAGCTCCGAGTATCTCAGAGAGCCACCAAAACGAGGGAAGCCGGGATACCACGCCAACAGAACAACCCAGAACGCCTTGGACAAGGTCCGAGGTAGCGTCGACAACCCCCGGACCGACAGCGCCAACCAACGTGAGAGAGGGGGGAGCGATCGCAAGGGGTAGAGGAGGCCGATCGAGAGGTTCTGGGAGGGGTCCACGAGGAAGCAGTGCAGGGAGAGGGGCCGACGGGAGTACGGGACGAAACGCCAGGCGGGGGGGCAGTGCCCCACCCTCTTCGGCGGACAGGACGGGGGAGGGGGGAGAGGGGGAGGTAGTGGGGGGAGCCGAGGGAGAAGGGGAAGCGTGGGGACTTGGGGGGACAGATGGATCGGGGGGAGCGGGGGGAGCGGGGGAAGCGAGGGGAGCGGAGGGAGTGGGGGGAGCGCGGTGAACGGAGGGAGCGGAGGTAGCGGGGGGATCGGGAGCAGCGAGGGGAGCGGGAGGAGCGGGGGAAGCGATGAAAGCGGGGAGAGGGGGTAGTGCGCCATCTTCGCCAGCAGGCAGGGGGTCGGAGGGAGGAGTGGGGGCGAGGGGGGGGGCGAGAGAAGCGAGGGGACAGGGGGGGCGCGGGGTGGAGGGAGGGAGGGAGGCGGGGGAAGCAGAGGGAGGGGGAAGGGGTACCAGGAGCGAACCTACCTGAGAGGAGAGAGATAGTGAGGGTAGAGGAGAACCGGAAACGGGAGGGCCGCGGAATGGGGGGGGGAGAGAGGGGAGAGAAGGGAGAGAGACGGGCCAAAGAAGTGGAGGGAGAGGAGCCGCAATGGATCACAGGGGGTCCGGGATGCCAAACGACGAGGGTCCAACCGGAGGATCTCCCAGGGCGTCGGGGAGGAGACCCGGGAACGGGACGCGCCCCAGGGCCTTCCTTGGCGACACCACAGGGGAAGTGGCGTGCGGGGTCTGCGGTGTAACGCTACAACTAGGGCACTGGGCGGTACGCTTTCCATATGGACAAGGGCGCCACGTGCTTCACGCCTGTAGTGGTGGAGGCCCTTTCGAGAGGCGCAGCCCCGGCCCTACTCCGCTGCCAAGCAACCAACTGCGGGGCACAACATCCAAGACGGGAAGCACTGCACGCAGCGGTCCAAGCGGACCCGGGGCTTCGTAATCGGGCAGCGAGGATGGAGGGGTGACCATAGGTGACGAGGACCTCCGCAGCCGGGGGCGTTTGTACGGGTAGGACCAGAACAGCTTGGGTATAGGGCCACCACTTGATGCCGTTTCCTTGGATAACCTGGGCCAACGTTTCGCAACCGGGAAAACTGTGCAACCGCAGTTGGCTGGCGCACACGCGCGCATTAGCATTCACGTGGTCGGCATCCTCAACCACGCTATGGGTGAGCACAGGTCGAACCGAGAGTCGGCGACGCCGAACTCGCTCCTACGGGCGATCAAGCTATGGTACCTCATGCCAGCCCTGCTCCACTCACCGGACGGCCGAATCAAGAGGCGACAGAGGTTCGCGTTGGTAGAGAACGGGGATATGGTACTCCTGCTCTCATGGCTGATAGCATTCACCAGGGGAGGGGACCTAAAGCGATGAGATGCCGCCCAAGAAGATTCGGAGGAGGCGAAGCTGGAGCGGGCGTCGTCGGCGTGTCGCCACGCAGGAGGGGTTAAAGTGGCAGCTCAGAACCTGCTAGCAGAGCCACGATCAGCTGGAAACGAAACGACGTGGAGCACACTTGTGACCAAGTTCCCCTCCGAAGATCGCGCCGCAGTGTCCGCGGCGGCGGCCGCTGCTGTGTTGGCGACCGCCACCGAGGTGGAAGACGGAAACGCCCCTCCGTGGCGCCCTGACGATGAGTACGCCTCCGAGGTGCTCTTCGACGTCATCAGCTCCCGCAGTGCCCTTTCAGGCCCCGGAAACGATGGTCAACGCTTTGCGCACCTGCAATCCATCATCCACGCCAACATCGGGCGGGAAGAGTTCGGAAAGGGCATGACAGCCTTCTGGCGGAAAATCGTCGACGAGCCGGACGCGTTCCCGCCAGAATTCTGTCAGCTCTTCTTGCAGTCGAGCCTCACTGCCTTCGGGGAAAAGTGCCGGCCGGTCTTGGTGGGCATGACATGGAGGCGACTCATCACCGCGGGGTCTATGCGGCAGTGGCGGCCGCGGTTGGAGGAGGTCAACCGAGAGGTGAGGCAATTTGGGGTCGCAGTACCCGGAGGAGTGGAGCATGTGGGACTGAGGGCTAGGACGTTACACGAGACGGGCAACTGGGTCGTCCTAACGGACTGCTCCAACGCCTTCAACACGGTTAAACGGACGGCGGTGCTTGAAGAGGCGGCCAATGCGTTCCAGCGCTCACGTCGTTTGTGGCGAAGTGCTACGGCACAAGACCCGCCGACGTGTATTTCCGGATAGACTCAGGGGAGACCAGGACGATCGCCTGCTCCAGCGGGGTCCAGCAAGGGGACCCCATGGGGCCAGCAATGATATGTCTGGCGTTGAGACCAGGGCTGAAGCGTTCCCGACAGGAGTTCGAAGGAGAAGGAGTGGAAGCCTTCGCCTACATGGACGATGTATCTCTCGGCCTTATGGGGGTCACGGTCAACACGATTAGAGCTTTTGCCTTCCTCCGACGAGAGCTAGACGACATCGGCATTGTGGTCAACCCCGCCAAGACCGTAGCACTACCACCCAAAGGACACGTCCCGACGGCGGAGGAGATATCGCTCCTGGAGAGCGTTGACGTCCGCATCGCAGACGAAGGAGGGGTGACGGTGGTTGGTGTCCCGATCGGCTCGGATGAATACGTTCTTGGGGCGAGCAATGGAGGTAGTGAGGGACGGAGGCCCGGACCGCCTTGCACGCTGCCTCGCTAACATGCCAGACAAGCAAGCGGCGGCCCTCATCACCGTCGAATCCCTCGGGCAGCGGACGGGCTACCTCGAAAGGGCTCTGGACCCGGGGTTGACACTCGAAGCATGCCGAAGGGCCGACAACGGGGCTCAGTGGGCCTACGAAAATATCCTAGAGCTACCGGGAGCGGCGGACGCACAGTCGTTTTGCCAGGAGGGGTGCCTGGCCAACCAACTGACTCTAAAACCCTACCAACAAGCCCAAGCACGCCTTTCGACGGGAGCAGGAGGGTTAGGGCTGCCGTCGACGGAAGCGAGGCGAATGTCTGCCTCCATTGGCAGTAGGGTGGGCATCCTGCCGGACGTTCTAGCAGACCTCACGGGCCCGCTAGGAGACAGGGTAAAGAGGGGTCTCCCTCATTCGAGCAACATTGCTGAGCTCGGGGGCAGCCTGCGAGAGATCAGAGACACGTGGGGCGTGACAAAAGAAGCGATGGAGGGCATCGTCCCCGAATCCTGGCTGGAATGGAGCATGGGTGCAGAGGGGGACCTGGTCCCAGGGCCCTGAAGCCGACATGCTGGCGGCGCATGATGCCGTAACCACCAACTCCCGGAAGGCTCAACAGAGGTTGGGCAGGGTGGTGAATCAGGGTCGACACGCTGCACACACAGCTTCGCTGGAGGGGCTACCGGAGATTGCACGCCCCCTTGGACCAGGCGACCCGCTGGGGGGGAGCGAGACTAAGGCCTTCGCCAAAGCTCGCTGCAGGAGCCTACAAGGAGCAGGAGCCACTGATTGCCTTCGGGCGAGGCCAACAGACTCGCTCCGTGTCATACCAGCAGAGGAGTTCGTGGGCATGGGAAGGCGCTTCATAGGCATCCAGGAGCACGTGGCGGTGAGGTGGCCCTGCTGCGAGGCAGTCGACATAGACACACGCCACGCACGCATCTGTCCCTGTTGATTGATCTCTAAAGGTATAGACGCAACTGGCACGGGAACGCGTGGTTGCTCCAGACAATAACACGGAACTCATCTTATATTATACATCCGAGCTGTCGAGCTGACTCGCCTCATATGGAGCTACATCTATCGAGTGGTATTGGTGGGGTACACGCTACCCCGACATCCCAATACCCTACCACCAGAATCCCTGTTCAGCATGGAACTCCTCAATCTACGATGGATCTTACGGATCGTGTTCTTGAGCACAGTCAACATCCCCCCTGCTCACTATACACGACGATACTCCAATATCCCCCCAGGTCGGTAACACTGTACACGACCCTACCAATGTCCCCCCTGTTCTGGTGCATGACAAGGCACGAAATAGCAGGGTTGATAGATCGCAATATCAGAATCACCTCATACCAAACTCAGAAACTCAAAACTCCAATCTGCAACTCAAAAATCAAGTCCTCGAATCAACACTCGAATCGTCATATCATTATTCAAACGATCAAATCCAAAGCCTCTCTGTTCCAAACATGTAAAACTCTCGAAATCCAATGCCAGGTAAAACGGCACTCTTCTCGGGATTCAGCCAGGTAAAACGGCGTTGTCCGCGGAATTGATCCAAGTATATTCGTCCACTTTCAAGAAAATGTAAAACGCAAATCGACTCGAACGTAATTGTAGAAATTCCAATCCTGTCGACAAATAATCAGCGTGTTAGTTACCAAAAACCGAAAACGAAAAGTATTCAATCCGAACCGTATGCACCCCCTGGCATTTCAGTGTTCAGTCCTACCAACCTCTCTCTCAGTATTCCGAACTTCTATCCAAACCTTCCCTCGTCAGAAAACATTTTTATGTGGACCGCACACGCCCCCAGGCGCTTCCTAGTCTCACTTCAGCCTTGTCAAAAACCTACCAGGTAAATCACAAGTATCATCAGAAAAATACCACAGGAGTGGTCATGCCAATAAAAAAATCAAGTCAAGAAACTTAATGCCAGAGATCGCGAGGAACCCCGTTCCTCCGGACAAGAGTCTCCCCTTATCCCCTACTCCCGCCATAGATACACAGATCGCGACGGTAATGCGAGATAGCACATAGGTTTCCCCACTAGAAGAATATTTGACGTTGCGACCACTCGGAAAATACCAAAAACTCTCGTGGAATCCAAATCGACCGGAAACACAATTCAAAAACAAAAAACAATGAAATCATTCATTCAGATTCACAGGCAATCACATTTCATTAGAAACCACCCCGATACCCCAGACACTACTGCTGTTGCCTCCGCCGCGGCTGCCTCTCCGTCCGGTCTCGTGGCGTCGCCGCAGCTCGGGTCATCCAGCTTATCCTCCTGGGTGAATCAAACGTCGCCTCCGCAGTAATGACCCGACACACACAAGGGATGGGGCGTGCAATCGAGCGATTAGGTCTGCATTGGGTGTTTTGCTCTTCCCATGTGTTAACAGCTTTCCAACTCCTCTTTACCACTAAAGTTTCAAATGCGACTGTAAATAAACAGATGCTTGTCAACGAGAATATCTGGTCCCACATAAAATCCATGTATTCCTCGACCACTAAATACATACCAGGTATACCCGGATGTTTCTCTTTCCATTCTACTTCTGCTGCTGTACTCTTATTGAATATTACCCCGTTCGCATACATACGAGCATCTCGCCTTTTGGTACGTACGTATCAAGTAACATGGGTGGTCCTACACATCAACTCAAAAACTTAAAAACGAGATGTCCGCGTATAAAGATATAAATATGTGGAATGCCGCAAACTAACGGAGTCTCAACTCACGTGTTGCTGTACGTAGTTGGGCTCAAGGGTTCAACACATACATAGATGATCAGACAATACTGTAACCTGCATCTCATGCCCATATTTTCCCAACTAGGTAACAGTGATCTCCGGGGCCCTCCCCTCGGCAATCGCTACACTGGTGTCTGGAGGCACACTATCATAATCATTCGTATTGTCTCCAGCGCGCACGCTCGAAAAGCACAAATTACGAAATTCGGCGAGATTCGAACCCCCGACCCACCCTTGGGAATTATACAGCACTACCTGCTAGACCACTCATTCCGCGTAACTTAAAAGGAATGGACCACTGAGCTACTCAGTCACTGCTAGATGGGGGGAAAAAGGGTTGGATAGGCAAGAGCTGAAAGACATACGTTTTTACGTCATATAAAATGAACGCCATGCATCGGTCGCAGGGATACAGCAGTATGAATATCATAACGAAATTCTTCATTGTTCATTCTTCAATGGTTGCATAAAATACAGACAGATGCTTGTACCAGATACAACTTGACATTGTGGTGCTCCGCAGGCCGAGCAACGCGATGGGCATGATAGTCCTGTGCTGGGCAAACAACTCAATAAAAAAAACATCCAGCATCAGCGCGTATCGGCTTCCATGCCCAGTACATCTATGCAACTTAACTCGGCGCCGACTTTGTGCACTTGACTTCGATACTTCATTCTCCCCCGAATTCTCAGCCACAACTCGAATTTTACGCTTTCGCATATACTTTACTTTCATCTCGTACAAGTACTCGCACTCGCATCGATGCCCAACCAGAGCCCTCGACCAGTCAACTATAAAACAGACAGACGTCATTGTCCTGCAATCGTCTACATAATAACTTCAGTGAGGGAAGCTATATACGAACACGTCCGTGCATTTCATTCTAATTCCAACATTCTCAATTCTCAATCGCAATGTTCGGATATTATCTTCCACTCTTAAATCGATATAAAATCAATCTAAAAACGGAAATTACCGACAGCAAACAATCAACAAAGTCAAACGTGCCTGTTGCGGACGTAAGTCCTTGCTGGTGGCGCCTCGGTCTCTTCTCTTTCACCCTCTCTCGCTTGGGGCAGTGCATCCTGTCGCGCCCGTGCGCTGATCCCGAACAGCAGATGCAGATTCCCCCCCGTGCGCCCATCCTCACTCTCCTTCATCTCCTTCCTCGGGGGCAACGTCCCCCCTCCATCAACCACCTGCGGGCGCTGTGTTTCAGCAGTCCAGGAAAACGATTTTGCCCAAAAACACTTTCAGCTTCCACCCGCGGTCTCCACCTTCCACCCGGCTCCTCCCGGCGATACACATACGCGTCCTTCACCCTCTCATATATTCTTATTAGTTTCTACTTCTACTTCGCCAGCGCGAAACGAACCCACAGATAGATTCAGGCAGATACCTGGCTCTCCTGGGGTGTTGCAGCATCGACGGAAACGCGGCGGTCGAGACGACGGCGGCGGCAGCGGCGGTAGCGAAGACGGCGGTTGCGGCGGCGGTGGTGACGGCGGCGGCGATGACGGTGGTTGCTGCGTGCGCTTCATCGTCGCAACAGGCGCAGCAGTCCTCTGACTGCTGCTGTTGCGACGGTGCTACTGGAGGTGCTGTTGCCCCTGCAACTGCTGCTCTCCAGAGCCTTCGCCACCAGTGCCAAGCGAATCTACCAGGTCCGGCTCAAACTTGGCCCTGCTGGGATCGCTGCTGCTTCTGGTGCGGCATCTTCTTCTTCTTCTCTTACGTCCTTTCCACCAGGACCTCGATCCTCTCCGGGATCATCCGCAGCAGCAGCTTCTCTACATGCATATACATGCATATTCTACTAATTTCCCACGTTGGCTTCCAGACTAGACACGTCATCTAAACCAGACATGCCGGAAGGTTCCCACCTCTCTAGGTTGGCCTGGGCCACGCTTGCCAATAGAAGATCACCGGTTCTTCACTAGTGTGTTGATTGATCTCTAAAGGTATAGACGCAACTGGCACGGGAACGCGTGGTTGCTCCAGACAATAACACGGAACTCATCTTATATTATACATCCGAGCTGTCGAGCTGACTCGCCTCATATGGAGCTACATCTATCGAGTGGTATTGGTGGGGTACACGCTACCCCGACATCCCAATACCCTACCACCAGAATCCCTGTTCAGCATGGAACTCCTCAATCTACGATGGATCTTACGGATCGTGTTCTTGAGCACAGTCAACAGTCCCAGAGCAAGGGCACAGGTGAACCAACATCAACCGTTGGTTCACGCGATCTCCCGCATGCTGAAGAGGATGGGAATCCCTCACCAAGTGGAGAGCGGCGAACCGTTCACTGCAGACCGGAACCTGCGGATGGACATCGTTGTCAGGAGAGGAGGTCTTCGGGACGCTCCTAAAAGGGAATACAGGGAAAAGTCCATCCTGCTGGACGTCACCCATGCAGACCCGCAAGCGCAGGTCCACCTGCGAGGAGGCAGCGCTGATCATGATGGATCAGCTGCCTCTACCTCCGAGGCGCGCAAGCGCCAACACTACGCGCGTCTGGGACATGTGTCCGTCGACGAGCGGAGCCACATACTAGCCACCTTAGCGGTGGAAAGCTTTGGGCGCCTCGGGGTAGAGGGCAGCAGCTTCATCGACCAGCTGGCAGCTAGCGTCGTGGGGGGGAGGGATGGTGCGTCGATGGCAAGGAAGGGGGTAGTGAAGGAACGCCTGCTCCAAATCGTCTCGGTGACCACTCAGGTCGCCATTTCGAGGAGGGTGTCGAGGTTCAAGCTTCAGCTTAGGGACCGCCAAGAAGGAAGAAGGAACAGGGGAGGGAAGGACGACAGACCCACACCGATGGTGAGGGGATGGAGCTTGGATGCAGTTTAGGATTTAAGGATAGAACGTAATGAGAAGGAAGGAGCAAATACAGCAAATAGAGTAGACAAGCTGAAAGTTGGCACGGAAGGGAGGTAGACTTGGTGCATGGGTTTCCTTTTGTTTCCGAGGTTTTCTTCTTTCGGGAAAGTTATGAGTGATCCATGTTGAAGATCATGCTGCACATTGTCTGATGGCAAGAGGAATAATATATATGTGGTCTAGACAACTCGATTGGGAGAATGTCTGGCCTTCGTAACCGTCTAGGCAATAGCTTTGAGGGGTTGCCATTTCGTGTGCCCGAAGACGGAAAATAAACAATTCACTCTATTTTCAGTAGTAGGAACTAAATCAATTCAAATTCAGGTCAATCTATTTAATAGTTTTCGTCAGATGGCAACTACGAATCGAAAAAAACAAATTGAAGCAAGACCCTCCAAAAAAATTACATTTGTTTCAAACGAGTGTCTCGTGCGAGTCTATCCGTCAAAAACACAAAAACACTAACAGCATACAAAAACACTCTCGAAAACAAACAAATAATGTGTCGACTTTATCGGGATCACACCACTGTGTTGTTCGCGGGCGAGTACACCTACCTGTTGAAAAGGGCTATAGCTTGCAAAATGGTAGAACGTGCCGGCTTTATCGTTGGTTTTGCCCAAAATGAGCGTGCCCAGACCACACGGACGGAGGACACGACCCGCAAAGAAGTCCGTGGTACCCGTATCGTTCTGTGGTTTGTTGTCAAAGCGTGCAAATCTTTACCGGGGTCGAAATGGGCAGTCGGTCCCGTGTGCCAGGCACGAAAAGGCTAATCGGCCGAGATCACCAGCACCCCCACCCCCCCATACTCTTCATAACTCTCTTTTCATCTACATGCAACAGTTTTCTTGCCAGCATATTTTCTCGTACCCAACACGAGTGTCAACACTGCAACAAAACCAGCAGCTACATGATGATTGTATTTCCGAATCGAAAAACCAATAAATACCTGGTACGAGGTACGACATGTTTCAAAATCAAAGTAAACAATGCAAACTTCCCGCTTCTCTTGTACAGGGTGTAGTAGGCGTAGTATATGAATGATTTTGCGTTCATCTGATGGGCTAAACTTTCTACGTACGTACATAACTAGCATTCGCTCATTTTCCCGAGAATAATCTTTTTTTTGAAACCGGCGGACGCCTCCTCTCCTCTCCTCAGCAGAGATTCCTTCTCCCAGATTTTTAAGGGTCCTCGGCGGACGACGTCCGAGATAAAGGTATCTTGTTGGGCAGTTTTAGTTCACAAAAATGTATCAGGGTATCACTTTTTTGTCGTTGCGTTTTATAAAGAAACGTACGAGAAGTATACAACAACCGCTATCGACCCGGAATACAGCTTGCAAACTATTTCAACCGCCGGCTGCTTTGTTGGTTATGACCAATGAGCATGCTCAAATGACGGAGCGAGAACCCAAAAGTGAAATCCAACGGACAAAGAATACAGCCCCGCGCCAGATATGAAAAGGAGAAACGACCATCACAACCCCCCCCCCCCGCACCCAACCCGTCACTTCTACATTTTCTGATTGGCCAGCTCTTTCCACACAACCAGCAGCACAATTATCTGCTGGCACGACCTTCCCGCACACCCAACGCAGCAGTAGCAGCAGCAGCAGCAGCAGCCGCAGCAGCCGCAGCAGCTGCAGCAGCCGCAGCAGAATAGCAGC
The DNA here is from genome assembly GCA_031213475.1 of Nereocystis luetkeana. Taxonomy (NCBI): domain Eukaryota; class Phaeophyceae; order Laminariales; family Laminariaceae; genus Nereocystis; species Nereocystis luetkeana. The sequence continues at coordinate 3,775,236 of JARUPZ010000009.1, read as the reverse complement.
ACGGCGGTGCGAGCGATGTCTCCGCGGTATATTTGTCAAGCATCCAAGTTGGACTCAGGGCGTGCATGGAGCGTAATGCTCGGGCGCGGTGGCGCCAGCAGGCTGGTATTGAGCGCACCATTATTATTCAGCAGCAGCTCATACTCGAAATGAGTGGGAAGAAACCGCTCTCCTTTTTGCCGTGTTGCTTCTGGTGCGGGCCGTGTTGCTACTGCTGCTTCTGCCCCGTGTTGCTGCTGCTGCTGTGCTATAATAATAGCTTGTGCGTATGATGCTCCCATCCAACTTTTGCCAGAGTATCAGGCGATAGCGGCTGGCAGCGGCACTGCTGTTTATTGTTGACATTCTACTGGCACTTTGTATCTCTGTCGCTTGCATACGTATTTTTGATAGGGGTGTTTTTGCGCCCATTTCGTTTCCCCGCTTTAGGGATCATAACAAAAAACCGGATCTTCCTTTTTCACCAAATTGCCTCATCGACCCTTGGATGAAAAGTGCATCCATTTCGTCTCCCCGAATTCGGAAAATAAGTACATACCTCTATTTCCAGTATCGATATCATTAAAAAAGATTCCCTCTACCAAAACGAAAACACTTGAAAATACATTGTTGCACTACTATTGTGTTTGCGAAGTTCCGATGATGGTTTGGTTTGGCAAATTTCTGTTCTCCCGATCTCGAAAAAAATCAACTTCCAAAAAACAGGACCCAAAAGGGCCTCATATGGCCCATATCACTGCGGCCATGTTGTCGAATTCCATTTCTCCAAATAATTGTCGGCGAAAGTTAGGCAATATTGGCCTCTAGTGTACGAAAGATATATATATCACAAGATACCATCGGCTCTACACTAGATTTGAGAAGTACCACTAGCTGCCCCGGTGCTACCCGCAACCACTTCATGCACACAACAAGTCAATTCGCGGCACCTCCAGACCCTCGATCGAGCACCACTTCGATGATTGACCGAGTTGATTGTCTCGTTGTTCTGCTTTACCGGATCCGCAATGTTTGTTCATTGTCAGTTAACTAGATAGGCGACCATACGAAGCAAACACGCGTCAGGTCATTTGCCTGTATGGAACTTGCTCACCCCGGACGATATCACAATTTATAGTACGTTCCGATTGCAAAAATATATCTGTAATGCTTCCTATTTCAAGGAAAAGCGCATAACGCCTAACAACCTCGTCGGCAAAAATACTTTTTGCCGACGCCCACCCGCCTCTATTGCCGGGAGGCGTACAATTGATATCAACCCTATTCCGACGTGAGTATAAGGGTGGCGTTGGAGCGCAATCACAGGGGCGAGAGCGCTGAGAATGACCGAGAGCGTTTCAAATGTAGCACAGCTCATATCCTAGCAGGAAGAGGTTCGCGCGTGGAAAGAGAAAGCGAAGTTCATTGCATCAGGTTTGGATACGTTGTACCGTGCTTGGTAAACGAACGAGTAGCGGCTACTAAAGCTGAACCTTCACCTGGATTCATGTCCCGACTCATTTGTTTATGTCTCGAACAGCAGCTGCTAATTTTTCGTGTGCTTCGCCTCTAAGTGGTTTCTGTTTTTGTGGTGTTTTTTTCTTCTATTGATGTTCCTTTTCATTATTTTTACCTTGAAAATTGTTCTCCTGCCGTTTATCTAGCCAAACCTTTGAAGAAGTTAGAAGGAATAGTATTGGCACCTGTGTCGGCGAGGGTTTGGAGATGACATTTCATGTGGTAAGGTTTTGAATGCCATTCGAATCATATCAGCGCCGTGCAAGTACGGAAAAGTAGAGCATCCGATGAGTTTGACGCGTTCGTCCTCTTCTCTTTGGTCGGATCCCGTGGTTGGACGACAGCAACACCGGACGAATAGTGCGTAGTTTTTTGCGACTTTAACACTTCGGGAGAAGGCACCAAGTTGATGCATGAGACGTCTTGCTCGGGCCTAGGTTGTGCGGGCGAAAACGCGTGTCTGGCTGGGTCCTCAGGCGCAAGACGGTACGTGGCTGCGTCAACCCGAAGAGGGTTTATCTCTAAGCTCTTAATGGCCATGAAAGAACACGGTAAAGGGGAACAGTAGGTCCCTACCCCGCCGGGTAGGCGCCTTTGAGCGAGTCCATGGGTAGTTTCGTACATAAAATTGGTGTCCGAGGAGCAAACGGAGGTCGGGGTAACGGTATATAAAGCAGCTCCAACGTTGTAGCACACACTCATGGACCTGCTGAGGAACATGAGGTCGCGAGCGCAGGTAGTTAATTTGCTGGCGGATCGCATCTCTCGTCAGAGAGATATTGCCCTGTATGCACTGGCCTGTTTCTCGATTCACAGGGAATAGGATCACTCCTGAACTCTTAGGTCGCAAATTCTGCGGCCCCCAACCTATAGAGGCCTGGGTTTTAATTTTCAGTTGGATAAGACGCTTCGAGAATCTAGCAAGGCGGGGTCTAGCGTTGACAGACCGGTTATGCCCGGAGACGTGCTCGAGCCGGGCGGGTTTCGACGTACATATCCGCCATGCAGCAGATTAGGTGGGATTTAACCGTCGGGGATCTTTCCCCTTGGTTACGACGGAGGGGGGGCGGGGTTCTCGGCCCTCTCCGCAGCCCGAATGACCGCTTCCCTCCAGGCCCATGTGCGAGAGACTGGCCTACCGGACCATTTCACGATGCACTCCTTTTCGAGTGGGAGGCTCCCTCACCAGATCCCTGGCCGGGACTACGGTGGACGAGATACTGAAAATCGGTGGTTGGAAGACGGAGGCTATAGGAACATACTACCGGTCGCCCCGTTGGTTCAAGGGGTTAACCTCGAATTCCAGTTGTGTTTGAGTCCTGGGTTCGAGCCCCAGATGAGTCGGACATTTGACTTTATTAACAAAATTAAAAAATAAAAAGGATTCAATTGTTGAGAGCGCCTTGCAGCGTGGGTAGGCATAATTCGATGCGAGTCGACGAGGGAAGAAAATGCAGAAATATTCTCTGGATAAAAATGAAGGCACGTACCGTAGCGGGAAGGGGGGAGCAGAGCCTGCTATGTGACCCCGGATCTGAGTTACGAGTTGGAAGGAGAGAGAGAATAAGATGTGCGGAGATAATAAATGGCATGAAAAAAATAATATATATGGCATTAGGGGGGACTATATTAAACCGGATCTACGTAGCACACAGGCCAAAACCAAGATTTTTAGCTGGTTTTAAAAGTTACCTTTTGTTTTATTTCCTATGATCTATGGTCCCCCCTAATACTTTGGAAGGTTGCGTAATACCTGGCCGGCGCAGCCGTTAAAAAAGGCGGACGTGTAAACATGGCTACGTAAATAATACCGTTCGAAGTATAAAACAGGTTTGACTTCGCGTGTATAACCAGCGGCGGGGCGCGAGCGCCTGGGCGATCGACCGTCAGAGCGATGAAGCACGCGAACCGCGATCGACAATGAAAGGGGCACAAGGCCGCCTGCAAGCTTTTGAGCAAACGGACAATTGACGTTCAAGCGGCCGAGTAGTGAGCAAATGGTCGGTCGTCGGCCGATCGGCGGCGTAAGAAAATATATCATGTCACCCAGGAGTCATCAGTCTTTGGCAAAGCAAGGAACGATTACCCAGTCAGGTAATGTTAGGGACGATAGCTGGTTGGGAGGACCCGAGACCAGGCGGACAGCGTAAGACTTGGCATAGATGCATAGTCGGAGACCTTAGGGAGTTCCGAGCCACCGAAAGGTCAACGGAAGTTGCTTCCTTGGTGTTTGGAGTTGAGACCGCGTTGTGATCCACTGCAGACAAAAAGGGGGGGAAGTGGTACCGGGGTATCCTTGAAGCAGTCGAATGGTTCATGGTGAGGTGGCTCGAGCCTGAGGCTGAGATGAGTAAGCAGCGCCGCGCATCCGCCATGGATGGTGTCCAAGGGAATGGGGGGGGAGGGGGCAACAGGAGAAGCGGCAGAAAACCCGGCTAAGGGAATGCAGAGAGGGGGGGGAACAGGAGGAGTAGAAGGCAGACTGCGGTAAACAAAAGTCGGAAGGAGATGGCAGACAGTCTAGCAAGGCACCAGACCGACTAAGAAATAGAACATGACCATAATACTAGTGCCACCAACTGGTGCAGCTGGTTCGAACGTGGTCTTCCCTTGTCTTCTTGTATATATATACATATATATATATATATATATATTTTTTCTCCTTTCTTCCTCTGATTCTCCGTGATTTTGATATTGTTTCCTTCTCTTCTTTTTCTGATTGGTAAACCGTACTGAATGAGTCGTGTGGCGTGGTTGGATGACGAACCTGCTCTGCTCGTTTTGTATTGTCTGACGCCAAGGGGCTAGGCATAGTTGACGAACGCAGGGCGGAAACGGCAGTCTGGGTAGCAAGGTACCAGGCGGATTAGCAGGGAGAACCCTGGCTATACTACTTGTACGACAAACTGCTGCCGCCCCCTGGAGGGTGCTTTGGGCTTTGGTCTGCCTGTTATTTTCCCTTGGTTCTTTGTCATACTCTGTTTACAAGCAGTGGTGGTTTTGCTAATTTTTGGTTTTTTTCCAGCTCGTGTTTTTCAAGTGTTGGCCACCTCACCTGGGGGTGGAGGGCACGACAGATAGTTTCTTCTAGTTTTTGCTTTCATTTTGTTTTCTTGATCTCTTTCTATTTGTCTTCTTGGTTTTTGTTTTCTCTTTGATTGTTTCATGTCGTTTCTCTATATCATTCAATGCGTATGTCGTGTCAGTCGTATCTACTGTAGTATGATGACATGGCATTGCATTGCCCACTGTGATAATGCTTGGGACGATAGATGGTGGAGAGAACCCGAGACCAGGCGGACAGTGTAAGACTTGGCATAGATGCATAGTCGAAGACCTTAGGGAGTTCCGAGCCACCAAAGGGTCAACAGAAGTTGCCCCCTTGGTGTTTAGAGTTGAGTCCGCGTTGTGGTCTACTTCAGCCAGCAAGGCGGGGAAGTGGTACCGGGGGATCCTTAAAGCAGCCGAACGGTTCATGGTGAGGTGGCACGAGGCTGAGGCTGAGATGAGTAGGCAGCGCCGCGCATCCGCCGTGGATGGTGTCCAAGGGAATGGGGGGGAAATGAGCAACAGGATAAGTGGCAGAAAGCTCGGTCAAGGGAATGCGGAGAGGGGGTGGGACAGGAGGAGTAGAAGGGAAACTGCTGTAAACGAAAGTAGGAAGCAGATGGCAGTCATGATAACAAGGCACCAGGCCGGCTAGGAAGTAGAACATGACCATACTACTGGTGCCACCAACTGGTGCAACTGGTTCGAACGTGGTCTTCCCTTGTCTTCTCTTTTTGTTTTGTGTTTGTCTTTCTTGCGCTGACTCTCCGTGATTTTGATTTTAGTTTTTTTCTCTTCCGTTTCTGATTGGTACCACGGTAAGCCGTACTGATGATGGAGCCGTGTGGCGTGGTTGGATAACAAACCTGCTCTGCTCGTTTCGTATTGTCTGACGCCAAGGGGCTGGGCATAGTTGACGAACGCAGGGCGGAGAGGGCAGTCTGGGTAGCAAGGTACCAGGTGGATTAGCAGGGGGAACCTGGCTATACTAACTACTCGTACCACAAACTGCTGCCGCCACCTGGAGGGTGCTTTGAGCTTTGACCTTCTTTTTTTTTTTTTTTCATCCCATTCATTGTCTTCACACATCTTCTGCTCTCTCTCCTTCTAACTCGTAACTCAAACCCGGGGTCACATAGCAGGCTCTTTTCCCCCCTTTCCGCTACGGTACGTGCCTTCATTTTTATCGCGAGAAGATTTCAGCCATTTCTTCCCTCGTCGACTCGCATCGAATTGTGCCTTCCCACGCTGCAAGGCGCTCTCAACAATTTAATATTTTAATATTTTTATTTTTGCAAATAAAGTCAAAGTCCGACCCACCTGGGGCTCGAACCCAGGACTCCAACAAGTAGAATTCGAGTTAACCACGTGAAACCCCGGGGCGACTGGTCTTCCTGTTATTGTTCCTTCGTTATTTTCCCTTGCCTATTTTTCCTTTGTGCTTCGTCTTATTTTGTTTACAAGCAGTGGTGTTTTTGGTACCAGGTATTTTTTTTCTTTTTTCCAGCTTGCTCTTTTTCAAGTGTTGGCCACCTCGCCTTTGAGGGAGGGGCACGAGAGATTGTTTCTGCTAGTTTTTGCGTTCATCTTGTTTTCTTCTTCTCTTGTGACTTGTCTACTTTGTTATGTTTTCTCTTTGATTGTTTCCTTGCGTTTCTCTATTTCATAGACTGTGTATGTTGTGCCTGTCGTATCTAGTATGATGACATGACGTTGCATTGCCCACTGCAGTGCTTACTGCATACGTGGCAACCAAGTATCTCTGTGGCGTAGCTTTGCGACCACACAACTTGTATGTCTTCTAGGATTAAAGAATCGGCACGGACACTGGTTGTGCTGGATGTCGACGGGTTGAAAGAACGGTTTAATGTGAAGAACACACACACTGCTGTGCTTACTGCATACCTGGTACGTGGCAACGTAGTATCTCTGTGGCGTAGCTTTGTGACCACATTGAAGTAGTAGTATCTCTTTTAGGATTGAAGAATCGGCACGGACACTGGTTGTGCTGGATGTCGACGGGTGGAAATAACTGTTTAATGTGAAGAACACACACACACATATTCGTTTTGAACACCTAAATTATATCCAATATTATCATTCGCCTCTTTCTGCCTGTTTGTCCTGCCCCCCCTGCGTATCAAAAAAACTCCTATGACCTATGTCAATGGAAACGCGAAGTTCAAAATGAGCTGTTTTTCAAATATTTTTCTTTAAAAAAACAGCCGAAAAACAAAAACGTACCGCCGCTGTGGGATTTGTTTTGTTTTTTTTCAGGTTTCCCCCAAACGGCTGCAGGCGGCGCAATTTGTGTGTTTTCTGGTTGCGAATTGTCAACACGGTGATCAAAACCCGCTCGTGCGACGATTGACATTTGATACCGACATAGACTCAGCCCACGGCCAACCCGCTCGGTATCTGGCAAGGCCAACGAATATAAATGACAGCCTCGAAGATATCAGGTGGATCCATGGTCTAGGGCGCGAGAGCTTGCCGGCAACGTCCTACGGTATCCTCCCAAACCAGAAAAAAGTTTTTTTTTTGCCATTCGAGACGGATGGAGAGATTTTGTCTTCTGTTTTGTGCAAACCAGCTGACATTTGTTTTTTCTTCATGCGCCTGGTCAGCTCCCGCCATATGACACCGACCATGGCGTGAAGACGGTGACCCTAGGGTGGGTCGGAGCACCAAACGAGCGCACTCCGTTCAGTATTCATGACGCAATTGGTGGTTTTGTTGATCGATGTCTGTCGAGGACTCGGAATCTCGCCGCTTCGAACCGAAGATCGGCCTGAGGTTTGCTCAATCCGATGTTGGTAAGCCGATGTTGGACCAACATCGGCCTCAGATTTACTTTTTCCGGTCTTTACCGAAAGTTAGACCTAATAGATATGCCAATGGTACTACGGAGGTTGCAATAAAAAGTTTGAATTTCAAAGATACCCGCCAAATATTATCCAGAACACGCTTCCTATGGGCCACTTCAAAAAAAAAAAAGTTCCTAACTTTTGGAAAAGCCTGAAAAAAGCAAATCTGGGGCCGATGTTGGGCCAACATCAGCTTGAGAAAAACTCAGGCCGATCTTTGGTTCGAAGCGGCGAGATTCCGAGTCCTCGACAGACATCGATCAACAAAACCAACGATTGCGTCATGAATTCTGAACGGAGTGCGCTCGTTTTGGGCTCCGACCCACCCTAGCTAGGGTCAATGTCTTCACACCATGGCCGGTGTCATATGGCGGGAGCTGACCAGGCGTATGATAAATAACATCCGTCCCCTCGTTTGCACAACAAGACAGAAGACAAACCTTCTCCATCCGTCTCGAATGGCAAAAAATAGAGTTTTTTCCAGGTTTGGGAGGATACCGTAGGACGCCGCCCGGCAAGCTCTCGCCCCTTGTAGACCATGGTTCCACCTGATATCTTCGAGGCCGTCATCTATATTCGTTGGCTTTGCCAGATCCCGAGCGGGTTGGCCATGGGCTGAGTCTCTGTCGAGATCGAGCGTCGATCATCGCACGAGCTGGTTTCTATCACCGTGTTGAAAATTTGCAACCAGAAAAACAAATTGCGCCGCCTGCAGCCGTTGGGAAAAAATAGATAACAAAAAACATTTTTCTCTTTTTTTCCCACAGCGGCGGTACGAGAATTTTATCGTCTGTTTTCTTAAAGGAATATATTTCAAACCAATCTTTTGAACTTGCGTTTCCATTGGCATAGGTCTTAGGGACTTTTTGTTTTTGTTTTTTCACGTGGCCCTTTTTCATTTATTTTTTTTCTCATCCCATCTATTATCTTCGCACATCTTCTTCTCTCTCTCCTTCCAACTTGTAACTCAGATCCGGGGTCACATAGCAGGCTCTTCTCCCCCTTTTCCCGCTACGGTACGTGCCTTTATTTTTATCGTGAGAAGATTTCAGCTTTTTTTCCCTCGTCGACTCACATCGAATTGTGCCTACCCACGCTGCAAGGCGCTCTCAACAATTAATTGAATCCTTCTTTATTTTTGCAAATAAAGTCATAGTCCGACCCACCTGGGGCTCGAACTCAAGACTCAAACAAGTAGAATTAATTCGAGGTTATCCACTTTAACCACCGGGGCGACCGATAGGAAGCCTGTTGTTCTGAAAAAAATTGACGGGCATCTTTGAAATTCAAACTTTTTACTGAAATTTCGCTGTCCCACTGGCATAGGTTACTATTTTGGAACTTGGACCCAAGTTACCATCAGTACGAGTAGGCCTATTCACCTTCCATACACTACGTCGATACTTTAATACTTGGAGTACTAGACTCAGGTGCCTACCTCCTCGGAGTAAACCACACTTTAACGACGGCCACAGACTGGCCCGACCAAGGTGGAAGCAACGAACCGGGTTCGAGCCGGTACACGAAAACTTGAGAAATAACTGTGGACAAGGGTTTTCTCTCGCTCTCCGGGGCAGAAAAAAAAAAAAAAAAAAAGAGTAAACCACATTCTGCAACAACCAACCTCACGCGATCAGACTGGCAGGGATGTTGAATGTTTGTGTACCTCTGTCGATCCCCTGACTCTTGGATAAAAAAATTCCGGATTCTCAGAAAAAGTCCGAATTGCAGTGGAAAACGCAAATTCCCAAACGTTCGGGATAATATGGAGACACCTTCGCGAGTCGGAAAATAGAGTCGTGGCGCACAAATCAATATATATATATATAGCGTGATTCCAATCCGGGCGAGGAAAGGGTGACGTGACCCACAGTAGTAGTAGGCCCGCCGTTTACCTACTCGCGAAGTAAGTGCGTGGACCACATCGAAACACTGCAGTTTTAATATTTTACGTACCAGGTATTGTTTTGTAGCTCACGTTGGAACTGTTAACACCAAAACCGGTAACAGACGGCGCATTCTCTTACGGTCTCCTCGTGCCCGCGTCGAGTGTGCCGTGGGATTCCGATCCGAGCGACATCGCGAAACCCCCGACAGCCTACTGTGACAACAACGTTTTAGCCATCTCCTCGCGGCGCTTAGGCCCCTCCCTGCCCCTATAGATTTGAGTGTGTCTGCTACTAGCCACACCCGAATCAACCACGTTCAAGAGTCAGCTTCACTACACTACTGCAGCTGCTGTTCCTGTGGATATAGCCCGGAGAACGAGGAAAGCGTGCTGCGACCAAGCAGGAGTGTGCGATGTCGATATTCTCCTGGACGGAAGACTCTATCTTCGACGTCCTAGGGCTGACTGGAGGCGTCTTGTTGGTCCACTCTCAGATTCCCCTGATACATCAGATCTATACCCGGAGAAGCTCCGAAGACATCAGTTACACCTATCGAGTATGAACTGCGTAACAGCAGAAGTATTAAAGGTAGTACGCCACATACCGATATGTGTCCAGAATTGCAGCGAGGTGAGCATTTGTGGTGGGCGAGGAACGCCACTCTAAACACTGTTGTGGTTGTAGCTTTTGTTAAAGTTGTTGTTGTTGTTGTTGTTCTCACATTAACTCATCGCTACGATACAATGCAGTCCGTGGTCGCAGGACAAGCTCCTGTAAATTTGGAGTGGAAGAAATCCCTGGGTAAAAAATAAAACAAGCGAAACGTAGTACACACGATAAATGAAGCACGTCTACACTTCAGACGAAAACGTGAAAAAAGAAGATCCGCGCGCGTACCCATCCGATACATGCGGTACGCTGTGCAAATCGCCACAGAAACCGAGAGGACCACATACTACCCAGAAAATGGACAGGATTAAAATACAACTCGACGTCGAAAAATCGAAATCAAAAATAAAAAAACAAATCGCCACACATGCAAAAGGGAAGACCAGAGAAAAAAAGTTCAACTAGGCAAGGAAGCAATATAAAGCAAGAACTCAAGAAAGGACACGCAAGAAAGAGATATCTGTTTTTTTTGCAGACTTCAGGCTCGCACGCATCGCGAGGGGTGTAAAACAAAATAAAACAAGCATATGCACTCCACGACTAAGGACCCCAGGGAAGCAAAAAGAGACTAGCACACTAAAAACAAAAAAAAAACATGAAGCGAAGCAAAAAACAAAAAACAAAAGAAGACAGCAAAAAGCAAAAAAGCGAAACGGAAGATACAAACAGAGACACAAAGAAGTACAAATGCTTTCGTTGGAGTTGCACCCAGCTGTCCGTGATGGCTCTATCGGCAGCGAAACGTTTATCCTCCACATGTAGCACCGCTGTGGAAAACATTATGAACAACAATGCCTTGGCCCGGTCGGCCCATTCCTTTGCACCTGCTCTCGTTTCTATTCCAGTCAGTTCCCCTTCTCTCCAGCCCCAAAAACGATTGGAAGACCTTTAACAGTCTGGGAAGGGATCTTGAGGTTGGTCGGCTGTTCAGGTGTTTTGGTTCCTGTTCGGATCAAGGTACGGGCGAAGACCAAACCCAACCCCTGACTCTAACCCAAACCCTAACCCTAACCCTGACCCCAAACCGCAGCCAAAACGGGCCAAACCTCGCCGTAAGCGCGGCTGCGCCGCGTTTGCATCGAACCAGGAAATTTCTCAGTTGTTGCGGACGACGATTCCGAAGTAAGTGCAGACCACGCGACACCTCTTTCAAGTCGAAAACATCCTTAAAAATCCCTTCTCCCAGATTGCTAAACCCACTCGGAGGGAGCAACAAATGACTCCACGAGGCTTTGTGGGTCTGATAAAGAACGTACAATAACTCCTTGCGTGTGAGCCCGACCTCAACGCCTTTAGGAACGCAGTTCCGTTTTTGGGGCAAATACCTCGGGATTTGACTGGTTTGTCGCCAAAATGGGACACCAGTTCTTGTAGGTGTTAATCACGCCAAAAATACATACCCCACTCGCCGTCCGCCTGCCGGGAGAAGCGAGGGGAACGGAGGTATGTATACACTACTACTGTTGTTGTTGTTGTTGTTGTTGTTGTTGTTGTTGTTGTTGTTGTTGTTGTTGTTGTTGTTGTTTTTTTTTTGTTGTTTTTGTTGTTTTTATTGTTGTTGTTGTTGTTGTTGCTGTTGTTGATGTTGTTGTTTTTGTTCTCGCTTTAAATCTCAGGCGAAGGAGTCCTTGGTCACACAATTGTGCTGGAACCCTAGGAGGAGCCGAAAAACAAAAAAAACGAATTCGGTTGCCTAGAAATATCACACTCTGGACAATGGACCCAACAATAGTCTATTGCTTCGATAATAGATGGGGGGGATCGGTTGATGGCCACTGCAGGCCACACTAGATTGTGCGAGACTTCGACCGATGGCCATTGCCGGTCACAATAGATTGTGCGAGATGCCTATCGATAGTCATTGGTCATCACAATAGGTTGTGCGAGATGTCTATCGATAGCCATTATGATTGCTGGCCACAGTCGATTGTGCGAGAGGTGTTTCGACGGCCATTGCCGGCCACAATAGATTGTTCGAGATGTCTATCGATAGTCATTGGTCGCCACAATAGATAGTGCGAGATGTCTACCGATAGCTACTATTGCTGGCCACAATAGATTGTGCGAGAGGTCTATCTATGGCCATTGCCGGCCACAATAGAATGCACAAGTTATCCATCGATAGCCATCGCGCGATATATGCGAGTCAATCTATTGTGGATGGCGATAGTTACTGTTGGACAAAATCGTATTCCCGAATTTCCTGCTTTATAATTTCCTTTCCGATGATAATGAGAATTTATCTTGCGGGGTACACCAAGTTGCCAAATATGTACCTGGTATCAGGTATATCATGTCATGTACGGTTGTGGTAATGTGAACCGATGCATCATGTTGTGGAGGCCATATTACATGCTCTCACACTCATTAGAAAAATACATTGTATAATAGACGTGTAATGTGAACCGATGCATCATGTTGTGGAGGCCATATTATATGCTCTCACACTCATTAGAAAAATACATTGTATAGTAGACGTCGCTAGGAACTCGCGCACCAGGATATTGATAACTGTCGTTAACTTGTATGCGCTGGTAGTTTCGGAAATTGATTCTTCGTCCAATATTAACTCCACTTTGAATAAAACGGGGGTCATTAAACTAAAACCATCTTATGCTGAAAATTATATTGTTTACGTTTCTCATCTCGAGTGTTTTGTCCCATCCATGCTGAAATCAGTTAAGTCATATTTTATTGTTCGGATGCCGATCAATGTTACAAGGAAGTCGTCAGGTTTCCGCTTCTTAGCTTGTCAAATTGAGTGGAAATGTGCCTCAAGTGAGGTAAGTCAGGTTCATATTTTCGGAGCCCGGCCAACAATATATTGTGGGTGGCGATGGCTATTGTTGGGCACAAACGCGCCCCTATCATTGGCCTTAATAGAAGCTTCGGCGGTCGTCAAGAATGGCCATCGACATGCATCGTTTCACTGTATAAAATAGGTTTAGGCATTAGTCTTTAGCGAAATCACGCCCAACAGTCTATAGTGGGTGACGATGGCTATTGATGGATGCAATTGCGTGTATATTGTTGGCGGCAATAGCCATCTGTAGACAAACGGTTTGGTCTATTGTTCAAACAATATATATCGCGGTTGATGCCCCAACATCATTTGTTCAGGACAATGGCCATCTATGAACAACGTTGTGACTTCATTGTTAGGGCAAAGGCATATTATTGTGTCCATTGCCGAAAATATATGGTTCCCTAACAAGATCTATCGAAAGACAGCGTTGCCAGTCCATTGTTGTTAACAGTGTCTATCGATAGACTGTGCTGCTAGTCTATAGTGGTTCACAATGGCTACAGTGAGCCAGCGTTGCCAGTCTGTTGTCGTTGACAATATCAATTGATACACACTTTTTCGGGGCTACTGTAGCGGCAAAGTTCTTTTTCCTTTCTATTGTGCAGGGTATATGCACATTACTACCTCATATATCCCAACATCGAAGGAATCACCCTTAATAACACCGAGTACCAACCACAACAACACAGCCGACAATGCAACACACTTAACCTCCAAGATGCCCACTGCCTTGTTAAGATGTACAACGTTACAGCCCTCCTTCACGCTATGTCATGCACCCACATCGCTGATCATCACCATACACTATTCACTCATTCGATACTGGTCGTGATCACAAAATGAAATTATGACATTGCTGCGGCACAACAATATTCCAGTTCTTAATAAATCAGAGTACATTGTAGGTGTGGAAATAGGCGCATGATCGTGTCCATCGATAGACATTGCCCACCACAAAAGATTATCATCAATGTTCATCGATAGCAATAATTGACGGTCCCAATAGAATATAAATGTATATATCGATAGTCATTGCTGGTCACAACAGATTCAGTAACATATATATATCGATAGCCATTGCCGTTACAATAGATTATGAAATGCATCCATCGATAGCCATAGCCGGCAACAATAGATCAAGAAGTATTTTTATCGATAGCCACTCTCTGTCGGCCTCAATAGATTCTGCTAACTATCCGTCGATAGCCATTGTCGGTGACTATAGCTTTCAACTCAGATACCTCAGCACACTCCTGCCTGGACAATATGGTGGAGACGTAACCTATCGATAGACATTATCGACGACAAAGGATAGAGGAACGTGCCAATCGATAGACTTTGCCGACCACAATAGACCCGCTCATTGCACAATATAATATAGCGTTTGCAGAGGGCATTGTCTTTTTATTGTCAAGGTTTGCTTTTGCACAGGGCATTGCCTACTGTCCAGGGTGTGAACAATATACGCGACGAAGAAAGCGCACACAAGATAAAACCAATGTGCAAACAGAACTTTCAATAGCATGGCCACGGGTATATCCTCTCAACTACCACATAGAGTTCCCCCGTTCCCGTCTCGAACCAAGTTGTGTCTGCCTACTACTGCAGCGGCGGCTGCCTGGAGTGCTTTCTGCACCGTACGCAACGCACCGCAGTCGTGAAAACAAGTGAGGAACACACCTGCCTGCTATCCGGAGTGCTGTCAGAGTGAAGACTCGAGGATATGCCATGAAAAAGGCGCAATCGAACCCTCAACCGTTTTACAATCCTATTTTTTCTGAGGCTCCTCACTTGAGGGGCTTCATACCTCATCCGAAAACAGACTCGAGTAAACATCAAGTTGAATCTCGATGAATAACCCCAGAGCCCAAGTGTGCAGCAACCAAAAAAATTGAAACAAGATTGGAATTCCGACGATATTAAGCTTAGGAACCCAGTCATCCGGAAACAAAATAGAGAAAATGTGCTGTCTCTATCGTAGAAAAACGTCCTTAGACCTATGCCAATGGTACAACGAAGTACGAAAGTGTATGTTCAAATATATTGCTTTAAAAAAACAGCCGGAAATTTTCTCGTACCGCCGCTGTGAGAAAAAAAAGAGAAAAAAGTTAGATTTTTATTTCCCCCCCCCCCAACGGCTGCAGGCGGCGCAATTTGTTTTCTGGTTGCAAATTGTCAACACGGTGATAGAAACCAGCTCGTGCGACGTTCGACGCTCGATCTCGACGGAGACTCAGCCCATGGCCAACCCGCTCGGGATCTGGCAAAGCCAACGAATATAGATGACGGCCTCGAAGATATCAGGTGGACCCATGGTCTACAAGGGGCGAGAGCTTGCCGGCGGCGTCCTACGGTATCCTCCCAAACCTGGAAAAAACTCTTTTTTTTGTCATTCGAGACGGATGGAGAAGGTTTTGTCTTCTGTCTTGTGCAAACGAGGGGCCGGATGTTATTTATCATACGCCTGGTCAGCTCCCGCCACATGACACCGGCCATCGTGTGAAGACATTGACCCTAGGGTGGGTCGGAGCCCAAAACGAGCGCACTCCGTTTATAATTCATGACGCAATCGTTGGTTTTGTTGATCGATGTCTGTCGAGAACTCGGAATCTCGCCGCTTCGAACCAAAGATCGGCCTGAGTTTTTCTCAAGCCGATGTTGGGCCAACATCAGTCCCAGATTTGCTTTTTTCGGGCTTTTCCTAAAGTTAGGATTTGTTTTTTTTTCTACGTGGCCAATAGGAAGCGTGTTCTGTCTTTTTTTTGCGGGTATCTTTGAAATTCAAACTTTTTATTGAAACTTCGCTGTACCATTGGCATATGTCTTACTACCATACGAATATCAACGATCGCCATGTCTTCCAGGGCTGTTTGACACAAAAAGGTGCAGCACGGCTATGATACCCCGTCTCTGATAATTGCGGAGGGTATTTCTCATGAAGGGTATAAAGCAAAAACCAGTTACGTTAATAACAAGTAGATACTATTCTGCCTCGAGAAAAACAAAACCAGGAGAAAACAAAGTATGACTGCTTCTCTCCATACGCCACCGACTGAAGAACACGAAAACCCGAGCTCTCAGCCTATCTATGCTGAGTACGAGCAGGGGAACTAGGACGCAGGGACAGCGTGCGGTTCACGACCTGCTCTGACTCTAACTGAAACCTACAAACAAATATTCGACCAAACAATATCTGGCTAGACTTCCGCTTAGCATCTCGTACGGTAGCTTGAAGGGGCCGTACTGCTCCACCGAGGAAGTCCGTCTGGATCTGCAGCGGTCTAGCGACAGTGCCACGAACATCGAGCTTCAGACTAGGTAGGGAGGGAACCTTGCGCGGTCCGTCTGGTGGCCTGCTCGCTTTAAGGACCACGTGGGGTGGTGGTGTTGTTTTTTCTTCTTAACCCCGACGCCGGGGAGTTCATCCCTCAGGCGGCACGGGTACATCACCACAGCAGAGAGGCTGGCCACATCGTGGGTATGCATGCACGACAGGAAGGACGAGAGTGTCGGCGTGGGTTGGGACGGCTGCACGCAGATAAGGGAAACCAAGGCGCGTACCGGGCTACGAAACGGAGAGCCACTTTCGCCATAGAGAAGAGAAATAATAAAAAAAAAAATTGGAGGCGGCGACGAGCCTCACGTTGGCTGGCAACGAAAGCATCACGCGAGGGTCGTAGGAGACAGAAGGGGGCACTTGTGGCGGTAACGACCTACAATGTGCGTACCCTTGCTGTAAAGGGGAAGAACGGGTACGGGCATGACGGGCGTGTACTGGCGAAGGGTCGGCAACTCGGCTGTGACGTCATTGGCCTGCAGGAAACTCAGCGGTCCGGCAGCCCGACGTTCCTTGCGGCAGGGTATCGCGTTTTCTGTTCAGGACAGGAAAAACCAGCGACCGGCAAGGGCTGTACGGAGTAGGCCTAGCTGACGTGGAATCGTTATGCAGCAAGCGAGGAGCGGACAGTTCATTAGGGACGAGAATGGCACGCTCTTACGGGAGAAAGGTGCGAATTCGTGAACGGTGAGCGGGGCTTTACCACAAGCTCATAAACACGAAGTCCATGAAACTCGATCCCACGATCATCGACCTCTTGCCACTGCGACCGCCTAAGCTGTCGCTTGAAGATGAATCATCCAAAAACGAGATTGCAGAAGCACTTAGGGGGGTGTCAGTTTGGAAAGCTGTCGAGCCAGATGGTCTCCCGGCCGAACTCCTGAAAATCGACCACCCGTCATTCGCTCAGTGCTTTCACAACATCCTTGTCACTGTTTGGTTAACAGGAGAAACCCCCCAGCGATTGAAAGGTGCGATCATCAAGGTCCTTCACAAAAAGAAGGACCGAACTGACTGCAACAACTACCGAGGGATTTCGCTTGTTGCCCACGCAGGCAAAGTTTTTGTTGAAAGTTGTCGCGTCCCGACTCAGCAAACCTACTGCGAGACCGAGGAACTACTCCATGAGGAACAGTGGGGCTTCCGCCTCGCACGATCAACGATTTATATGTTGTTCATCGTGCGCTGGTTGCGAGAGCTCGGACGACAGAGGAAAATTCCCTTATACGTGTGCTTCATCGATCTGCAGAAAGCGTGCGACTCTGTCGACCGAGAGCTGTTATGGAAGGTACTCACACGCTTTGGCGTACCAACCAAGATGCTGAGAATGAGCCGTAATTTCCATGATGGCATGCGGGCTCACGTGCGTACTGATGACGGCGAGCACTCGAAATGGTTTGATGTCATGCAGGGGCTGCGGCAAGGCTGTGTACTATCACCGCTACTTTTCAACTCATTCTTCGCTGCTGCGTAACACGTCGCACTAGAATGCTTTAACCAAGACGAAGCCATAGTAAGGGATTTGGTCCAACTCAGTGATGCTCGAGTAGTTCGAACAGAGAGGCAGGAGCTTTTGGCGAGCGTGCGAAGGGCTGTATGGGGAATGTTTTACGCCGATGACGCAAGAATTGTCTCGGAGTCTGCTGAAGGGCTCGCAAAAATGATGACAGTCTTCGTGACTGTCTTCGAAGCAACAGGCCTCACGGTGTTGGAAACGAAGACGAAGACAATGCTCCTACAAACACCAGACCAGACAATCCACGCACCACCGCTTGGCATAGGAGCGCCAGGCCAGAGGTATGCGCAGACGACCCAGTTAATATACCTAGGCGGCAGTATCCACGAAAGGGCGACCCTCTCCCTCGAAATCGACCGACGGATCCGCCTCATGCGCGCATGCCCCTTAACGGTTCGGCCCGCAGTTGTATGATAGTACGACCGGCCCCCCTGGCCCTCAAGTCCGAATGCTGAAGGCCGACGTGATTTAGACACTGCTGTACAGGTGTGTGACGTGGACTTTCAGAGCTGAACATTTTGCCAAGCTTCGAACGGCTCACCATAAGGTCCTGTTGCGAGCCATTGGCTTCCAGCGCCGACTTCGTACTGACCATACCACCCTCTGGTACGCGAAGACCCTCAAGATGGCACGTTACGAGAGCGTCGAAACGACCATTCGTATACGGCGGCCCTTCTTTGCGGGGGGCGTGGCACGGCAAACCAAGGAGCGATTATTCAGTCGGGTAATGTTCGGGACGATAGCTGGTGGGGAGAAGCCGAGACCAGGCGGGCAGTGTAAGACTTGGCATAGATGCATAGTCGAAGACCTTACGGATCTCCGAGTCGCCGAAAGGAAAACGAAAGTTGCCCCCTTGGTGTTTGGAGTTGAGATGGCGTTGTGGTCCACTGCGGCCAGAAAGGCGGGGAAGTGGTACCGGGGATCATTGAAGCAGCGAACGCTTCAGGGTGAAGTGGCACGAGGCTGAGATGAGAAGGCAGCGCCACGCACCCGTCGTGGATGGTGTCCAAGGGAATGGGTTCAGGGGGGGGGCAACAGGAGAAGCGGGAGGAAACCCGACCAAGGGAATAAGGGGAGGGGGGGAACACGAGTAGTAGAAGGGAAACTGCGGTTGACAAAAGTAAGTAAAAAGGAGATAGCAAACAAGGTAGCAAGTCACCAGGCCGACTAGGACGTAGTATATGACTCTACTACTTGGGCCACCACTGTCGCAGCTGGTTCGAACGTGGTCTTCCCTTGTTTTTTCTCTTTTTTTTGTTTTTTTCTTGCTTGCGCTGATTCCCCGCGATTATTATTTCATTTCTTTCTCTTCCTAGTTTTATTGATATATGCGACATTGAAGGAGTCGTGTGGCGTTGTGGGATGACGAACCTGCTCTGCTCGTTTCGTATTGTCTGACGCCAAGAGGCTGGACATAGTTGACGAACACAGGGTTGAGACGGCAGCCTGGGTAGCAAGGTACCAGGCGAATTAGCAGGGAGAACCATGGCTATACTACTTGTACCGCTCTCTGATGCCGCCACCTGGAGGGTGCTTTGGGCTTTGGGTCTGCCTGTTATTTTGCCCTTGTTATTTTTTCCTTGGTTCTTTGTCTTACTCCGTTTACAAGCAGTGGTGTTTTTGTTATTATTATTTATTTTTTTGCAGCTCGTTCTTTTTCAAGTGTTGACCACATCGCCTTGAAGGGGGGTGCGGCCCGACAGATTGTTTCTTCTATATTTTTCTTTTATTTTCTTCGATTTCTTCTTTGGTTTCTTCATTTCATAAAATGTGTAGGTCGTGCCTGTCGTATCCAATATGATGACACGGCATTGCATTTCGCACTGTTGAGCTTGTTGCATACCTGGTACATGGCAACGTAGTATTTCTCTGTGGGTGTGTTTTCACATTAAATCGTTCTTTCTATCCGTCGACATCCAGCACGACCAGTGTCCGTGCCGATTCTTCAATCCTAGAAGTGATACAAGTTTTGTGGTCACAAAGCTACGTCACTTTTTCCATTTTTTTTCTCATCCCATTTATTATCTTCGCACATCTTCTTCTCTCTCTCCTTCCAACTTGTAACTCAGATTTTTGGGTCACATAGCAGGTTCTTCTCCCTCCTTCCCGCTACAGTACGTGCCTTCACTTTTATCGCGAGAAGATTCCAGCCTTTTCTTCACTCGTCGACTCGCATCGAATTGTGCCTACCCACGCTGCAAGGCGCTCTCAACAATTGAATCCTTTTTTATTTTTGCAAATAAAGTCAAAGTCCGACCCACCTGGGGCTCTAATCCAGGACTCAAACAAGTAGAATTCGAGGTTAACCACTTTGTTTTTTTTTTTTTGTTTTTTTTTTTTTTTTTTTTTTTGCTCATCCCATTCATTATCTTCGCACATCTCCTACTCTCTCTCCTTCCAACTCGTCACTCAGATCCGGGGTCACATAGCAGGCTCTTCTCCCCCCTTCCCGCTACGGTACGTGCCTTCATTTTTATCGCGAGAAGATTTCAGCATTTTCTTCCCTCGTCGACTCGCATCGAATTGTGCCTACCCACGCTGCAAGGCGCTCTCAACAATTGAATCCTTTTTTTATTTTTGCAAATAAAGTCAAAGTCCGACCCACCTGGGGCTCGAACCCAGGACTCAAACAAGTAGAATTCGAGGTTAACCACTTGAACCACCGGGGCGACCGTACTGGATTCTACTTGAACCACCGGGGCGACCGGCTACTGAGATACCACGTTGCCACGTATGCAGTAAGCACTGCAGTGGGCAATGCGATGTCATGTCATCGTACTAGATACTATAGGCACGACATACACAGTCTCTGAATTAGAGAAATGAAAGGAAACAATCAAAGAGAAAACAAAAACCAAGTAGACAAATCGGAAGAGAAAAACAAAAAATGAAAGCAAAAACTAGAAGAAACAATCTGTCGTGCCCCCCCCCCCGCAGGCGAGGTAGCAAATACTTGAAAAATAACGAGCTGGAAAAAAAAAGAAGATAGCAAAGACATCACTTCTTGTGAGCAGAGTAAGGCAAAAAACCAAGGGAAAAAAAAAAATAACAAATGGAAAATATCAGACAGACCAATGCCCAAAGCACCCTTGGGCCTAATCTTCTAAGACGAGCGAAGCGAGTCGTAAGTCGGACTGGGAAATCGAGCGTAGCGAGGTATTAAGACGGCCGCAGGCCGGAAATATTTCGACTAAGTCGCGCGAATTACAATCGTCTTAATCCATATTTTGCGTCTTAGACTCGTCTTAGCGCGCCTTAGACACGTCTTAGATTCGTCTTGGCACGTCTTAGGTTCGTATATAGGCACGTCTAAGCTCTTGGCAGTAGTAAGGCAAGAATTATTTAGAAAAGTAACAGTTAGCTACTCCAACGAGGCACGGGTACAGCAATCCAGCAACCACACAACAACGTAGAGCGCCAGGAAATACGGCAATAATCCAAGTATCATCAAGCCACCGGTACCTGATATATATGTGCGATTATTACGTAAAATGATGGACGAACAGTATTATTACGTACCTGGTACTTTTACGTAGGAGTTGCTCGTTTGTTTGCATTTGACGTCACGCACAGCAGTACATAATTGAATACCAGGTACCTATATTATATAAATGTATTTGTTCGTACATTAATTCGTACATACGTGCCCATGTTCGAAGTGAAAGCTCCGAAATCGCATTGCGAATAGAAGGCACCAGGTACCTGGTTTTATTACGTCGTTTGTTTTCTACGAGGACGAATGAATATCATACCGTCAGCAGCCGTGAATACCAACAAACTCAGATTTGGTATAACTTTTCACATATTGATAGTGCTAATAGTAGTATTATAAATATTAATAGCAACCTACGAAGCCACGACCAACAGAAAACAGAAAGTCAAGAGATAAGTAACTAACTGCTGTATTTGTCCTAAAATATGTCGTTCAAAGAACGACACGTTGCTACCGGTGGAGTGATGCATCCGCTGTCTAAGCATACCAATGGATTTTGCGCAAACACTAATAATATTATAACAATACTAACTGCCCTGCCCACCGAACAAAGGAAGAGATCAGTTAGTTGTTGTCCTATGTTGGGCGTCCCAAATAAGGCATTATGTCACCTGTAGTATCATACTGATGTACCACGGTATATCTATAGCAATAATTGCAAAAAAACAGAGAAAACGAACAGCAGGAGAGTAGTCGCCCAAAAGTATACCATCGGGATGCAATTATGTTTTTTCGATATCAAGTACCAGTATATATTACGACGTTAACAACCAACACAACTTGAAACAAAAAACAGAGGTAAAGGGTAGCAGATTCCTCAGGTAGTACGTCGAAATAAATTGGAGTGGACCTTCTCCCAACCGAACTGCCAAGTGGGGAGAGAGGATACAGATCATGTTTTGTTTTTCATAAAAAAAAAAATTCTAATGCTATCCACGAAAATACGGAGGACCGTGTTCGATGTCCCCGGTGCCAGGGAAGAAGAGCGCATGAAGGCCCGAAAAAAGAAGGTTCGAAAGAAGCAAGTTGAAGCAGTCGATTTATATGCAGTCCTCGCTGTGTTTCCGCCTATTTCCACAGCTAGCTCGCTATGGTCGTGTCGACCCCCTAAGACGCCTCGACCGGCGTCTGGTGCATTCTAAGACGAATCTAAGACGTGCTAAGACGAATCTAAGCGTGCCAAGACGAATGTAAGACGTGACAAGAGGCGATATTATAGCGAGTAAGACGGGGCTCTCTCTGATAAACGGATTAAGACGTATTTTAAAACACGTCTTAGAAGGTTGGGCCTAAGCACCCTCCAGGTGGCGGCAGAAGTTTGTGGTACGAGTAGTATCGCCAGGTCCCCCCTGCTAATCCGCCTGGTACCTTGCTACCCAGACTTCCGTCTCCACCCTGCGTTGGTCAACTATGCCCAGGCCCTTGGCGTCAGACAATACAAAACGAGCAGAGCAGGTTTGTCATCCCACAACGCCTCACGACTCCTTCAGTACGGCTCATCAATCAGAAAGAGAGAGAAAAAACTACAATGAAAATCACGCAGAGTCAGCGCAAGAAAGAAAAATTCAAGACAAAAAGAGAAGACAAGGGAAGACCACGTTCGAACCAGCTGCACCAGTTGGTGGCACTAGTAGTCTGGTCATGTTCTACTTTCTAGTCGGCCTGGTGCCTTGCTACCCTGTCTGCCATCTCCTTCCACCTGTCGTCTACCGCAGTTTCCCTTCTCCTTCTCATGTATGTCCCCCCCCCTTTCCGCATCCCCTTGGTCGGGCTTTTTGCCACTTCTCCTGTTGCCCCCTCCACCCCCATTCCTTTGGACACCATCCACGGCGGATGCGCGGCGCTGCCTACTCATCTCAGCCTCAGCCTGTGGCGTAGCTTTGTGACCACATAACTTGTATCGCTTCTAAGATTGAAGAATCGGCACGGACACTGGTTGTGTTGGATATCGACGAGTACAAAAATAACGGTTTAGTGTGAACGATACACACACCGTTGGACTGCTTTACGGTATATATGCCTTGATTTGAACAGACCCGGCACTCCTATAACGGATATCCTACGTATTGACCACATCGAAATTGGTCTAACCCGAAAGCTGAACTACCGCAGCAGTGTAAGCAGTATAAGTTACTGCTTTTACTCTTCGGTTCGCCGTTTGGTCGTTTTACCGCTCTTTGGTTTCGCTTGTTTCGTATGTATGTATGTGTGTGTCGTTCAGATTAAACCGTTATCTTTATAATGAGGCGAGCGAGCGAAGCGAGCCTTTTTTTACTTGGTTTTTCACCAAGGAGAAAAAAGACTCCTCACAACGGCTCGGGTACGAGTGTAGGGTGCCAAGTGTTGACTTTTTCTGAATGTGTGTGTGTGAGTGAGTTGGTGTGTGTAATTCATCATTTTTTCGGTCCACCTTTCACCACTGAGCTCGACGCACACGCCACCAAATCCAGTCGCCGCGGGCTCTGTGCACGCACACACACGCAAGACACTTTCTCGTCCTGGTGGGGTGGAAAATAGTTCACAGTTCGTCGAGCTAGGTGCGGCAACGTGTGTAGGCCCATGCCTCTGCTGGGATCTGTTCAAAATACAAAATCATAACGATATTTTTGTGCCTGTGCCAACAGCAGGCAGACTGTGCCTGTCTACACCAGGCAGACTGGGCCTGTCCACAGCAAGCAGACTGGGCCTGTCCACAGCAGGCAGACTGGTCCTAAACACAGCAGGCAGATTAAGCCTGTCCGCAGCACTCCACAGCAGGCAGACTGGGTCTGTCTGTCCACAGCAGGCAGACGGCTTTGTTTTTTTAGATTTTTCTTCTACCTACGTAATAGCTAACGAAACCCAACTACGAGTAGTCTTAGGCAGACTTCGCCTGTCTGTCCACACCTTCGTTCGGGCCATGTGCTGCAGGTGATATTGTCAGGCCTACCCTCCTACTGACGAGGGGACGGAGAAAGAGGAGAAGACCTGCTGTAGATGTTGTACAGCAGTCAGGAGTAGTGGTAGCACCTGCTACGAGAACCTTTTTGGATACGTGTATGTCATATCAGGCACCAGTACCAGGTAGTAGATATTTCGTCTTACAAATTATGGGGTGGATATTAATGTTCAGGTCGTCTGGTGATGACTGTCCTCAAGTCGTATGACGAGGACTTATCTCACACGCCTGGCCGATGACGGTCTTTAGAGGCTAGCGCGCGAAGCTGCGGTTAGGCAGCCTGGGCTGCACTGATAACGAAGATGTGTAAGACGATGGTATCTCAGTTGTTGATTGTCGCTCTCGGGACTTGTTGGTGTTGTATCACGATGAACTGGTGAGAGTTCAGAGGAAGGGGGGTGATGGAGAGTGGCATCGCAAGGGGGGTTGCGCGCGCGTTCTCGTCCCACTGGACTGTCAGCTTATCTCGCTGCAACTTCCGCTATACCATCAACTTGTCAGTTCAAATGCCATAGCGGCACAACTACTTGATCGTCGAACCGTAACTTCGTTACTTATTGATTCGTCGAACCGTAACTTGCAGGTCTCGTCGTGGAACAAAATACGCACACGTTGCATATACGTATGACGTACGAGTCCGACATCATGGCTTGTCATATCACTGCTGTAGAGCATCGATACAATAGGATACTGTCTCGTACAGAATGTATCCATTCCTAACACGAGTCCTCGAATGACTACAGCAGTCAGGCAACCCAATATACTGCTCGCTACTACCAGGCAGGTGCAGCTGCACAGTATTGATACAATCTAAGATACGTACTACCGCATAGGAGTAATCTAACACTCTCCCTCAATTCGTGCAGCAGTATCATGCGCCGAGGTGATGCTACTACAGTGGGTCGGATGCCGTTCCAGTTTTGCGACTACAGAAGAAACTTCGACTCAAGATCTGATCATGGCTAACGATCACCAGCGCTTGTTGGAAACATCAATAAAAATTGCACTAAGGTGCTGATCATGGCTAACGATCACCAGCACTCGTTGGAAACAGTAGAAATTGCACTAAGATGCTGATCATGGCTAACGATCATCAGCACTCGTTGGAAACAGTAGAAACTTTACTAAAGAGCTGATCATGGCTAACGATCATCAGCGCTTGTTGGAATCGACATCAATTCACGAAAACACTGACCACGTACGTAATGGTTACAGGTCACCAGTGCTTATAGGCAACAGATACGCGCAGTATCTATTGTACTGTATTACACAATATTTGTCTACTCGGGCGGTTCAACTTTATGTCTACATCCTCCGAACTATATATATTATCACGTATTCATACAGCATACCAGGTATGCGCTCACTTTTTTACGAGGGTGTACTCGGATTCCAGGCTTCGTATAACCGAGGCCCGCAGTTCGCCTAACCGGTCTTCCACGATATGTTGGATTGCCTCGTCTACGTGCCGCTGCACAACGAGCGACAACTCGTTTACCATATTGTCGAATTTAATTCGAACAATCTCTTCAATGCGGCTATCGAGACTCTCGTTCGTGTCGTCATCGGATACGAC
The DNA here is from genome assembly GCA_031213475.1 of Nereocystis luetkeana. Classification (NCBI taxonomy): domain Eukaryota; class Phaeophyceae; order Laminariales; family Laminariaceae; genus Nereocystis; species Nereocystis luetkeana. The sequence continues at coordinate 3,749,600 of JARUPZ010000009.1, read as the reverse complement.
TTCCTGTGACAATAACAACGCTTGCCTTAGTAGACGTTGGCCTTGCTCTTCTTCGTTAGCAGACATGATGACGGCAGTTGATGGAGACGCTGAGGATGAAGATGGTGTATTGGTCAACGTGCCCTCTTCGTAGTTCCTAGTAACATTCATGCCAAGAATGAGACTAACTTCGCCCATGTCCGTCATGGCAAAGCGGTCCATGAGGGCCGTTTTCAGCCGCTTGACTACCCCAAGGTTGCTTCCACTGATCAGGATATCGTCGACGTACAGCGTGAGAATGGCGAATGTTTCATCGCTGCCATGTGTGTAAACGCAAGGGTCAGACGACGTCGGTGTGAAGCCAATCCCCAGCAGCGCTGCATCGATGGTGTCGTACCACAGGGCGGGCGATTGGGACAGGCCATACAAACTGCGCTTGAGTTTCATGACCATGGGTTCCCCGGTCTTCATGTCTTTTGCGTCGTGTCCAGGAGCCGCCTTGACGAACACGTCGTCTTTAATTGTACTCTGGAGAAACGCAACCTGTACATCGACCTGGTAGACTGGCCAGTCATGCTCACACGCTATAGCTAGCAGTACGCGCTGGCTACCGATACGGCATACTGGTGCAAACGTTTTGCCGTAGTCGATGCCGGCTTCTTGGGTATAGCCTTGTACTACTAGTCGCGCCTTGAACCGTCCGTCTGCCTTCTGCTTGAATACGAACCTCGAGCCGATGATCTTCTGCCCCTTAGGTACGCTGGTGATGGGTACAAGGTCGTATACCTCGTGGTCCGTTAGACTGGTCATCTCCTTCTCAATTGCCTTCTGCCATTCCTTGCTTTGCGGGGAATTGATGGCATCCGCGTAGGTGCTGGGGATCCTGATTTTGGCGTTTATGTCTCCCCCCGAGAACCCTGTGTAGTCAGGACTGCCTGTTGCATAGGCAAAAGCTGGGACGGAGGAGGATTGTTCTTCGTTATGAGCGAAATCAGCTGATGGGCCCACTGCGAGTGCCAGTGATTCGAGCTGCCGAAGCTGGCGTTCATTGAGGGTGCCTTCGATATTGTCTTCGTCGTTTGGGTTGTTGCGCGTGGAGGCGCGAGTTGCACGCAGCCCGCATGGTGATGAAGGTGTAGTCCTTGGTGATGAGGTAGTTACAACCCCAGGCACAGATGATCCGTTGGCCATGGCTCGAATCGCCTCTGGTGAATCACGGGTGGCCGCGTTGTCACGCAGCATGTCCTGGACCTGCTCACGCAACTCTGTATTGTGTGGATCGGGGGTGTCTCCTGATTTGCCAAATATGAACGGATCGAGGAAGGAGGTGTGGTGGATAACGTCGTCGATGTAGGCGTCTTGTTCGGTGTGGTCGATCTCCTTGTCCTGCGGGGGCAGGACGTACGGTGGAGTTTCCAGGAACGTGACGTTGCGACTCTCCACGACGGTCCCCTTCGACGCGTTGTAAATACGATAGGCTCTACTGTTGAGACTAAACCCGCAAAGCTTTCCTTCCCACGCTCTGTCTCCCAGCTTGGGCGTATGCGTCTCGATGTGCACGAACGCTCTGGCTCCAATGGCGCGAAGGACGGTCATGTCCGCTTCCTCGTTGTACATCTTGAAGTAGGGCGATAGTCCTCCCAGTGCAGAATGCGGTGACCTGTTGCTGATAAAAACAGCCGTAAAAAACATTTCACCCCACAGGCTGGGGGGAAAGTTGCCGTCCTTGAGTAGGCACCGGCCGATGGTGGCGATCGTACGTCCATCTCTTTCGGATATCCCGATCTGCTGGGGAGTGGCCGTTGCGGCATATTCCATACTGATGCCGGAGTCTACGCGCAGCTTACGGAAATCTTGTGAAGTGTACTCCCCGCCCTTGTCGGCTCGTAGACGTTGAATGCGGAGTCCCAACGGAACTGCGACCGTTTTGTTGTACAGGTGCAGGGAGCCGGCAGCCTCAGCCTTGGATTTAAGCAAGAAGATCTCCTTCATTCTGGTGAAGTCATCGGTGAACTTGGCAACGTACAGATAGCCCCCCTTTGCTGCCGGGGTGATAGGTCCCATGAGGTCGGTGTAGACTAGCTCCAAGGGTTCCGTTGTCTTGTGTACGGTCTTTTTGGGGTGTGCTTTCTGTTGGCTCTTTCCCAACGCGCAGGTGGGGCAGCCCGATATAGAGCCGGTGTAGTCAATGCCGTTGCCGTCCTTGCGGCGGAGTATATCCATGCTGCGGGGGTTCATGTGTCCCAGTCTCCGGTGCCAGGTATCTGCACTGATTTGAGCTGTAAGTGCCATGGCTGTAGATGACGTATCCTGAGTACTATACGTTGGACCTAGATCAACTTGAAATGAACATAGACCCATATCTTCGTTCAGTTGCTGCAGAGACACCACGATGTTATTCCTTCTCAGATGAGGGTTTCTTGGCTCAATGACGGTGGAGATACCCCTAGTAGCTGCGTCTGAGGAAGAGAAGAGATGGCGACCTAGTCCTGAAACGACCATGCTCGGGAAGCCTACGTCGTGTTTATTACCAGCCTTGTCGGTGATGACGCCAGACAAAATTCCAGTGGCGGTGCCCAACAGTACCTGTTTGCCGGCTGCTCGTATTTTTTTCGGCGTGTTGAGTACAGTGTAGTTTATCATTTTCTCCTTGAGCTCGGGTATTAGTTCATCATCTACGAAGTGCTCCGTAGCACCGCTGTCTACCAGCATAGTGATCTCGCTGTTGTTAGGCAGAAAGGTCCGACCATCGGATAAGGCCATCCACATGAAGCCGCCCTTGAAGTTGAGTTCATCTTTTAGATCCGGGTCGTTGTTCCTACCGGCTGGGAGCTCAGAGTTCGAGTTGAGGGTAGCGGTCGTGTGAGATGCCCCCTCTTGTGGGCGTGGAGCGCCCTGCTTGTAACAGTCGGCATCGTTATGAGTTGTGGAATTATGAACGGAACACCATTTCTTTCCGGCGGTGCCTTCCAGCCCAGCCTTGCCTCTTTTGAAGGCAGGTTTTTTGTTCTTTTTATCCTTAATGTACAAGACGCAACCCCTCTGGTAGTGTCCCGGCTTGTTGCAGTAATGGCAAACCACTTGGTCGGGGTCGGACTTGGGCTCAGCCATCATGGCCGCACCACGGCCAGCTATCTTGCCGTCATTAGCGTTCCTTCGTGACAGATTATCGAGGTATAGATGCCTCATGGTGCTCTGGATCTGTTCGAGGTTAAATGAAGGGTCGCGGTACATCATGAGCTTGATGTCCTTGTAGTCGTCCGTCAGGCCTTGGACCATGATGTCCTTAAACTTTCTGTGCGTAATGGGTTCTCCCATATTCTCCACTTGGTCTCGAAGGAGGGAGGCTCGGAGGAAGTACTCGTCCGGATCTTGCCCGGTCTTCATGGCCGTGGCCACAAGTTCCGCAGACTTGCATCGAATAGTCTCGTCTGTAGCGGTCGTATATTTGGAGTGCAGCTCCTGCCATGCTTTCTGGCCATGGCCACGGGTTCCGGTCGTTCCCTTTCTGTGCTTGCGTACGAGGTAAGATGCTGGTTCCTCCGTTATCAAGGATAAAATGGCGAACAGTTCATGGTCAGCTCGATCGTACGTAGCCTGGCGTTGGGCAAGGGGAGCCTCTTCGGTCGACGTCTCCGCGGTCGGCCTGATCTGTCCTTCCATCACGTTATGAATGTCCGGGCGAGATATGCTCAGCATGATGCTAGTTTTCTCGTACCAGTTCTCGAAGAGCGTGGGGTCTTTCCCACTGAACAGTTTCAGTCCCCTCGTGGCATTGGCGAGATTGCCGTTATTGTTTGGTGCTTCCATCATGGTTACTTCTCGTTGTTGAAGTTGAAAGTTCGTGGAGTACCTTGGTGTTTTCGGTTTTCGGTTCAAAGTTCCTGTTCGTCAGCTTGCTGCGTCAGTCTAATTCCGGCCACCGGTACGCTCGTTGTGTGGCGTACTTTGTCTTTTATGTGGCAACCTGCCGCGTTCCGCAATACGTCAGCGCGTGGCGTGGCGTACGTTTTCTTAGGCGGCAACCGGCAGCGTTCCGTAATACGTTAGCCCGTGGCGTGGCGCACTTGGTCTTATGTGGCAACCTAAGGCGTTCCGAAATACGTCAGCCTGTGGCGTGGCGTACTTTGTGTTAATATGCGGCAACCCTTAGCGTTCCACAATACGTCAGCCTGTGGCGTGACGTATGATACGTTAGCCCGTGGCGTGGCGTACTTGGTCTTATGTGGCAACCGAAGGCGTTCCGAAATACGTCAGCCCGTGGCGTGGCGTACTTTTGTCTTAATATGCGGCAACCCTTAGCGTTCCACAATACGTCAGCCTGTGGCGTGACGTATTTTCTATCTTATGCGGCCGCCCGTGGTGTGCAGCAGTTGGTGTCAGCGTTCTTCGTGAATCACTACGTATCACAAACGAATCTGGGCTTCAAGTCGGTTGCTCGTCAATCAATCAAAACTCAGGTCGGATCAGGCCGAGATAGTATGGGTTTCGGCGCAATTCAGCGAGTAACAATTCCAGAAGGCTACGTCGTACAAGGGTACTCGTAGTCTCAAGAAAGTGGTCCTGCTTGATTTCGATTGTCCTGCTTAATTTCGATTGTGTGCCGCTCTTTCGACGAGCGGTACGAGGCTATCCCGCCTTGTGGGCTTTGAAACAGCAGAAGCAGCAGTGGGTACGAGGCTATCCAGCCTTGTGGGCGTCGAAGCCGAGTCACTTCTTCAAGCAAGTGGCACGCTTCACTCACGTGTGTGTTGACCCACAGCTCTTGAAGCAGTAGTACTCTTCGCTCACCACGTGTTTTATCAGTCCACCTTCGTTTCCTCAAGGTGAAGGAGAAGAAGCGAGTACTTGAATCGCTGACGATGGAAGGTCGAAGCGTTGGTTCCTGGAGATGTGGTCACCGACAAATCCAGCAGCCACCACAGGGGTGGCTCGTTGCAGGGTACGGGGAGGGTCTTGTGACGCAGTCCCGTGCATCCCCCAGTGCAGTGCGCTAGCGCGTGGACGAGCTCGTAACCTATTAATGTTCAGGTCGTCTGGTGATGACTGTCCTCAAGTCGTATGACGAGGACTTATCTCACACGCCTGGCCGATGACGGTCTTTAGAGGCTAGCGCGCGAAGCTGCGGTTAGGCAGCCTGGGCTGCACTGATAACGAAGATGTGTAAGACGATGGTATCTCAGTTGTTGATTGTCGCTCTCGGGACTTGCTGGTGTTGTATCACGATGAACTGGTGAGAGTTCAGAGGAAGGGGGGTGATGGAGAGTGGCATCGCAAGGGGGGTTGCGCGCGCGTTCTCGTCCCACTGGACTGTCAGCTTATCTCGCTGCAACTTCCGCTATACCATCAACTTGTCAATTCAAATGCCATAGCGGCACAACTACTTGATCGTCGAACCGTAACCTCGTTACTTATTGATTCGTCGAACCGTAACTTGCAGGTCTCGTCGTGGAACAAAATACGCACACGTTGCATATACGTATGACGTACGAGTCCGACATCATGGCTTGTCATATCACTGCTGTAGAGCATCGATACAATAGGATACTGTCTCGTACAGAATGTATCCATTCCTAACACGAGTCCTCGAATGACTACAGCAGTCAGGCAACCCAATATACTGCTCGCTACTACCAGGCAGGTGCAGCTGCACAGTATTGATACAATCTAAGATACGTACTACCGCATAGGAGTAATCTAACAGTGGAATCAGGAACCACAGACACAACATCGAGTACGGTGTACAAAGGGCTCAAGGGTTAAACCGACACAAGCCGAGCGTACTGCGACGCTGACCCTGGCCTCGTGGATCCTACTGCTACTGCTGCTGCTGTTTTGCTGCTGGAGAAGCTCTGATGAATATGTTGCACAGCAGCAGTAGTTGGGGCACCTGCTACGAGAAGCTCTTGTTGGGCATGCCATGTTCGCGTTGTCTCGAAAATATTATGCCGACATTCGAGGTGGGAAGCAGGAAACATAAAAAAAAAACGAGTGCAGGGTACGTACTACGTTTGTGTATATGTACGCGTACAAAGGGTGCAAGGGTGAGACCGACAAGCCGAGCTTACGGCGACGCTGAGCCTTGCCTCGTGTGTCCTACTGCGACTGCTGCCGCTGTTACGGCGCGGAAGGCGCACTGCTGTTGTAGATGTCGTACATCAGTCCAAGTAAAATTGTGGTGGCACCTGTTACGAAAAAGCTCTTTCTGTTGGACAAAACATGTGAAATGCAGGGTTTTCGTCCTCAATCTATTTTTGTGTTGAACTTCAACCAGAAAACACTGCTGGACAAAACATGTCAAATAAGTGTAGTGTGTTCTTGACTCTTTCTACCCGCCGACAACCAGCACCACAAGCAGTGTCCGTGCGGATTCCTCAATCATCCCTGAGCGAGAGATACAAGTTCTGTGGTCACAGCAGTGCAGATTTCGTCTTCAAACTAGTGTGCCGGATTTCGAGGTGGAAACCAGGATACACCCGACAAAATCCAGTACTTTTTCACATATATATATATTATATCAAAAGCAGGAGAGGCCAAGAACATTTTCGAAAGTCATTGAGATGCACCCACGACGGCGTACAGCAGTAATCCAGTAGTACGTACGAGGTACATCTTCCTTCGTGTTCGTTCGTTCAGCAGAACAATACAAAATAGTCCGTATGCGCCCAGCATGATGCATCGCAGATAATATGACTACTGCAGGTATTACCGAGGTCGCGCCTCATTACCACCAATTACTACTAGTACCAGGTACCTGGTCTAGTTTAAGCCTAATGACAAAACCCCAGCTCGCAAACGGTTTATTATTTGACCCCATTCATCATGTATGAAATGTTAGATGTTGCTCCTTTCAAGTAGGATGCCGTAAAGTTTGTCGAATCTTATCATACTAATGTATGAGATACTTATTATACGTCGGATCTACTTTTTTCGTTATTGTATTCTTATTTTTGATGAGACGCATAATATTATATAAGCGGCCGCCCTACCCCAGGAGCAGTGCGCCATAAATTTAGGTTTCTAGTCATCTGCATGTGGCATGTATTCCCCAAAACCCCGAAGAGTGGCGGGCACATTTTTGAAGTTAGAAGCCGTCATAGAGGACATAGGGACCACACGGAATCAGTCGGAGCGAGGCCTCCGGTGATCCGTTTAGCACATCATTTTACTGTTTTGTCGACAGTATGCGGCAGCTTGATAACAACGCTTTACCTCGAGGTTCGTTTCCTGAAACTCGCCACCGGGAACTACCGAAACTTTGGTTGGCAGCATGTGAGTCTTCGGGTCTATCGCCGCTTCGCCAAGTTATCCCAAGACCTATCGCCTCTAAGCCGATGCCGGCAGAAACAAACTGCCGTTAATGACGAGGCTACGTATAGGGAAGACGCGTTCCGTCTTTCGCTTCGTTTGTCGCCAACGTTTTGTTTTGTTTTTTTTAGAAACTCCTTGGGTTTATTCTCGCGGTCCGTCGAATAGCGGTCGACCAACCACAACAGAGTTACAAATTGAAAACAAACAAGGGCGGAGGAAAACGCATCATAGGAACTGCAGCGAGTTAAATGTGTGTGTACCCCACGGTAGGGGTTGTGCACTTTTTGGGCCAAAGGTTTCGGACCAATTGAGTTCCTTAAGTAAGTGAAGATCTACCAGTGAGGATGAAAAAATTACTGGTATACTCGTTTGGAGACTAGAGCATGCAGGTTAGGTGCCGGTCGGGGGGCACGAACGATTTTTTTCCAAGTAAGTACTCTATCGGGTGAGATATTGAGCTCCTAATGTTAGGGGGCTCAGGAACTTCTGGTGCACCCCTACTGTGGGATGGCGACGGGATTCGTATTACGGGATTAGGTTTTCGGAATTCTGTGGTAGATCTCCTGTGGTCAAATCGCGGTTCCTTATTCGTAAATAAATACGAAACTAAACACCGTCATTCAATTCGCGGTGATCCGGTCTTCCTCCTTACACTTTCGACTTTTGTCATTCTCCATTCCATCTCTGTTTATCGTACATTTCATTTAGCAACGGACCACGGGAATAATCCCGAGCAGTGCCCTGTTTGGGGTTTTCCCATTGTTGTACGTACGTTATTTCAAGTTTAGAACCCACTAATATAAAGTTTTCTTGGTGGAATTCAAATTTGGGTTTTCACGGTTTTCTTGGAATATATATTATGCGATTCAAATCGTAGTATTGCTCTATTTCATGAAAACACTTTGTGGTCGGCGATATGATACGCATCCTGTATACTGGATATTTGTTTCGCTCCTAGGGAACGATTCCACTACAGAGCTCCCGGAGTATGTCCGACGATCGCCGACTGACTTGTGGCGACAATATTCGCCGACTATCCAAACGTGTATCTTGATCTTACGTGTAGATTGGAAGGACAATACGTTATACAAAACCGGTCGGAGGGCAGGCCACCCGCAGCTGCCGGTTGCTGCACTTGTTGACTTTTTGTGCTTGAAACACAGCCAGATCGACACTTCCGGTTGGCATGCCGGTCCAACGTTTTCCGACACCAGATACAATGGGGATCCCACTGATGTGCCGTGCCTTCGACTGCTGGCGTCCCACATGAGTGCAGTGAAACGTTTGTGGAGACTCTATCCCGCTTTGGTGCTGCTGCCGCACAGCGTTCATGGGACCGCAATGTTTTCATATCACTACGCACAGAACAGCATCAGTGCCGGTACACTGCACAGGCCTGATACCCCTCTGGCGGTACTCTCCTCGAACAACTACAATCGCGCAATAGTTTCCTCTTTTTTGGTAAGATGCACGTGTTTTGCCCTCGTATGAGTCTCCTCCGGTTGCGTGCTTCCCATACATATATTGTTTTCCTTTTTTCGTCTTTGCCGTATTTCACGACTTCTCGTCTGGCTTCGAGCTGTTTACTGGGGTGGGATCGCGAGGATAGAGGGTATAGAAGCCGGAAGCGGCGATCACGAACATGTTGTGAGGATATACCAGGCATCGTGGGCGATGGTTTCTTGAACAACAGCGAGAATATTGGTTTGCTTTCCATATTCAGGTTTTGCCTTGTAGTATAAATCACGTACCTCATCATTCATATTTTTTTTATTTCCACCCAACAATGTGCACCGCCTATTATTACAATCACACCATCGACACATAAAATATCAGTTAGACTCCAATTACGTAATACACGGGACATACTGACAGATTATACCTGAATACTTCACAAGACCACAACCCATTAATGCACCACATCCGTTTTTGTCGCTCGGCACGCAAACCTGGTGGCTGACATTGTGTACCGCGTCGATATTCACGTGTGTTGTACGCACATTGGTATTCTGCGCATAAAACGCATGCGTCTCCTGTCGCTGACATTATCCGTGGGAAATATCATGCTGTACACGGTTCTGACACGCGGAGTTGCCTGTACAAGCATCATCCCACATAATAATACAGAAGTAGCAGCCATTTGTAGGTACAGTTTTCAAATATGTCGGATTCTGGTAGGCTGAGGGGCGTATTTCAAGCAACACAGTTAACACCAGTGAGTTTTCCAAAGCACAGCCTTCAAGCCCGCCGAAGAGCCTGCTGGTATACGAAGCGCAGTATAGAAGGTCTGATCGCCGGCATAGGGCTTGGCTGTATATGAGAGTAACGAGGTTGGGTCCGAGGCGTACATCAAAAACCCTCTCTACATCAGCTGTCCACCATTTTCCCCAGATCCCCGAAATTATGGGGCGGTGGGAGCGGGGGGGGTGGTGCCATGTGTTCCCACGTAGTACAACAAACTTGTACATCCTGGCTTTCCTTGTGAACCCACGACGAAGTTCCGGCACCTCTTACTTTGCGAGACACACGTCTCATGTCCTTCGTCTTACTCCGGGTGTGGAATTGATCAATTTTCCATCCGACGTCGGCCTTCCCTCTCGACCAATCGCCTCGCGCACAAGGTGCACGCGCCTTGAGGGACGAGGGCGTACGCTTTGAATTCAAGCCCCGGTCTTTCGACCACACCGCTGTCATTTGTTTTTAAAACCCTTGATCACTTACCCACGCCCTCTTCTGCCCGACGGTGAAAGGGGCGCGCGCTTTGCGTTTGGCGACATGGTGTGTGATAGCATTGCCACCATACTGGCGGCAGTTCCACCACCGCTTCCCAGGAAGTAACGCTGGCCCCGAACACCTCGCTCCGTGCACCTAGTATCACGCTGCTCCTTTGCGTCCGGGCCGTTGCATTTTGGCGTCGAAATCAAACCTCCGTGTGGTCACCATAACATTAGCACTGTGTCACGGCGTGTGCGGCACTGGATTTGCCGGATGTTCGTACCAGACATGATTTTATGTTTTGCTCTTCCTATGACAATCGAATTCAAAGTTAGAGCAAATTTCGCACCGGTGTATTTCCAGCTCGCACTGGGTGGTAATGGCAGTCCGCAGGATATACCATACTGATGATATTAATATGTTCGTGCATCTTACGTAGTGGGTTACGATAGTCTATCTATCTCTGTTTGTTTACCCTTGCGTCAGCTGCTAGAAGGTGAACGTACCCAGCGAGCGTACGAACTGTCACCAGCCACGCTTTGCTCCCTGGTGGTGCACACCCAACAATATCTCAGGCATGTCACTGTAACAGCCCTCTGTCCCACGCTGACAACAATCACACCAATCAAGACGAGTAATCCCATGGCCAATAGGTAAATCCAACGAATACAGCTGGAGAACGTGAACGGCTTTCCACAGACAGCGGGTCCTCAGTGAACTAGGTTCTCCGTCTTTTTCTAAACCGTTTCTCTGTTGGCCAGTGTTACCTCCAACTGGTGCTACGGCAAGGAGGGTGGCATTCACCTTGATAGTGCTGCGGTCTTGATTTGCGGGCGAACCACTCACATGCGGAACAGTTTGTTCCCGCAACAAGACTGCAGTTCTGAACCGGTTAAATACGATAGTTCCAATCAATCTCGGCCGCTCGGGCGAACGACTTACTCCACAATGTTTCGCTGCTGTATTCAGGTCTGAAGGTATTTGTTTTTAGCGCTTCTCATCGCCGTTTAGTTTTGTTCCGTTGCTCTTCGACATCGCACGATTTCTCTTGTTGCATTTCTGTAGTGAGATCCTGAGCACACCCGCCTGTGTGGCGCTAACCCGTTGAGGAAATGGCGTTAGCCCCACCCCCCCCCTCCCTACCGTACACCACTCCTCTATCACCACGCGGGCCCAACATTTGACGAAACCTGCCCTTGTCACTCGCGGAATTCCGGACCTTTCTGTATTAACACGTTATCTCTCCATGCGTGTTCGTTTTTTCTTCGTTTGTTTCTTCGACCCTCCGTCCTGTCTTTCCGTCGACCTTTTGTTCCCTCTTTGGTGTTTCGCGTGCCCTCGTTGTTGCTTTGTCCGTTCCTTTGTAACCATTATTGCTTGCATCTTCGCTCTTTCGTCCCTTTGCTTCTTCGGTTATTCCATTTTTGTCGTGTTGCTATCCGCCTTGCGTTCACGCAACTCGAACCTTCTCAACGAATCTGTGTGATCATCAACGTCGGGGGGGCACCACCAGGCTGTTATCACGATAGGGCTGTCGATGTTCGTGGTCTACTTCGCGTACTACGGGCTGTGGCCGGTGTTGTACACCACCGCGTTTTCAGCCTTATTGTCCCTCTCCATTGGAATCTTGAAGATGTATCTTGAAGAATTTTCCCCAACGAAAACGGAAACAGTTGGCGATGACGTGGACCCCGCTCCCCTAGGGACTGCACTACTCCCCGCGGACTAGCTGGTGAATCCGGACCCGCGTGGAAGCCAAGCTTCGAAAGGGAAAGACAAACAAGATGTACGAGGTTTGTCGGGCATCATCTGAACGGAGCAGACGCGCGAGAGTCCTGTTCACAATACTACTAGAGTCTCGGAATGGGGGGTGGGTTATTCTAGCAGTCGTTAATTTCTCAGCCCCTCAGCGTGACTCGGCCCAGGGACCCCCCTAAATATTTTGCAGTCTTCCTGCACAGGTCTGTCTTTTTAGTGTCGTGTCATGTACCGCCATGGGGGCATCATAGATAATTTGGTGCTCTAGTGTTTCAAGTTCAAGTTTGAGTGAGTACCTGGGCTCCTCGACTCTGTGGCCTGAACGGGGGTAAAGCCCTTTCCCACCGAAACGGTACACAGTTGGATTCTTCATGAGGAGGTGGTGGTGGTGGTAAATTGGGCAGGTGGTACTGTGTGGATGCTCGTGGTTGGTGTATTTCAAATAGGTTTGTCCCGGATAGCACGGAAATTGAGAGGCACGCGAACAGCGCTCAGTCTCGTCTTCATCGGTGCGTGTTTGAGCGGGTTACAGCGTAGGCTGAGTAGTACCTGGTACACGGAGATTGTTGTATACCTGGTTGACATTGTTGACGATGGTACATGGAGATTGTTGATTTCCCCAGTCGGCGCTCGCATGTAACAGCTGGGCGGGCAACAATAGGGGTAGGGCGTTTCACCTACGACCTCCCGGAAATGTCGGGTTCCTAACCCTATGGCGTGCTAACGACGATCGTGTGTTCCAATGATACTCGTGGTGCACGCAGAAGTCGTTGAGGATGTTTATGGGGGTGCCCGTTTAATCGTGTCTTCCGAAGCAGTTGTCGGGTGAGACGTAGAGCGCCCGAAGCGAGCTTGAGCCTCATAACAGTTCGAGATGCCACCTCCACAAGGCAAGTGCGCGTCGCGGATCTCCAAAGCCACCCCCTCTGGCGTTTGTTTGTTGTGGGTGAGAAAATTAGGGGGGACAAACTGCACACGCTTGCAAACGAACACCTGGTACCTTCTGGAAAGAGCTTGTCCGACGGTATATCTTGTTGCGTTTATGCTGAATATGTTCTGACATGTTTGATCTGCTCAAGTGAGCACAACTCCCGGTGAGTGCGATACTTTCGCTCGTAGTCTGTCCGTGTTAGCTCTAGGGCATGCGAGACATCGTCAGGTTGCGCGAACCTTATGGTTGGAAGCAAAAACATGAATGATGTTATCGAGCTCCTCGTTCGACGAGCCCAGAAAACAAGGTACCACTCTAGAAGGGGTAAACCGAAAAGCGACATTTCGCCTCTTTTTGACATCCCTCGTTGGCGCGGTCGTGTTCCGGTCGCCACCCGATCCACTCACCTGGAACGTCAGCCTTGCGTCATATTCTACACGCCATTTCGTGCTGAGCTTAGTTGAGCGAACACGATCGCCTTTGGCGGCGCATCTGACGGCCGGTACCACCTAAACCCCAGCTCAGCATCCTCAATATATATATGGTTGATAAGTAGGGTCATACTCTTTGCTGCAACGATTACCGGAGGTTGCGACGAGTTCAAAGGAATCAACGATGTTGGTTGGTGCGATGAATATATGTCTGGTTGCCGTAGATGTTGACGTACGCCGAGACTCGTAGCGGCAGTTGTTTGGTGAAGGGAAAACGCGCAACGCAAGTCCTGCGATTCCAGTACCACTTGTAGCCATAATTATTGTGACTGGGGGGAGCTCCTTAAATACAACAACTATCGCTGGGGATAACATTGCGTTTTGCGACAATGTTTGACGGTGCGCCAACCTCGTGAGGTTGTTCATCGGGCGTTTTTTTCTTCACGTATTCAGATTTCATCACGTTAATAGGAACACATTTTTTCATATACGGGTAGTTGCTTCCCTACGGCAGAATGCACTTGATGAAAAATTCCATGCCGTGCATACGATACGGTATAGGTTAGGTGGACGAGGTGGTTAGGGAACTGTCTGGGAATTTTGTGTAGACAGCCGGAATGATTCGCTATTCCGTCTTTCTTACACATCAGGCGGAGGTCCCCTACTATCTGCAGTACCTAAGACTCTCCTACGCCAGATTCACAAAGTGATCTGCGTTGGCCCACACTACAAAGGAGAAATATACGCTTGGAAGAGTATCCTGACAACGCAACGGTGCTGACCATCGCTCTATAGTTTTCATCCCTCGGAGGGGGGGGGGGTTCATGGACTTGTTGATACTACTCGTATGCGGTTGGAAATAGGAAACAGCAGAATGGGAACTATTTCGGGGGACCATAGTTAATAGGACCTAATATTGTTAGTAGAAATGCTTAAATATAAAGGGTTTTTATGTATACCACAGGTCCTATAAACTAAGGTCCCCCGTAATAGTATATATAATGTATATGGCCCCTTGTATGTCGCGAACGCAAAACCCATGCCGAGAGCCCCTCGTCTGCTCTCACCAACAGCAGACCGATACTGACATCGTCAGACCGAAATTGACAAATGCCACTTTTCGGGTGAGCCTTCATGCACAAAGTGGCCGTAAAGACACCCCTCGTTGACACATTAGGTGGGCCGAGGTAAGAGGTTGTGGATACCTTGTGGGGTTTGCTACATCGACCTATGGAGTCCTTCAACAATGGAGGTTCCTCACATGAGGAGTTCCATACTTCATCAGAAAAATACTTCAGCAAAAACCAAATTGCATCCCTATAAATAATCCCATGGCCCAAGTATACAAAAACGCCAATCAAATTATTTTCGAAACAAGAATGGCATTTCGGCGAGTTTGGATTAAGGACGCCCGTCATCCAGAAATATTTTTGCGAAACTGTACTACCTCTATCGTTGGATGAGTCTATGCTGAGGTCTGACTGTTGCACTCTCACGTTAAACAAGGAGGGGGGCAGGGGGGTCCCAGCAAACTTGATGTACCATGTTTCGAGCGGGAGTACCATGTAGTGATTAACGTCGCATTTGACCTTGGGGTTTTATCGGAACGCCTCGGGGTTCTGTATTTCCTGTGCGAGCCGTCCCGGCCGACCTTGTCTTCGCACGGATGTTCATGTGGGTAAGAGAGTCGATGATCACGCCGATCTCAAACGTGTCTCGCGATAGCAGTTGTCGGTGTTCATTCAGACTTTAGTACATCTACGGGTGTGACGGGAACGTCTTTGCTACAAAATACACTAGTCAAAGTCATGGTGTGATGATATCGACTGGGGAAAACTGGCGCTACAGTACGGGCAATTGCTCACATCCTCTCTACATTGGTTTGGCATCTGTGAGCGTGGCTTGGAAATCGTACTCAATTGGACTGTAACGCTCGTCTTGGCTGGAAGGAACACAGAGCCCTGTAGCGATCCATGTCTGTAGCGATCCATGTCGCCCAAACATAAACGCTTGAAACCGATTACTTCAAGAGGCAAATGTAATGATTCGGCGGCGTGGCTCTGGGTAGTATGTGAAACGCAAAGCGCCTACACGAGACTTCCGCCTACAGTGATACCAGTCGGAACATAGGCGGCAGGATTTCATGTTTCCGAAACGTTCCTGTGATGTTGCTGCTCGTCGGGTACTACTGCTGGTGGTACGAAAACATAAATCAAAGGGCAGTGCACTTCACACACGACAACTAGGAACTTTGCTGGACGTCACCGCAACAACCATAGTGTATGGCTCGGAGAGCTATGTGCTTGCAGGGAGCAATATACAATTCTGACTAAACGGTCTCTTCTACAGTCATGTATAGAAAATCCTCCGGCCACACCGTAAAACACTTCATCCTTTCCAATTGCGGTGCACACGCCCCGGGACAGCGTTGATACGTAATGCTGCTGAGATAATATTTGCACTTTGTCAGAAGCAGGGCAAGCGTGGTTTACATCCGGATGTTGACACAAGGATAGATACGAGTACATAATTTGCGCAAAACCGACAAACTCGGGTGGTTAAATGTGCTACAGTAGTTGTGCGTGTAATATAATCCACCACAAGTCACGGCCACAGTCGAACGAGCGCATGATGTCGTGTACTGGAGTGCGATGCGTTTATCCCCTCGCATTGATGTGTACGCCATGGTAGTGGCGTGCTCGGGTACTAATATGAGTAGTAAACACAGCCCATGCTGGGCAGCCTAGTGCCTGTAGGATTACATCGCTCCGAGGCGCGGATACCCCGAACTAGGTATGCCCCCAGAATAAGCACCGGCCAAAGAGTGATCGCGAACCGATACCTCCCCACGACGTCTCCTTCGACCTGCCGGTTCGCTCTTTCCTCAAATATGTGAAGGATCTGCAGCGTCATGTGGTCGGTAGTTGTTGGCTCTATACTAACTTAGTGTTATAAGTGCGTGGGGTACGTTCGTGGGGCTACCAGCCGGAGTTGCTCTTTCCCGTCGATTCCAACCGACACACCTCGAAGGCCACGAGTACAGCAATAGAGTCACCCCACGGTAGGGATTGCACTTTGCGGGACAATAATTTCTGTGAAATTGAGTTGCTCAAGACTCGTTCTACGATAGAGGTAGCACACTTTCGCAAAAATGTTTCTGGATGACGGGTGCTCTTAACCGAAACTCGCCGGAATGCCGTTCTTGTGTGGAAATTGTCGTTTTTGTATACTTGGGCCATGGGATTATTGATCGGGATGCAATTTGATTTTATCTTAAGTATTTTTCGGGTGAGGTATCGAGCTCCTTAAGTGAGGAGCCTCAGAAACTTTAGAGTGAACCTCTATCGTAGAAGGCCTTTCAAGTGAGGAACTACCAGTGAGGATTATTTTTTTACTCGTATATTCGTTTCAGGACTAAGAACAGACAAATCGGAAAAATGGGAACGAAGCCTAAGATGAGAACCAAGCCGTATCTCCAGAACCATGTGGTGTATCAGATGACCAAAATGATCCTGCGAAACCCCTTGGCCAGCCCTGTGAGAGGAGCTCGTCAGAACGGTCATGCTCCATCTCGTGCCTTCGGGTGAGAGCAAAAAGCGATATACGCTGGCTCTATTGTGATTTCTCTAGATGCTGGCTACCGCGGCGATGCCGAGGACTTCCAGCCTGAGCGACAGCTTATTCGAAGGCTGCTGTACAGCCCCACAGGACTGTCAACTTTTTTTCTCTGAGCTGTACACAATTGGTTTGCTTTCTAAAAAAACCCGACGCATGCAAGTAAGTGCCGGTCGGGTGGCACGAACGAATTTCTTCATAGTATTTTATCGAGTGACGTATTGAGCTCCTAATGTTAGGGGCTCAGGAACATCTGGTGCACCCCTACTACTTACTGTGGGATTTCTCAATATGTGGTCTTCGGAGACTGCCTTCTGGCGAAAGAGCAGTGAGAAATTGATCCGCTCTTGGGGTGTGATTTGTGGTGCAAGGAATTTTTTGTGGCCCTAGTAGCCGGTACTCAACTCCGATCCCCACATACTCGGAAGTATTTATCTTGTGATAGCCGTTTGTGACGTGGCGTTGTACTCTTAACACGGCTCTGCACTTGATTTGTCGCGTTTGGGTCTGCGATATAAAAGTACTTATTTGGATTCGCAGATGATACTTTTCCTTTTTCTGAGAAACGTTTTTGTCGTACCACAATCTACGAGAGGTGCTCGGTTTGCTTTGCAGTAGTATAAGTAAAGTCTGGCGACAAGCGTTCACCCACCTGCGAGCCTTTTTCTTGCCCCGGCACTCGTACTGTCCAAATAGGGTTAAACAGCACGATGCCTCCATCAAGCTTCAGCGTACTGTACTACAGTCATCGATGTGTGATGAGAGTACGTTGACCTCCATATCGCTTGAGCCTCCTGCTCTTTAGGGCGCGATGGTCGTAATTTCTTTGTATGCTACTCCTAAATATTGTACAACTTTTGCTTTGCTCTCAACGAGCTGCACACTACGTGAACGTTCAGAGATTTCCGACTGGGGTTGCGCGTGTCTGCAACAAACTCTAGATATTTCTTTAGCCATGCGGGTTACCATGTTCTACCCTGGACGTGAAGTTTGCGTCTCAGTCATGTTAATAGATTCCATGGTAGGTAGCCAAACGTCTTCTGCCATGGAGGTTGACACAACTGCTCGTTGATGTATATGTGTATATATATTATGTCACAGCCCTTGACGTACGCGGGCACTTCCATTGTTAGTGAAAGTAGAAAAATCCATTAACTTCCGACAACCGAAGCTTCTTCGGCCACGTTCGGTTGAAGCCGCCATTAGCTTGCATATAAGCCCATCGACGTTCATTACTCCCATCAGCTTCTAGACACTTTGTGATGCCATGAGGGAAACGATTTCCTTCCATGGACTGCCATCGGAGAATTGATTACGTTCTTTCAACAGTATGTAGTATTGTTACTGCTGCGTACTTCAAATGAAGTTTGTTTGCTTTGTCTGTGGTTTGTTCACATCCATAATTCCGGGAATCAGAAAGACTGGTGGGTCTCCGGTGGCTCCTGCGGAGAACTAAATATATCCCTGTACCGTGTGCGTGAGAGCAAAGTGTCAATTGAGAGAGGCCCACCGCAAGTTCAACCCACAAAGCGGGATCAGGGCAGCAGACGTGTTGATAGAGTTTTCATGGCGGCAGACTCTTATGGAAGCTTGCACAACTTCCATGGAAGTAAATCCGACTGCCGCCCACTTGTTCTTACAAGTACTAACACGGAAGTAAAATATCGTTTGTTCCGTCTAACAAAGCTAAACTCGAGACCCACGGAAACTTTCAGGTGTGTAAACTCGATGCAGTAGTCAAATAATGTGCGAGACCAAGATGTGCAGCGAAATCTTTGGGATCAACGCACACGTTACTCTAAGAGGTGGGATTTTGACACACGACGATAGTGTTTTTTTATGGTCGTCGAAGCTCGGTGCCGTGGTAGGGTCAACTGCCATGGAACAAATATTGAAGAAGGCTACATATATAACAAGAAGAGACAGGCTTGGTTCGTATGTGGTGTGTGACAGGCAGACAGACAAACCTTCGATCTTGCCTCACTGCAGAGGTCCCCGTGTACCATGAGGAAATCCAAAAGACACTCGGGGCAATCTAAGATAGTTGATCACAATAATCTTGTTGAGGGTTCTCCGTGGAGGAGCTCCACACTTCACCCCAAACCTGATTCGAGCTAAATTCAAATCGCATCTCGATGATTGATCCCATGGCCCAAGCATAAAAGTTACGTCATGTGTTCAAGCAAGTCTCGCGTTCCGACGATTTCGGGTTTAAGAGCCCCGTAGTTCAGAACACGTTTCAACGGAAATGTGCGACCCTCATTGTAGAACGCGTCATATGTGGTGTTCATGTTAAATAGTACGGCTCCGGCGAAACGATTTCACCTGAACACCTCATTCGGGCTGCGCAATTGTGGTCTAAATGATATCGCGCCCACCCATCCAGTACAACACGACGCCGGATAGTTAGCGAGCAGATCACAACACAGGCAAGCTGAGTGATGTTTATATTGACATCGGTCACCAACATTCCATTTACAATGTGTATACACGGTCGAGGATATAAATTTTGACCGATACGAAGAAAATGCATAATGCTGTTTGACAATCGACATTTACTACCTCCACCGAAACAAATTCATGAAGGATATCATAAATTTAAATATGAACTTTTTCGCCTCGACTGAAAGAAGAGCCATTCTCGACCCCGCCGTAGTCAATCGTCTAGCGGACGACTTACGCTGAACTTCGCTGCGTATTAGGGGGTGCCGTTCACGCCACCGACCAGTTTTCTTGGTTTTTGTACCAGCTGTACTTTCGAAATACAACGCGCAATTTGAACTGGTGGCTGGCTCGAGGTGGCCATGCCTGATATTGCTTCCGTTGTCTCTCCGACGAGTGGCCCTTCGTCCTATTCACCCCTTCGCCAATCCACTCCTGCAAATTGTCGGTACCGCGAACAGCGTTGCCCACCATTCCCCCGGTTCAAAAAAATCAATGCCAACTGCCCGTTCGACGTCGAAAGCCTTCTTCCAGCCATTCTTTGCGTTTCGGAAGTTCCACACGAACGTTTCGACCTGGGCTGGTCTGCAACGCAAGCGTCGTCCTTTAGTGGCTTGCGCACACCTGGCATGTCATAATTTCTGCCTTCAAAGACACACTACGTTTTCCACTCCCAAGATGCACGCCCCACATCCACAAGTACATGTCTACTAACCCAGTCAAGTCCTCCTCCGTGTTCTCTACCGTGCGGCCTAAGGTTGATAAAGCGCACGATCGGTCTCTCCGCCAACCATCAAACATTCTGCTGTCCGATTCCTCTTAGATGTGCCTGTTTCCAATCACTCCGCTTTCCTTCGCCTTAGAGTCAAGGTGGAACTTGAGGCCGGACAGGGTAATCAGGAAAGACAACTCAACGCAAAGGGGGACGACGACCGCCCACTCTTGGTGGTGCCACAGGTACACGATTTAGAGAAACACGCCTGCCATCGTGATCGCCTGTCGTTCGGGGTAAACAAGGGGAAAGTGGTGGGACATTGGTCAGGGCATGTGGGGGCACTCGTGACTGGCCACTTACGAGATGCGGCATAACACAAAAAGCGCATCACGGGATATTTCCTGACAAAACATCGAACTTTGCGTCACAACATCATGGATTTATCAGAAAACAAACCGAACAATCGTTGCACACTTTCTCACGTTACTACAAGTAGTATGTACGTAAGTGAAGGAGTTTTCAAAAACGCAATGCGGGAGAATATTTGTGCGGTTTAAGGATACACCGTATTCTACGTGACACCAAATGACGAACCTCTTGGTGTAGAACGTTTTTTGGCCTTGCGCGCGAAGTATGCAGCGATGTTTGCTGCCCAACGACTCATTGTTTGTTTTGTTTTTCAAGCGTAGAAACTTGCCTTCCATCAATAACAGCCCCAGCAAAGCGGGAAACCAACGACTTCAACCGGTTACGCCTTGGGATATTCTACCCCCATATACTCCGTATGGAAACCATGCAAAAATATCAGCAGCAGCGCCAAGATGAACCCTGAAAGTGCCCCTCTTGTTTCCGAGCCATCCCACAGTAGGCGTGCACCAGACGTTTCTGAGCCCTTCACACTAGGAGCTCAAAATCTCGCCAGATAGATACAATACTTGGAAGAAACTCGTTCGTGCCACCCGACCAACACTTGTATGTGCTAGTCTTAACACGATTATATGAAAACATTTTTCTTCCTAACTGGTAGTTCCTCACTTAGGGGACTCAATTGGTCAGGAACCTTAGGCCTAAAAGATGCAACCCGTACCGTGGGGTGACGCTTTCGCGGGACAAAATAATTGTCACAGCCCCAACCATAATAAACATTTATCGTAATGTGATTGATTTCCCTTTTTTCCAAGTTCGGGACGGGCGGGTAGGAGAGTGAGGTAGCTTCACGGGCTGGATTCGAGGAGTCTTCATGGGGTCTTGACATCAGACGTTGACGACGTTTGGTCGACTTGGACACGATTTCTGCTTGTACGTTTCGCTAGTTTTTCCGGGGAAATGAAACTTATTTCTGATTATTGGACCTGGCAGGGACTCAGATACAAAGTAATATAAGGGTAGGTCCCTCGTGAAGACCCCGGCATGGTAGCGAGGAATACTGGTATCATGCTCAACAATTAATTCTGATATTTTGTCGAAGAAAATATGAACCTACTTGGTCTCAGCATTCAATCGATCTTCACCCTATTTTTTTGCTTATTTTATCTACCTGATGATTCCAGTCAAATACCCGAGCGTGTTGCTCTCCACATGTTCCGCCAGCAGTACGTACTCGAATGAAACACATTTATTTAACATCATACCGACCTCCACAAGGAGCGGAAAAGGGTGGCCAAGCCGTTTTTGATATCGAGGTCCGAGACTTTCGCCAGCGGCATATTCGTGCCTGGACGAGCCACGGACTTGTCATATAGGAACAGTGAGCATGCGTTCGTGTATAAATATATTTCCTGAACTGTACGGATCGGAGTGTACCCATCACATTTTTTCGCGAAATAATACTAACAGTTGATCTGTGTAAGCTGCATGTTGAACGAGAATTGACGCTAAAAAATTATCCTATACTGGATCTGCGCAAATTCAAGGCGACGTAAGTTATCGTTGGAGGCTTTAGGCCCATTCTTCTGCAGTCGGAAACATGGATTGAAACAGCCGGTTTCCGATCCTAGAATAAAATTGATTTTTTTCATACAGTTGAGAAAGCATCTTTTAAATCCAAGAGTTTTCGATTACGTTTTTGAACTGGACAAGACAGTCGAGAAAACTGCGATTTTTTATAAAACACGCCGCCTGGATTCATGCAACGGAAAGCTATAAAGTCCCGCCGCATGCGAGTACGAGAATCACACACCCACGCCACAAAAAGGACGACATACAACACGGCGCACAGCACAATATCGACGACGCTGGCTTGGCTGGTGTGCTGGAGCTAGCCGCGAGCCAGTGTAACACATCCTTATTTGGGCCAGTCAGCAGCACGTGTCAGCACCTGCTGGCCGCGGTGCGCGGTGTTGATGATAAATAGCTAACTGCTACCGGGTGTAGCTTTAACGGATCTCGAAGAAGTCCAGCGCCGCGATGGCCTCGAAGACGAGATGAACGCGAGCGCCCCGCGTGTGAAGTGCATTTGCTGCTCGACGAAGAAGGGATACATCCCCATTTATGTGTGTGGCTGGGCGCACCAGGAAGATGAAGAGCTCTCTGACCCCACGAGCATTGCGGCGAAACACTTTCGAACCGACCTCCGCCAGCCCTGTCTATCCTTTCTTCTTGGAGCTACAGTGGACAAGCTAGTCCGCCCCCTACATCAAACGCCTCCGGAGAAACAAAGCATATGAATATTCGATCGGACAGACGATAAGAAGGGTAGCGATTCAAATTCCAGTCTGAAAAATAATTGACCACAAAACGGCTTTTTACAATCCACGTTTCCGGCTGCATAATAATTGGCCTTGCCGCACAAACGTCCAATTGAGCACGCCGTTTTATAGGTATACACTTTAAATATTTGCATGCATGGGTTTTACGTGTATGACTCGGAACCACCGTGGCGACTTTGGCCGGGGAGTATATTTTTGTTGTTCAGCGGTAACTACCACACACAGCCGTAAATATGGTCCTACTAAGTCGGTTCTTCGGCGATTTGCCGAAAAAACAAATCAATGCTAACGTGCCTTCGAACACAGAACTTGAAACCCGTCTGTTTCGGGTTTTGGTTTTCCCATTCAATATTCACACTCAAGCGCCTGACTATTGTTGGTCTTCAGGTATCGTGGAGACACAATTCATCCGCTGGCGCCAGTGATAGGCCCAATTAATAACAATCCGTACCTATGTCATTCGTTTTGTCTTTTTCTTATATATTTGAGTAGGATGGAATGTTGTGTGGCATTCCATGGGTCCTGCATGCGGTGTTAGTGGCGGACGCCATTTTGTGTGCTTTTCTTGAACCATCCTGTTCCGGTTTACACCTTCTCAAACACGCCAGATGGAAAACGTAATACCACGCGTATGTTGCGCAACATAGGGAATGTCTCGCTAGTTCTCGGCTTTCTGGGTTTATGGTTTGAAAACGACGAACAGAGAGCATTGACCAGCAATCCTGCCTTCTAAACCAAACCCCAACAGAAACTCACGCTACGCTATGGGCACGACCCGATCGCAGACCACCGGGTGAATACTGAGTGACCTATGTCTCATGCAATATTTATTTGCTGCGGCTCTCCGCTACCACAGACTGAAATCGTATATGATGAGCACAGCAGCTCTGTGGTGCTACTACTCTCCAGCACTCAGGCTGTCATACTGGCTAAATCATCAAACATCAGATTCCTGCGGCAACTTAGAATGCTTATATATATTTCTAAGGGGTCATCCCACTTCATTCAGAGTGACTACCAGGAACGACGGGACACACAACGTACAATGCCCAAGAGATATTGGACGCGCTTCGTGGAATATTCCGACTATCCGTACGCCAGGTATGTTTGTACTGGGACGACAAATCACCCCCAGAAAAAAAGCTCCGCGGACTATGGTGCCCAGCACGATGATCTCGGTGCCGGCGCTTCTCACAAGAACGGATGGGGAAAAGAGCCACCGAATGGACAATTGATGGTGCGGTTAGTTAAACTGACAGGATGGAGATCGTCGAGTTGAACAAGAAAGAAAAAGAGCAAGTTTGTACTCCTCAAGGTACCTGGTGCCGTTGAAGCTACTCTTGCGGACTGTCCAAACGACATTACATCACGCGAGGTGGCTGGATACCTTCCATTTCATACGTACATCGCCGTACGTATATATATATGGTACTTTGCCGTACGTATATATATGGTGCGTACGCAGTTGTTTTTCTCATACTCGTCTTGAAAATCAAACAGACGCGCAGCGGAGATAA
Source organism: Nereocystis luetkeana (assembly GCA_031213475.1). Taxonomy (NCBI): domain Eukaryota; class Phaeophyceae; order Laminariales; family Laminariaceae; genus Nereocystis; species Nereocystis luetkeana. The sequence continues at coordinate 3,725,478 of JARUPZ010000009.1, read as the reverse complement.
TAAGAGCAATGTCGAAAACTTCCTATTTCATAACAAATACCGTTTTAGCACCGAACTCCCATGTATGTATATGATGTTGAGGCAAAACACTCAAACTGTAAGTAGTTTATCCCCAAAACGGGGCTGGGTTCCTAAAAAGGGTTAATATCAGGGGGGTCAGTCAAAAAGAAAAAACGACACACCACACCCCAGGATTCGGAATGGAAATCCGTTTCAACTGTTGTGATCAAGGCTTATCAAGGTATTTCGCCGGGACGGTAACGGCGGGACGGGACGCGACGGAAAGACCGTCGACAATAAGGTCACGCCGTCCCGTCCCGCCGATAAATTCCCTGACCGTCGTCACATACGATCCCGTCCCGCCGATAAAATCGCTCCTGTTGAAAATTACTGTCCCGTCCCACCGTGGCATCGAACAATTGCCGTCCCGTCCCGCCCTGACACCTAATAATTATGGTCCTGTCCCGCCGTGACAACCGAAAAATTACCGTCCCGTCCCGCCGATAAAGTCTGCACGAAGCGCAAAATCAATAGAATAAAATCGAGTTGTACTAAAATTTAGTAGTAATTCCTACTAATATGACCTATGCTAATGGGAAAGCGAAGTTCAAAAGTTTTTTTCAAATATATTGCTTTTAAAAAACAGCCGAAATAATTCTCGTACCGCCGCTGTGGGAAAAAAAGAGAAAAAAGTTTGATTTTTGTTTTTTTTTCCCCCCAACAACGGCTGCAGGCCGCGCAATTTGTTTTTTCGGGTTGCAAATTGTCAACACGGTGATCGATACCAGATCGTGCGACGATCGACTCTCGATCTCGACATAGACTCAGCCCACAGCCAACCCGCTCTGTATCTGGTAAGGCCAACGAATATAGATGACGGCCTCGAAGATATCAGGTGGATCCATGGTCTAGGGGGCGAGAGCTTGCCGGGGGCGTCCTACGGTATCCTCCCGAACCCGAAAAAAAGTATATTTTTTGCAATTCGAGAAAGATAGAGGGAGAAGTTTTGTCTTCTGTTTTGTGCAAACCAGCGGCCGGATGTTATTTTATCATACGCCTGGTCAGCTCCCGCCACATGACAACGGCCATGGTGTGAAGACGGTGACCCTAGGGTGGGTCGGAGACCTTAACGAGCGCACTCCGTGCATAATTCATGGCGCGATCATTGGTTTTGTTGATCAATGTCTGTCGCTATGTCTTTCAAGGACTCGGAATCTCGCCGCTTCGAATCAAAGATCGGCTTGATATTTTCTCAAGCCGATGTTGGCCCCCTTTTTCGGGTTTTTCCCAAAGTTAGGAACTTTTTTTTTTATTTACGTGGCCCATAGGAAGCGTGTTCTGATTGTTTTTGGCGGGTATCTTTGAAATTCAAACTTTTTATTGAAACTTCGCTGTCCCAGTGGCATAGATAGGTCTAACTACCAGTTATTACATGTTATCATAAATTTTACAAAACTCCCATACTACTATGAATAAAATATGCATTAAACAGCAGTAGTATCAATGGTAGTAAACGTTGTGTGTAGTAGGCGTAATTCGCAGCTTGCAAAATTGAGAATTGAGTGTATCAACGTATCAACTATTCAAGTACCAGGGTATTAATAATAACCAGTCCAACTCCCAGCTAGCTGATGACTGATGACGTACTACTTGATTGAGTATTATCATTATTTTAATCTTCGAAAATATGAACTTGCTCCGCACCTCATTTAGTTTTTTTTTTTGGCACAAAAAAAGGTGCTGGCGTTGAGACCACTCAACACCCCACCACTACACTCCAGTATATACTACTGGTGTGGCACAAAATTATGTGTAACATGTCATCAAGCGAGACACAAAACGTGCGCTGTCAACGATGTAGGTCCCAGTGTTCCACACTAAACCTAGTAGTTTGGTGTCAGTCAAAGCATGTATGTGTCACAAGGAAGAGTTGCCGTCGGTCAAGGGGTAAAAATGCTGTCTCCTAGCATCTTTGGTATGACCGGTACGGACGCCATGGATGCCTATCTCACGGGCGGGGTCGATCGACCAGCAGCAAGCGGCACTAGTATCACCGCAGCCGCTGCCACCACCTCCACCACCACCTATCTCCACCTACCTCCACAACCACCGGTAACAACACAGCCCAAGCACAATAATCATCGCAACAGCCACCATGAGCTGGCACCAGTAAAAATACTACTTGGGGCATGGGTGGGAAGACATAAATCAAATGAGAACAAAACGTCGCCGGTGAGTGGCAGCACTACTTCTCGGAGATTGTCGGCCGCGGGTCGAGACGAAAAACGTCTCCGTCGGGCCGCGGCTCCCTTCGCGCAACCAGCAGTGCGGGAAAGTCTTCACGTACAACCGCGCCGACCTTGCAACAGGAAAGAAGAAATATATTTATATATACCGTCTCGTTCAGCCGAGGGAAAAACATTTACCGTCACGCCCCGTCGAAGAAAACTGAAATTACCGTCCCGTCCCGCCGTGGGTAAAATATTTACTGTCCATTCTCGCCGAGGGAAACCATATTTACCGTCCCGTCCAGAAAAAAATAATTACCGTCCCGTCCCGCCGGAGGAAAACATAATTACCATCCTGTCCCGTCGTGGAAATCCGTCCCGTTGAATTCTACCGTCCCGCCCCATCGAGCAATTGTGCACCCGCGGTCCCGTCCCGCCAACTTTTTATGTCTTTGTGGTACCGTCCCGTCCCGCCCCGTTCGTTGTCATTTTTTCCCCAGCCAAAAAAGAAAAATCTGTCCCATCCCGTCCCGCCACGATTCTCAGTCACTGTGATAAGCCTTGGTAGTGATCGCATGAATGACGACATATGAAACGGGGGGGGGGAAATGATCAGTAGCCCTTTTAAGACCGCAGTCCCGTTTTGGGGATAAACTATACATAATTTAACAAATTTGTCCCCAACACGGGACTGCACTTTTAAAAGGGGTAGCGATTTTGTTTAACTTTTTGTTCTATAGTAATAACACCCCCCCTGTATGGCGAAAAAAGTATCTGCGACACGGTTCACATTTTGTTCCCGGGCGGCTTTGGTGGAAGGGTGTATTCTATGTGCTATACACAACACAGAAGTTCGATGGGTTAATTTTCCCGGAGGCAGGCCGCGCTCGCACGTTTTTGGTGTTAGAATCACTACCGCCTGGGCTGGGCGTGATCGATCGATCTCTTTACCCCTAGAGATCAATAGGTTTTCAGCACACGCGATTGATTCTCTCACTTCGAACCCTGAAAATATACCAGGTATATCTCTGGTTCCCCAGGTAATTAAACGAAGCGGGTAGGTCAGGGGCGCCCCGCCGTACGAGAATACGTTACCGACACCGCAGACATCGCGCCTTCTGGAGAGGGGGGAACGTTTGACTGCTGTGCTGTATAAGGAGTACGTCGCCTGGGCTTGGCAATCAATCGATCGTTCACCCCAATACCTTCACACGTGCTATATTTTGTTATATATATTTCCCATCACATTTGTCCAGTTCGCCCTTTTTTTTTATTTCTCGTTTTTAGCTCTTTGTGTCTCTTTGCGTCTGCTGTCTGCTTTTGTTTTTTTTTGCTTCGCTTCAATCTTCTTTTTTTGTATTTTGTCTGCTAGTCTCTTTTTGCTTCCCCGGGTCCTTAGTGGTGGATAGCATATATATATGCTTCTATTTTTGTTTTTTGCCTCTGTTTTTCACCCCTCACGATGCGTGCGAGCCTGAAATCTGCGAAACAAATGCGCAGTCTCTTGTGTGTCCTTTCTTGGTTTACCTGGGATTGTTTTATATTGCTTCCTTGCCTGACTTAAACATTGTTTCTCTCTCTTCCATCTTGGATGTATGTGTGATATCTATTTATTTTTCGATTTTTGATTTCGATTTTTCGACGTCGAGTTGTATTTTACTCCTGTCTATTTTCTGGATAGTATGTGGTCCTCTCGGTTTCTGTGGCGACTTTGTACTACAGCGTGCCGCACGTATCTGATCCGTACGCGCGCGGACCTCCATTTTTCATGTTTTAGTCTGAAGGGAAGATGTGCTTCAGTTATCGTGTGTACTACTTTTGCTTCTTTTGTTTTTATACCGACGTATTTCTTCCACCACTCCACAGTCCAGAGTTATTGGAGCCTGTCCTGCGACCACGGACTGCATTGTATTGTGGCGATGAGTTAATATATATGACAACAACAACAATAATAACATCCACAACAACAACAATAATAACATCCACAACAACAACAACAACAACAACAACAAAAACAAATACAACAAAAACAACAACAACAACAACAACAACAACAACAACATACTGCTTGCTGAAGGCTGGACAGGGAGTATGAAACGCGCTGGATTTTTTTTTTTTTTTTGTTTGTTTTTTTTTCTCATCTTATTCATTATCTTCGCACATCTTCTTCTCTCTCTCCTTCCGACTCGTAACTTAGATCCGGGGACACGTAGCAGGCTCTTCTCCCCCCTTCCCGCTACGGTACGTGCCTTCATTTTTATCGCGAGAAGATTTCAGCCTTTTCTTCCCTCGTCGACTCGCATCGAATTGTGCCTACCCACGCTGCAAGGCGCTCTCAACAATTGAATCCCTTTTTTAATTTTTGCAAATAAAGTCAAAGTCCGACCCTCCTGGGGCTCGAACCCAGGACTCAAACAAGTAGAATTCGAGGTTAACCACTTGAACCACCGGGGCGACCGGCTTAAGTTCACAACAAGTACCGGTTTTAGCACTAGTAATTGGTGGCAATGAGGCGCGACCTCGGTAATACCACCTGCAGTTAGTTGTCATAAAATATTATCTGCGATGCATCATGCTGGGCGCATACGGATTATTTTGTGTTGTGCTGAACGAACGAACACGAAGGAATATCTACCACGTACGTATGTACCACTGCTGTACTACCTGTACGCCGTCGTGGGTGCATCTCAACTATTTTCGTAAATGTTCTTGGCCTCTCCTGGCTCTTGATATGAAGAAGTGTACTGGATTTGGTCGTGTGTATCCTGGTTTTCACCTCGAAATCCGGCAGAATAATTTGAATACGAAATCTGCACTGCTGCGACCACAGAACTTGTATCTCTCAGGGATTGTGGAATCGGCACGGACACAGCTGTGGTGCTGGATGTCGACGGGTAGAAGGAGTCAAGAACACACAACAACACTCTACATGTTTTGTCCAGCAGAGTGTTTTCTGGTTGAAATTCAGCACAACAATAAAAATCTGCATCTCACATGTTTTGTCCAACAGAAAGAGCTTTTTCGCAACAACAGGTGTCACCACAACTTTACTTGGACTGGTGTACCACATCTACAGCAGCAGTGCGTCTCCCGCACCATAACAGCAGCAGCAGCAGTATGAGTAGGACACGCAAGGCCAGGGTCAGCGTCGCCGTACGCTCGGCTTGTCGGTGTAACCCTTGCACCCTTTGTACGCGTACATATACACATACGTACTGTAGTACGTACCCTGCACTCGTTATTTCATATGTTTCCTCGAAAGTCGCCATAATATTTTCGAGACGACAACACGAACATGGCATGCCCAACAACAGCTTCTCGTAGCAGGTGCCACAACTACTGCGCAGCTGTGCAACATCTACATCAGAGCTTCTCCAGCAGCAAAACAGCAGCAGCAGTAGCAGTAGGATCCACGAGGCCAGGGTCAGCGTCGCAGTACGCTCGGCTTGTGCCCTTTGTACACCGTACTCGATGTTGTGTGTGTGGTTCCTGATTCCACCCTTGTAATTTGAAGTTGAAATATCTACAACCTCTGATATGACATACATGTATCCAACAGAGGTTCTCGTAGCAGGTGCCACCACTACTACTGACTGCTGTACAACTACAGCAGATCTTCTCCTGTTCCTCCGTCCCCTCGTCAGTAGGAAGCTAGGCCTGAAAACATCACCTGCAGCACATGGCCCGAACGTTGCTGTGGACAGACAGGCGAAGTCTGCCTATGATTACTCGTAGTTGGGTTTCGTTAGTTATTACGTACCAGGGTAGTACGTAGGTAGAAGAAAGAGCTAAAAGAACAAAGCCGTCTGCCTGCTGTGGACAGGCCCAGTCTGCCTGCCGTTGAGTGCTGCGGACAGGCTCAATCTTCCCGCTGTGGATAGGCCCAGTCTGCCTGCTGTGGACAAGCATAGTCTGCCTGCTGTGGGCAGGGACAGTGTGCATGCTGTGGGCAGGCACAGTCTGCCTGCTCTTCTTGGCACAGGCACAAAAACCGTTATGATTTTGGATTTGAACACGGCCCAGCACAGACATGTGCCTACACACGTTGCCGCACCTAGCTCGACGAACTGTGAACGATTTCCCACCTCACCAGGACGAGAAAGTGTCTTGCGTGTGTGTGCGTGCACAGAGACCGCCAGGACTGGATTTATTGGTGGTGTGTGCGTCGAGCGCGGTGGTGAAAGGTTGGCCAACAAAAAGTTGAATTACACACACCAACTCACACACACGTACATACAGAAAAACTCAAAACAAGGCACCCTACCCTCGTACCTTGGTTAAAAACCAAGTGAAAAAAGGCTCGCTTCGCTCGCTCGCCTAATTATTAGTAGTAGATACAGCCTTGGTACAGACCCGTTCTCCGATAGAGGTAGCACGGCTTTCATAATTGTTTTCTGAAAGACGGCGTTTTTTTACCGTCGGGATGCCAACCTTGATTTCGAATTTTATTTTTGGAGACTTGGTCCATGGGATTTTTCGCCGCAATGCAGTTTGATTTGTACTGAAATCAGTTTTTGGGTGAGGCACGGAGCACGAGCCTCAGAAAAATTAGGGTGAACCTCTATCGTAGAACCCCTCTACAGCAGTGTTTACCTTTATTTAAAGTGTGCAATAATCGGGCAATTGTTGAGAGCGCCTTGCAGCGTGGGTGGGCACAATTCGATACGAGTCGACGAGGGAAGAAAAGGCTGAAATCTTTTCGCGATAAAAAAGAAGGCACGTACCGTACCGGGAAGGGGGGAGAAGAGCCTGCTATGTGACCCCGGATCTGAGTTACGAGTTGGAAGGAGAGAGAGAACAAGATGTGCGAAGATAATGAATGGGATGAGAAAAAGAAAAAAGAAAAAAGAAAAAAGGAAAAAACAAATGTAGCCCAGCGTCGCCTTACCTGGCGAGTAGCACTGATGTCTAACGCGCTCTGGCGTTTGTAAACTCGGTAGATCTGAGGCGGAATCGATAAGGCAACGAGCAGGCCGCCCACCGTACCCACAAGGTTGACTATCAAATCAGCGGTAGAAGCGGACATCCCCGAACCGGTTCCTTCTCCTCGTTCCGGTGCTGATGGTGACGGCGGAGCCAGGTAGAGCAGGCGTCCCGTCAATGTTTAGCGTGCGAGCAGTTTCCTATTGCCTTCTCGTGTAGGAGAGGCAGGCCTTCGTTTTCACCCGTCCACGGTGTGTATACACTGTTGTATAGGCTGCTGCTGCGCAGACAGTATTCGTGGTTCAGACCTTTGGTGTGAAGGTAACCTGTTCAGTTTTGGCGAACACGTCCTCTACTGCCGCGTCTGATGCTAATAATATGGAGTGACGTGCCTGTAAAGGAAAACAGTGCCGCGGGTGGCGTCCGCTGAAGTACTCAGCACTCCAACTGCAACTTACCTGGTATACAACAGTTGTCAGTATTGACGGTATTCCGCGGAAGTGGTAAAGGGTACTCGTACGTAGATGAGGGCATATCGTCTCCGTCAGTCGCCGTACGTTTTCCGAATGTAACCGAATTGAAACCGAACTGGAGACCACCGGACGAAGCTATTCCTGGTCTGCGTCTTTCGTTTTCAATTTCCTAACTCGTGCGCATCACTATTAGCTAAAGACAACCGGTTTTTACGATCAAAAGTGCGAAATATAGGTACAGGAGACGTGGGGGTATTCGGAGAAGAAGTAGTAGTAGTAGTAGTAGTAGTAGAAGTAGTAGAAGTAGTAGTACTAGTACTAGGAATAGTTCTCACATGAACTCATCGCCGCAATACAATGCAGTCCGTTGTCACAGGACAGTCTCCAGAAACTCTGGAGTGGAAGAAATACCTCGATAGTAAAACAAAGGCAAACACTAGAAAACAAGGATACGCATTCCACCGCTGTGTGTGTGTTCTTCACATTAAACCGTTCTTTCTACCCGTCGACATCCAGCATAACCAGTGTCCGTGCCGATTTTTCAGTCCTAGAAGAATTTCAAGTTATCTGGTCAGAAAGCTACGCCACAGGGATAGTACGTTGCCACGTACCAGGCAATGCAATGCCATATCATGTCATACGACAGGCACGACATACAAATTATATAAAATAGAGAAACGAAAGGAAACAATCAAAGAGAAAACAAAAACAAAGTAGACTAATCGAAAGAGAAAAATAACAAAAAATGAAAGCAAAAACTAGGAGTAGCTATCTGTCGCGCCAACACTTGAAAAAGAACGAGCTGGAAAAAAAAAAGAAAAAAACCAAAAACACCTTTGCTTGTGAACAGAATAAGACAAAGAACCATGGAAAAAAAAGAGGTAAAATAACAAAGGGAAAATAACAAGCAGACCAAAGCCCAAAGCCCCCTCCAGGTGGCGGCAGCAGTTTGTGGTACGAGTAGTATAGCTAGGCTACGCAGACGGCCGTCTCCGCCCTACGTTCGTCAACCAAACCCAGTCCCTTGACGTCAGACAATACGAAACGAGCGGAGCAGGTTCGTCATCCAACCACGCCACAGGACATCTTCAGTACGGCTCATCAATGAGAGAAGGATGAGAAACAGAACCAATGCAAATCACGGAGAATCAGCGCAAGAAAGAAAAAACCAAAACCAAAAGAGAAGACGAGGGAAGACCACGTTCGCACCAGCTGCACCTGTTGGGGGCACTATTAATAGTAGTATGGTAATGTTCTACTCCCTAGTCGGCCTAGTGTCTTGCTACCCTGTCTGCCATCTCCTCCCTACTTTCGTCTACACCAGTTTCCCTTCTACTCCTCCTGTTGCCCGCTCCTCTCCGCATTCCCTCGGTCGGGCTTTCTGCCACTTTTCTTGTTGCCCCCTCCACCCCCATTCCCTTGGGCACCATCCACGGCGGATGCGCGGCGCTGCCTACTCATCTCAGCCTCAGCCTCGTGCCACCTCACCATGAGCCGTTCAGCTGCTTCAACGATCCCCTGGTACCACTTACCCGCTCATTTGGTCTCACCTCCGAACACCAAGGGGGCTACTTCCATTGACCCTTCGGTGGCTCTGAACTCCCTAAGGTCTTCGACTATGCATCTATGCCATGTCTTACACTGTCCACCTGGTCTCGGGTTCTCCCCACCAGCTATCGTCCCGAACATTACCCGGCTGGGTAGTCGCTCCTTGCTTTGCCGTGCCACGCCCCCCGCAAAGAAGAGCCGCCATTTACGAATGGTCGTTTCGATGCTCTCGCAACGTGTCATCTTGAGGGCCTTCGCGTACGAGAAGGTGGCATGGTCAGTACGAAGTCGGCGCTGGCAGCCAATGGCTCGCAACAGAACTTGGTGGTGAGCCGTTCGAAGCTTGGCAAAGTGTTCCGCTCTAAGGGTCCACGTCACACACCCGTACAGCAGGGTCTCAATCACCTCGGCCTTCAGCATTTATTTGGACTTTAAGGCTAAGGGGGGCGGTCGTACTATCTTACAGCTCCAGGCCAGACTGTTTGAGGCATGCTCGCATGAGGCGGATCCGTCGGTCGATTTCGAGCGAGAGGTTAGCTATAGACACCACATAAGCAAAAAGGAGGCTAGCAGACAAACCACTTAAAAAAGAAGATGAAGCGAAGCAAACAAAAACAAAAACCAAACAAGATAGCAAAACGTTAAAAAATAAAACGGAACGTACAAACAAAGACACACAGAGGTACAAACGTGGCAGAAAGAAATATGAAAAAAGAAGGGACAAAAAAGAGACAAACACGGGTGGGGGGGAGAAAAAATACGAAAGGCACCTATACACCGTCGTGGGTGCATCTCATGAAATTTCGTAAATGTTCTTGGCCTCTCCTGCTCTTGATATAATATATGAAAAACACTCTAGCAGTACGCACACACTTAACTTACCCGTAACAAATACTGGGTTTATTTGGTGACGTGTATCCTGGTTTCCACCTACAAATCTTGCATACAAATTTGAAGACGAAAAATCTGCGCTTTGTATTTTGCTTTCGAACTTGTCTTATATTTATGCACACCCCCCCGCTTGGGGCCAGCGGGGTGGAGACAAGGGCAGGCCCCCGGGGCTGCTCCAGTAGCAACCCCCTGCTATTATCCGTAAACCTGAGTCAAACTCCACCCACAACTTGCGACGTCGGTATCTCGACGCCAGCCTCCAGCCGACTCGAATGGCCGTACATACAGAGGCGAACACAAGGTAAAAAGAAAACTATCAACACACAGTATGCACACCACATACAAACGAGCCACCAGACGTACACGTCGTATACTACGACGATGCACGCAGAGTAAAGGTATACTATGTACATGACGTGTATATACCAGCACCCTCCTGACCACCTAACGCAAACACTAGACCATATACTCCGCGCCTCATGCCTACGGATAAACCTCTCTCCTACGATTCAGATTGCGCGCGTAATCCGAGCTGATGACGCAACACGATGACGTGCTCGCGAAAAGGCGTCAATCACTCCAGCCCGAATGAAATAAACAGCAACGTCCCCGCGTTATACCAACAGCTGATGCACCCCACAACACGCCTCATACAAACCACGTATCGTGCACAAGAACATGAACATCAAAGCCGCACCATGGGCAATCTAGGACATTCGGGCGCCATCAAAGGCGCCCGCAGAAGTACGTAAAACGAACAGCAGCCAACGCGTCAAACCGCTGCTGTGACTTTGGTAACTCCTCCTCCACTGACCCCCTCACAAGCACGGGCGGGTGGGTGGTAGGCTAGACCAGTCTTTACCGCACCATGGACCTGTCTTGACGACCCTGCTTCGTTGCGGCCTCTCGATCGCGATTCAACTGCTACAGCAGAACTGGCTCTAGGTGAACTTATGGACTATACGGGTACAACAACCCGTCTTGATCTAATTGATGAACTTCTCCCGTACATCCAAACAAATATTTTCTCGTACCTCGATAATACTCCTCTTTCAATTTTGCTTTCTAGGATGTCTTTTATTAATGCGCCCCCCCCGCACGGAGCAAGGGGGGTGGAGAGGGGGTCAGACCCCCGGGGCTGCTCCAGTAACAGCCCCCTGCTAACATCCGTGAACCTGAGTCAACCTCCATCCCCAACTGGCGACGTCGATCTCTCGACGCCAGCCTCCAACATGGTTTTGGCTCACGTTGCGGATGCCTACGCTACCCCCCCCCCCCCCCTCCCCCCGCGCACTTGTTGCGACCCTTTACAACTTCTCCCTTCGTCCACCTGGCTCGCCTAACCACCGATTTGTTACCGCTTCTTTCCCAGCCCGGGGCTTCCAACCACTCGCCCCCACTTCGTACCCTGCCACGGCTGAATCCTGCCACCAGTGCCCTCTTGGGCCATCACGCTTGCCACCCAACCGGCGTCCTCCCCATTACTGCGTACATAAGCCTTGTACGCGTCGGACGCCCTCTGCCCCTCACGCTGCAAGACCTCCGGTGTAGTCCCCCCGGCCGACAGGTGAGCTTCGCCTCCAATCCTGAGGAGTGCAGGACGTAATCCTCCGCCCGCACACTAGCCAACGCAACCACCGCTGCCTGGGCAGGTGTCGCCTGCTACTTGGTGCACATGGCCCATCTGCCGTTACCAGTACCGAACGCAACCAAGGGGGCCGACGAGGGAAGAAACAAGTAACAAGACACCATCTCGATCATAAGATCGACGGCGACCCCCCGGCGCCCACGGACCTCGTTGAAGCCTTCCACACGCGAGACAGCACAGCCTCCTTTCCCAACTGATCCCCCTTTAAACAACGAAAGCGGATCTCAACGCGGTCAGCGGTCGACCACAGTGCTTCCGCCAGCCGGTAATCGCCGCGGACGAACCCGACGTCGGCCCGCCGCAAACAATACCACTCGTAAACACGCGACCTCGTTTCCGCAAACATTTCCGACGCGCGGGTCAAGAAATAAAGCGAAGCACACAGAGTAAGCCACAGAACCCGACCCCCTGCGCCCCACGAGGGAACCAAAGCCTCGCCAGGAAGCAAGACCCCCCAAGGTATAGGCCGACGCACGCTTGCTTGGTTTTCCACGTCGGCGTGCGACGAGCAGCGCCTTTAAGGGCGCTAGCGATAACGGGGTGGGTGGTGTCGAGCTCGAAACCACGCGAAATACGGAGAAAGTATTGGATCGCCAACAAATGACTTTCGATGGTCGCCGACCGCAATTTATTGCTGGCAAATGCGTACGCTACGTACTCAAACAAGCACCATACGTTGGCCATAACGCCACGACAATGCTGTAGAAAAACTGGCACTCCACGACGTACGCGGACGTCTACCCAGGCGCCAAAGTGCCCCAGATAAATCTGTTCGGACTAGACCGCAACTGCATTGCGCATGAGCTCGAGGCCGACACCGAAGCACAGATGGTCTTCCCGTCCACCCCCATGTCCTGAGCCTGCCAGGGAACATCAGAGCGAACGGGGTGCAGGTTATGGCGAACACGGTCGCGACCCCAGCATGAGATACCATTAGCGGCGACGTTAAAAACTCCTTGTATGTTTTTTCGTCAAAATGCCAACCCAAGGACAATTTCAACGCCCCGAAAAGGCGCATCAGCGCACCAGATCGAGGTTCCTTATCCCCACGACACCGCCGCATCTAGACCACGGCGGCTTCGGTGCTCCTATGCAACAAAACGCAGTCGCCCGTCGCAGACACCATCATCGCCGACAATTACCAGACCAGGACGTTGATGGAAATATCGTTCACGTCCGCGACGGCCTTACTCGAGCCGCAGAAACGAAACTGTTCGGCGGGATCGAGCTCATAGCTCCAGTATATGCCAGTTTCGATGCAGGAACCCCCGATTACCTCTTTGGAAGCATTCGAAAACAGAGTACGTCGGGCCGGGCGCTCAAGCAGGTGGCACATCGGAGCCGACAAGCAGACCCCCCGCGCGTCGAGCCCCTCGGCAACGAACCAACGACAAAACTCGAGGTCCCCGTGAAGCTTGGGCCCGGCAACGACCCGCCGCGCGGGGTTGACGGTACGGCACGCGAAGTCAACGCCGGCGGTGATTCGTGGCATCCCCGCCGAGGCCATTGTGCGCTGCACGAAGAACGGCCCCGGATGGATGGCGAACGAGACGTGCATGAGAAACCCGACGAGCTTCGACACCTGCTTCTCGTAAGCGGAGGCCCGAGACGCCAGTCACGCCGCGAGAAGCGCACACAGCTTGTCACGCTTATGCGGCGGAATCGTCACCGTACGGGCCTCATTGTCAATGATCCAACCCAACACCTCCAATCGAGTATCCCAGTGTGTGACTTTACGGTTACATAAGAGAGGAAGATCCGATGCCCCACGTTCGACCAGCAAGCGAGAGTAGTCCGACGCGAGCGACTGCACCGCACGCTGGCAACGCCGGCCGTCTGGCCACCATTGCAGCTCCAAGAGGACGCCGTCGTCGACGAAATACCGCAAATAAAAGGATCTCCCGGTATTTCCCTCGGTGCCAGGCAGGGGCTGAATGTCCCCCGGGAGAGGCACGACCGGCCCGCCCCACGGTGTGACGAGTACGACGTGCGCAACGGCAGCCTCCCTTTGGCAGGACACTAAAGCAGTGTTGAACGTGGAACGAGTGTGAGAATGTTCGAGCACCGACGCAACCAAAGCCCAAATACCGGGGCTGTTACGCCCCCCGAACTGCAAACGCAAGTCCACAACCACGTGACAGCCGGCGGAAACAACCCCTGAGAGGGATATTCGGGCGCCGGCGGAGGGCTACTTCCCCCCCATCAGGGGCTCCGGGGCGCCCCCACCGGCGACTACGGGTCACCTTTGCGGGAGACACCTACGTAGAGACTCCAGTTACGAGAGTCCATCTCCCGCGGCTATCTAGGAGGAGTCTTAACCTCTCAAGAAGCTTAACCGTTATACGGGTGCAGGGCGGTAGTACACCGACAAGGATGCCGGGGAGCGGGTTGGCAACAGACCCGGTGCTGACGATAGGAAGCAGGCAGCTACGCATAGTAGGCAACACCCTTCAAAACCTGCAAGAGGCCTCGCAGAGGACCACGATACGGCAAAGGTTCGGATTACAGACAGGCGAGAGGGGAAGGGGGAGAAACGAGGTGAGCGGCACGACGGTCGCAGGAAGGGAGGGAAGAAGAGGTGGGACGTCGAATGCAAGAGAGGGCAGGGGGGAAGCCTGGCCGGAAGTCCAGATGCCCCAAGCTAGGAGCGGGCCCAACAGGAACAGTTTACAGTCAGGAATCTCCCACAGCGACGAGAGAGGAACCACTCAGCGTCAAGACCCTTCACCCATGGAAGTGGACGGGTGCCGCGCCCCCCCCCTGCTAACGGGGGCCGGGTTGGGCTCGCGGCATGTAGGCCGTCCAACCGGGAACAGAGGAAGGGGGTGGGGAGGGCGTCCGACCCAGACCCCCAACGGGAGAGGCCGCAGGGGTGAGGTAGGGCCCGGAGAGAACGAGGGGGGGTGGACGGGACCGCTCCTCGGTTGCCAGAAGAGACAGCTCCAGGGTCTCGAGATGCCCGTCGGGCAGAGGACTACGTCGATCGATTGAGGCTTCAAAGAGGATCTACGCTCGCAAGAAGTCAGCTAGGGAAGAGGGCGCTCCTTGCGGGCAGGGCCGACAACAGCAGCCCAAGTCGCCCCCCCCCACTACCTCCTGGTGCAGCACCAGGCTCTCAGAGCTTAGAGGGCTTCGGGTCCAGGCCAAGGTCCCCCCCCTCCCCCCCTTCGGGGTAACATCCGGTCAACGACACCATGAGCTCAGTGACCCCATGGAAGTGGACCATAATAGGGCAGAGGCGCTACAGGAGACTCGCAGACCCCTCGGAAGAAGAGGGAGGGTTTAGGAGGGGGGGGACCGCAGTCGTGCAGTGGAATCGCCAGGTAGAAGGGCAAATGGGGGAGCTGAAGATACGACGAACCACGAGCGACAAGGCCATGAGGCTGGAGTGCATACGGAGGGCCGCATCTCCACCAGGACGAGGGCACGCACCCGAGCAGCCGCTAGGACGATTGAGCGAGCCAATAGGCAGTCATCCGGCGCTCCTCCTCTTCAACAGGTGATAGAGCGGACGACCCCGGTGGCATCACAGAGGGGGCCACTTCCGTCCAAACGAGAACCCCCCTCAGGGGTGCCTTTCCCACCACAACCGGGGCAGGCGATCCTGAGGCCACCGTCAACAACGAGGCAGGGGCCGCCTACGATACGTACACGTCCATTGGGGCAATCGAGAGTAGCGGTAGAGGAGCCTTTGCGGTCGCCGGTGGAGACGGCTTGCCCGCCGCCAGAACTTCGGTCGATGATATCGCCCGCCCTGCCAAGGACGTCGAGTGGGGCTCTTTCGTCAACGGGTATGCAGGCGAGCGCAGAAGGTGGGCTGGAGGCTTTGACGATGAGGACATCGCCGCTCCCGCCAAGGATGGTACCTGCACCGGTCCAGGCGCCAGACCCCTCGTTCTCAGCGCCACCAGCCACGACCCGGACTCACTCCCCGACACCTACACCAGCGCGTCTGCAACCCACCTCTGAAAAACGGCCTCCCACGCCCCCGCAGCCGCCGTCACAGACGCTGCAGGAGACTCCAACCCTATCTCCAACAGCACGACGACCGGAAGTGTTCGAGCCGCGCCCAAGGTAGCCTCAGCCAACGGGGCAGCCCCAAGCAGAGCCACGGCCTCCACTAGCAAGCTCGATACGCGCGTTGTAACTGTCGGAGACACCGCGACCACCACCGACCACATTACAGCCTCACACGCCACCCCTGCGGTCACCTTTGACAGAGCCACGCCAGTCGTTGCCGACAGGGGCACCCCCTTCGACAGGGACGCCGCTCTTGACACCGGAAGCGGTGCTGGCGAATGTGACGTTATCGCAGCCAGCGACCGGACCGGCGCGGACGCCGCTACCAAGGACGCCACCGACGATTCCCGGAGGAGCGCGGGAGGGGGGGAGCTCGGGATCAGAGTCGACGCCAGAATCGCCGCCGCCGCCGCCACCCGCAGAGACTAGGCAGCCCCGAGTGGAACCCCCGGAAGACTGCTGCGTGTGCTACGAGGCATTGGTGGCCCCAATGGTCCATCTCGGCAGCTGCCCTCACCGACTCCACCTGCCTTGCTATGCCGCCCTCCGCGTCAGAGCGGCAACCGACCTACGATGCCCGGCATGCAAAGCTACCGCAACAGTCGAAGAAGCCGACATAATAGCACTCCGACAGCACAGCGAAGAGGTTATGTCAAAGGCGATGGCGGTGGCACGGCGTGTGCAGGTTAGGAGAGGAGGGGGGTCATCCACCAGGGTCACACGGAACGGTAGGAGAGGGCGAGTGATATGAGCATCTGCCACGGACTGGTGGAGGAGATCACCTCATTGCGTGTGTCCTGCTCATGGGAGGTGCACCGCCGTTGCGCCCTAGGCTTTGCTGAAGATGCAATCCCCCGAGCCAGGTCCAACGCGACACGTACGATCATGCACAAGGTCACGTGCCCGAACCCGGCTCTACATGAGGTACACCAAGATGTAGATCTTCACCCTCTTCTCCAACAGATGAGGGGTCTCGGTAGACCGGCGGATACGGCGGAAGAGAGAGACATAGGTGCCACGGTCAACGCTGCGGAGGTCCGCCTCAACGGGGGGTCCACCACCCCAACTGGAACGATAGATTTGTGGAGGAGCGCAACTGAGAGAGAGGAGGAGGATATCTGGGGAGATTGGCGTGGCACGGCCCCCCAGCAAGCACAAGTGGAAGTGCCGTGCGGGGCCTGTGGAGAGCAAGTTACAGACCGTAACAGGTTCTCTTTCGCAGCTTAACTCGCTCATACGGAGTGCGCCGTGGAGAACGTGCAGGGGGCCTCCGGAAGGGGAGACGATCGGTTCGGGGTAGCCATCCCAGAAGGGAACGGGCCGCTTCGTTGGAGAGCGTTTCGTCTCACCCAGATACTGCCGAGGCTACACCTACGTTATGACGGCGCTACAGTGATGGGCGCCCATTGAAGGAGACAACTGGAAAAATCGTGGCGGTCAGCGATTTCGCAGGATGAGGACGTCGTGAACCCAGCTCAGACCCAACAGGCAGAAGGGAGGGAGAGAGAGGAGGAAGACGCAGAGTGCACGTACTGCGGACAGGCTCTGGAAGACTCGGTAGAGGCTTCGAGGGGCATTCACAGGCAAGTACCTGTCCCGTGCTCCCACGGGGGGCTTGTGCACGCCAGTTGCATGCTGGAACGAGCAGACCGCCTCGCGAGAGGGCATACAGACCCGAGGTCCTGCGTCGCATGCCGCCACGAGGGGGACGGGGGAAGACGACCCCCCCACCCGGCGGAGCTTTCTAGTGGCTTACCAATGGAGGAGTCGGGGGGAAGATGGGCAACGTCAAGGAGAACTATGCAGTTCGCCAACGTCCTTCAACGGGACGCCCCAGGACCGGGGCCGGCTAGTTACCTGACAACCGGCGTATACAACTCATTCGTGCACATGGTACGTGCCCACGGGAGGAGCCCAACCTCTTCGTTCCTCTTGTGCTTCCTGTTCAGCGATGCTCTGGGCCTGCCTCAAGCGGCCTACAATGATTTCCCACGCTCGAGGGAATGGGAAGTGGGTGTCGGCCGCTACCGTACGCGGTTCGCCGCGCTCGGGATCCGATCACAGGATGTCCTGCTTCGATTAACTAACCGGAGGCTCTACATTGGGCCCTATGTTCAAGAATACTTATCGGGCCTTGACGCTGAGTGGGAGGAACGCTTGACGAGATGGACTCTCGGCGTTCACAACGCGCTGGCCGAACGCAGCGCGCTCCCTCCCTTTCCGGTGGAGGCGGCGCCCTCGCCGGGAGCAATGGAGCCGGCGCTAGACAGAGATCCGATGAGGAGAGGGCAGGTGGAGCAAGAACGCGCAGCTCCGAGTATCTCAGAGAGCCACCAAAACGAGGGAAGCCGGGATACCACGCCAACAGAATAACCCAGAACGCCTTGGACAAGGTCCGAGGTAGCGTCGACAACCCCCGGACCGACAGCGCCAACCAACGTGAGAGAGGGGGGAGCGATCGCAAGGGGTAGAGGAGGCCGATCGAGAGGTTCTGGGAGGGGTCAACGGGGAAGCAGTGCAAGGAGAGGGGCCGACGCAAGTACGGGGCGAAACGCCAGGCGGGGGGGCAGTGCCCCACCCTCTTCGGCAGACAGGAAGGGGGAGGGGGGAGAGGGGGAGGGAGTGGGGGGAGCGGAGGGAGAAGGGGAAGCGTGGGGACCGGGGGGGACAGATGGATCGGGGGGAGCGGGGGGAGCGGGGGAAGCGAGGGAAGCGGGGGGAGTGGAGGGAGTGGGGGGGGCGGGGGGAGCGGGGGGAACGGAGGGAGCGGAGGTAGCGGGGGGATCGGGAGCAGCGAGGGGAGCGGGAGGAGTAGGGGAAGCGATGAGAGCGGGGAGAGGGGGTAGTGCGCCATCTTCGTCAGCAGGCAGGGGGTCGGAGGGAGGAGCGGGGGCGAGGGGGGGGGCGAGAGAAGCGAGGGGACAGGGGGGGGGCGGGGTGGAGGGAGCGAGGGAGGGAGGCGGAGGAAGCGGCGGGAGGGGCGAGGGGTACCAGGAGCGAACCTACCAGAGAGGAGAGAGATAGTGAGGGTAGAGGAGAACCGGAAACGGGAGGGCCGCGGAATGGGGGGGGGAGAGGGGGGAGAGAAGAGAGATAGACGGGCCAAAGAAGTGGAGGGAGAGGAGTCCGAATGGAAGACAGGGGGTCCGGGATGCCAAACGACGAGGGTCCAACCGGAGGATCTCCCAGGGCGTCGGGGAGGAGACCCGGGAACGGGACGCGCCCCAGGGCCTTCCTTGGCGACACCACAGGGGAAGTGGCGTGCGGGGTCTGCGGTGTAACGCTACAACTAGGGCACTGGGCGGTACGCTTTCCATGTGGACAAGGGCGCCACGTGCTTCACGCCCGTTGTGTGGTGGAGGCCCTTTCCAGAGGCGCAGCCCCGGCCCTACTCCGCTGCCCAGCAACCAACTGCGGGGCACAACATCCAAGACGGGAAGCACTGCACGCAGCGGTCCAAGCGGACCCGGGGCTTCGTAATCGGGCAGCGAGGATGGAAGGGGGGACCATAGGTGACGAGGACCTCCGCAGCCGGGGGCGTTTGTACGGGTGGGACCAGAACATCTTGGGTATAGGGCCACCACTTGATGCCGTTTCCTTGGATGACCTGGGCCAACGTTTCGCAACCGGGAAAACTGTGCAACCGCAGTTGGCTGGCGCACACGCGCGCGTTAGCATTCACGTGGTCGGCATCCTCAACCACGCTATGGGTGAGCACAGGCCGAACCGAGAGTCGGCGACGCCGAACTCGCTCCTACGGGTGATCAAGCTATGGTACCTCATGCCAGCCCTGCTCCACTCACCGGACGGCCGAATCAAGAGGCGACAGAGCTCCGCGTTGGTAGAGAACGGGGATATGGTACTCCTGCTCCCATGGCTGATAGCATTCACCAGGGGAGGGGACCTGAGTCGATGAGATGCCGCCCTAGAAGATTCGGAGGAGGCGAAGCTGGAGCGGGCGTCCTCGGCGTGTCGCCACGCAGGAGGGGTTAAAGTGGCAGCTCAGAACCTGCTAGCAGAGCCACGATCAGCTGGAAACGAAACGACGTGGAGCACACTTGTGGCCAAGTTCCCCTCCGA
This sequence comes from Nereocystis luetkeana, assembly GCA_031213475.1. Taxonomy (NCBI): domain Eukaryota; class Phaeophyceae; order Laminariales; family Laminariaceae; genus Nereocystis; species Nereocystis luetkeana. The sequence continues at coordinate 3,705,667 of JARUPZ010000009.1, read as the reverse complement.
AGATCGCGCCGCAGTGTCCGCCGCGGCGGCGGCTGCTGTGTTGGCGACCGCCACCGAGGTGGAAGACGAAAACGCCCCTCCGTGGCGCCTTGACGATGAGTACGCCTCCGAGGTGCTCTTCGACGTCATCAGCTCCCGCAGTGCCCTTTCAGGCCCCAGAAACGATGGTCAACGCTTTGCGCACCTGCAATCCATCATCCACGCCGACATCGGGCAGGAAGAGTTCGGAAAGGGCATGACAGCCTTCTGGCGGAAAATCGTCGACAAGCCGGACGCGTTCCCGCCAGAATTCTGTCAGCTCTTCTTGCAGTCGAGCCTCACTGCCTTGGGGGAAAAGTGCCGGCCGATCTGCGTGGGCATGACATGGAGGCGACTCATCACCGCGGTGTCTATGCGGCAGTGGCGGCCGCGGTTGGAAGAGGTCAACCGAGAGGTGAGGCAGTTTGGGGTCGCAGTACCCGGAGGAGTGGAGCATGTGGGACTGAGGGCTAGGACGTTACACGAGACGGGCAACTGGATCGTCCTAACGGACTGCTCCAACGCGTTCAACACGGTTAATCGGACGGCGGTGCTTGAAGAGGCGGCCAATGCGTTCCAGCGCTCACGCCGTTTGTGGCGAAGTGCTACGGCACAAGACCCGCCGACGTGTATTTCCGGATGGACTCAGGGGAGACCAGGACGATCGCCTGCTCCAGCGGTGTCCAGCAAGGGGACCCCATGGGGCCAGCAATGTTTTGTCTGGCATTGAGACCAGGGCTGAAGCGTTTCCGACTGGAGTTCGAAGGAGAAGGAGTGGAAGCCTTCGCCTACATGGACGATGTATCTCTCGGCCTTATGGGGGTGACGGCCAACACGATTAGAGCTTTTGCCTTCCTCCGACGAAAGCTAGACGACATCGGCATTGTGGTCAACCCCGCCAAGACCGTAGCACTACCACCCAAAGGACACGTCCCGACGGCGGAGGAGATATCGCTCCTGGAGAGCGTTGACGTCCGCATCGCAAACGAAGGAGGGGTGACGGTGGTTGGTGTCCCGATCGGCTCGGATGAATACGGGCTGGGGCGAGCAATGGAGGTAGTGAGGGACGGAGGCTCGGACCGCCTTGCACGCTGCCTCGCTAACATGCCAGACAAGAGAGCGGCGGCCCTCATCACCGTCGAATCCCTCGGGCAGCGGACGGGCTACCTCGAAAGGGCTCTGGACCCGGGGTTTTCACTCGAAGCATGCCGAAGGGCCGACAACGGGGCTCAGTGGGCCTACGAAAATATCCTAGAGCTACCGGGAGCGGCGGACGCACAGTCGTTTTTCCAGGAGGGGTGCCTGGCCAGCCAACTGACTCTAAGACCCTACCAACAAGCCCAAGCACGCTTTTCGACGGGAGCAGGAGAGTTAGGGCTGCCGTCGACGGAAGCGAGGCGAATGTCTGCCTCCATTGGCAGTAGGGTGGGCATCCTGCCGGACGTTCTAGCAGACTTCACGGGCCCGCTAGGAGACGGGGTCAAGAGGGGTCTCCCTCATTCGAGCATCATTGCTGAGCTCGGGGGCAGCCTGCGAGAGATCAGGGACACGTGGGGCGTGACAAAAGAAGCGATGGAGGGCATCGTCCCCGAATCCTGGCTGGAATGGAACATGGGTGCAGAGGGGGACCTGGTCCCAGGGCCCCCTGAAGCCGACATGCTGGCGGCGCATGATGCCGTAACCACCAACTCCCGGAAGGCTCAACAGAGGTTGGGCAGGCTGGTGAATCAGGGTCGACACGCTGCACACACAGCTTCGCTGGAGGGGGTATCGGAGATTGCACGCCCACCTGGACCAGGCGACCCGCTGGGGGGGAGCGAGACCAAGGCCTTCGCCAAAGCTCGCTGCAGGAGCCTACAAGGAGCAGGAGCCACTGCTTGCCTTCGGGTGAGCCCAACAGACTCGCTCCGTGCCATACCAGCAAAGGAGTTCGTGGGCATGGGAAGGCGCTTCATAGGCATCGAGGAGCACGTGACGGTGAGGTGGCCCTGCTGCGAGGCAGTCGACATAGACACACGCCACGCACGCATCTGTCCCAGAGCAGGGGCACAGGTGAACCAACATCAACCGTTGGTTCACGCGATCTCCCGCACGCTGAAGAGGCTTGGAATCCCTCACCAAGTGGAGAGCGGCGAACCGTTCACTGCAGACCGGAACCTGCGGATGGACATCGTTGTCAGGAGAGGAGGTCTTCGGGACGCTCCAAAAAGGGAATACAGGGAAACGTCCATCCTGCTGGACGTCACCCATGCAGACCCGAAAGCGCAATTCCACCTGCGAGGAGGCAGCGCTGATCATGATGGATCAGCTGCCTCTACCTCCGAGGCGCGCAAGCGCCAACACTACGCGCGTCCGGGACATGTGTCCTTCGACAAGCGGAGCCACATACTAGCCACCTTAGCGGTGGAAAGCTTTGGGCGCCTCGGTGTAGAGGGCAGCAACTTCATCGACCAGCTGGCAGCTAGCGTCGTGGGGGGGAGGGATGGTGGGTCGATGGCAAGGAAGGGGGTAGTGAAGGAACGCCTGCTCCAAATCGTCTCGGTGACCACTCAGGTCGCCATTTCGAGGAGGGTGTCGAGGTTCAAGCTTCAGCTTAGGGGCCGCCAAGAAGGAAGAAGGAACAGGGGAGGGAGGGACGACAGACCCACACCGATGGCGTGGGGATGGAGCTTGGATGCAGTTTAGGATTTAAGGATAGAACGTAATGAGAAGGAAGGAGCAAATACAGCAAATGGAGTAGACAAGCTGAAAGTTGGCACGGAAGGGAGATAGACTTGGTGCATGGGTTTCCTTTTGTTTCCGAGGTTTTCTTCTTTCGGGAAAGTTATGAGTGATCCATGTTGAAGATCATGCTGCACATTGTCTGATGGCAAGAGGAATAATAATATATGTGGTCTAGACAACTCGATTGGGAGAATGTCTGGCCTTCGTAACCGTCTAGGCAATGGCTTTGAGGGGTTGCCATTTCGTGTGCCCGAAGACGGAAAATGAACAATTCACTCCATTTTCAGTAGTAGGAACTAAATCAATTCAAATTCAGGTCAGTCTATTTAATTGTTTTGGTCAGATGGCAATGGCAACTATGAATCGAAAAAAAATAAATTGAAGCAAGACCCTCCAAAACAATTACATTTGTTTCAAACGAGTGTCTCGTGCGAGTCTATCCGTCAAAAACACAAAAACACTAACAGCATACAAAAACACTCTCGAAAACAAACAAATAATGTGTCGACTTTATCGGGATCACACCACTGTGTTGTTCGCGGGCGAGTATACCTGCCTGTTGAAAAGGGCTATAGCTTGCAAAATGGTAGAACGTGCCGGCTTTATCGTTGATTTTGCCCAAAATGAGCGTGCCCAGACCACACGGACGGAGGACACGACCCGCAAGAGAAGTACGTAGTACCCGTATCGTTCTGTGGTTTGTTGTCAAAGCGTGCAAATCTTTACCGGGGTCGAAATGGGCAATCGGTCCCGTGTGCCAGGCACGAAGAGGCTAATCGGCCGAGATCACCAGCACCCCCACCCCCCCATACTCTTCACAACTCTCTTTTCATCTACATGCAACAGTTTTCTTGCCAGCATATTTTCTCGTACCCAACACGAGTGTCAACACTGCAACAAAACCAGCAGCTACATGATGATTGTATTTCCCAATCGAAAAACCAATAAATACCTGGTACGAGGTACGACATATTTCAAAATCCAAGTAAACAATGCAAACTTCCCGCTTCTCTTGTACAGGGAAATATATATATTGTAGGAGTAGTATATGAATGATTTTGCGTTCATCTGATTGGCTAAACTTTCTACGTACGTACAGAACTAGCATTCGCTCATTTTCCCGAGAAGAATCTTTCTTTTGAAGCCGGCGGACGCCTCCTCCCCTCTCCTCAGCAGAGATGCCTTCTCCCAGATTGTTAAGGGTCCTCGGCGGACGGCGTCCCAGATAAAGGTATCTTGTTGGGCAGTTTTAGTTCACAAAAATGCATCAGGGTATCACTTTTTTTGTCGTCGCGTTGTATAAAGAAACGTACGAGAAGTATACAACAACCGCTATCGACCCGGAATACAGCTTGCAAACTATTTCAACCGCCGGCTGCTTTGTTGGTTATGACCAATCAATGTGGATTGCTCAAATGACGGATCGAGAACACAAAAGAGAAATCCAACGGACAAAGAAGACAGCCCCGCGCCAGATATGAAAAGGAGAAACGACCATCACCACCCCCCCCCCCCCGCACCCAACCCGTCACTTCTACATTTTCTGATTGACCAGCTCTTTCCACAAAACCAGCAGCACAATTATCTGCTGGCACGACCTTCCCGCACACCCAACGCAGCAGTAGCAGCAGCAGCAGCAGCAGCAGCAGCCGCAGCAGAATAGCAGCACGGCGGTGCGAGCGATGTCTCCGCGGTATATTTGCCAAGCATCCAAGTTGGACTCAGGGCGTGCATGGAGCGTAATGATCGGGCGCGGTGGCGCCAGCAGGCTGGTATTGAGCGCACCATTATTATTCAGCAGCAGCTTATACTCGAAATGAGTGGGAAGAAACCGCTCTCCTTTTTGCCGTGTTGCTTCTGGTGCGGGCCGTGTTGCTACTGCTGCTTCTGCCCCGTGTTGCTGCTGCTGCTGCTGTGCTACAATAATAGCTTGTGCGTATGATGCTCCCATCCAACTTTTGCCGGAGTATCAGGCGATAGCGGCTGGCAGCGGCACTGCTGTTTATTGTTGACATTCTACTGGCACTTTGTATCTCTGTCGCTTGCATACTTATTTTTGATAGGTGTGTTTTTGCGCCCATTTCGTTTCCCCGCTTTAGGGATCATAACAAAAAACCGGATCTTCCTTTTTCACCAAATTGCCTCATCGACCCTTGGATGAAAAGTGCATCCATTTCGTCTCCCCGAATTCGGAAAATAAGTATATACCTCTTTTTCCAGTATCGATATCATTGAAAAATATTCCCTCTACCAAAACGAAAACACTTGAAAATACATTGTTGCACACTACTATGGTGTTTGCGAAGTTCCGATGATGGTTTGGTTTGGCAAATTTCTGTTCTCCCGATCTCGAAAAAAATCATCTTCCAAAAAACAGGACTCAAAAGGGCCTCATATGGCCCATATCACTGCGGCCATGTTGTCGAATTCCAATTCTCCAAATAATTGTCGCCGAAAGTTAGGCAATATTGGCCTCTAGTGTACGAAAGAAATATATATCACAAGATACCATCGGCTCTACACTAGATTTGAGAAGTACCACTAGCTGCCCCGGTGCTACCCGCAACCACTTCATGCACACAAGTCAATTCGCGGCACCTCCAGACCCTCGATCGAACACCACTTCGATGATTGACCGAGTTGATTGTCTCGTTGTTCTGCTTTACCGGATCCGCAATGTTTGTTCATTGTCAGTTCACTAGATAGGCGACCATACGAAGCAAACAAGCGTCAGGTCATTTGCCTGTATGTAACTTGCCCACCCCGGACGATATCACAATTTATAGTACGTTCCGATTGCAAAAATATATCTGTAATGCTTCCTATTTCAGCGAAAAACGCATAACGCCTAACAACCTCGTCGGGGAAAATACTTTTTGCCGACGCCCACCCGCCTCTATTGCCGGGAGGCGTACAATTGATATCAACCCTATTCCGAAGTGAGTATAAGGGTGGCGTTGGAGCGCAATCACAGGGGCGAGAGCGCTGAGAATGACCGAGAGCGTTTCAAATGTAGCACAGCTCATATCCTAGCAGGAAGAGGTTCGCGCGTGGAAAGAGAAAGCGAAGTTCATTGCATCAGGTTTGGATACGTTGTACCGTGCTTGGTAAACGAACGAGTAGCGGCTACTAAAGCTGAACCTTCACCTGGATTCATGTCCCGACTCATTTGTTTATGTCTCGAACAGCAGCTGCTAATTTTTCGTGTGCTTCGCCTCTAAGTGGTTTCTGTTTTTGTGGTGTTTTTTTCTTCTATTTATGTTCCTTTTCATTATTTTTACCTTGAAAATTGTTCTCCTGCCGTTTATCTAGCCAAACCTTTGAAGAAGTTAGAAGGAATAGTATTGGCACCTGTGTCGGCGAGGGTTTGGAGATGACATTTCATGTGGTAAGGTTTTGAATGCCATTCGAATCATATCAGCCCCGTGCAAGTACGGAAAAGTAGAGCATCCGATGAGTTTGACGCGTTCGTCCTCTTCTCTTTGGTCGGATCCCGTGGTTGGACGACAGCAACGCCGGACAAATAGTGCGTTGTTTTTTGCGACTTTGACACTTCGGGAGAAGGCATCAAGTTGATGCATGAGACGTCTTGCCCGGGCCTAGGTTGTGCGGGCGAAAACGCGTGTCTGGCTGGGTCCTCGGGCGCAAGACGGTACGTGGCTGCGTCAACCCGAAGAGGGTTTATCTCTAAGCTTTAAATGGCCATGAAAGAACACGGTAAAGGGGAACAGTAGGTCCCTACCCCGCCGGGTAGGCGCCTTTGAGCGAGTCCATGGGTAGTTTCGTACATAAAATTGGTGTCCGAGGAGCAAACGGAGGTCGGGGTAACGGTATATAAAGCAGCTCCAACGTTGTAGCACACACTCATGGACCTGCTGAGGAACATGAGGTCGCGAGCGCAGGTAGTTAATTTGCTGGCGGATCGCATCTCTCGTCAGAGAGATATTGCCCTGTATGCACTGGCCTGTTTCTCGATTCACAGGGAATAGGACCACTCCTGTACTCTTAGGTCGCAAATTCTGCGGCCCCCAACCTATAGAGGCCTGGGTTTTAATTTTCAGTTGGATAAGACGCTTCGAGAATCTAGCAAGGCGGGGTCTAGCGTTGACAGACCGATTATGCCCGGAGACGTGCTCGAGCCGGGCGGGTTTCGACGTACATATCCGCCATGCAGAAGATTAGGTGGGATTTAACCGTCGGGGATCTTTCCCCTTGGTTACGACGGAGGGGGGGCGGGGTTCTCGGCCCTCTCCGCAGCCCGAATGACCGCTTCCCTCCAGGCCCATGTGCGAGAGACTGGCCTACCGGACCATTTCACGATGCACTCCTTTTCGAGTGGGAGGCTCCCTCACCAGATCCCTGGCCGGGACTACGGTGGACGAGATACTGAAAATCGGTTGTTGGAAGACGGAGGCTATAGGAACATACTACCGGTCGCCCCGTTGGTTCAAGTGGTTAACCTCGAATTCCAGTTGTGTTTGAGTCCTGGGTTCGAGCCCCAGATGAGTCGGACATTTGACTTTATTAAGAAAATTAAAAAATAAAAAGGATTCAATTGTTGAGAGCGCCTTGCAGCGTGGGTAGGCATAATTCGATGCGAGTCGACGAGGGAAGAAAATGCAGAAATATTCTCTGGATAAAAATGAAGGCACGTACCGTAGCGGGAAGGGGGTAGAAGAGCCTGCTATGTGACCCCGGATCTGAGATTCTAGTTGGAAGGAGAGAGAGAAGACGATGTGCGAAGATAATAAATGGGATGAGCCAAAAACTACATCAGCGATACCTTTAGTTGCCGGGTTAAGGGTGGCAAGAGAACACGCGTCCAGCGCTACGCGGACGCTAGCCGGCTTCCTCTATCTCCCCAGTTCTAGAACGATTCCGCAGTATATGCGAGACCGGGTTGAGGCAAGCGAAAACACGTTAGGGTGAGACAACTACGTATCAAACTAGTGGTATATTAAGAGCGCACAACCATGAAAAATAAACCAACAACGCAACGGAGTATGGGTGAGATCACAGGTTGACGCAGGAGGCATCATCCAAGAATTAATAGTTGAATCAAATGATCCAGGTAGTCGAGTCAAAACACTACAGTAAAATACTCATGAACAACACACAGTAAGTAGTCGGGGCTTTGCGACAGCGTCACCCTCGTTCTGTATGTCGATCCCGGCTATAATTGTTGCCTGGAGCTTCCCACGAGTTGATGCTGGAGACCGAACCCTGTAGTTCCCCCTCTCCATCGTAGCATTCGGCTAGAAGTCATACTCTATAGTCAGGTTTTGGGCCATGGTGCAGCCTGTCCCTAGACCCGCCCATTCCTTACATTTTTTGCGTCGCGAGCTCCTGTCTCGTTTGAATCGGTCGTGCCAGCCGTCCTGTAGTGAAGTTTTGACCTAGATTGAAGCCATCCAGCGATTTTCGCTATCTCAACGTTCGTGTCAGCAGAGCAGACAACACACTGGAAGGCCGAGGTCGGCTAGAGCGATGGGCAAACGTTTATGAGCCATATAGTGTCCCCTATGGTGAAGGCCTCCGGCGATTCTCGAACTCCACTATTCCGGGGGATCATAGTTTATTTTAGAAATAAATATTGTTAGTAAAAATGGTTAAATATATTGTTTTTCATGTATATCATAGATAGGTCCTATTATCTATGGCCCCCCGTAATACGATACACGTACATCCGTACGAACATCTTCTAAATACGTCATAAATTTCCGAAGATATCGAGCGTGGGTAGGCACAATTCGATGCGAGTCGACGAGGGAAGAAAATGCAGAAATCTTCTCTGGATAAAAATGAAGGCACGTACCGTAGCGGGAAGGGGGGAGGAGAGCCTGCTATGTGACCCCGGATCTGAGTTACGAGTTGGAAGGAGAGAGAGAAGAAGATGTGCGAAGATAATAAATGGCATGAAAAAAATAATATATATGGCATTAGGGGGGACTATATTAAACCGGATCTACGTAGCACACAGGCCAAAACCAAGATATTTAGCTGGTTTTAAAAGCAACCTTTGGTTTTATTTCCTATGGTCTATGGTCCCCCCCTAATACTTTGGAAGGTTGCGTAATACACGGCCGGCGCAGCCGTTAAAAAAGGCGGACGTGTAAACATGGCTACGTAAATAATATCGTCCGAAGTATAAAAAAGGTTTGACTTCGCGTGTAAAACCAGCGGCCGGGCGCGAGCGCCTGGGCGATCGACCGTCAGAGAGATAAAGCACGCGAACCGCGATCGACAATGAAAGGGGCACAAGGCCGCCAGCAAGCTTTTGAGCAAACGTACAATTGACGTTCAAGCGGCCGAGTGGTGAGCAAATGGTCGGTCGTCGGCCGATCGGCGGCGTAAGAAAATATATCATGTCACCCAGGAGTCATCAGTCTTTGGCAAAGCAAGGAACGATTACCCAGTCAGGTAATGTTAGGGACGATAGCTGGTTGGGAGGACCCGAGACCAGGCGGACAGCGTAAGACTTGGCATAGATGCATAGTCGGAGACCTTAGGGAGTTCCGAGCCACCGAAAGGTCAACGGAAGTTGCCTCCTTGGTGTTTGGAGTTGAGACCGCGTTGTGATCCACTGCAGACAAAAAGGGGGGGAAGTGGTACCGGGGTATCCTTGAAGCAGCCGAATGGTTCATGATGAGGTGGCACGAGCCTCAGGCTGAGATGAGTAAGCAGCGCCGCGCATCCGCCATGGATGGTGTCCAAGAGAATGGGGGGGGAGGGGGCAACAGGAGAAGCGGCAGAAAACCCGGCTAAGGGAATGCAGAGAGGGGGGGGAACAGGAGGAGTAGAAGGCAGACTGTGGTAAACGAAAGTCGGAAAGAGATGGCAGACAGTGTCGCAAGGCACCAGACCGACTAAGAAGTAGAACATGATTATACTACTAGTGCCACCAACTGGTGCAGCTGGTTCGAACGTGGTCTTCCCTTGTCTTCTTGTATATATATACATATATATATATATATTGTTTTTTTACTCCTTTCTTCCTCTGATTCTCCGTGATTTTGATTTTGTTTTCTTCTCTTCCTTTTCTGATTGGTGAACCGTACTGAATGAGTCGTGTGGCGTGGTTGGATGACGAACCTGCTCTGCTCGTTTCGTATTGTCTGACGCCAAGGGGCTAGGCATAGTTGACGAACGCAGGGCGGAAACGGCAGTCTGGGTAGCAAGGTACCAGGCGGATTAGCAGGGAGAACCCTGGCTATACTACTTGTACGACAAACTGCTGCCGCCCCCTGGAGGGTGCTTTGGGCTTTGGTCTGCCTGTTTTTTTCCCTTGGTTCTTTGTCTTACTCTGTTTACAAGCAGTGGTGGTTGTGCTATTTTTTCTTTTTTTTCCCAGCTCGTGTTTTTCAAGTGTTGGCCACCTCACCTGGGGGTGGAGGGCACGACAGATAGTTTCTTCTAGTTTTTGCTTTCATTTTGTTTTCTTTATTTCTTTCGATTTGTCTTCTTGGTTTTTGTTTTCTCTTTGATAGTTTCATTTCGTTTCTCTATTTCATTCAATGCGTATGTCGTGTCAGTCGTATCTACTGTAGTATTATGACATGGCATCGCATTGCCCACTCTGATAATGCTCGGGACGATAGATGGTGGTGAGAACCCGAGACCAGGCGGACAGTGTAAGACTTGGCATAGATGCATAGTCGAAGACCTTAGGGAGTTCCGAGCCACCAAAGGGTCAACGGAAGTTTCTCCCTTGGTGTTTGGTGTTGAGTCCGCGTTGTGGTCCACTGCAGCCAGAAAGGCGGGGAAGTGGTACCGGGGTATCCTTAAAGCAGCCGAACGGTTCATGGTGAGGTGGCACGAGGCTGAGGCTGAGATGAGTAGGCAGCGCCGCGCTTCCGCCGTGGATGGTGTCCAAGGGAATGGGGGGGAAATAGGCAACAGGATAAGTGGCAGAAAGCCCGGCCAAGAAAATGCGGAGAGGGGGTGGGACAGGAGGAGTAGAAGGGGAACTACTGTAGACGAAAGTAGGAAGGAGATGGCAGTCATGATAACAAGGCACCAGGCCGGCTAGGAAGTAGAACATGACCATACTACTAGTGCCTACAACTGGTGCAGCTGGTTCGAACGTGGTCTTCCCTTGTCTTCTCTTTTTGTTTTGTGTTCGTCTTTCTTGCGCTGACTCTCCGTGATTTTAATTTTAGTTTTTTTCTCTTCTGTTTCTGATTGGTAAGCCGTACTGATGATGGAGCCGTGGTGCGTGGTTGGATAACAAACCTGCTCTGCTCGTTTCGTATTGTCTGACGCCAAGGGGCTGGGCATAGTTGACGAACGCAGGGCGGAGACGGCAGTCTGGGTAGCAAGGTACCAGGCGGATTAGCAGGGGGAACCTGGCTATACTAACTACTCGTACCACAAACTGCTGCCGCCACCTGTACTCGTACCCTTTCCGCTACGGTACGTGCCTTCATTTTTATCGCGAGAAGATTTCAGCCTTTTCTTCCCTCGTCTACTCGCATCGAATTGTGCCTTCCCACGCTGCAAGGCGCTCTCAACAATTTAATATTTTAATATTTATATTTTTGCAAATAAAGTCAAAGTCCGACCCACCTGGGGCTCGAACCCAGGACTCCAACAAGTAGAATTCGAGTTAACCACTTGAAACCCCGGGGCGACTGGTCTGCCTGTTATTGTTCCTTCATTATTTTCCCTTTCTTATTTTTCGTTTGTGCTTCGTCTTATTCTGTTTACAAGCAGTGGTATTTTTGGTATATATATATTTTTTTCCAGCTTGCTCTCTTTCAAGTGTTGGCCACCTCGCCTTTGGGGGAGGGGCACGAGAGATTGTTTCTGCTAGTTTTTGCTTACATTTTGTTTTCTTCTTCTCTTGTGACTTGTCTACTTTGTTATGTTTTCTCTTGGATTGTTTCCTTGCGTTTCTCTATTATTTCATAGACTGTGTATGTTGTGCCTGTCGTATCTAGTATGATGACATGACGTTGCATTGCCCACTGCAGTGCTTACTGCATACGTGGCAACCAAGTATCTCTGTGGCGTAGATTTGTGACCACACAACTTGTATCTCTTCTAGGATTAAAGAATCGGCACGGACACTGGTTGTGCTGGATGTCGACGGGTTGAAATAACGGTTTAATGTGAAGAACACACACACTGCTGTGCTTACTGCATACCTGGTACGTGGCAACGTAGTATCTCTGTGGCGTAGCTTTGTGACCACATTGAAGTAGTATTTAATAGTATCTCTTTTAGGATTGACGAATCGGCACGGACACTGGTTGTGCTGGATGTCGACGGGTGGAAATAACTGTTAAATGTGAAGAACACACACACATATTATATTCGTTTTGAACACCTAAATTATACCTGGTATCAAATATTATCATTCGCCTCTTTCTGCCTGTTTGTCCTGCCCCCCCTGCGTATCAAAAAAACTCCTATGACCTATGTCAATGGAAACGCGACGTTCAAAATGAGCTGTTTTTCAAATATATTGCTTTAAAAAAGCAGCCGAAAAAAAACACGTACCGCCGCTGTGGGATTTGTTTTTTTCTATTTGTGTTTTTCTGGTTGCGAATTGTCAACACGGTGATCAAAACCAGCTCGTGCGACGATTGACATTTGATACCGACATAGACTCAGCCCACGGCCAACCCGCTCGGTATCTGGGAAGGCCAACGAATATAGATGACAGCCTCGAAGATATCAGGTGGATCCATGGTCTAGGGCGCGAGAGCCTGCCGGCAACGTCCTACGGTATCCTCCCAAACCAGAAAAAACGTCTTTTTTTTGCCATTCGAGACGGATGGAGAGATTTTGTCTTCTGTTTTGTGCAAACCAGCTGACATTTTTTTTTTTCTTCATACGCCTGGTCAGCTCCCGCCACATGACACCGACCATGGCGTGAAGACGGTGACCCTAGGGTGGGTCGGAGCACCAAACGAGCGCACTCCGTTCAGTATTCATGACGCAATTGTTGGTTTTGTTGATCGATGTCTGTCGAGGACTCGGAATCTCGCCGCTTCGAACCGAAGATCGGCCTGAGGTTTGCTCAATCCGATGTTGGTAAGCCGATGTTGGACCAACATCGGCCTCAGATTTACTTTTTCCGGTCTTTACCGAAAGTTAGACCTAATAGCTATGCCAATGGTACTGCGGAAGTTGCAATAAAAAGTTTGAATTTCAAAGATACCGGCCAAAACAATCCAGAACACGCTTCCTATGGGCCACTTGAAAATAAAAAAAGGTCCTAACTTTCGGAAAAGCCCGAAAAAAACAAATCTGGGGCCGATGTTGGACCAATATCGGCTTGAGAAAAACTCAGGCCGATCTTTGGTTCGAAGCGGCGAGATTCCGAGTCCTCGACAGACATCGGTCAACAAAACCAACGATTGCATCACGAATTCTGAACGGAGTGCGCTCGTTTCGGGATCCGACCCACCCTAGAGTCACCGTCTTCACACCATGGCCGGTGTCACGTGGCGGGAGCTGACCAGGCGTGTGATGAAAAAACATTTGGCCGCTGGTTTGCACAAAACAGAAGTCTAAACTTCTCCATCCGTCTCGAATGGCAAAAAATAAACGTTTTTTCAGGTTTGGGAGGGTACCGTAGGACGCCGCTGGCAAGCTCTCGCCCCCTAGACCATGGATCCGCCTGATATCTTCGAGGCCGTCATCTATACTCGTTGGGCTTGACAGATACCAAGTGGGTTGGCCGTGGGCTGAGTCTATGTCGAGATCGAGCGTCGATCATCGCACGAGCTGGTTTCGATGACCGTGTTGACAATTTGCGACCAGAAAAACACAAATTGCGCCGTCTGCAGCCGTTGGGAAAAAATAAAGAACAAAAAAAATTTTTCTCTTTTTTTCCCACAGCGGCGGTACGAGAAATGTTTCGTCTGTTTTTCTAAAGGAATATATTTCAAACAAAACTTTTGAACTTCGCGTTTCCATTGGCATAGATAGGTCTTAGGGACTTTTTGTTTTTGTTTTTTCACGTGGCCCTTTTTGTATTTTTTTTTTTCTCATCCCATCTATTATCTTCGCACATCTTCTTCTCTCTCTCTCCTTCCAACTTGTAACTCAGATCCGGGGTCACATAGCAGGCTCTTCTCCTCCTTTCCCGCTACGGTACGTGCCTTCACTTTTATCGTGAGAAGATTTCAGCCTTTTCTTCCCTCGTCGACTCGCATCGAATTGTGCCTACCCACGCTGCAAGGCGCTCTCAACAATTGAATCCTTTTTTATTTTTGCAAATAAAGTCAAAGTCCGACCCACCTGGGGCTCGAACCCAGGACTCAAACAAGTAGAATTAATTCGAGGTTATCCACTTGAACCACCGGGGCGACCTATAGGAAGCCTGTTGTTCTGAAAAAAATTGACGGGCATCTTTGAAATTCAAACTTTTTACTGAAATTTCACTGTCCCATTGGCATAGGTTACTATTTTGGAACTTGGACCCAAGTTACCATCATCAGTACGAGTAGGCCTATTCACCTTCCATACACTACGTCGATACTTTAATACTTGGAGTACTAGACTCAGGTGCCTACCTCCTCGGAGTAAACCACACTTTAATGACGGCCACAGACTGGCCCGACCAAGGTGGAAGAAACGAACCGGGTTCGAACCGGTACACGAAAACTTGATAAATAACTGTGGACAAGGGTTTCCTCTCGCTCTCCGGGGCAGAAACAAAAAAAAAAAATAGAGTAAACCACATTCTGCAACAACCAACCTCACGCGATCAGACTGGCAGGGATGTTGAATGTTTGTGTACCTCTGTCGATCCCCTGACTCTTGGATCAAAATTTTCCGGATTCCCAGAAAAAGCCCGAATTGCAGTGGAAGACGCAAATTCCCAAACGTTCGTGATAATATGGAGACACCTTCGCGAGTCGGAAAATAGAGTCGTGGCGCACAAATCAATATATATAGCGTGATTCTAATCCGGGCGAGAAAAGGGTGACGTGACCCACAGTAGTAGTAGGCCCGCCGTTTACCTACTCGCGAAGTAGTGCGTGGACCACATCGAAACACTGCAGTTTGAATATTATATCGTACTAGGTATTGTTTTGTAGCACACGTTGGAACACCAAAACCGGTAACAGACGGCGCATTCTCTTCCGGTCTCCTCGTGCCCGCGTCGAGTGTGCCGTGGGATTCCGATCCAAGCGACATCGCCAAACCCCCGACAGCCTACTGTGACAACAACGTGTTAGCCATCTCCTCGCGGCGTTTAGGCCCCTCCCTGCCCCTAAAGATTTGAGTGTGTCTGCTTTTAGCCACACCCGAATCAACCACGTTCAAGAGGCTGCTTCACTACACTACTGCAGCTGCTGTTCCTGTGGATAAAACCCTGAGAACGAGGAAAGCGTGCTGCGACCAAGCAGGAGTGTGCGATGTCGATATTCTCCTGGACGGAAGACTCTATCTTCAACGTCCTGGGGCTGACTGGAGGCGTCTTGTTGGCCGAGTCTAAGATTCGCCTGATACATCAGATCTATACCCAGAGAAGCTCCGAAGACATCAGTTACACCTATCAGGTATGAACTCCGTAACAGCAGCAGTATTAAAGGTAGTACGCCACGTACCGATATATATATGTGCCCAGAATTGCAGCGAGGTGAGCATTTGTGGTCGGCGAGGAACGCCACTCTAAACACTGTTGTGGTTGTAGTTTTTGTTGTTGTTGTTGTTGTTGTTTTTGTTGTTGTTGTTGTTGTTGTTTTTGTTGTTGTTGTTGTTGTTGCTGTTGTTGATGTTGTTGTTGTTGTTCTCGCTTTAAATCTCAGGCGAAGGAGTCCTTGGTCACACAATTGTGCTGGAACCCTAGGAGGAGCCGAAAAAACATAAAAAATCGAATTCGGCTGCCTAGAAATATCACACTCTGGACAATGGACCCAACAATAGTCTATTGCTTAGAAAATAGATGGGGGGGATCGGTTGATGGCCACTGCAGGCCACACTAGATTGTGCGAGACGTCGACCGATGGCCATCATTGCCGGTCACAATAGATTGTGCGAGATGCCTATCGATAGTCATTGGTCACCACAATAGGTTGTGCGAGATGTCTATCGATAGCCATTGCTGGCCACAGTCGATTGTGCGAGAGGTGTTTCGACGGCCATTGCCGGCCACAATAGATTGTGCGAGATGTCTATCGATTTTCATTGGTCGCCACAATAGATAGTGCGAGATGTCTACAGATAGCTATTATTGCTGGCCACAATAGATTGTGCGAGAGGTCTATCTATGGCCATTGTCGGCCACAATAGAATGCACAAGGTATCCATCGATAGCCATCGCGCGATATATGCGAGTCAATCTGTTGGGGATGGCGATAGTTACTGTTGGACAAAATCGTATTCCCGAATTTCCTACTTAATAATTATTTCCTTTCCGAGGATAATGAGATTTTATCTTTCGGTGTACACCAAGTTGCCAAATATGTACCTGGTATCAGGTATATCATGTCATGTACGGTTGTGGTAATGTGAACCGATGCATCATGTTGTGGAGGCCATATTATATGCTCTCACACTCATTAGAAAAATACATTGTATAATAGACGTCGCTAGGAACTCGCGCACCAGGATATTGGTAACTGTCGTTAACTTATATGCGCTGGTAGTTTCGGAAATTGATTCTTCGTCTTATATTAACTCCACTTTGAATAAAACGGGGGTCATTAAACTAAATCCACCTTATTATGCTGATAATTATATTGTTTACGTTTCTCATCTCGAGTGTTTTGTCCCATACTGAAATCAATTAAGTCGTATTTTATTGTTCGGATGCCGATCAATGTTACAAGAAAGTCGTCAGGTTGCCGTTTCTTAGCTTGAGTGGTAATGTGCCTCAAGTGAGGTAAGTCAGGTTCATATTTTCGGAGCCCGGCCAACAATATATTGTGGGTGGCGATGGCTATTGCTGGGCACAAACGCGCCCCTATCGTTGGCCTTAATAGAAGCTTCGGTGGTCGTCAAGAATGGCCATCGACATGCATCGTTTCACTGTATATAATAGGTTTAGGCATTATTATTAATCTTTATTAGCGGAATCACGCCCAACAGTCTATTATAGTGGAGTGGGTGACGATGGCTATTGATGGATGCAATTGCGTGTATATTGTTGGCGGCAATAGCCATCTGTAGACAAACGGTTTGGTCTATTGTTCAAACAATATATATCGCGGTTGATGCCCCAACATCATTTGTTCAGGACAATGGCCATCTATGAACAACGTTGTGACTTCATTGTTAGGGCAAAGGCATATTGTGTCCATTGCCGAAAATATATGGTTCCCTGACAAGATCTATCGAAAGACAGCGTTGCCAGTCCATTGTTTTTAACAGTGTCTATCGATAGACAGTGCTGCTGGTCTATAGGGGTTCACAATGGCTACAGTGAGCCAGCGTTGCCAGTCTGTTGTCGTTGACAATATAAATTGATACACACTTTTTCGGGGCTACTGTAGCGGCAAAGTTCTATTTCCTTTCTATTGTGCAGGGTATATGCACATTACTACCTCATATATATATATATATATATATATATATCCCAACATCGAAGGAATCACCCTTGATAACACCGAGTACCAACCACAACAACACAGCCGACAATGCAACACACTTAACTTCCATGATGCCCACTGCCTTGTTAAGATGCACAACGTTGCAGCCCTCCTTCACGCTATGTCATGCACCCACATTGCTGTTCATCACCATACACCATTCACTCATTCCATACCGGTCGTGATCACAAAATGAAATTATGACATTGCTGCGGCACAAAAATATTCCAGTTCTTAATAAATCAGAGTACATTGTAGGTGTGGAAATAGGCGCATGATGGTGTCCATCCAAAAAACAGTGCCCACCACAAAAGATTCTCATCAATGTTCATCGATAGCAATTGACGGTCCCAATAGATTATAAATGTATATATCGATAGTCATTGCTGGTCACAACAGATTCAGTAACATATATATATATATTTACATATATATCGATAGCCATTGCCGGCAACAATAGATCAAGAAGTGTTTTTATCGATAGCCACTCACTGTTGGCCTCAATAGACTCTGCAAGCTATCCGTCGATAGCCATTGTCGGTGGCGATAGCTTTCAACCCAGGTACCTCAGCACACTCCTGCCTGGACAATATGGTGGAGACGTAACCTATCGATAGACATTATCGGCGACAACGGATCGAGGAACGTGCCAATCGAAAGACTTTGACGACCACAACAGACCCGCTCATTGCACCATAATATATTGCTTTTGCAGAGGGCATTGTCTATTGTCCAGGGTGTGAACAATATACGCGACGAAGAAAGCGCACACAAGATAAAACCAATGTGCAAACAGAACTTTCAATAGCATGGCCACGGGTATATCCTCTCAACTACCACATAGAGTTCCCCCGTTCCCGTCTCGAACCAAGTTGTGGCTGCCTACTGCAGCGGCGGCTGCCTGGAGTGCTTTCTGCACCGTACGCAACGCACCGCAGTCGTGAAAACAGGAGAGGATCACACCTGCCTGCTATCCGGAGTGCTGTCAGAGTGAAGACTCGAGGATATGCCGTGAAAAAGGCGCAATCGAACCCTCAACCGTTTTACAATCCTAATTTTTCTGAGGCTCCTCACTTGAGGGGCTTCATACCTCATCCGAAAACGGACTCGAGTAAAAATCGAGTTGGATCTAGATGCATAACCCCAGAGCCCAAGTGTACAGCAACCAAAAAAATCGAAACAAGATTGGAATTCCGACGATATTAAAATTAGGAACCCCGTCATCCAGAAACTAAATAGCGAAAATGTGCTGTCTCTATCGTAGAAAAACGTCCTTAGACTTATTCTATGCCAATGG
This sequence comes from Nereocystis luetkeana, assembly GCA_031213475.1. Taxonomy (NCBI): domain Eukaryota; class Phaeophyceae; order Laminariales; family Laminariaceae; genus Nereocystis; species Nereocystis luetkeana. The sequence continues at coordinate 3,687,079 of JARUPZ010000009.1, read as the reverse complement.
GACAACGAAGTACGACAGTGTATTTTCGAATATATTGCTTCAAACAAACAGCCGGAAAGTTTCTCGTACCGCCGGGGTGAAAAAAAAAGAGGAAAAAGTTTGATTTTTGTTTTTTCCCCCCCCCAACGGCTGCAGGCGGCGCAATTTGTTTTTTTTGGTTGCAAATTGTCAACACGGTGATAGAAATCAGCTAGTAGTGCGACGTTCGACGCTCGATCTCGACAGAGACTCAGACCATGGCCAACCCGCTTGGGATCTGGCAAGGCCAACGAATATAGATGACGGCCTCGAAGATATCAGGTGGACCCATGATCTACAGGGGGCGAGAGCTTGCCGGCGGCGTCCTACGGTATCCTCCCAAACCTGGAAAAAACTCTATTTTTTGCCATTCGAGACGGATGGAGAGGGTTTGTCTTCTGTTCTGTGCCAACGAGGGGCGGGATGTTATCTATCATACGCCTGGTCAGCTCCCGCCACATGACACCGGCCATGGTGTGAAGACATTGACCCTAGGGTGGGTCGGAGTCCCTTACGAGTGCACTCCGTTTATAATTCATGACGCAATCGTTGGTTTTGTTGATCGATGTCTGTCGAGGACTCGGAATCTCGCCGCTTCGAACCAAAGATCGGCCTGAGTTTTTCTCAAGCCGATGTTAGGCTAACATCAGTCCCAGATTTGCTTTTTTCGGGCCTTTCCAAAAGTTAGGATTGTTTTTCTTTCTACGTGGCCCATAGGAAGCGTGTTCTGATTTTGTTTGGCGGGTATCTTTGAAATTCAAACTTTTTATTGAAACTTCGCTGTACCACTGGCATATGTCTTACTACCATACGAATATCAACGATCGCCATGTCTTCCAGGGCTGTCTGAAACAAAAAGGTGCAGCACGGCTATGATACCCCGTCTCTGATAATTGCCGAGGGTATTGCTCATGAAGGGTATAAAGCAAAAACCAGTTACGTTAATAACAAGTGCATACTATTCTGCCTCGAGAAAAACAAAACCAGGAGAAAACAAAGTATGACTGCTTCTCTCCATACGCCATCGACTGAAGAACACGAGAAACCGAGCTCTCGGCCTATCTATGCTGAGTACGAGCAGGAGAACTAAGACGCAGGGACAGCGTGCGGTTCACGACCTGCTCTGACTCTAACTGAAACCTACAAAAAAATATTCGACCAAACAATATCTGGCTAGACTTCCGCTTAGCATCTCGTACGGTAGCTTGAAAGAGCCGTACTGCTCCACCGAGGAAGTCCGTCTGGATCTGCAGCGGTCTAGCGACAGTGCCACGAACATCGAGCTTCAGACTAGGTAGGGAGGGAACTTTGCGCGGTCCGTCTGGTGGCCTGCTCGCTTTAAGGACCGCGTGGGGTGGTGGTGTTGTTTATTTTTCTTAACCCCGACGCCGGGGAGTTCATCCCTCAGGCGGCACGGGTACATCACCACAGCAGAGAGGCTGGCCACATCGTGGGTATACATGCACGACAGGAAGGATGAGAGTGTCGGCGTGGGTTGGGACGGCTGCACCCAGCTAAGGGAAACCAAGGCGCGTACCGGGCTACGAAACGGAGAGCCACTTTCGCCTTAGAGAAGAGAAATAATAAAAATATAAATAGGAGGCGGCGACGAGCCTCACGTTGGCTGGCAACGAAAGCATCACGCGAGGGTCGTAGGAGACAGAAGGGGGCACTTGTGGCGGTAACGACCTACAATGTGCGTACCCTTGCTGTAAAGGGGAAGAACGGGTACGGGCATGACGGGCGTGTACTGGCGAAGGGTCGGCAACTCGGCTGTGACGTCTTTGGCCTGCAGGAAATTCGGCGGTCCGGCAGCCCGACGTTCCTTGCGGCAGGGTATCGCGTTTTCTGTTGAGGACAGGAAAAAACAGCGACCGGCAAGGGCTGTACGGAGTAGGCCAAGCTGTCGTGGAATCGTTGTGCAATAAGCGAGGAGCGGACAGTTCATTAGGGACGAGGATGGCACGCTCTTACGGGATAAAGGTGCGAATTCGTGAACGGTGGGCGGGGCTTTACCACAAACTCTTAAACACGAAGTCCATGAAACTTGATACCACGATCATCGACCTCTTGCCACCGCGACCGCCTAAACTTTCGCTTGAAGATGAATCATCCATAGACGAGATTGCAGAAGCACTTAGGGGGGTGTCAGTTTGGAAAGCTGTCGAGCCATATGGTCTCCCGGGCGAACTCCTGAAAATCGACCACCCGTCATTCGCTCAGTGCGTTCACAGCATCCTTGTCACTGTTTGGTTAACAGGAGAAGCCCCCCAGCGATTGAAAGGTGCGATCATCAAGGTCCTTCACAAAACGAAGGACCGAACTGACTGCAACAAATACCGAGGGATTTCGCTTGTTGCCCACGCAGGCAAAGTTTTTGTTGAAAGTTGTCGCGTCCCGACTCAGCAAACCTACTGCGAGACCGAGGAACTACTCCATGAGGAACAGTGGGGCTTCCGCCTCGCACGATCAACGATTTATATGTTGTTCATCGTGCGCTGGTTGCGAGCGCTCGGACGACAGAGGAAAATTCCCTTATACGTGTGCTTCATCGATCTGCAGAAAGCGTACGACTCTGTCGACCGAGAGCTGTTATGGAGGGTACTCACACGCTTTGGCGTACCAACCAAGATGCTGAGAATGATCCGTAATTTCCATGATGGCATGCGGGCTCACGTGCGTACTGATGACGGCGAGCACTCGAAATGGTTTGATGTCATGCAGGGGCTGCGGCAAGGCTGTGTACTATCACTGTTACTGTTCAACTTATTATTCGCTGCTGCGTAACACGTCGCACTAGAATGTTTAAGCCAAGACGAAGCCATCGTAAGGGATTTGGTCCAACTCAGTGATGCTGGAGTAGTTCGAACACAGAGGCAGGAGCTGTTGGCGAGCGTGCGAAGGGCTGTTTGGGGGATGTTTTACGCCGATGACGCAAGAATTGTCTCGGAGTCTGCTGAAGGGCTCGCAAAGATGATGACAGTCTTCGTGACTGTCTTCGAAGCAACAGGCCTCACGGTGTCGGAAACGAAGACGGAGACAATGCTCCTACAAACACCAGAGCAGACAACCCACGCACCACCGCTTGGCATAGGAGCGGCAGGCCAGAGGTATGAGCAGACGACCCAGTTATTATACCTAGGCGGCAGTATCCACGAAACAGCGGACCTCTCGCCCGAACTCGACCGACGGATCCGCCTCGTGCGCGCATGCCCCTTAACGGTTCGGCCCGCGGTTGTATGATAGTACGACCGGCCCCCCTGCCCCTCAGGTCCGAATGCTGAAGGACGGCGTGATTAAGATACTGCTGTACAGGTGTGTGACGTGGACTTTTAGAGCTGAACATTTTGCCAAGCTTTGAACGGCTCACCATAAGGTCCTGTTGCGAGCCATTGGCTTCCAGCGCCGACTTCGTACTGACCATGCCACGCTCTGGTACGCGAAGACCCTCAAGATGGCACGTTACGAGAGCGTCGAAACGACCATTCGTAAACGTCGGCCCTTCTTTGCGGGGGGCGTGGCACGGCAAACCAAGGAGCGATTACTCAGTCGGGTAATGTTCGGGACGATAGCTGGTGGGGAGAAGCCGAGACCAGGCGGACAGTGTAAGACTTGGCATAGATGCATAGTCGAAGACCTTACGGACCTCCGAGTCGCCGAAAGGAAAACGAAAGTTGCCTCCTTGGTGTTTGGAGTTGAGATGGCGTTGTGGTCCACTGCGGCCAGAAAGGCGGGGAAGTGGTACCGGGGGATCATTGAAGCAGCGAACGGTCCATGGTGAAGTGGCACGAGGCTGAAATGAGAAGGCAGCGCCACGCATCCGTCGTGGATGGTGTCCAAGGGAATGGGTTTAGGGGGGGCCAACAGGAGAAGCGGGAGGGAACCCGACCAAGGGAATGAGGGGAGGGGGGGAACACGAGTAGTAGAAAAGAAACTGTGGTTGACGAAAGTAAGTAGGAAGGAGATAGCAGACAAGGTAGCAAGGCACCAGGCCGACTAGGACGTAGAATATGACTCTACTACTAGGGCCACCACTGTCGCAGCTGGTTCGAACGTGGTCGTCCCTTATCTTCTCTCTTTGTTTTGTTTTTTTCTTGCTTGCGCTGATTCCCCGTGGTTTTTATTTCATTTCTTTCTCTTCCTAGTTATATTTATATGCGACATTGAAGGAGTCGTGTGGCGTTGTGGGATGACGAACCTGCTCTACTCGTTTCGTATTGTCTGACGCCAAGAGGCTGGACAGCAGTTAACGAACGCAGGGTTGAGACGGCAGCCTGGGTAGCAAGGTACCAGGCGAATTAGCAGGGAGAACCATGGCTATACTACTTGTACCGCTAACGGATGCCGCCACCTGGAGGGTGCTTTGGGCTTTGGTCTGCCTGTTATTTTGCCCTTGTTATTTTTTCCATGGTTCTTTGTCTTACTCCGTTTACAAGCAGTGGTGTTTTTGTTATTATTATTTTTTTTTTGCAGCTCGTTCTTTTTCAAGTGTTGACCACCTCGCCTTGGAGGGGGGTGCGGCACGACAGATTGTTTCTTCTATATTTTTCTTTTTTTCTCTTCGATTTCTTCTTTGGTTTCTTCATTTCATAAAATGTGTAGGTCGTGCCTGTCGTATCCAATATGATGACACGGCATTGCATTTCGCACTGTTGAGCTTGCTGCATACCTGGTACGTGGCAACGTAGTATTTCTCTGTGGGTGTGTTTTCACATTAAATCGTTCTTTCTATCCGTCGACATCCAGCACGACCAGTGTCCGTGCCGATTCTTCAATCCTAGAAGTGATACAAGTTTTGTGGTCACAAAGCTACGTCACTTTTTTCCTTTTTTTTTCTCATCCCATTTATTATCTTCGCACATCTTTTTCTCTCTCTCCTTCCAACTTGTAACTCAGATTTTGGGTCACATAGCAGGTTCTTCTCCCTCCTTTCCGCTACGGTACGTGCCTTCACTTTTATCGCGAGAAGATTTCAGCCTTTTCTTCCCTCGTCGACTCGCATCGAGTTGTGCCTACCCACGCTGCAAGGCGCTCTCAAAAATTGAATCCTTTTATATTTTTGCAAATGAAGTCAAAGTGCGACCCACCTGGGGCTCGAATCCAGGACTCAAACACACGTAGAATACGAGGTTAACCACTTGAACCACCGAGGCGACCGGCTACTGAGATACTACGTTGCCACGTATGCAGTAAGCACTGCAGTGGGCAATGCGATGCCATGTCATCATACTAGATACTACAGGCACGACATACTCAGTCTATGAATTAGATAAATGAAAGGAAACAATCAAAGAGAAAACAAAAACCAAGTAGACAAATCGGAAGAGAAAAACAAAAAATGAAAGCAAAAACTGGAAGAAACAATCTGTCGTGCCCCCCCCCCCCCGCAGGCGAGGTAGCAAAAAATATATAAATAACGAGCTGGAAAACAAAAGAAGATAGCAAAGACATCACTTCTTGTGAACAGAGTAAGGCAAATAACCGAGGGAAAAAAAAATAACAAATGGAAAATATCAGGCAGACCAATGCCCAAATCACCCTTGGGCCTAATCTTTGAAGACGAGCGAAGCGAGTCGTAAGTCGGACTGGGAAGTCGAGCGTAGCGAGGTATTAAGACGGCCGCAGGCCGGAAATATTTCGACTAAGTCGCGCGAATTACAATCGTCTCAATCCATATTTTGCGTCTTAGACTCGTCTTAGCGCGCCTTAGACACGTTTTAGATTCGTCTTGGCACGTCTTAGGTTCGTATATAGGCACGTCTAAGCTCTTGGCAGTACTAAGGCAAGAAATATGTCGAAAACTAACAGTTAGCTACTTCAACGAGGCACGGGTACAGCAATCCAGCAACCACACAACAACGTAGAGCGCCATGAAATACGGCATAATCCAAGTATCATCAAGCCACCGGTACCTGATAAGTGTGATTATTACATAAAATGATGGACGAACAGTATTACTACGTACGTACGCACCTGGTACTTTTACGTGGTAGTTCCTCGTTTGTTGGCATTTATTTGACGTCACGCACAGCAGTACATAATTGAATACCAGGTACCTATATATATATATGTGTATTTGTTCGTACATTAATTCGTACATAAGTGCCCATGTTCGAAGTGAAAGCTCCGAAATCGCATTGCGAATAGAAGGCATCAGGTACCTGGTTTTATTACGTCGTTTGTTTTCTAAGAGGACGAATAAATATCATACCGTCAGCAGCCGTGGATACCAACAAACTCAGATACCTGGTATAACTTTTCACATATATATATTGATAGTGCTAATAGTAGTATTATAAATATTAATAGCAACCTACGAAGCCACCAACGGAAAACAGAAAGTCAGGAGATAAGTAACACTGCTGTATTTGTCCTAAAATATGTCGTTCAAAGAACGACACGTTGCTACCGGTGGAGTGATGCATCCGCTGTCTAAGCCTACCAATGGATTTTGCGCAAACACTAAAAATATTATAACAATACCAACTGCCCTGCCCACCGAACAAAGAAAGAGAGCAGTTAGTTCTTGTCCTATGTTGGGCGTCCCAAATAAGGCATCATGTCACCTATAGTATCATACTGACGTACCACGGTATATAGCAATAATTCCAAAAAAACAGAGAAAACGAACGGCAGGAGAGTAGTCGCCCAAAAGTATACCATCAGGATGCAATTATGTTTTTGCGATACCAAGTACCACTCAGTATATATTACGACGTTAACAACCAACACAACTTGAAACAAAAAACAGAGGTAAAGGGTAGCAGTATTCTTCAGGTAGTACGTCGAAATAAATTGGAGTGGACCTTCCCCCAACTGAACTGTAAACTGCCAAGTGGGGAGAGAGGATCATGTTTTGTTTTTCATATTAAAAAAAAATTCTAATGCTATCCACGAAAATACGGAGGACCGGGTTCGATGTACCCGGTGCCAGGGAAGAAGAGCGCATGGAGGCCCGAAAAAAGAAGGTTCGAAAGAAGCAAGTTGAAGCAGTCGATTTATATGCAGTCCTCGCTGTGTTTCCGCCTATTTCCACAGCTAGCTCGCTATGGTCGTGTCGACCCCCTAAGACGCCTCGACCGGCGTCTGGTGCATTCTAAGACGAATCTAAGACGTGCTAACACGAATCTAAGCGTGCCAAGACGAATGTAAGACGTGCCAAGAGGCGATATAGCGAGTAAGACGGGGCTCTCTCTGAGAAACGGATTAAGACGTATTTTAAAACACGTCTTAGAAGGTTGGGCCTAAGCACCCTCCAGGTGGCGGCAGAAGTTTGTGGTACGAGTAGTATCGCCAGGTCCCCCCGGCTAATCCGCCTGGTACCTTGCTACCCAGACTTCCGTCTCCATTTTGCGTTGGTCAACTATGCCCAGCCCCTTGGCGTCAGACAACACGAAACGAGCAGAGCAGGTTCGTCATCCCACAACGCCTCACGACTCCTTCAGTACGGCTTATCAATCAGAAAGAGAGAGAAAAAACTACAATGAAAATCACGAAGAGTCAGCGCAAGAAATAAAAATTCAAGACAAAAAGAGAAGACAAGGGAAGACCACGTTCGAACCAGCTGCACCAGTTGGTGGCACTAGTAGTCTGGTCATGTTCTACTTTCTAGTCGGCCTGGTGCCTTGCTACCCTGTCTGCCATCTCCTTCCTACTGTCGTCTACCGCAGTTTGTCTTCTCCTTCTCATGTTCCCCCCCCTTTCCGCATCCCCTTGGTCGGGCTTTCTGCCACTTCTCCTGTTGCCCCCTCCACCCCCATTCCCTTGGACACCATCCACGGCGGATGCGCGGCGCTGCCTACTCATCTCAGCCTCAGCCTGTGGCGTAGCTTTGTGACCACAGAACTTGTATCGCTTCTAAGATTGAAGAATCGGCACGGACACTAGTTGTGTTGGATATCGACGAGTACAAAAATAACGGTTTAGTGTGAACGACACACACACCGTTGGACTGCTTTACC